>JAPWDM010000001.1:170821894-171451894 GCA_035578155.1 Brachynemurus nebulosus
ATACTAACTATACATACCTGATATATAATAAAATATTACTAAGCACTGGAATATTGCAGCGATGTAGTAAAACTTCGGATAGGAAATGTTAAAAAAGTCATCGTTATGTGTTATAAAGGTAGTTACATAAGGTACGTACCTATATACACATATTTGTAATATTATTACAAAAAGAATGTACAATATTATCATAATACACTTTAGTGCAATATAAATGTTGAATCATGTGTATATATGTTTATATGTACATTGTGTAAGGAAAAGTATTGGCTATGTTGTGGCTCGAAGGGTAGAAATAAGCGAATAGTGGTGGGCGTCAACAAATCTTGGGCTCACAGTAGCGGTGCACAAGGTGTGACTTATCGATGTCGTCTTTCGTCGATAACTCGTATCAGTTGGATGAGTGTATTGTAGCGGGTTAACTACTCAACCGATTTTGAAAATTTGTTCACTGTTAAGCCCGGTTCAGACCCAGCCAGTGGTTTAGTCCAGTGGTCGAGTAATTTAGTACTCGCCCAGTTTGAACACATTCATTTTAGTCAAGTAAACTGGCTTGGTCGAGCGAGCGGTCGAGTTTAGTAAATAGGAGGTTCTGTAGGGTTTCGGAGGCTCTATTCTATTACTATAGTCGAGTAGCCTTCCACCACTCTATTTTCAGTCAACTCGTACGCCAACTAAACACGTGTGGACAGAAATACACAAGTTGTTTATACATAATTATTGTAGTTATTGTTATTTTTTATATATTTGGGTTATTGTTTTATCTATCAGTCCCAACCTCGTAACTCCAATGTTTTTTTTTTTTGGTTTCTACGGCACAAACCTCCTAAGCCCAATTTTTTGTTTTGATATAACAGCACCAACCTCGTAACTCCTATTTAAAAAAAAAATGAGGTCCACAAATAAATTTTTACCAAAAATTTTATGTTAATATACAAGATAATATACCTGTGTTGCTAATTCAATTGATAATTTTTCGTTATCATTTAACTAAATTGTTATAAACAGTTTTTTCCTTCTCCTGAAAACTACTGACATTGGAGTTACGAGGTTTGATTTTGTAGGTGACGTTATGCAGCTTTTCGTAAAATTTGGCTTGTTTTTACATGACCGTGCAAGCAGATTATCACTTTCAGTTACTTAATTTTTTTTTTAAATGTTACACTTTTATAAGAATTTAAAATTAATCCCATATAGTCTACTGGAGATGACAACATCAAAATTTTATTTTGAATACCGTTCGTTAGAGTACAAACGGCTAAAATTTTGTATCATACATTTATTTATATTTGTAGAAATATGACGAGACTTCAAGAGTTCTCACTGTGATGTAATTAAGAAGAGTTATACCGACAATCTAATCAATTACTAAGTGTTTGTACCACCAAATACAATTGCATACTTAGATCACCCTACCCATCTTCGATATCTTTCTTCAGTGCTCCCTAATGTCCACGAGAAGACCTCACAAAATACACAAAAGCATCTTACAATAATCAGTTAAGGGGGGAGTTCAAATAAAAAATCAACTTTTTTTATTTATGATTATTTTGCTTGTTGAATTTTTTTTTCAAATTAGGGAGAGTTTCAAATAGAAAATTTTGTTTTTGAAACATTCATTACTCTTCCCTGTGGGGGGAGGGGGCCCTTTTTCACAAGTTTTTAAGCGTTTACAAGAAACGTCATATCTCAAAAAGTAATGAATATTTTTTAAATATTTTTTCATTATTTTATTCCTAAAGGACCTGTCCATAAAGCTGAGTATGGGTTTCAGGTAATTTTAAAAATTAACTAGAAAATTGTAATACCAAACTTCTAAAAATTATAAAACCCAATTTTTTATTAAAAAAAAAAAATGTTTAAAAATAGTTACAATTGTTCAAATGGAAAAAGCATACTCCACTTTATGCGCTATATATTTATGAACAAAATAAAAAAAAATTAAGTCTCTATCTTTTCTAGAAGTTGAGATATGATTTTTGTGTTTTTCCCTTGTCGGGAAAAACACAAGTTTTGGGAAACGGTAAAAAACAAAAATAATAACAAAACAAGCGGTTTACTCACTGTTTATTACGTCTACAAAGGCATACAAATAAAAGAACATTATGTCAGTGCATACTATAACTCATGTACACACCAAAACTAAATATTATTGATCAAATCGGGAAGGGGGGGGGGGTCAGCGTTGTCTGCAAATGAGCAGCAACTTGGCTGTGCAGCGGCTCACAAATAAATATTTTTCTACTTGAAAAAAATTTTTTTTGGCCATGTTTTATATATCACCGTGTTTGTAAAGAACCACAGAACAAAATGAAAACAAAAAACGAAATTCGAAAAAAATTTGTTTATTAGCCGTTTCTGGCGTGAACTTCTCCCTTAAGAATAAAATGTTCACACATGGGATTAACTTTCAAAGAATTTTCGTGCTTTATATGTTTAATACTTGCATTCACAATTCTTTCACAATTTTATAGAATATACCGAGATGGCGCATTAATGCTAGTAAACCGCACAATTTGTACAACATAATATTATAGCAAGCGAGTATGATGGTGGTGACGATCAAACAACGATTGCATGTTAGGGAATAGTTAACAGTTTCCCCCTACCATTCAACTCAACTGAACCATCATCAGTGTATCTACACAGTACAGTGATGTGTTCAATAAATACATATGCATGTGTTTATACATGTGTGTATGGACGTTTGCATAAGTTATTTAAATTGAAACTGCTATTACGGCTATACGACTGCTGTTGGTATGGTTATGTTACGATGTTACATTACATTGTCGTCGTCAGTACGACCTTAGCGACCACGTAAATGTGCAAGTCGATAGAAGAAACAATTTACAGCTGTTTTAGATTATTATTTTCGCTCATTTTGTTGTATGTATGAGACGTTTTGAGGTAATGAGAAGAGAAAAATCTATGAATATTATTATTATTATTATGTTCTTAAAAACTTTACTTTTAAATACCATCACAGTGTGATCGGCCGAAAAATAGTCAATTTTCACAATCTTTTTCGGATGGATAGGATGGGGGGAATGGGGATGAATTTTCTTACGATTAATACCACTATCTAACAATACAAAAATATTTTTTTATTTTTTATAACTATTTATTACAATTTTTTTGAAAAAAGTGTCTTTAAGAAAGGCTGAAATTTATCTAAAAGAAAAAAATCAAATGGATTATCAATCTGTAGGTAAGCAGCGGCTTACATACAGAAAAAAAAATTCCCATAGGAACATCGCTATGTTCCTATGGGAGCTTTCTTTTCTTGAAATCTTTCTATTTTTTCACACGGAAAAGTGTAAAAAATTTTGTTCTTTTTATTCAAACCGCCGCCATTTTTTCAAATTTCAAAAAAAAACTCTAATAAGAACATAGCGGCTTACCTACAGATTGATAATCTATTTGACTTTTTTTCAGATAAAAGCTTCGGCCGCAATCGTGGGCACCAAATTTCGCCTTTTTTTAAAGACACTTTTTTCAAAAATTGTAATAATTATAAAAAATAAGTAAAAAGAATTCAAAAAAATATTTTTGAATTGTCAAGTTGTGGTATTAATCGTAAAAGAAAATTCATCCCCATTCCCCCATCCTATCCATCCGAACAAAAATTGTGAAAATTGACTATTTCTCAGCCGATCACACTGTGATGGTACCTTTAGGTTGCAAATTCTAATAATTTTTATTGAATTAATGAATTTAGAATAAAATATTATTTACTAGCCGTATGCCCGATGGGATTTCCCATCGACAACATCTTTTTATCAGATACTCACTTTCTGCTCACTTTTAATGTTTTTCAAAAGCCTAAATCAATATCCACGTTTCTAACTTCAAAAATGACGAATTTCCCATGCGAACTTTCATTTCCTGTTTTAACCCCTTAGGGAATAAATTTCCAGAAACAACTGACTTTTATTTATAAATAGAAGCCTAAACGCCAATTTTCATAACTCCTGTGCTTAATTTCGTCCGTCTAAACCCAACAGTTTAGGTTGTGCGTTGTCTGCCAGTCTAAGTTAAAAATTCATTAAATAAGATATTATTTATTTTAATAGTCATATAGTAACATATTTTTCTAACTTCAAAAATAACGAATTTACATACAAATTTTCATTCGCTATTAAACCCACTTAAGGGACGAATTTTCAAAAATTCTTTCTTAGAGCTCACCTACGTCACATAGGGAACTCCTATGCAAAATTTTATTCTTCTAAACCCAATGGTTTAGGCTGTGTGTTGTCTGTCAGTCAGTCAGTCAGTCAGTCAGTGTTAGAAATTTATTAAGTAGATGTAACCTAAAAGCCCCTATACTCGAACAGTTTTGATATGTATCGGTTTTTTTTCAGAAATAACTTCATTAATATAAATTGTAAACTATCAAAATTGTTCGAATATTGAATCGCGTTCGAGTATAGACACTTTTTTGCTACTGAAAAAAAAAAAATTTCTGAAAATTTTGAACTGATGGCAAGCACAACTGCGATTCACGATTGGAATATCTGAAGAGCAAAACATATCATTAAAATATGACTATGGCCGAAGAATAGATTAAGATTATTTTATTTGAATAAAAGTTCATAAAATGATGGAACTAAAAATTGATGGTTTCAAAAATACCATTTTCTTCGTAAAGAAAAGAAAATTGTTAAAAATTGAAGAAACAATTCTGCAACTTTTTCTTATTCTAGTCTGTTGTTTAGCTATTGTTGTGTAAAGCAGTGATTCCCAAAGTGGGGATTGGGACCCCTAAAGGGGCCGCGCAAAATATTTGGGGGATAAAAAAACAATTTATTACAAATCATATGCTCATTTTCTACATGTTTTCTATATATTAAGCATAGTTGGGGGATCGCGGACCAAAATGTTTGAGAACCACTGATGTAGTGGAACATACTAGAATTTCAAATCGATCAGTTAATGTAAAATAATGATACTTCAGCACAGAATCTATTTAAATTTTACAAAATATGATTTTTTGTAAAGATGTCACATAACTCCTTCATGCACTTATCCCTTTTATTGAAAATTACTTACCTCGAATACAAAAAATCGAAATTTTTCATGTCATCCGCACAGGAAAATATTCGCAAAAATTAACCCTTTGCGCTTATAAGACATGTACAGCATGGCAAGGTGGTTTGTCCATTAACTCTACCATATTTAAAGGTGTTTTGTCTGTTGGATCATAAGACATGTACCACATGACACACTGAATGTTGAACTGTAATGACTGCTCATACTTCACATTACATGAATATTTTATTTAATAACTGCAAACACATTCATTTATTAGAAAAATTGTAAATAAAATAATACAAAATCACGTTGAATTATCTTTTTAATTTTAAACTAATAAAAACAGCATTGAGGACGTATTTAGCGCATTTAGTATTCAACTTTGGGGAAACAAGGTTAGAACGTCAAAAGAATCCGTCAAAAAAAGAACGTCGGTCGTTGTCATGTACTACATGTCTTACCAGCCTATTTACAACTCACTTTTTTTTTGCTTGAGTGCAAAGAGTTAAACAACCTTGTCCCTTTTAATTTTTAGTGTTATTTAGAAGTAATGAAACGAAATGTGATTAATATTTTACACAATTTCGTTGCGACGTAGATTTTAAATTTCATACTAATGAATTTTAGGATATTTTTAATTTTCCTTACCGAAAACACATTTTACGAGTATTCTGTCATGTAATTCATTATATAAACATTTTGTTTTTAATGAATTTAAAACTTAAAATTTTATCCAACTTTCACTTACATAGGTATCTACATAATAAATTCAACTTACACGAGAAGCTTTAATTCTTTCCGTACCACTGTAGCTCAGTCCAACGCACCGTGACATGAAAGTGTTTTTTTCCGTCTCTTTTGTTATTTTTAATTTGATTCACCTTTACTTTTTCAAGTTTCATTAATTTTTTCTCTCTACATTTCACAAATCCACGTAGATACATGTTATGATAACTGTTTGGTATTTTATCATTATATCTCTAGATTTTTTTTTTTTTTTTGCTACTACAGTATCCTACATTTTTTTGTTTCTTTATTTATTTATATTTGAGATAAAAATGATACATAGGTACGAGAAGGAAAAGTCGAGGACAATGTGAGGAGATTATATAATTTTTTCTTTTTTTTATGATTTTTTCACTTAAAAAATATATTTTTTTAAATAAAATATCAGTTTCATAAAGTTTTTTTTTTCCGGTTAGACAAAAGTTTTTTTTTTTTTTATAATGCATGAATTTATTTTTTTGTAGATAGGTATACAATTTAATTTTTAATCCTTTTTTGCTATGAGAATTACGATTTACTTGAACAAAATTAAATACTTTGTTGACACTTTTTTTTTGCATCACATTCGAAGTAAAATTGCATCGGTGTGTACTGTCTCCTGAATGAATCGGCCATAAAGAACCACCCATCGTTTATATTATGTATTTCTACTTATTCAGTCAGATTTTGATAAACTTGAGACAATGTACAGGATTTAAGTATCGTGGAAATTTAAAAAAAAAATCATTTAATAGACAGCATTGGTAGCGGCTTCCGAATCATTTATCAGAGCGGATAATTTTTTTTATAAAATGGTCTAATCCAGTGTTTCTCAACCATTTTTCTGTCACGACCCCGTATAATAATATTCCTGATACACCGACGAAATTTTTTGTAAAAACCTCTAATAATACATTGTAATCCCTGCATTTTCTCAACTTTTTCGTATAGATGGAAGGAGGTAAGAAATTATCGAGTTTATTAATAGTCATTAATAAATTCAAATAAACAATAAAAAACAAATTCCAGTCTCACTTGCTATCTTAAAAATTTCAAAGATGCGAGGAAATTCGACCCTAATGATGAAGCTTTGCTGCTCATGGCTTTAGGATCATGATAACAACAGTTATGCTAGAAGTGATAGTATATTTAAGGTAGATGGTGGGTAGAACGATTTTTCAAAGAATTTTAAGGAAACCTCTCTAGATATTTATTTAATTCAGTACCAATAATATGAGCCTATTCCGATTAAAATTAACCATCCCAATTTTGTGAAAAACGATTTCAAAGTTTTGTAATTTTAACACGGCTCTTACGGGAAAACTATTTTTTTTTTAAATAAAATTAAAGCGTGTCAAAGGAATTTGATAAAAATTTGATATGTTATAAAATACAAAGTTACAAACCATATTTAATAAAAAATAAAACTTATTGACCATACCGTTTTTGAAATATAATTTATGAACATCATTTTACAATGCTTTTACAACGCTTTTTCAACAGCGCTTTTATATTGCTACAAAATAGGCGCACGGAAATTCAAACAAACAAGTAGTATACAAATATAATAACTGCATAATATTAATATATTATTTAATTTTTGTGAAAAGAAAATTGTGTTGCTGAGATGTACTTTCGTACCTGACCGTCGCGGACCAAATACGTTAAGCATAAATATAGATATTCAGCGACAGTAGTCGAAGTTGTATTTTCTTTTTCCCGTACAATCAAATTTAAATTAAACACCTTGTATACATCACAAAA
This sequence comes from Brachynemurus nebulosus, assembly GCA_035578155.1. Classification (NCBI taxonomy): domain Eukaryota; kingdom Metazoa; phylum Arthropoda; class Insecta; order Neuroptera; family Myrmeleontidae; genus Brachynemurus; species Brachynemurus nebulosus. The sequence goes on from JAPWDM010000001.1 coordinate 170,829,461, forward strand.
TCCTTTGTACACAAGAAAACTTTTAAAACAAACAACTAAATTTGCATAATCAATCACATTTTAAAATTTAATTTTCAGCACGCCTTATATTGATTACATTTTTCTTTTTTTTTTAAAAAAGTTTTCCTTTTATGAAAAAAGTTTTTCCAACAGACGACGACAGCTCTCATATTATAAAATTTGTACGGAAACTTTTATTAATAAATATGTTTAATTGTGAATTGTATAGATATTGGTGAATTAAAGTCAGTATTTTACAATAATTTTAGTTTTAAGTTCAATAAGAGTTGAGTGGAAAACGGTGTTTTGTAATGTAATCTAAATTTTGCCCGGTACACACTTTCTAACCACATAATAACATACTGTAAACTTAATGTTGAACACCACTGTACTGATTAATCTAGAATCGAATAGTTGGAATTAAAACAATGAAGTCTTTGATTAAATCGCTAAATCAGTGAAACGCCGAAAATATGAAATCGAACGAGGAATGAAGGCAGAAATTATTATTCAGTTATGTACCGTTAGGATGTAAAGACATATTTTTTAATTGTTGTGTTGTGATTGGTCAACCTCCAGGAAAGAGGTAATATGTATTTCCTTTCCTAACAATATTTCTTTGTATGTTGTCTTATCCGTGGACGCACTTTCATTTTTGGTATAATGATTAATTTTCTGTAATTAAGAAGAATTTGAGTAAATTTTATGAAAGATTATTGTATGTCGTATCATACACGGATCCGTCTACTCACACACGTTTTAATTTAAATTAAGATTTTATATTATGTCACTGCTTTAAAATAAACGCATATGTTTCGCAATGTTCTCCAATATTATTTCCATTTCTATTCGCGCGAATCATTCTTTTAACGTTCGGTATACAGGGTGTAAAACAAATATCTCTCGTCCTTTTGTGGGGTGACTCATAACACCCGGTAGACACTAAAACCGCAGGAATTTTTTCGGATTTAACAGTCGCGTCACCCCTCAAAAGGATAAGAGTTATTTCCTTTGCACCCTGTATATAATATATATACACACATACATACATACATATATATATATATATATATATATATATATATATATATATATATATATATATATATATATATATGTGTGTGTGTGTGTATATATTATATACAGGGTGTAAAGGAAATAAATCTTATCCTTTTGAGGGGTGACGCAACTGTTAATTTCGAAAAAATTCCTGCGGTTTTAGTGTCTACAGGGTGCTATGAGTCACCCCACAAAAGGACGAGAGTTATTTATTTATTTATCTGGATAAAAGTTTTGAGCAGTTATTGAATTTAATTGAATCCAGTAAAATCACAAAACAAAATAATCGAATCACTTAAAGGTTTGTTGAACTTAACTGAACCCAATAATCCATTGTTTTCCGAATATTAAAAGTTTGACGTAGATAAGTAAGTAATTAATGTTATTAAAATTGCTACACGTAAATGTTGAAAATTTTTATAATTGAAAATATGGCAAGACCAAACAATTTGAAATTATAAATAACATTTTTACATTTAATTTATTCTAATTTTATTGTAGCTACTGAATTGTGTATTTATTAATATCAAATAAAGAATAAGTTTGACAATTTAATTGATTTAAAATACGTTCGAGTTTCCAGTAAAAGTTTTTTGTCCTAATTACATTTTAATTAAATAAACATATATTCGTCCTCAGAAAATGATTTCCAATGAGTTTAAATGTTCAAGTTAACTGAACGACTGAAATTTTAATTTGGTCAAAGTTTTTATGTACATGCTTTGTTGAAAAATATAGATTTATACAATAAGCTAAAAAGTTTCTTTATTCTAATTTTAAAAAAAAAGCCTTTTTCTGTCTTTTAAACGTTGAAAAACTTTATGGGGACTTTTATGTTTCAAAATTCGGGTGTACCTAATCATATTGTTAGATACCTACTTCTACAAGAGCTAGCAATTTGGTAGGAATATGGATTTTAACCTACAAGATTTAAAAAAAAAAAAAAAATAAAAAAAAAACGCTAAAATATTCTTATTATTTGTGTCCTTTTTTCAAATTTTCTAAAAATGCATATGTTTGCAAGTACGTCCGCATATACATATATGTGTATGTATTCAGTATAAATAGGTACTATATAGTAGAATAATATATATACCTCTTTTCAGATAAAATTAATCATGAGTTTTCGTTAAAAAATTAAATAATTCTTATATTCGAAACAAATCGATCTTCTATTCTTTTCTAAACATAAACTGCAAATTTAAAATTTACATAAATGCAATAATAAAAGAGATAAAGCCAAGAAAACGGAAATTATTTAAATTCAGAGTTACGAAGCATGGTTAAATTTAACTGAAATAGACCATAAAATAAAAATATTTGAAAAAGATACTATAGTAAAATATATAAAATAAAAATATATTTATTTTAGTGATATTTCATTTTATTTTTAAATTGACAAAACGTTAACTGGCAATTTTAAAATGTTACAAACTTAACAAAAGTACTGAGTTCTTCATCACTAAGATGAAGAATTCTATTATTGTTTTTGTCACAAGCACAAAGGTGCATTATGTTTTAAATTGTAAAATTTCTCAAATTGCGGTACTTTAAAAAAAAAATGCTTCGTATTTTTTTTTTCTTTGCATAATCGTAGATTTTATGTAAGTATTTACCAATACGATTGATAATACTGGTAAGTTACACTTCCCGAACGTTTGTTAATATTCGTGGTAAACAAGAAATAACAGTACGGTAAGTAAATAAGCGTGCAGGAATTAAAATTAGATTAACAATGATTGTAACTATTTATCTGTATTGAACTTGCAAGTACAATTAGAACAATTTATTATTGAAATTAATTAATATTAGAGTTTTCATTACATGGAGAGAAAAGTCCTATAATTTTTGTAGATAAAATTTCAGAAAAATTACCATACTCTCTTTTAATGCGTGCGCAATCGACGACCAAAGTAAAGAATATTTGCTAGCATGGTAAAATTTAATGTACTAACATAACTTCTGTCGGGAATGGAACTTTTTACTGTGCTGTTTTACAAATTTTACGGAGCTAATATTACGGAAAGAATATTCTATCCTTTAAATTTTGTATGATTAATTATAATTTTTATATTTTTACCATACAAAATTGAATATGTTCGCCGTTTACATGTCGATTGTAGTGCTGAGCACAGTAATTTTTCTATGAATTTTCTCTCCGTGTGGGTTGCAAATTCGTATTCATATTTTTAAATTTTTTCAATCATTTTTTAAATAATTTCTATGTATTTTCATATCCTTCTTTCATTTTACTGGAGTTAGTTTCATCAGTTTCATTATTCTTACTGTTATCATAGTCTAACAAATTATTTCCCTCAATTTTTTTAAACTGCAATCCTCCAATACCGTTCCAAATTTTAATCTAAAGCATGGAGTAAATCTATATCCTAATCTCCAATTACTGAACATCTCACCATCTGTTTTATTATTAAAACTTTTAATTAATATAACACGTTGTCTTCCACTGCCTGTCTTTGATTCTGGACACATAATTGTTTGTACAGAATATACTACCAATTCCTTGATCTAAAGTTAAATATTTGCCCTTAGTTTCGTTCCATTATTACGATAAACTATTAAAAGCTCACCTTATTGTTGTGTTTATATGGAGCTTTGCATGGAGAGAGATCATGTTTACTCTGTGGCACCTATTATACAAATACATATGACCAATGGGCTCACTCTTATCCCTTTTATGTAGTATAGTAGTATTATATGTATGTGTGAGAGAGTATAATAATTACAAACATCCATATTTTACAACCTGGTCATATTTATATATTGTCACAGCAGCAACTACATACAATGGGATATAATATAGCCCCAGTTCTATAGTCTCTCCATAGGCATTTCATTTGAATGAGATACTTTAAATTATACAGTAGCGTTTCAAAATGTTTGAATTAAAACCCAGCACAATAAGACACGTTTTCATTTATTTGTTGTAAGAGGATATTCGGATCGGGTTTGTTACATTTTTTGGGACATTTTTAACACCTCTTTATTTAATAAACCTTCTGGAAAGATCATAAATGAGTCTACGATGGGTTATTACCTATTGAAATCTTTCGTAATTCTACCTACGAAAATCCTTATAGATTCGTCATCCGTACTTGACCACTTTTTTCAATGGCTACAGATATGAAAGCATCTTAACGCACTACACAGAGAAAAAATTCCAGTAAAAATTACTGAGCTGCCTCCGGTAAACGAGTCTTAAGTGACTAGTCCGTAGGAAATTATTAAGCAAAAATATAAAAAATGCGTTTCAAACATTATTTTTTACGATTCATTTGAAAATTTTTCCTGTACACCTTAAGAATTTTTCCTATACACCTTAAGAATTTTTCCTATACACCTTAAGAATTTTTCCTATACAGCTGCGTAAAATTCGATGGGCTAGTAAAATTTCAAGTGGACACCGGGAAAATTTACTTAATTTTTTGTAAAATATACTGGACATATGAATAATTTTTACTGAGTCGTTGTGCATTTGTTATTTGTCACACACCACTGCATAGCCAAGCATCACATAAACTGAGAATAAATAAAACAAGCATGCGCAATAACACGACCAACACGACTTCAGACTGCAACTAACCAGGACTGGTTCATTTAGTTGTTCAATAACCAACGTGACTGGATGTTTATATAGTGTTTTTTTTTTTTATAATAAATTTTTAAAACAAAAAATTGTTGTTTTATGAATTTTTGTATAGTTTTGATATGTTAATTGAAATATGTTTTTATACAAATTATTGTAATGTGCTTATTGTTAAAAATTTTTATCATGTAATACCTATGTCAAATAAAGAATTTATATATTTTTTTCCACAAATAATAAAAAACCACAAAAATTTTTTTCTATATTAATAATTTGATTTTAATGCTTACCCTTCTATCAATATCCTTTTAAACTATTTTAATTCAATTATTTATTAACACTATGAGGCCCGGGCACTTTCACAGTAAACTTCCCCGGAAGCCGACAATATTTTTCAACAAATTTTATGTAAACAAATACATAAAATGATTCCACAGAACACTAAATGATTCAACATGTATGTGTTAGACAGGTCCAAATATGAGTACATAGTTATTATCGTTATTATTATTTTGATAAAATACATATATAGGTATATAATGTATGTGTACATACAAACATACAATACACACATACATACATATGTGGATATAAATATTATTTGTAAAGAAAAGATGCAGCCTAGATATTTTGATAATAAAACATGTTATGTAATTTAAATGTACAAAAATGAAAAGTGTCCGGGTACATAGTAATAAATTATTTTTATTAGAATAACATAAAATCTTTTTTATAAATATTTTTAAGTATTTTGTTTATTATTCTAAATATTGATCGCGGTCGGCCTCTGAGGATGTTTTGTTTGGTTTCGGATGCCGAAGCCATGGGACTGAAAGTGTTAATAAATAAAAAAAAGCCTTATTTATAAATAATACGGTAATTTTTACTGAGCTATAGGATAATTTAAAATTTTTACTATAAATTATCGTATTTTTTGCTTTGCCTGTCACTTATGTCCGCATTACCAGAGAGCTCAGTAATTTTTTACCAGAAATTTCAGTAAAAATTACTGTATTTTTTTCTCAGTGTATTAAAAGTAACAAAAAAATAATGTTCTCACTACCTGCGATCGTAGATGTGCATAGAATTTAGGAAAATGGTCAATCACAGAACGAATTTCGGTTAATACAAAAAAAAATTAGTTAGATTTTCTGAATGAATCTGCCTGTTTTAAAAAAAAATAAAAATTTTACACTCAAATTACCCAAATTTGACCAACAGATTTAATTCATTTCATTATTGCATCAACTAATTTAAGAAAGAAAAAATTAAACTTGGTGACGTGATCATGCATACCAGATTTTTTTTTTAAAACTACAGTATCTGTAATTTTACAATTTGAAAGATGTTTTCTTTCTTCTTTTTCAGCCAAAGTTACCTTATAGAGAATTGTTAACGCGGTGCAACGCTAGTGACGCAGTTGGCCAGATTTCACTGTACGGCGTTCATGACCGTCAACGTGTTAATCTATTTTAATTTTTATTCAGAACAATTAATGTTTAACTTTTAAGTTAGATGGAACAAATTGAGAACAATTCATTGGAGTAAAAAAATTATATAAAGAGTATAATTTTTCGACTTTTGATGACTAAAAATACTGAATTTTATTAATAGAGCTAATTATTTAATGGAGCTTCTAGAGGAGTAATTATTGATTTCAATAAAACAATTTGAAAGAAAATTCACGTAGAAAAAGATTTTCAACTTCCAACGATAACTTATTTTTCCGGTATTATAATGACATAAAGTTCGTTTACTAAAAAGATATTTCTCGAAATATAAAAAAAATCTGTTTCCGAGCTACAGTTTCCAAATAACGTGCACAAAAGATGTCCGATCTCAATTAAAATTCACATAGTGTTTGAAAAATTATCAAAACTGGATCGGCTGGGACTCGAACGCGGATCTCTTGGTTACTAGCCAAGCGCCTTACCAATTAGGCCACCGACCGTTCGTTCGAGTGCCACTCCAGTTCCGATAATCAATCAAACACATTCTCTCTTTAATGCGAGACGCAGTTACACTGTTTAATTTCAAATGTTATCGAGTGCCTGTGAAACATTATTAATGTATGGCGGACTTTTGTCCGTATTTTAAACATACACCAATATTCATATGTTCACTTAATGTCCAGCTTTCGCTGATACTTGAACACTCGATGTACCTTGGCAAATGGCCAATTCATTATGTTAATTAAAATTCACATAGTGTTTGAAAAATTATCAAAACTGGATGGGCTGGGACTTGAACCCGGATCTCTTGGTTACTAGCCAAGCGCCTTACTAGTAACCAAGAGATGACCACCATGAATATTAGTGTATGTTTAAAATACGGACAAAAGTCCGCCATACATTAATAATGTTTCACAGGCACTCGATAACATTTGAAATTAAAAAATGTCCGATCTCGTTTTAAAAACTACATGAGTTTTAAAAAAAATAAGAAACGTTATTAATTAATTTCTTGAAGAAGTTTTAAGACTGGATGAATTAGCCCTCCGAAATGAGTGAAACGTAATTATAGTTTGTTTATTTTGTTTAGAATATGAACATCATATTTCCTTCTCTGTTTTGCAGAATATAGAAAATGTGCAAAACAGAGAAAGAAATATGGTGTTCATATTCTAAACAAAATGAACAAATTATAGATATTAGTTTGTAACAACCTGATTTACGTAGGGCAATAGGTAACTAAGGTGTGACACCTTACAGTCTACGCATCTACGCAGTAAATTTCCCCAGAGGCCAGCAATAGTTTTAACACGTTGACGCAACGCTACCCCCCGTCAGCACCGTGTGCACTTACAACCTGGCCACGGTAGCATGTGATCACTGATCACGATCCGCTCTTACGGTTGTTCTAGCCATTCTGGTATGTAGTGTATTCGGACTCTAAGGTGTTGATTACAATAGAAAGGTAGTTCGCATGTTAAAAATCGTTGAACACCACTAATACGATATATTAATATACTCGTAATTACTCGATAAAAGCTCGTATCGAATATTTCTACAACCGTACTATACAATAAATAAATTGTTGTATTCATTTCCGTCTAATACCAAATAAACTGTCCGATGTTAGTGTTGTTACTCTCCGTTCTATTATATAGTAATAACAACAATCCTTTGTATAGAGTCCTGCACCCTTTTATTTATGTGGCTAGTCGAGCTTGCCTACGAGGTGGCCATTTTACATTGACTCCAGAATTCGAACTTTGGTATATATAAGTGTGTGGACAGACTAGTACGGTATACCGTTACATTGCACGAACGTCGACCGTACGGTCAATTCAAGAGATATATTTAGATATACGTCATACGATTAAATTTCAAGTAAAAAAATACAATTCCTGAATAAAAAGAGTATGAGTAGAAGTTATAAAACTATGAAGTAATTATATTGTCTGCTTTAGGAAAAATAGAGGAAAACGTGATAAACTGACGAAAACATGTATTAAATTTGTTGTCCAAAATCAATATCTACTAATTGTATTATTCACTCCGAACCGAAACCATAGCCACGTGTATCCAGTGATTATTTGTGAATTTATCAGGACGCCTTACTATTATAAATGAATGGAAAATATATTAACCCTAGAATCATACGTTGATCTACGAGTCAAATTAATCATACATCGGCGTCATTTTGACGAATGGACTTTTTACGGGAGAGTTTATTTGCAAAAGACATTTTCTTTACATAACAGTACTACAAAAGCGAACAAAATATTTAAAAAAATTGGATTTGGAAAAATTTCTTAATATAAATATTTATTAAATTTTTTAATCTTTTTATCAAAGCATATTTTCGTTATAAAAATTAAAAAATAGATAAATACATCAATTGTATCATAAAACATGTCTTCCAAATTATTAATTTATCAACTATTATGAGTCAGTGGACATGTGTGACTTTACAGAATGTGAAATTTCTCAGTCATAAATATTCCTATAGATATGTAGTTATTTCCCCATTAGGCACATTTGTCAATTTTCTAAAATTTTTTAGTAATTTTTCGAATAAGATCTCAAAAAATAATAAAAATTAAAATATTTCCCACAAAATAAATTGTTAATCTTTTATTAAGTCATTCGAAACGCATTCTTTAGTTTTCGATTCAATATATTAAATTTTCAGTATTATGTCGTCCCTATAAGTCAAACAGCTGTAATAATCTTTCACATTATCATAATCATTGAATAAATTAATTATAACATCCATATCTTTAATAAATTTTAGAAAAATTAGGAAAACTTTTATATTTGGAGTACAAAATCTTTAAAAAAAAAACATCGGTTTATCATACATCGTCGTCCTTTTGACACACACTATTTCAGTATAAAAAAAAAACGACAATAGCTATAAACAAAATTTATACGTCTTATGTGTTATAATAACAAATAAATTAGATAACAGAAGTTTCACAGCAAGCAGGCAACGACAAGTTGTAGTATTGGAGCAGGTAGAGAAGTTCGTTCGTCGTTTTGACGAGTACGTATGATTCTAGGGTTAATAAACTGAAATTTGTTTAATAAAAACCATACATTTGCTGATTTTACCTTAAAAAATTCTAAAAATAGAATACTTTTCTATAATTAACCAACAAAAAGCATAAGAGGTAATTTTTATGATATTTTTTTTTTTTTAATTTCAAAATAAAGTGGGGTTTGATAATAGGGTTAGGAATAACTTTTTTTATTGTTTTGTAAAATTTGGCAAATAGACATCGTAATAAGTAGGTACTCGCTTTGAAAAATTCAAACAGTATTAAAAAAAAAAAAAAAAAAACTTTTTCTTTAAAAAAATGTGAAAATTATGTACAAACTGATATATAAGAGTCCGAATAAACTGATATATAAGGGGCTCAAAACTATAATGGGGTAAGTCAAAATATGTTGTTTTAAGTTATTTAACGTTAAAGTATGAGTGAAGCATAGTAAGTATACGGCGCTAAAGTAAAGTAATGGTCTCTACCGGCTTTATTGTATAAGTAATGACTTATGTCGTTTTGGCACAGAATGAATATCAGGTTAAATAATGATAATTTCAAAATATCTCCAATCTTTAAAAGATTGACTTTCACCACTATAGTTCTGAGCCCCTCATATGTCACCACTTGTCGAATGTAGTCGAATTTCGTATCCCTTCCAGGCTAAAGTACATAATAAATCTTATTACCTGATTGAGCGTTTGGGTATACTTGAAGTAGTATAATAATAGTAGGTATACCGTGCAATAAGTGCGGGAAATTGTCGATTGCCCACGAAAGCGACGTCGAGCGCACGAACGTAGTGAGTGCACTCATTCGCTTGAGTGGGTAATCGACAATCCCGCACGAGTAGCACATACTATTTCTTATTACCAATTTCACATACTTTTTTCTATTATTATTACTATTTTTGACATTTTTATTACTTTTTAAATTAATATTTTTAAGTGCTCGTCTTTTTTTTCTGAATTAATTATTGTTTAAATTACTTTGTTGGTGGTTTTTATAGAAATAATTATGAAGTATTTATTAAATGCAAAATCAAGAGGCGGCTTTGCGTGTTTTATTGTCAGTTTGCGTGTGGAAAGTTACTTTCCGCACGCAAAAGAGTATGTGGGAAGAGTAGGGGAAGGTCGCCCAAAGCGGGTAAGCTAAGATTAAACGCCCAAAAAAGTGACTTTTGACTTCGATAAGTAGATCTTTTTTATATTATCAGATAGAATAGTTAACGAACTTTAAAATTAAACTTCGCTTAAGAAATGTTTATACGATATTTATTTTTAATAAAGACAATACAAAACCTCTGCAAAAACCCGCTTTGCCCGTATAGGTATCCTAAACCGGGTAACCCCCTTTGGGGAAAGCGGGTAAGTACATTATGTATTTAAATACTGTTATTATTTTTTAATATAAACTTTCTTAATCATATAGAACTTAACAATAATAATAATAATTAAGTAAAAAAAATTGAAATAAGACAAAAATAATAAATTTATAACAATTAACTGTAACTTTCTTTACAACCTCCATATTGGAATATATTACTTTAGGTGATTCCACATCAAAATCACCACAAACAGGGCAGAAATATTTTTTTAAGCTTTTTCCCTCATTCCGTCGTAAAAAGAAGATTATTTATATTTTTTCTCCTTCCAACAGTTTTTTCCATTAAGATGCTTCTATTTTGTCTACCCGCTTTGCCCAAAAAGACTTAATTTTGTTAACTTAGAATAATTTCAAAATGAAAGCCGATACTTGTCTACCTTTTTCTACATTAAAAGTCAAATGATGATAACATAATATGGTAATACCAAAAAGATTACAAATAAAAAGGTTTGTGACTAGTCACAGAATATTTATCGTCAAAATTTTTAACAAAACCAACAAAAAAATTTGATGAAGCTTAACTAGGACATTAAACGACACAAGCATTCAAGTGCAACTGATTTACATTGGTTGATATTCGGTTAATCTCGGTATACACACGACCTGACAAAAACATTCGATACAACGATATACAAGCGCTTACCCGCTTTAAGGGGGGTACCTGCTTTGGGCGACCTTCCCCTACAGTGGAGAAACAGCTATTTTGCGTACAGAAATGTGTGCGCCAAGTTAGTACTTCTCCCGCATGATAAAAAATTATATTATAGGCCCTCTGTATAATTTCAGTCATTATTTAGCCTTTAGCCATTAAAATTTTTTCGTTTGTGTCGCATTTTTATCTAAATTGTTTTACAATTTTACCGAATTGGTATGAACGTCCAATTTGACCGCATTGTACCCTGCACCAAAATCCGGTCAAATTGCACTCATGTTACGTTCTGTCGTACTGGTCTGTTCGGTCCTTAAAACTGCCCTACAACAATGGCGAGTGCATACTATTACAATTATTGCCTTCCATCATAATACACGGTTTAAAATATCTAATTATAATATCCTCGGATAGTCGCCATGTACATCCTGTAATATTGGATTGATCAATTTATTATTAGGTATACATGAATGTACACACAAATGTCGTTTTCATTCAATTCATTTTATACTTGACTTGACTTTGAGCGAGGCGCGGTGCAGGGGTACATAGGGTTGACCGGGGTAATTGTAAATTGGGGTAATTGTGAACGACGCCTATAATTTCTAAAATAACATTAATATTGTTAAAAATCAACTCTTAGTATGGTTTTCTGTCCTTTCTTAATATGCTATTAAAATCTGATAACAATTCTCCAAGTATTAGTACATATCTTGTTTTTTATTTTGAAAAAACCCTTGCAAAATTTTGTGTATCTTACTTCGACCAATCCTCAAAAAAATTTTTTTAAATACATTTTTTTAAAAGGTAAGAAATCGTTAAAAGTACTTCTAAAGAAGTGGTCTACACTCTGACAGGGTTCCTTATTAACTGCTAAAGAAATTGGATAATTTATTACCAATTAACAATTACCCCATGATTTTAAAATTCTGGGGTAATTGTGAACGTCATTCACAAATGCCCCCATCGGGGTTGAAAATGTTGATAAAGATGGTGGTGACATTATTGTACAAGTTTCCGTTGTACAAACAATACAAAAAAAAAAAAAAAAATTGTGTAAAGAACGATATGTTTTGTGTATCAATCTACGGAATCATTGCTGTGCTCCCTTACCCAATAACAACTTACAAAAACAGAAAAATTACTTGTTTTCAATGTCTCTGTGAGTGACCAAGGGCAGTAAAATTAACACAAAATCATTTTTTTTTTTCATTTACAGTATTAGGCCGAATAGATTGTTGTTTTTTATGCATCCAAACTAAATGTATTTCCTTGAAAAAGTCTTATTTTCCTTGCTTTTGTGTGAAAATCAGGTAATTTTTTGATATTTTGTATGATAAAATGACAAAATATCAGCAAAATATTAATTTTAACTTGTAATAAATTTGTTCCTACAATTTTTGTTATTTTTATTTAACCTTGATTTTTTGTACAAATTTGAGGTATGCGTAACTTGCATTAAACAAAGAGAAATTGTGACCGGTAAAGTATGATAAAAAATTTGAAAGTGGGGTAAATGTGAAGAATTTGAGTGGGGTTTTACTCCAATGTACCTCATTTCTCTTGTAATCCATTCTAAATAATTTTTCTGATGGCATTCACTTTTACCCCAAAATTCATAAGATTTGCAAAACCGTACCGGGGAAATTTGAATGGCTTATAAAATTTTTGTTTTTCATACGAATTTGCTCAAAATTTATGTGGTGCATCCTGAATAATGTAGAATTAAAAATAAATCAACCATAATGTGATATATAAAGTAAAAAATACTTAAAAGAACGCTTTTATCTCAATTCATGAAAATCCATTCACAATTACCCCGGTCAACCCTATGTGTGTATAGATGGGTTGGGATTAAAAGGTTAAATTTAATTTTATTGTCCATCCGATCCGATTGACAAGAATATTGTTTTGTCGTCGCAATCGTCGTAGGCAGGCAAATTAAATCACTAATTTCATTTTGCTTTTTCCAATTCCTCTTCTTTTCATAGTTCAATCAAATGTAACAGACAAATTGATAGTACGGGAAATAAGGAGGCATCGCGCCATTCCGTGCTGGTAGTAATGGGGTACCGCATATGTAAGTGTATACGCAAAAAGTGGAAATCATATGAAATTTGACGGTTGTCGACTCGACTCTGTAGAGGACAATTTTTTTTTCCTTTTTGATTTATTTGATTGCAATAAATTCAATATTGTGCGCTCGTCTATAGTGTGTTGTATTTTATATTGTGTTTATATGTTGCGTACACAATTGAATTTAGAAATAAATCAAGCAAATTTAATATTAAGAATAGAGGGATATATGTATAGAGGTATTGGAGAAAGTTTTGGCGGAGAAATTTGATTTGATTTTGATATTGTGAAATTTAATTTTTTTTTCTTTTAGTGATTTTTTTTCTTTGCTTACCACTACTCTTTTGAACAACAAAATGTAATTTTATAATTTTAACGCCAATCTTTAGGCGCGATTTACATTAACGCTCTGCTCTCACTTCGATATCACTTCGCTCCAGGTTCGATAAAATATTCTTACACAATAAACAATGAGTGTATTCACATCATCGCTCTGATATCGGTCCGATATCAGTCACGGTTCTCTCTCGCTCCAATGTCACTTCAATATCAATACCACTCAGGTAATATTTTATCGGAGCAATATCAGACTTGTTATGGCTTGTACCTATAGTGTAAACACTTTTTTGATTCCACACCACTCCGCTTGCATTCAGTTGTTATGAAAAGATATTTGTATCGAACTCAGACGGAACTGGGAGTGTACCCAGAGTGGCATTATAATGTGAATAGAGAACGAATAGGTACCAGCATGATATCAGCACTGTAATGTGAACACAACAAGATTATATCGAATCGGGAGCGTAGTGATATCGGAGTGTGACCGGAGCGTCAACGTAAATCGGGCCTTAAGACTTTTTCTTAGGATTACATATTTTAAAAAGAAAAACGGGGCCCTTATAACATCACTAACTTTTGTGTTCGTCTGTCACAAAGGATTTTTTCCTAAAACTTTATGACGCAAATCACGATTTTTGATAATTTTTTTTTAAATCCGCCATTTTGTTTTTATTAACATGAATGTTTAATCCTAGTTCGAACGATAGGGACAACTTTATAAAACAAGAATATGGTTGATTTGTTCACTTTTGGTCATTACAATTGGAGATCTACTGCCCACACTCATGTTTTGTTTTGTTTTTTTTAACGAGTCCATTTTAACCTCGAAAAATATTAACATAAAAAAACTGAAAAGATTGTATTTTATTTTGATACAGAAAAAAATCCTGAAATTTGGTTTAAATTCTACGCGTCACTTAGGAATACCGCCTTAATATATCATCTTGTGGGGTACCATTTGAAGGAATTACCTCCAAAAATCCTGAAAATAATTTTTCTTTTTATAATTATTGATCCAGTGATTTTAATTCTGTAGCTCTGAATTCACTATAAATGACCGCCTTCCTTGATCTCCTAGGTTTCGAAGCCTAAAATTTTGATTTTAATGGGGTTAGTAGATATTTCTCGGTAATGTAATAGTTAGGGAATAAAAATAATAATATAAAGATATTTTTGAAGCATTCAGCTTTCGAGACCAAAGAGCACCACCGGAAATGATTTGCATCTCAAAGGAGTTGCAGCTCCAAAAAGCGTAGGAAGCCCTGGTTAGGCCTGACGAGAAGGGAGGCAGCCAGTGCTCCAGATCCGGGATTCGGAATTGAAGAGGACGCCCGGGAAAAGTACACGGAGATTTTTTTGCTCGTCACTAACTTGGATGAAAATTTTTGGTATATCTGGTTAATTCGCGGGGCTCGCCCTTCACGGCCTTGCCCCTAGTGTGGTAAACTGATAAAGTTCAAAAAAGTCAAAAGTTTGTTACCAGGCCGAGCAAAATTAAATCGATATTGAATTAGAAATGGAAAGGAAACTAGAGAAGAACCTTACCTCCGGTTACATCATTTTATTTATTATTCATTAGCTTACAGTGGGAAATTATGGTATTAATTTCATTATTATTTAGCACACTCAGTATATTATGCCCAAAGGAAATTGATTAACGTTTCAAGATAAATAATTTTTTTGTTTCCTGTTCCGTTTAAAAACAAATGCTCACAACCATACAGCTAACTAAATTGATAAAATTATTACATAAAGTTCAAACTTATTTCAATAACAAAAGCTCATTAGCCCAGTTCTCGAACATGTAGCCGGTGAACATGTTTGTATTGTATTATATTATTATACCCACATTGGTAGATACGAAGCCGATTTTAAACATATTGTAATTTATCAGGTGAGACACAAGGGGGTGCTTGTATGCTCCTCCAACTTTGTTGTTAGATATCTCTCAGTTGGTTGGTATAGGTATGTAGATATGTATGTAGGTATGTATATTTATGTCCAAAACTTATTTTGAAAGGTTAGCTTATTATTATTCCACAGTCTACATTTACGTGGTCCCGTCCATGGTGGTGGTGGTGGTGAACAATAGCGACCAGATTCGAATAATAATCAGTAGTTAGAGTAATGGTAGTTTCTAGTAAAGACACTTCTACCTACAGGTTTGTACGTACCTATCTACTTACCGTAAGTTGCAATGAAGCGTGACCCAAGGTGAATTGGAACAAAGTGAAAAAAATTGAACTGGATATAAGGCCTTACATCACTTTAGAGAAAAAAATTTCCCATTTTTTTTCGGACTCTAGGCATGGTCAATTACACATAACACGTAAACCAACTACCTATCTCTATACCAGCAAGATCACTGTGGCAGTTAGATGACGTAAAATTTCTCTCCCACCCGAAACTCACAACATGTTAACTACATAAATCTCGTATCTATGTACACGGGATCTACGTTCGTGTGTGTGTCATACGTCACACTCAATAGGTAGCCATACACGGATGGACTTTTTGAAGGATCTAATCCACCGGACTGATTCCTACGGATCTCACAAGACCAGTTTCGACAGATTTGATCCTAAAGTTAGAACACTAACACAAAATAAAAATCCATTTAAAATTGACGGAACTAGTCCTTGACTGGATCAGTTCAGCTAATTAATGTTTAGTTATTCGTCATTTTTAAAGGATTTGATCCGGATGTGCTAAATCCGTCGATCTTGTCAACATGTTCAAAAGACCAACGGATATTTTAAACTATAACGAGTAAATTCAATTATTATAAAGTGACAAATTTTCATATTAAGATTAAATTGTATGTTTAATTTAAAATTCAATATTATGTCGAGAAAGAAAACTACTAAATTATTTCTATTTTGTAATTTTAAAATTTTGAATTTTTTTTAACCAACTTCAAAAACGAGGAGGTTCTCAATTCGACCCGTATGTTTGCATTTATATACGTACACTTATGCTGCCTACCATGAACGTCTGTGTTCAACTTGCGTCTACGACGCCATTTTTTTTTTTTTTTTTTTTTGTAAATTAAGGGAAAAATTTTTTTGTGTACTCGAAACCATGTCTAATACACTCTAAGAAGTTTTAAATTGATTGCGTAATTCATTGCAGAAAAAATAATTTTCGAATTAAAACCGTCTTTTCAAACGTTTCTAAGTGATGTAATGGCTTCCAATTACTAGACATAAAGACGAACATTTGTATTTTTTAAACTGTAGTAAGGGAAGATAAGGCAAGATGTCATACCCCCGTTAACACACCACCTAAACGCGCGAATCGCAAGCAAGTATCCACGTTCAGCCTGCCCGTAAACGAAATAAGATGTAAAGCTTGAATTCATGCCGATTCACTCCAATTTACGGTACTTCTATTTTATCTATTATTACTATATGTTACAGTCACCTTTATATCGTGCATTCATTTTCAATAACAAAAGAAAACTTCCTACATAAACAAAAGGATACATGATAAAGTTTCAAATTGTTTAACATTACATTTCGAAAATAATAACAACTTAGCTTTAATCAGGATACATATTAATATTTTTGTAGTTTCTATGATTATTGAATCTAATTCCTCGCATAACAAACGTAACATAATGCGTTTAACCTCCGTTTTTGTTTGAAACTATACGCGTCTATTACAGAGGTCACTAACATTGTGTGAAAATTGTACCAAAAATTAAGTTATTTTGTATACAAAAAAAAATCTGCCCTACGAATATATAACTCTATAATACATACATGGAAATATTTAATTATATGTATCCATTAATTAACTATTGAATCAAATTCAATATTAAATATCAAACTATGGCCAGAGTGGAGTGCTCACCTCACAAAAAAATGCTTCAAATAAAACTAACCGTACAATTACTAGCTGATATGTCTAACTAACTATAGCTGCAACATGTAAAATTAAAATACCTCTGTCGCAGCATCCTGCATAGCATAGCGAATTTTTGGTCACAAAACTCGATTACATTGTGTGAAAAAACTTCGAGAGACTGTGACAAACTTTTTCAAAACACATGTATTTTCTGAGATTTCGAGCACCGGACATGTCTGATGTGTTTTCAAGAGTTTTCATAAATTTTAGTGGATGTAATTTTCGGCTTCTATATAGACCTCGAAATAAATTTCTGTTATAGTTCGAGACCCAAGTCTCACCATGACGGTAGTTGTAATTACTGAATTTTCTATTTTTAAACATATTTGTATAAATACACTTTGTAAATTTCACGTTTTATTCAGTTATATTTGCCAGTCAGGACATATAGTAACTATCTATGATGCCATAGCGTTGCTAGCTAAATCATAGACACATACAAAAAATTTGGAAATGTCGATTAGGAGGTACGTGTTATTTGTTCGTTGCTTGTATGCAAAAAATGCAGTATGGTTTGCGATTATTTGGTATTGCTTTGTACTATTTATTTGGTATAAAACAATATTAAATAGAAAAATTTTAACATTATATAGACGGTAGGTACTGCACTAACAGTAATTTACAAAATTTTGGAAATTTTTAATGCAGGAACGATCTTTAATAAAATTAATAAGAGTTAGAAACTGTTATTGAGAACTGATATGAGTGAGGGTGGGACTAAGAAATTTCTCCCATTTTCTCCCAGTTGCTCAGTGATGCTGTTAGTTTTACTGCTCTGGTTTGCAATGTTCCTATTTAAAAGATCAATTATATAAAATTAACAGACCAGTTTTCGAGAATAAAAAAATTTAACTGTGAAATGCTCATGCAAAGTTGGTTTGGGAGGAAAATGTAAGTCCTTAGTGACCACTTCATTATATTGTCATAATAAACGAAGAACTCAATGTAACTAGTTACTATTTTATAAAAGTTCTTCTTAAAAATTTAAAATAGGTAATAGTAGTAATATTTTTATTTATTTATTTATTTATTTTTTTTTTTTTTGCAACAAAAAATTTGCAAAAAAATGTCCTCAAGTAATACAATTCTGTTCCACTCCGGCAACATGTTAACGGCAAAGCTAACAGAAAGATTAATAGAAAGGATAGCAGTTATCAGTAATTCATGGACAGCATCAGAACTAATTTCTAAATTTTCATGTGATTTACTCCCATAGTCATTTACAACACAGGGAATTTTACTTTTATTTTTGTTTTGCAAAGGTTATTTTATAACTTCCATAATATTAAAAAAAAATTGCTTTTCTATTTTAATTTAAACTACTATCATTTAATAATTTACTTAGGTCCATCCTAAAATTGAGAAACCACACAATAAAAGATTGTATGTTAAGACAAAGCATAGTCTTTATGATATCATAATAGAAATTCTTGGACAGAAGTTATGTTTTAAGCCTAGAATCATACGTTGGTCTACGAGAAACGTTAATCATACATCGACGTCGTTTTGACGGATGGACTTTTTACGGAGAGTTTTAGAGTTTATTTGCAAAAAACATTTTTTTTTACATAACAATACTACAAAAGCGAACAAAATATTTAAAAAAATTGGATTTGGAAAAATTTCTTAATGTAAATATTTATTAATTTTTTTAATCCTTTTATCAAAGCATGTTTTCATTATAAAAATTAAAAAATAGATAAATACATCAATTGTAATAATTAATTTATGAACTATTATGAGTCAGTGGACATGTGTGACTTTACAGAATGTGAAATTTCTGTCATAAATATTCCTATAGATATGTAGGTATTTCTCCATTAGGCACATTTGTAAATTTTCTAAAATTTGTTAGTAATTTTTCGAATAAGATCTCAAAAAATCATAAAAATTAAAATATTTTCCACAAAATAAATTGTTAATCTTTTATTAAGTCATTCGAAATGCATTCTTTAGTTTTCGATTCAATATATTAAAACTTCAGTATTATGTCGTCTCTATAAGTCAAACAGCTGTAATCATCTTTCACATTATCATAATCATTGAATAAATTAATTATAACATCCATATCTTTAATAAATTTAAAAAAAAAATTAGAAAAACTTTTATATGTAGTGTACAAAATCTTCAAAAAAAACATACGTTAATCATACATCGACGTCCTTTTGACGGACACTATTTCAATACAAACAAAACGACAATAACTATAAACAAAATAAATATATGTGATGTGTTATAATAACAAATAAATTAGATAACAGAAATCTCACAGCAAACAAGTAACAACAAGTCGTAGTATTGGAGCAGGTAGAGAAGTTCGTACGTCGTTTTGACGTGTACGTATGATTCTAGGGTTAAGTAGATATCTATTTTTCATTCATTTAAATTTAACTAATAAGAAAGAAGTCTAAAGAGTACGCGAATAATTCAACGATTTTTTTACTTATTAGTTTGAATAAACTTCGAAAATTTAAGCTTGAACGATAATTTTACTCTTCAACTGGCTGGTAGGATTTAAAGACCCATTACAAAATATCCACGACAATAATAACCACCTGTAGTATTTCCTTTTGCCAAAATTTTTGAATATAAATTTATATCTCGTGCTTATTAGTTTTTATGTGCGTAACTTTCAGCTGACCAGGTAACACTGATCTATCCAAATACATCCTCAATTCGTTAATGAATTTTACATAATAAATCTAATTCTCACCTGCCCACACTTTACACAATCACGGTATATTTATTTGTACGCTTTTTAACCGTATAAACTGAATATTTGATAAATAAAAATAGTTCAGATATTACACATGTTGTATATAACGTACAAATATCGCGCGTTCGTTTTACATATACGTACATATTATAGTATACAAAAATCAAATAAAAAGCAGGATATGCTTGCCCGAATATTTACATATATTGACGATAGATAGTCACCCATTTCCCATATACCTCCTTTACCCCTTACCCCAATTCCTACGCCAATTGCGCTATATTTATCGTATCGCCACCAATACCAACTGTGTAGTGCGGTGTATGCCTCATTCTTTTTCAATTTACAATTTTAGGAACGTATTGTCGAACATGGAATTAAATTTATTTGGATCGACATACGTTACAATACACCCGTCACACTCCGCCTATATTCCTGCTAAATGTATATGAGCGGGAATATCTGTAAGTAGCGTTGAACAAATCTAACAACAAATAACAGCAAAATATGCAATAGAAAATAAAATTTCAAAAAAAAAAAAAACTCTTGTTTAATATTGCTGCACAACTGATAAGATTTTAATTAAATGGAAATGCGGCAATATTTTGTTATTGGTAAGAGAAAATATTTTATCCAATAAATCTATTAGTTGGATAATTGAAAGAAGAACTGCCGTACATCGTCCCTATCATGTTGATCCTCTTTTACTCGAATTAAATTTTAAACGAAAGTATTGAAATTCTTATCAGTTTTATGATTTTTACGCTTTGTTTTTAACATCAATTTCTTAAAAATGTCCTCGTAAATACATCAAAATGACTATTAGTGTCTCAAATCATGTGATTCATCTCAAAATATTCCATGTATTTAATTTAAAAAATTTCAATAAGATTGATTTAATCAGACTTGAATAAGTGGGAAATTATTGTAATAGGTCTGGTTTTCGAAAGTCTTAATTTTTTGCATATTTGCACGTTTTGGAGACACTAGAGTTATGTAGTATCATTTTTAAGATGACATCTGTACCTACGTACATTCGTGGAATTTTTGATTTCGTGTATATATTTCGAGAGAAAAAGCATTATCGAATCCGGACTGTCGTTATATACCAAAAGTAGCAAGGTCACGTCGGGTCCATACCAAAAGCAGTATATTTTTTGGATGATGGGCCGCACAGTCCGATTTTTTTGTAATGTAGTATCTAGCTTAAATAGTTTTTTTTTTCCATTTAGCGAATTTTCAGTTATTTGAGCGACTGTCATGCCGCGACTTGAGCCCGGCATCATAACAAAAGTTTGTTTTGAAGTCCCTAGAAATCGAAAACTACCTTCACAAAAATTTGTATATGACATTCATTAAAATTGCTATGTATGTATTTATGTGTCCGCACGATAACTCTCGAACGAAACATCCTATTTTTACGAAATTTGATAAAAATATAGTAAGCCCAAAAATCTTGGATAAATTTTTCAGCCGGATACGTTCAATGCCCTGAATATGGTTTTTTAGACATTTTTCCTGAAAAAAATTAGTTTTTTTGCGAAAATTTACCTAATTTCAAGAGTTTTTTTACACCGTTGGAAAGAAGGGAAAAAAATCACATAAAAATGATTTTTGAAAAATTATTCTATGTAACCTAGTTTCCGAAAAAAAACTAATTTTTGTAAGCGGAAATTCGTTTTATGTAGGATGCTACGATAGGAAAAACGACGAAATTTTTAGTAATTGATAATTTTATTTACATGTTGTAATGGGCGGTAGTAATTTACGCACCAAACAAAAGATTACAGGTAAATTCCGCACTCATCTTTTGAAATTATCATGATCCTATGTGTATTTTCCGCACTAAGCAATTGAAAATAAAACTAATTATTTTTTGATAAAATTATATTTAACTGGTGTGTATAATACGTAAACAGGGTGTCAATTTAAAAACAAGCCAGGCCTTGTATCTTTGGAATGCTAATAGGTAATTAAAATCTGTTAAAACAGTTTCTAGAACATGAACGGGGAACCATTATGACCGGCATGGGAAACTTTTGCAACCAACCCCCTAGACTTCAGCCAGCCCTATACTATTTTTTTTTAAGACCCCACTAATGGTACATCATTGGAAAGCATGCTGTTCATTAGTACCAAACACAATATTAAATTATCGTATATTTTTTGAAGATAGATTAGGTTAGTTTAATTAGTTTTGAAAATATACTTCGACTTTGATTTGTACGAATTTGTGCAATGTAAAAATAGTTAAATGCAATAAATTGTTATATTGTTGTTTGAAATTTGTTTCAAAACTTCGAAAGTCAACTTTTCACCGGGCCCCATTTTTGGGGGGGCTCCACCGGGCCCCACTGTGGGGCTGGCTCTACTCAACATTAATTATAATATTTCGTCAAAACATCTATTCATATTATTTGAAAAAATCAAAAAAAAAAACTTGCAATCTAAAAATTTCAAGTAGACAAAAAGTATCTGTATCACATCAGTGAAACTGATTGATTTTTTATATAATGTATTTTTAATCTATTCCATATTTTTTCCATTGACGTTTCATTCTTGATAGGTTATACATAAATATTGATGATGAAAGCCGGCCCGTTTTATTGGCAACCAATTGATTGCCAGTGAATGTCTATCACCGTTCGTCGATTAATGTTGATTATTTATTTTTAATGTCAAATTTTTTTGCCCCGTTATTACTGTTTCTATACGGGTTGAGAGCTAGCTTTACCACTTTTTATAGATATGTAAGTGTATATGGTTGTTGTATATATACTTGCCTTGTCAAAAGAAAAAAAGAAAAGAAAAAAACGATTAACTGACAATCTATTTATATATCGAAATTACCTCCTACCTCAACATATTGTGGTGAAAGAATGTTTCTAATTTGAGGTTCTCTTCTTGTTTTTGTTTCTTCTTTCCAATATTTTTTTATTAAAGAGGAAATATATTTTCACAATATCATTTTTTATTTTTACTGAGTGTCTCTTTACCTATTTAATATTTTGAAAATAGTTCGTCGTTTTTAAGTAACTCTTTCGATTATGATTACAATTAGCTACTAATTAATTATTTTGGTAAAAAGTAAACTTACTATTTTTAGTAACACGAACACTTAACTGATATGAACGATTTACATTATACCAAATACATTTGGGACATCAAATTTAGCTTGAACTGACAATTGCGTTTAGTACCTAAAGAGCTTAAAAAAAGTAAATGAATGATCGGTGGTGGAAACCACTCTAAAATTACCCAGATAAAAAGGACAGTTTGGTACTTCTATTAGAATCGGGTGAAACTGACAACAGTTTTCTGAATGTATAAATATTTTTAGTCGAATTTTTCCTTGAAAAAATTAGACTTATACAGCCTATACGATAAGAACGGCGAGAGGCAAGAGTAGAGGCGCTATCCGTTTTCGAACCCCTAGAACACGATTCTGTAAAAAAGACTGATGTTTTCGAAGATCGTACCACTCGCACAGGTCACCCAAATAAACCTAGAGGGCTGAAATTTTGTATTCGGATTGAGTTAGTATCAAGGGGGTGCCTTTTGGCAAAAGAACATGATTTTTCTTGTTTTTTAATAGTTTCGTTCGGGTCAAAATCTCCCCAAATAAACCTAGAGGGCTGAAATTGAATATAGGTTAAGTTAATAGCGAGCCACTGCTTTGTGGAGGTTTCAACTTTTAACCCTTACCCCCACGATTTTTACGCCAATATTTCCTTGATTTTTTGCTTTTTTTCTAACACGTCTAGAGACTCTCTAAGGAAACCTAGAGGGCTGAAATTTTGTACGTATATTGAGTCAGTATCCAGCTAGTGCCTTTTAGGGATTCCACATTACTTTTCCCCCCACTTCTCCCATTTTTACATCGGAATTCAGTGGTATTGTTAAATGTGTTTTGAAACCATTATTTTTATTCTAATACAAGTAGGCGGATAGCAATTTTAAAAATTTAAAAAAAAAATGTACTTTCTTTTATAACAAAAGCAATACATAAATATTAAGTAATTTAATAAATATATTATTTATAAAATAATATTATTTATAAAATAGAAATTTTGGATTTTTTTTGGAAAGAAAAAATATCTTCATAAAGGCCTTCCAGTTTACTATTTAAGGTCCTTTATTAATATTTAAAAATAATACACAAAAGCAATTGGCGAATAAGCATGGGTACGAATGTCCTTGTACGAATTGTGTTGGCTTTTTTCCTGCTAACTGCTATCGGTACAAAATTGAAATTTACTGAGGTTCAGGCCTTAAAAACTTAAAACCTTTTTTTAAAGCCCCGATCAGCCGGACACTCATCATTGATTTTGAAAATACCAAAATGACAAATCGCTTGTAGACATTCAATACCGAAGATGAAGGGAAAAATTCGACTTCCGTGATAGGGCCCCGCTGCTCACGGCGTTTTTCTACATAACTTAAAAGTTTCACATTAACAATATATAATGGATCCGCAGACTTAAATACTGAGCACTAGAAAATTAGATCATTAGCTAGATTCCTACTAGGACGTGACCAAAATTTTGTGTTTGTTATACTGCCTCCTTTAGTTGTTTTCATAAACTAACTGGATGTTTGATATCCGCCAAAAATTATATATAGGTAGTCAACGCTTGGACTAATTTCAGTACAATAACAATTTACTTATGGATTACGAAAAAATTATAAGAGATGTGTTACATTAAAATGTGCACTTTGTCGAATAAAATTGATGAATTATGCTTTTGATAGAAAAATTAATTAACTTCAGTCAGTCAAAAGTTGGTTGATTATATATCTAGTGGTGTGACGCTACAATATACAATATATGATTATGCAGTTACTAAGAACAAAAAAGGAAAATAAATGAAGAAATAAAAAAAAAAATTAACCTACATCCAACGAAAAATGTTTATTGAAATAACGAACACAAAAATTTCTCATTTTAAAGTATGAAGTCCAGGAAACTTGTCAGATATTTTCTTCTGATTATTTATTGAAAATATTGATTTATATCACTCATTTACTGAACGAAAACTATTTCCTTTTTTATCTCTCTTAAAAATAGATTAAATTAAATTAAATCCAAACTTTATTTGGATGTGAATCTCTTTTCTTTTCTATATTGCCAATAACTTTCTTTCTTAAAAGTATTTTAAAAAATATTGTCATAAAATTTCGATATAAAAAAAATTTTGTTTACGAAAATATATTGATGCTTTCGTTGTAGTATGAGATCCAGATATTCACACATATACATATTTTATCACCTTTTCACTTTTTACGACGCTATTTCGCTAACAAACAAAAAATGGATATAATAAAAACGTTTCCTTTGTTTTGACCTTGTCCCTTTCAAAACAAAAACCCGTATCGATAAAGTACTGATCAAGATTAGACGATATGCAATGCAGCCCGGAAATTTTTTGGAAACGGCAGTTTTGGTTGCTTGAAGATTATCACAAATTATCAATAATTTCTGAATAGTATTTTTTTAACAAGACAATAAAGAAACACTTTCACTAGGGAGACTCGCATTCACAACTTTGAATCCCTAAGACCTAAGTAAAAATAAATTCTCTTGAAGGTACATGTTGATTAAGAAGCCCATTGTAAAGAAAAACGTATTATAATAAGGTACGTAAGGGTAATATGGCCACCTTAAGGTTTGAAGCATTAATTATCTGAAAACAAATAATAGAGGAAAATAAATAATGCCCAATTATTCTACGACTAATGGTTTATTAATGTTATAGTAAATTAGGAAGATTCAGTTTTAATTTTTAAAAATTTTTTTTTTTTTTAAAAATGTGCAAAATGGCCATATTTCCGTACATAGGTGAAAATATGGCCAACTCTAGCCACATTAACATTATGTAAAATTTTAAGAAAATCAGTACATTTATTTAATTAATTTAATGAAATAATTCTTTTAACAATAATATTAAAGTAAAATACTCAATAAATTATTAATCTTCGCAACTTGGGCATATGAGATCATCCTTGTATTCAGAAATCAGACCAGGTATATCCACATCAGATTTTGGACCAAGTTTATCCACGTCAGATTTTGGACCAAGTTTATCCACATCAGATTTAGGACCAGGTTTATTTACATCAGATTACTTCAACTGAAACATTTGTTTTATTAACTCCTGGGCCACAGTGTCCACATCAACAAGTTAGAATCTGTTGTTAAAAAAATATCTGTTTTTCATAAAAAACACTTTCCATATCAGAACTAGAATTAAAAATGCAACGCACTTACCTTTATTTCAATGCCACAATTATTTAATATAAAATTTAGGCGCTGAATCTCTTTGAAGTAAAATTTATAAACAAGTATATAATCTAACAAGCGAATAACCCTTTTTCCCTTTTTAAAAATCCCACAGACAACATACAGCGACCCGGTCTTGTAGAGTGATATTGCTTACTGTTCAGTTGAGACTAAGTGTTATCTATAATTAGTTCCTCATAGTTTCGGAGTTATAAGAAAGTGGCCATATTAACTGACTGACCATATTACCCTTACGTACCTTATATGGCAGTGTACGTGTACTTTTATGGAAATAGAGTATCTTTGCTATAATTCAATCAAAAATAATGTTAAAAATCTAAAATTTTGCATCCGCTCTTGTCTTGTAGATCGTGAGTTCAAAACCAGCCGGGGGAAATATATCATCATCAAAATCATCCTACCACATTTTAATTATATCAATAACCATACCCATAGCAAAAATAATAATACATTACACCAAAAAGATGCATATCACCTGAGTTGTGGCGTATTTAAAACAATAAAAAAATGTATGTGAGTAAAACTTTGTAGATTTCTAATAACTCTTCATCGACGACCCCAGTGATATTAACACTTTACTGTCCATGTTTTCAGCGTTTGAAAATAATCACAACAACCGTAGAGGTCAATCGCTATCAATGATTATTACACATTATGTGTGTAATGTTGCCACAAACAAGTATTTACAAAAACAAACGCATCTCTGTGTGTTGGTTTCTATAAATATTTTTAGAATGAACAAAACACTTAAAAATCTTTATAAAAATTATTTTATATTACTATTGTTTGTTTATATATATATATATATATATATATATATATATATATATATATATATATATATATATATATATATATATATATATATATATATATTTACTTATTGTTATTGATTTTATTAAAAATATCAATGTACATGTACATATGTTTACACATGTTGAATTATTTTATGTACACGCTCAAAAAGAAATTTTTGAATCAAAGAAAATTTTTTTTAATTAAAGAAGTAATTTCTTTCAATACGCACAAAGAAACTATTTCTTTAGTGGTAGAAAGAAATTTCTTTAATTTTATATCTTTGGACTAAATAAGTTTAATCTTCAGATTGAAAAAAGTGAATTTCTTTGATGACAGAAACAGATTTCTTTAAAATTAGTTTCTTTGAATTAATAAATTTATTTCTTCAAATTTAGAAAAAAAGTGAATTTTTTTAAGAGCAAATTCTAAATTCAAAAAAATTGATTTCTTTAAAATAAAATATTTTTAAGGTTTCAAATAAAAACTTTTTTTGCTTTAAATAACTTTTTATTTGGTTCAATAAAAATAAATTTTTTAGACAAATAATAATTCTTTTTTCTCTTTTACTTTTTTATTTTTTACTTAAAAAATTACTACTAGAATAATAATTAAATGAAAGAAAAATTTTAGTACACTATTACATTTCGTATAATTGTCTGAACAAAAAAAAAAATAAGTAGGGATATAAAATAAAAAAAAACAAACAACGAAAATTATTTATTTGTTGAAATTACATCGCAGTTTTAAAAATTCGTCAAGTGCGTGTTTGACACGCACTAAGTAATGTTCCTCACAATCAGTGGTCATAACTAAAACTTCTTAACCCTAGAACCATACGTACACGTCAAAACGACGTACGAACTTCTCTACCTGCTCCAATACTACGACTTGTTGTTACTTGTTTGCTGTAAGATTTCTGTTATCTAACTTATTTGTTATTATAACACACCACATATATTTATTTTGTTTATAGTCATTGTCGTTCTGTTTGTATTGAAATAGTGTCCGTCAAAAAGACGTCGATTTCGTTTCATTTACTCGAATACGCCATTTATGTAACCATTCCTGTATTCGACGCAAGCTAGATTGTAACTTTTGTGATGCAACATTTGGATCTTCATCAGTAGCTAGGATAGCAGTATCATCAGCAAATGTTGCAGTAGTATTTTCTTCATCAACCGGCAGATCTGCAGTACATATAAGATAAAGAATAGGCCCTAGAACACTACCTTGTGGTACACCGGAACGGACTGGAAACATTTCTGATATTTCACTCTGAAACTTTACATGAAAGTAACGATCTGACAAATAAGATTTCAGTATTAAGTAGAATGATTCAGGAATATTTTTCCTTAATTTATACAATAAGCCAGTATGCCACACTTTGTCAAATGCTTGACTCACGTCGAGAAAAGCTGCTGTACAATATTTTTTTTCTTGAAAAGAGCGGTTGATCGTATTGACTACACGATGAACTTGTTCGACGGTTGAATGTTTTGCGCGAAAACCAAACTGATGATCTGGAATAATTTTAAGGTCATCGAGGACTCGATGCAGTCTTCTGAGAAATAACTTTTCGAACATTTTGGATAAAACGGGGAGTAAACTGATTGGTCTGTACGACGTCACCTCATTTACTGGCTTCCCCGGCTTTTGTATTAAGATGATTTGAGCTAATTTCCAAACAGCAGGGAAATATTTTAGCCTTAAAATGGCATTAAAAATTAACATTAATGACATTTGTGACAGTTAACATTAATGACAGTTAAAACCGTTAAAATATATTTCTCGTAGGTATATGTACGATATGTACCAGCGGTACCAGCCGAGATAAATACAAATCGATTGTAGATCGTATATGTACATCATGGAAAAGTAGGCTTGTACATATTATCCATATTATTATTGATTAGTATGTACGGCAGTATGTACAATATGTACGAAATGTACCGTATGTACATTATTCTGTGGTATGTACATTGTATATGTATACATGCGTATATGTATAGCTAGCTAGAAAAACAAAATCGAACAGATCGGATGGAACATAACGTTTTTTTTTCTTTGTTTTCTTGTTTTGAGTTGCAAACGCTAGTACTATAGCTAAACACGCTTCTTCCATAATAATAACAATTCCAAAATTTAATTAATTTAAAAATTCCGAAAAATTAAATTTGACAGTTTGTTTTAAAATACAGAAGAAAATAATGATAGTGTACGGTATCATAAAAATACTGAAGTAATAAAAATAATGATTCATTATTTTTATCAGTAAATACTGACAGTATTACTGATCGTGTAAAGGCAGCCTAAGACGTTTTGTGACGGTTTTTTTTCCAGAAAATTGATTACCTAGTTAAGTTATAACAATTTTTCTAGGTTTTTTTTCGTTATTTTATGATCTTGATAGTAAAGTCTGATCCCAGTATGCTTATATAATTTACTGAAATAAATCAATGTTTTTAAGTCCATGTACTTACCGGATTTTTTTTTGAAAAATATAATAGTTTGTAAAAAGAATTTGGCTAATTATTATTTCAATATCTTAAATATATGATTTACATTATAACATATATATTATAATAAAACGAAGATCTTTTTATTCATTTTTAGATATTTTTGAGATCATAAAATATTTTTATTTATTTATTAAAAAATGAAATAGTATTTCGATTTATTACATGTTCATGAACACAATATACAGTAAATAAACATAAGACGAATGACACTATGTTACAGTAATTTCCCGCTAAAGCATGCAAATTTCCCGCTAAAATATTCATTAATTTAAATGTATTCTCCCAGATGGCGGTAATTGTGACAGTCTTGTCATAACTATATCGGTCACAAAACCGTTTTGTGACGGTCAAAAGTGGGTAAAATTACTCGTCACGAGACCAGTGCACATCTCTAAATATGGCCCTATTTTTGATAGGATTCTATATGTATATAATTTTTTCTATGAATTATGTGGACTGTTCGGCAATTATCACAAATACGTAAAGATGGCTCTCTGTGTATTAAAATAAGTTATTAGACAAGTTTTCTATGAATTATGTGGACTGGTCGGTAATTATCACAAATACGTAAAGATGGCTCTCTGTGTATTAAAATAAGTTATTAGACAAAGATAACAATTTTTAGAATCTGTTCCATTATTAATAATTTTAAGAAAAAACAGCGAAAGAAAGAGATAAATATATACACGCTTCTATAAAATAGAAATAGAAAGAGAAATTTTTTTTTTTATTGCAATTTTGTGTACAATCAAGTAAACTTGATTGTGCATTGTGTAATGGTCCGGTTGTTGACGTGGTTAAAACGTTGCCTAACTGTTTGTACGACGATGTGGATTTAACGTTATTAGAATAATTTTCCAATTGATTGTCCCTGATAATTGATTTCCAAAGGTCGTAGGTGAAATAATTCGAGCCGATTTAGTTTAAAATGTTTATTTGTTAAATTCAATTGTTGTTAATTCGGACCGTTACAGAAAAATTTACACTTTTATTACAATTATTTTATATAAATTCGATTTAATTATGTATTTCGATATTTATTTTATTATAATTTATTATAATTTATTTTTATTTGAATGTTATATATTTTTTATATTTTTCAACAATTAATAAATTTCCCAAACGGGATTTGTTACAAAAATTACATCTTTTTTTCTTAATGTCTAGATTCCAATTTTTATCAAAAAACCCCCCGTTGTACTTTTTTTTCATCAATTTTACTTAATTTTAAAACAAAATGGCTTCCTCTCTTTCATTGGTTGATTAGAAATCGTCACATCGTAAGCCCCGCCTACAATGTCTTATGATGTAGCTAGTTCACTAAAATTTAGCCAGGTGGCGATTTACATCTTTAGTTTTACATTTTCAAGTACTAAAATTTGCCACTAGGTGTCACCAGCCATATTACTTAATGGTTACATAATGCCCCGACCAAGTTCTGACTTAAGTTCGTGAAAGACGAATCTTAAGACAGAACTGATAGGAAAAGAACAGACAAAACAAAATGTAGGTACTCGATATTTCCAAAATTTTTTTTTTTTTTTTTTTTTATGCTTCTAAAATTATTACCGAAAAAGATACATTCAAAATTTTTCTTTAGTTCAAATTGGAAATCTCGGTCCTTTACAAATAAACATTTTTCTCAAACTTAGCATTTAATTACAATAATAACACAATGAAGTATACTTTTCAATATTACAGAGTATGTGACAAAGATGGACTTAATCCACGAACGAGTGCTGGCAATGCTTATCGCTAATATGTTAGAAAATTTTCATAGACTAAAAACCGGGTTACATTTTAAATTTCAGATATCCCCGTCAACGATGGACTGTTATCATCCAGATCCACTGGAGTTGACATATAGTTTTCCAAGGTCACGATACGATCAGTGACTGACTTGGCGTTCGGGGATTATCACTACGTTCAGTTATTCACCCTAATAAATGTAAGTTGAAGTCTTCTACAATTTTAATTCCGCTTTGCTGACCAACACTCGTTCCTGGTAGCATCCCTCTACCAACTCTTGTTTTTTTTTTTTTTTATGTGTTAAAATAATATTTATTTCTTATTCAATATAAATCATTTAATTTTCCAAAGAAATTTATTACACAGTTTAATGATGATAAGTTCATTCAAAATTAAAATAATAAAATACGCATACATGTATAAATATTAATAATATACATAGAATCACGTACATTATATGAAATAATTTTATTAAGTATTTATTTAAAAGTTGAAACACTTGTTTCATAAACAAATTTTAATCATTCTGGTATCGTTATATACCATAAAGACATTAATCGACAATAAGAGCAAAATTATAAAAGTTTTATTCAAAAAGAAAATTTTAAATTTTCCTTTACAAATCGAAAATTACCTTTAGTTAAATTCATTAATATTGATTTATATTTAGATTGTTATATTTGGAACAAATTCATTTAATTTATTACATATGCGTATAATGTCGATAATGTATGTATGGTATGTCCCATGAGCCACACTTCAGCATCGTAAAACGACAAACTTTCAAAAAAAATTTTTTAATCAATCCAATTTTCTCAACCAAAGAAATTTCATTTACCCAATAATTGGTGTCTCATTATTCATTGAAATATCCACCTTTGAGTTTAAAAACTGGATTTACTAATAATATAAAATTTATGTCATGAAAGACTATTATCCCAATCATGAAAAACCAATAAATCCTGCAATCTAATTTATACTTTATTTATCAAAATTTATTCAAATTTAAGGAAATGTTACAATAATTATAGTTTGTCATATTTGCAGCCAAAATGTAAAACGTCCGTAGAAAATGTTACATACTGCACATACCTCACTTGAATATCAGCACACATATATTGATTTCTTTTAACTTGAGTAGATATTGCTATTAAATGTTTTGAATCGTTTTTCCCTTTACGTTTAAAATTTTATATATAATTATAATTGAAATATACAGAAATATATCAGAATTTGTTACATAAAATCATTTTATTGTTCCAAAACTGAAAACCTCTTTTATTTTTATTAAGAACATTTTGTTAACAGATAGATAATTCTAAACAAATATGATCACCTTTATGTGTCCTGTAATATCATGGTTCAGTATAAAGCTGGTTTTGAGATTCAAACTATAAATTTTTATTCAAAACTTAAAATTATTAATACAAATTATCTTTTGCGTAGTTTTATATTATGTTAATAATAAAATTGTTTATCATTAAATCCTTATTCTAATTAAAATTTGACTCTAACAACAGGGATAAAGCAAAAAAAAATTTTTTGTACGAAGTGATTTTTCCTTCATATCATGACGCACGATGGTTATAAAACCGTTAAAAACCCCAAAATTTATCCCCTGTGAAATCTACTTGGTTGGATCTGCCGGACGGCCAATGTAACGACAGATACCTGAAAAATTTATAACACTGAAACTACAAATTAATCCCCCCCATATTTATTAATATATTGTTAAACCGGGCTAAAGCGAGCTGTCACCAGACCTGATTGGTACAGTTGACTTGGATTCGGAATTGTGGATAATAATGCTCGCCCCCCATAATCCAGAAATCATCAATAAGTTTTTTTTTATTTTTGTTAGCTACTCCTACTACGAGCTTCAGTAGAGTTTCATAGCGGCCGTCATCTAAGAGAACCGTACTGAACTCAATTTTATTTTCATTTTGAAAATAATTATGTTATAAAATATATGTAAATTCTTATTAACTAGATTGGATTGACTCTAACAACGGAGATATTCAAAATGTTGTGTACAGAAAAAGCTCCTGAGGCTTATTATTTCTGTACGGCGACAGGATAATGCGTCCGCTACAGATCGCAGTCTCATGTCATAAATCCCAAAAAAAAAAATATCTCCTATGAAATCTACTTGGTTGGACCTGCCGGGCGGTAAAATTAACGGCAGGTGCCTGCAAAATTTTAAACGGAAACTACAAAATTTTAACCCCCCCAAATATTCATGTTTAGTTAAATCAGGACAAAACGGACTACCTCCAAACCATAAGGGTATTGTAGGCTTAGTTCGAATAAATGGAATATACTGTCCGCCTCCCATCATTCAGAAAATCGTATCAGTTAAATATTTTGTTTAAAAAAAAACTTTCTTAACACCGGATTCGGTCAAAGTCAGCCAATAACCGCCAATTAACGGAACATTGACCGATCCCTCATTCAAACCAAAAAAAAAATTTTTATTTTAATCCCCTTTTATATTTATAGTGTATTTTATTATGTATATAACTCATAATATACTTATGTTCACAATGCAATTCAAATCAATTGATAACTTTCCAAAAATATTTTAGAAAATTTAATTGTTTCCGTCATAGATTTGATAAAAATCATATTTCGGGCAACTGATAGAAAGGAAAAGGAAGGAAGATAAATATGCAATCATAGCATGAATTTAATTATTATTAAGTTAAGATAAAAAAATTTTGTACATCAACAAATGTAATCATTCTATGTTTCATAAAATCATGTATGATTATTTCGTAGCCATCAAATAATACGTATATTCTTTAATATAAATAATATGAGCACGAAAACAAGTATATGCTTGTTTTATTATCATTGGTAGTACTATCCCGTGTGAATGCTATTTCTGTTTCAAATTTATATATTCTTCAAGAAGTGAGATAGGTATATCACGCGCTTTCCGAAATACATATGCCTTGATATAAATTGATTATATCGTATTCACTCTTGTTTCATCCTTTCAGTTATTATAGTAGCCTTGAATAAAGATTTAAAATTATTTTTTCTTAGAATTGTTTTTATAAATAACATACCGAAAAAGTTTTAAATTTTATACTTATATATTTTATTTCCCATGAAACGATAATGATTTGTATGTATTATTTACCAAATTTATTTCATAGTATGACATTTCTAAATGGTTCACATGCTCAAAAGAAAAATAAATTTTTTCATTTTAAGAATAATTTTGATATTATTTCCCTGAAATAGCATTTTTTGAAAAATATAACAATAGCTTAATAAATCAGGTATTCTACTTTGCATTATCTCTTGATAAAATTATAGTTTTCTGTACTTAGAAATAAAAGACAATCTACCTTATTAATTGTATATCGATTTTCAAGCATAATAGTTTTACATCGATGGCATTCAGGTTCTCGTCAATTTATAAATCACCCAACAGTTCAATACAACGACAGAGAATAAAATCGTAATTCATCAGCTTCTTTCAATAATATAATAATATAAATCTCATTAATCGCCTTTTATGGCACTCATCATACAAAATACCCTTAATATCTTCAAAAACATTTCATTTTCATTAAACTTTCCATACAAAATAATAACTTTTCTCATTCGCTTAATAAACATTGGGCTATATTTATTACTATTTTCTTAATCACACTTAATAATTAAACCTGAATGTAATCGTTTGAATCAACTGATACTCCAAAATTATTTTATTACTAATTTATTTGCGTCAATGTAGAATACCGTCTTTGTCAAAATTAGATAAAGAAAGAATTTATTTATTCATTAAAGAAATTTATTTATTTTAGACATTATTTGTTAATTCATATTTTTTATGGGTTTGCTTACATCAGGGTAAAATTTGTATTAATTGAGGTCAGGAGGATAAGAATTTTATTTATTTATTTGATGAAATAAACTTATTTATTTTAAATATTATATGCCTGTTAGCCATTCTTAGAAACATCAAAACCACTTGACAAACTAAATTGCTACTGCAATAATATGTATTTTGTAATTGAAATAAATATCGTATGTTAAATAAATATAACGTGATTCATATTGACTTGATGATTTAAAATTTTAAATTTTAATAAAACAATTTTAATAATATTAATTCTTTGTTTTTAATATTTTTCATTTTTTGTTATTAGTAATTTATTTAATTTCCTGTTACTTTGATATGTTGCTTCGTGTTTTAAACAAACTAATGGGTATAAGTAAAAAATTTCTATATTATCACCTTCCATTGTATAATATAAAATTTTGATTTCCAAATACTTTGTTCAATCATAAATGCTTTTAATATTTCTATAACACAAATAATAAAGAATGTATTTTTCTGATAGTACCATTTTTATATAAAAATTTTATTCGTGGAAAAGAAAATTTATCAGGTCGCCAAAATTAATTTTTATTCAATAAACGGACCAAAAGGAATAATTTACCGCAGGAAAAGGTGGATTAATCATAAACCACCCAAATAATACGTCAGGAGGCCCCTTGATGTCACTATTCGGTGAATATTTACTAACTAATCTGAGCGTATTTATATGAACACTGCAATTAGGGCTGATATTGGTATAAGAGGTTTGAATATCCATATTATTCGATTGCACAGCACATTTGATGCAATCATTCATTGTGTTACTTGATAGTTCAGTATTTATTTCAATTTTTTCAACTTTAAATTCATCATTTAGAGTGCCGAAAATATCTTGATGTATTAGACCGATTCTGTAATGTTTAGGAATTTTATTTTTGATAGGTACACTTACAGTTTTACCGGAAATCTTGTTATTTATATTTATCGATTCTGAAAAGTTATTATAGTTACGTAGACTGACAAGTTTCTGGTTTGTATTAGATTGGTTATTAGTTCCAATTGGGGATATAGGATTAATTTTCGATTCACTATTACAAGAAGAACATATAGTTTTTTTATTAATTTCTGGCTCAACCAAAATTTCAACATCATTTTTCGTAGTAATGACTTCTTTATTGAATACAGGGGAATTTATCTCCCTGGCTAAAACGGGTGGTATTTCGGAAATGGTCGGTATAATTGGAGACTCAACTATTTTGGCTTTGATACTGTCTATTTTATTATTAGTATTTTTAAAGGTATCGTTACTGATTACGTTACTACTATGTGAAGAAATATTGTTATTGTTAATTTGATTATAATTATTTTGATAAAAACTGCAGTTACCCTTATTATTATCCAAATTTTGGTTACTATTTAATATGGTTCTTGGTGGGTTTAATATATCAAATTTAACATTATTTATCCTACCCCCAATATGATTTACATTGTTATAAGTACCGTTACTGGGACCACGTGGTTGTTGATTGTTTCTGTTAGAATTATTGTTATTTGCATAGTTGTTAGTATAACGACGGTTGCCAGTAAAATTTCGATTATTGTTTGTAAAATTTCTATTATTATTGGTAAAATGTCGAGAATTTTGAAGATTTCCATAATTGTAATTATTTTGATATCTAGTATTACTTGTACCAATATTATCAGAAAAACGAACAGATCGGCTATTTGAGTTAAAGTTAGGATTATAAGCGGTATTATTATTATTACTACCAAGAGTCTGTCCCGTATTTGTATTGTTACGAGTATTATTGTTTGTGCTAGCATTTGAA
The DNA here is from genome assembly GCA_035578155.1 of Brachynemurus nebulosus. Classification (NCBI taxonomy): domain Eukaryota; kingdom Metazoa; phylum Arthropoda; class Insecta; order Neuroptera; family Myrmeleontidae; genus Brachynemurus; species Brachynemurus nebulosus. The sequence continues at coordinate 170,866,719 of JAPWDM010000001.1, forward strand.
TTTCTATTACTGAAATCCCCATATGAGTTATTGTTACTATTCGAAAAACGATTATTATTAAAATTTGAGAAACTATTAGTACCATATGAGCGAGTAAAATAATTGTCAAAATTTCTTAACGAGCTTTCTAATTCCTGTATTGTTTTACAATTTATTAAGAAACGGTTTATTTCAAATGGAAAGTGATTTATTATAATTTTAATAAAATTATCAGTATCGACTTTTTGATTTAAATGCTTAACCAACTTATGCCAATATGTTAAATGTGATAAATATGACCCTTTTCTAACAGTTTGATGATTTTTATTTGTGTAAAAATCAATAAGTATTTTATTTTGAATTTCTTGACTCCAGAAAGAATTTAAGAACCAAGATTTGAATAAAGCAAAACTATTGATATCGTTTTCATAAAGAGAAAATATATTTTTTATATTAGAATTCAATTTACTACACGCAAACCTAATTTTTTCTTGTTCCGAAAATTCGTTAACTGAAAAATATTGTTCAAGAGATTCCACGAATTCAATAGGGTGAAGCTCTTGTAACTTATTATTAAAAGTTCCAACGCTAATCGTTTCATTTCTAAGAAATGACAAACTGCCCAATGATATATTTTGTAAACTAGCGTTACCCCTATTATTGTTTAATAAAGAAACGCTATTTTCCAATACCTCGACTTTATTATTAATTGTTAATAAATTCTCCTGCTGTGAATTAAATTTTTTATCAAGATCTTCAATTTTGGAATCAATCAAATTTTTAGTTTCAACTTTAATTTTCTTTATCCTATCATCTATTGTTTTATGATTTTCATTACAATTATTTTTCATAGAATCTATTTTATTATCTATTGTCTTATGATCCTTATTACAATTACTTTCCACAGAATTTATTTTTTGTTCAAATTCATATTTTGTGTTAGCAATATCATTTTCAAATTTATTTATAAAATGATCAAGCCTAGCGTTATTATCGTCTAACTTTTTATTTGTATTATCAATTTTGTCAGTTTGCAAATCAATTTTATTTGATAATTGTTTGTTTTGTGAATCGATTTTATTGATTTTGTTAGATAATTCTTTACTTTGTGAATCGATTTTGTCATTACATAAATCGATCTTTTTATTATTCATTTGCAAACTATTGTAAAGCATTGCAAACATACCTTTGATGTCATCATAAGTGCTTGGTACCGGATCCCTTGAGGATTGAGGCATCTCGATGCTGCTGCTCGCCGTTTCTACACCAGAGTCACTGGATAGTTGTTCACCACTCTGAAGCTGGACTGGTTCTCCTGATGGTTCCATGTTCTCACGAACAGCATTGCTTCTTGGGGTTGATGCGTACATTTCTCCGGATGAAAATAGGACACTGGAGACGCCGATGCTGTTTTCCTCCATGGTAAAATTGGTGGTATCCATTTCGGTTGATTTGCTCGAATTGTTTCGCAGAATGCCACTCTGTAATGGTCCGGTTGTTGACGTGGTTAAAACGTTGCCTAACTGTTTGTACGACGATGTGGATTTAACGTTATTAGAATAATTTTCCAATTGATTGTCCCTGATAATTGATTTCCAAAGGTCGTAGGTGAAATAATTCGAGCCGATTTAGTTTAAAATGTTTATTTGTTAAATTCAATTGTTGCTAATTCGGACCGTTACAGAAAAATTTACACTTTTATTACAATTATTTTATATAAATTCGATTTAATTATGTATTTCGATATTTATTTTATTATAATTTATTATAATTTATTTTTATTTGAATGTTATATATTTTTTATATTTTTCAACAATTAATAAATTTCCCAAACGGGATTTGTTACAAAAATTACATCTTTTTTTCTTAATGTCTAGATTCCAATTTTTATCAAAAAACCCCCCGTTGTACTTTTTTTTCATCAATTTTACTTAATTTTAAAACAAAATGGCTTCCTCTCTTTCATTGGTTGATTAGAAATCGTCACATCGTAAGCCCCGCCTACAATGTCTTATGATGTAGCTAGTTCACTAAAATTTAGCCAGGTGGCGATTTACATCTTTAGTTTTACATTTTCAAGTACTAAAATTTGCCACTAGGTGTCACCAGCCATATTACTTAATGGTTACAATTGGCGCATTGGCCACCAAACCATAGAATTCACAGGTACATGAAATACATACAATACATAGTCCTCTTGCGTATATTCAATATATGAATGTAAAACTCTATTATTATTTACCATTTGTTCTCTGATTTATTCTGTGATTTACCACTTCTCTCAAATTTTCGGTTACTCACCAATCTTATAATGTTCCGAACTTCCACGAAGGTCGTTCGGAACATAAAAAGTATATATCAAAATTATAAAAATACATAATTATTAGGTATGCTGAGTAGAAAAGGACCACGCAGGCCAAAAATTAACTAGAGTAAAAAAAATAACTTATCAGAAAAGATTTATTTTGAAAATTGAATTTTAGAAGCAGTAGCCTGTAACTTTTTTTTATTTTGGTAGCTAAGCCATTGACTTTAGAAGTTTAATAGAACAATTTGTCCATGTAACAAGACCAAGACTAGATTTTGGATATAAGCTACCAACTTCCAAGTTTCAATAAAATCAGTTTCAAGTTTCCGCGTAATTCTTGCTCGAACCGGTTTTTGTATGTGATAGATAAAAAATTCAAAAATTGTTGTTTTGACAACGAAATCAGTACCTATTGGTGATAATTAAATGTGCATTTATAGCCCCAGGGCCGGATTTACCTCTGCGGAGACCCCGGGACACTTCCCATGTGGAGGCCCCCTTGGAAAATTTCTAATATTTTTCCAAAAAATGAGGTTGACAAGTAAAAAATAATTCTATTTTATTCATTATTTTTGAATTTGTGGAGACCCCTATTGTGTGAAAGCCCCGGAGAACGTGCCCCAAGTGCCCTTATGTAAATCTGGCTCTGGATAGCCCTGGATCAAAAGATGATAGGGCACTAGCAGTCGAAACCGAAACAGTAAAAGGTGATGTACATCTAGTCCATGTGCGTTTATTTTTTATAAAAATTCCTACAAAAATAAAAAAAAGGTAAGAGGAGTACCAAACAGAAAAATTTTAAGTCATAGATATGTCTTATAGTGAGTGCAATACACTTACAGACAACAACAAAGTAGTAAATAGTAAGTAAACTAGCTATTTTTTGGTTTAGTCAATTATGATCATTTGCACCCAGTCAAAAAACAGATCCATGTTTATACAATCGTTTTTACTCGAAATCTTCAAAATCATTATTTATACTTTCAGAAAAAACTTTAAAAGTAACCAAAAAATCCTTTCAGCCACTTACTGATTATATATTAGAGTTTAGAAAAGCTTTATTTTTTGTAATTTTAAAAACTAAATGGCTATGTACAGCACTTCAAACCAAGATTACTTTTTTCGAAGGTACTAATTAGCCCGCAGTAGAACTGACGAACGTCGGTATGTAGAACAAAATAAAATTTTTCTCACTGTCAGCATGTGTTTTGTCACAAAAGCACACATGGACATTAAAAAATATCGATTTTTTCAAATTTGACTTTGTTTTGAAACAATAAAATGGACTTTTGACGAAAAAACGGACCTTAAATGAAAATTGTTGAGTTCTACTGCGTACGAATTTTAGAAACACGATTTTGAGAAAAACGCTTTTTAAAATTAAAAATCATTTTTCTATATGAATTTTTAAAGATATCGACTTTTACCATTAGCCAGTTATCCCAGCACCATATAACTGTCCTTCCGAATTGAGATAGTTTGTTTCGAGTTATTTTCGGACGATTTAGTGTTGCGCCTCGCGGTTTTTGCTACATCCGAGTTTGAATTCTCGACCACTTTGATACACAGTGCATTATCATTTCCGCACAAAAATCGTAAATATTCTAACTCACAGTTAAACCGAGTGTATCCAGAGCCTAAAAAGGCTTGATCTAAAATTTCAACAAAAAATTTTCAAACAGATAATACTCCTTAAAGTAAAATAAAATTACTTAGAAACTTAAAAGAAATAATACTTACATGTATTTAATTTGTACTGATTTTTGCACGTATTGCTCGTGAATGTCCCTTTGTTTGCGCTCATTTTCACAATTTGAAAAGAATTATGGGAATCACTCCATTTTATTTCAAATTTTTTATTCCACTCTAACAATGTGCGTATGTAAGTACATTAACTAAAATAAATAAAAAATGTCAAATTAACTAGAATCAATATAGCAATACTAAAATAAACTTCACTGTAATGAAATATGGCTCTGAATTACTTTAAAAACATCATTATTTTAACGATTTACATGATTATTCTGGTTAATTTACTCTACTGTATATTGCAGCCATTTTAACTGTTTCGCACAGATAAACGTAACTGCGCATGCTCGTAAGAACAAAAAATTCTTTGTTTCAAAGCAGTAATTTTTTTTGTTTCAAAGAAAACGAATTGTTCATTTGTCAGTCTATATACCTATAATGTTTTTAATTGTATTTAAGCAAAAAACACATTTGTTAAACTGTTGAAATAAATAACAATATAGAGTGCACATAATTATGACATAATTAGTAGGTTAACTAAAATATGACACGTATATATAATCCTATTTTCATAAAAAAATTTAAAATTATTAACATAGTTAACCTATACTTATTTAGAAAAATTTCAAATTGTACCAACCTTTTTAATGACTAATATCTAAAATTATTTCCATATAGTGAAATACTTTCTCCCAACACTTTTCAACTTAAAATGTTGTTTTTATCTTTCTAAAATCAGTTCTGATTTATTTTAAAAACAAATCACCATTTCAATAAATTGTTTGGTTATTTCGCTTCAATCACATGTAGCTATGTAGCCATCTTAAAATGTGCTACTCGTATGTGTATAACAGTAGGTATTCTGGACATATTTATGTGACTACGCATGCTCAGAAAATAATTTCAAAGAACGCAATTGATTAGTTTTAAAAAAATTGATTCTTCAAAACATCATACAAAGAAACTTTTTCTTTAAATTGAAAAAAAACTTCTTTGGATCAAAAAAATTTCTTTTTATTCTAAAAATTTTGTTTTTTTTCAATTTAAAAAAATTAGTTTTTTCCACTTAAAACTATTTTTTTCTTAAATTAGGAAATTTATTAAAATTAAAGAAAAAATTTCATTGAAGTAAAACAATAATTCAAAAAAATATGAATTTTTTCGTAATGAAATCACGGTATTATTTCAAAGAAACCTTTTTTGGTTTAAAGAAAGAAAAATTAAAGAAATTTTCAATTTTTGCACAAAGAAATCGTTTTGAGAGTGTATCTGTTTATATAGTTTCTTTAAAAATATTGCCGACTCCTGGGTGTGAAGGTGCTGTTTACTGTGAAGGTGCTCGGACTGTGTAGTGTTAACTATTAATATTATTTAAAACGCAATTAATTCATGAAGTTTGATTCGGTTCATTACAATTTGCTTTAGAATGAATATTTCACTATTATCAGTGAAGAATCGCTGTCTCTATATGTTGATTTGAAGCCAATATAATCAGCGTTGCGTAAATGTTCGTGAAATTAAGATGTGCGCGTGAAATATTTCTTGAGACACTTTTTTGTAGAAATTCGCCCAGTGGAAGTTAAACGGTTAAAAAATATTTTTTATTTGCGTTATACCTTGATTGACTGCGTCACAAGTTAGTGGGTAAATTTTTTTTTTACTATTATCAAAATCTACCGTTTTTTATCTGTCTATATATAAATAATAATGTTGAACGAATTTTATTATAGTGATTCCACTTTTTTCTAAGACGTTGGACGAAAAGGGCGTACGACGCAGATGATGTTTGATATCTTTCTTACTTTTTACAACAGCTACAGCTACAGCTATTCTTGCTTAAACAAAACTACTCACTGTTTGTTTTGAGGCGTACAGCTACGGTAATAAAGTTTATGAAAGTTTTTAATATCATGAATAACTTATAAACGAGTAAAAGATTTATTTTAGTCAAAGTTAATCCACTCACCGTATACTTGTGTACACACGTACACCCTGTATGTACCTACTGTAAGGAATATCTACCCCCTATAAATAATTCATGTGTACCGGATGTCACGGAACCACATGGAGAGAAAATTCTTAGAAAAATTACTGTGCTCAGCACTACAATCGACGTGTAAAAGCCAAACATACCTATTCAATTTTGTACGGTAAAAATATAAAAATTGTAATTAATCATAGAAAATTTAAAGGATAGAATATTCTTTCCGTAATATTAGCTCCGTAAAATTTGTAAAACAGCACAGTAAAAAGTTCCATTCCCGACAAAAATATTTTTTAATTGTTTTTCTTACAAAAATTACCATGCTGTCTTATAATATTTCAAATGCTATCTGCTAATAGTAGAAAGAAAGAAAGAGAAGGTATCAACGTTGTCACATAGCTAGACAGGCTGCAGAAGGTATCAACACAATCATACATGAAGGTCACATAGCCAGGCTGGTGTGGCCAGTAACATAGCCAGGCTGGTGTGGCCAGTAACATAGCCAGGCTGGTGTGGTGTGATGTGCAAATACTAAACAGTATTCACTAGAATGTCTTACAGGACGGTCACCGTTTAATTCATCATTTTGTTACTTCACTATCTTTAGTATTAGAATATATATTGTTGCCAATCATTTTGTATGCATCGATTGTTCCTCAGTGCGTACAGCCCAAGTAACATAAGGTTGCGGGTCAGATGCGCAAATGAAAGAGTGCGACAACAAGAATTAAACTATAACATATATGCATGAGAGTGTGATAGAAGTTGTGTTAGCACATTAAATTTTACCATGCTAGCACAACAATTTTTATGAAACCATGGTTAATACATTTTACGTTTCAATTTAATAATATTTACATGATCGTAACATATTTTTTACTTTGGTCGTCGATCGCGCACGCATTATAAGAGAGCATGGCAATTTTTCTGAAATTTTATCTACAAAAATTATATGATTTTTCTCTCCGTGCAGACCACGACTTAGCTCAGTTAGTCAGTTGAAAGAGAAAGACAATACAAGTACATACTTATAAAAATTGAGTGTAAAAACATTTAGGACAACGTTAAGTTTCTGTTTACTTGTATCAAGCTTTTGTTATCATTATAAGCACACAAAAAATGACGCCAAAGGCTAATTCGATGTGTTCTAATGTAATTTTCTGTGTTGATGTAGTTAGTGAATACAAATCATCAGTGTTAAGTCGATGTAAACAAGGTCTAATTTATGATAGAATATAAATTAGGCTCGGTTATTTTTATTTTAAAATTTTAGATACATGCGAAGACATTACTGAGTTAACAAAGAAAAATTTTTTGTAAAATATCGGAAAAATTATGACATCTCCCTCACAAATCTTTATCAATTCAAATGGAGCATTTTAAAGCTTGATATATGTTGAAAGATACTATAGGAATGACAGAAACAAAGTGTAGCTTTCTTAAATATTTTTAGCAAAATCCTTAATTTTTTTCGAAAACTAATCTATTTAGAGAAGTATTTTAAAAAAATCATCTAATGTGTTTTTTTCCGTTGTTTCGATTGGTGTAAAAAATTTTTAAACACTTAGCAAAAAACTCATTCTTTTGGCAAAGAAAACCAACAACCTATAGCAATTTATGTCTACTATTTACAACCTTACCGTCATTGTCTATTTGGTTAACCTTCCTTAGATTGGGAGTAAGTTCCTAAAAACATTTTAATTTCAATGTTTTATAAGTCTGTGAAATCATATTAGATAAATTTTTACTAAAATAGGGCAGAGCTTTAGATTTTGAGGAAATAATAGACAAAAATAAATCATAATCTATAAGACAGATGAAATAATATTCGATAATCGATATATTTCGAAGTGGAGCCCCCCAAAAAAAGTGGCAGAGACTAATTAACAAAGGCGGGGTCTAGCGGAGTTGCAATCTATTATATTTTTTATAAATATTTTAAGAACCAACATTCTTACTACTTATTAGTCTTACTCCGTTTTAAATTATACATTTAATAATTTAATTATTTATATATAATAACAGTGAGCAGCCTCCAGTTAACAGATCTGGAAACAGTTAAAAAAATACTCTTCAAGAGTTTTCCTAAGTTACAGTTAAAAGACGTATGCAATTCATTCCCAAACATATCAGTCAGATCAATATCAGTAATTAAACACAATCGACAGTTTGACTGTCAAAATATTCATGAATATTTCTATTACACACTGTAATCTAAGTACTTGCCTGGTTGCTAACTTTCGAAAAGAATAATTAACATGTTCACATAGAGTATAATACACACCCAAATAATAATAATTCATAATAAATTTTGATGGTAGATATTAATAAGTCTTGCAATGAAAATTTCCTAAGGATAAACGGGATTAAAAATTTAAATGATTTTACTTTTAAATTTGCCAAGTTGAAGAGACGTCGTGGGTAAATATATCATTATAACTAAACGACGTTGAAAGATGGTGGTGGGTAGTTTTACAGTTAGATTTGGATTTGAAATCAAAGAATATTTCAGGTTGAAATATTTTACTTAAATATTTTCACAAACGATATTTATTTTGTACGTACGTATGTAATAGTATAAAAGAATATTTTGTATTAAATAATTCAAATTGCTTGATATCAGTAACCATCAACTGAACTAGAATATCCAAGTATCTCGATAAAAAAGCAAAACTATACTTACCAGATTTTTCGTTATTTTCTATTTTTCTTCCGTTATTGCATTTTCAGTAAATATTTGAATCCTCCGTGACTGAAGAACACAGTTTGGAAACTATTGCACTAATAACTTTGAAATGAGTCAATGAACTGGTCTAATTTCGCCAATTATGGGTAGTTCTAACTTTAATACGAGATCATCGTTTTCTAATGTACGAAAGACCAGACTTACCACTGTAGGTTTTATGCGAATGTTCATGGGCTTTTTCAGTCCAGTTCGTCCGCTGTCATAGCTCTTGTGTCGTTCTATATGAAGGATACATAACAAAAGAGTCCATTATCAAAGTCTATTATTTTGCGTATTAAACACCAATATGCTATAAGATTTCGGATAGCGCCTTCTAATATTTAATTTTAAATAAATTTAAGTATACAAATAGTTTTTTTTTTTTTAAAACAAGCTTTTATTTAAAAACGGACTAAAATGTATAAAATAAGCTTTGAGTGAAGTTTGAAGCAATGTGGTACATAATTTATAAAATTTTGAGGCGTTATTATTATTAATATTTTTATTTCAAATGTGAGTAATTATTTTTATTTCAAATTTCAAATTTGTTAGTAAAGTAGCTAGTAAAATGTGTTATAGTTTGTTTATTCTGGATAGCATATACGTCATAACTTTCCTTGCCTATTTTTCGTCTTCTTCTACTTTCTGAACATTTTTGCAATAATGACCCTTAAGTAAAAAAACATAAGATCCTTGCAGCTAAATATTTATATTCTTTTTTATATGACATCATAATCCCTGCATATTTTTATTATCTACGACATACGTTTAAGTAATTACTTCGTAATTAGTTGAAAGGAGATGTCTAATATTTTCAATAAAGTAGCTAAGAAAAGTTTTTATTAAAATAAACGCCCAGTGTTTCCTCCCTGTTTGTTATTAATGACACGCCCTTTGAAAACCTAAACAAGTCGTCAAAGGTAAGTTGTACTTGTGCAAACAGTGTTCCGTACAATCAGTTGTTTTTATAAATTTGATATAATAGTATATGAAAGTGGCTGAAATATTTTTTCTAATGAATACATTTTGTTTCTAAAACAAACCATATTTTTCGGTTTCAACATGATGGTATCGTTATTTTGGTCTATTTACCTTTATCACAAACGCACAGTGATATTTACTGAATGGAGTAAATGTACTAAGAAACTCTGTTTTTTCTTTTTTTCAATAATAATTTTTAGCAGTACTATTAATTATAAAAATTGTATTAGATAATATTGCAAGTCAAAAAATTATTTAAATATTATTGTGAATTTCTTTGAATAAATTGAATTTGCTTTATTTCTCTGGATACCTAACAAAATTTTACAAATAATATTATTATAGATAATATTTAGATACAGAGATTGTAATATATTTTGCCCGTACAGATTTACCTGCTATTCCTTACTTCTTTAATTTCTAAAACTCACTTTATAAAAAAATTACCAAAATAACATAGATACTGTTAATGCAATTGATCAACAACATCTTTATTAAAGCAAAATATGTCACCAACTTTTATTTTTATATACCAAGAAAATTGTACAAGGAAATTCAGTCCTGATAATTTTCGCTTAATCTACACCCCATTCTTAATGTTCATTAATTTTTTCAGATTTTTCTGAGCAACCCTTCTGATAATAGGGGTCGGGAACAGCAATTGTTATGATTTACGTCCCCTCCCCTAAAAAAGGACGAAAAGTATGTAGTTAGGTACATATATTACTGAATTCGTACTTTAATAGGCTTTCGTTTGATACTCTACTCAATGCTCTTTGGGAAAAATTTTGTTTTTACTTTCCAGGTTATCCTCTAAAATTAATTCCCAGAATCAAAATTCAATTTCACATCTGTAATCTGCCACCACACCCTATCTCTGTGCTTAGTTTCAAATTTTCGCGTCGAGTGATTTCAGAGAAAATTTCTTGTGACACCCGGACAAATGTTTCGTTTTGCCAATTTTGGTACGGAATACTATAAAAGATACATTATTTATTAAATATGTTCTAAGATTTTTTATATGCCAGTACCACAGAACAAATAGAACGAATACATCTATCTCTTTTCTGCAATCACTTATGTGCTTTTATGTGCATCTTAGGCTGCTTAGTCCTCATTCATTCGCTAGCACTCAATGGGTATGTTTCAATTGTTGTTATATTGTTACCTCTCGTATTAACACGGTATATGTACGTGGTATACGTACATCATATGTTCCACCACCAGCATGTATGTATGCAAGACACTAATACACACAACATTCAACGAACTAACACACACAACTCCGCGTGCACATATATAACATAGTGGTGGGTTATTTTCTATCCTTTGTGGTTACGCTCGTTTCCCTAGTATAGACATAGTAATGTTCATTCTCTTTGTTCTCTGGCCAGTACCTTTGGGCCAGGTGTCAGGTGTGAAGGCAGATGTATTTGAACATAATAGATTATTTTATTAGGTACTCAATTACAGAGCGAGAGCCTAGCTTTAAAAAATATATAGGAGAAATTTTATCATAGCGAAAAAAAAAATAGTACAAAACCTTTTATTAACAAGTAAACGCCATAAAAAATGAAACGAAAATTTTTATTGGTAATTTTAACTGATTTCAAAACTATAATAAAAAGATATTATAGTTGAAAAAATATTCCCAGACACTTTTGTAGGTTTCCTTCTTTTTTGTCCTTGTTGCACACTTTTCAACACTACACCAGTGTCCTTAATCAGTGGTTTCTATTTAGTTTTTTAAATATTTGACATAATAATATTTCATCTTCACAAAGTTAAAAAAAATGATGCAATACTGTAAAGAAAAGTGAAATATGTTATTTTCAATTAGAATAAACTATTTTCGTTTGATTTTAACTGATTTGAAAATTCTAAGCAGTACATATTGACATCCACTGATTTTTGTTTTTCAAAATTATATTTTTAATAGTATTAAATATTTTGCAATGAATCCAGTCATTCAGTTATTTTATGTATATGTTTACAGTTAAGTTATAATATATCATTAATGTCATTTGTTTTCGGTTTCTTTAAGAAATATTCTTCTGTAATCAAATTATTATTGAATAAACAGAATTTACATAAAAATACAAAATAGTGTTATTAACTTATTATTTATATTATTTCGTAACCTAATGTTCAATAATTAGTATCCCATGCACTATTCATTTGTTTGACTGGAATTAGAAAAAGACAATCATACGTTGATAAAGAAACTATCAAAAATGTCTGGGAATATTTTTTCAACTATAAGTTATACTTAATATAAATTAAACTTATTTTATTCGTCAAATTGTCTTACCATATTACATTTAAGTTCTGTATTTTTTCTGAGTTTTGTATATTATACAACTCAAATTTGTTGCAATTAAACTGAAAGGACTCAATTTAACTGAGGGGATATCATACATCGAATACAATGCAACCGGATACCGACTGTTCGGAACAATATATTATATCTTTATTTAGATGAGAGCGATTCTACTCTTTGTTTCGTATTAATTAGATGTTGAACATCGAGATAGTAGACAAAGAAAACATTTTTTTCTCAAATTAGGTTCCCACTAAATATACGTTTGACCAAGATTTTATAAGGAAAATGTACACTGGCTGAAAGGAAAAATTTTCCACCACTGAACAACTACAGGTTGGTATTCTCATATTTACCCCAACAGAAAGTAACCTACTTGTACCGGAAATGAAATTTGCCCGAGCAGGATTTTTCTAGGAACCACTTTTGTCATTGTTTAAACTACACTTTCTGAGTTTTATTGATAAAGAAATCAACTACATTCTTTTACATTGGGGTTTTGGACTATTAATTATTGTGATTAGAAAGCTTGCAAACTAATATAGGGTATAGGAAAAAACCATACCAGAGGTTTCTATCTATGTAAAATAGATATTTTTTTATTATTAGTGTAATATATTTAATGCCTCAGATACAATATTCTCTAAAAATCAGTCCAAAATATATTAATTCTTATTAGTCTTTATCTGAAAATCTAGTTATTTAATATTAAATTGCTTCCTTCTGGTAGATACAGTTTATGAATTTTAGGACAGTTCCGACAGTTTGTTGTACAAATTTTATTTTACACTCACACAATTTTAAATTGTGATAATTACATACTAAACTTAACTGTGAACATTATTAGTTTACATATAACACCTTCACGGATATGCAGCCTGAGAGATTTCTATGTTATGACTCATCAGACTCATATCAACTTCTTTCAGTAAAGTCCCTTTAAAAGGGTTATCTAAAGACGTGATAAATAATCAGTAAGTGCTAATCTTACTGAATATGTACTTACGTAGTGTGAGAACCACTCAAAAAGAAAATTTTTAATTTTATGTCTCTGTTTGCGTTATGCAAAATTCCATAAATGAAATAGGTGATCCAAGAGTGGTTCCACAGTTTAGGGCTTCAGTAAATCACGTGACCCAATTAAAGGGGTAATTAAGTATTACAAAATCTTAAGTTAATATTGAAATGCATCAAAAGAAGTTTTAGCAGGTCACTTTAAAAAAAAATTTATTTTATAACAAAAAAAGAAAAAAACACGCACATATAAGCCATTAGTAATCACAACTGACAAGTTTTCAAGTTTTTGGCATTTAAGCAACGGAATAAAAATTTTTTTCAGGTAAACATTCTCATTACTAGGAGAAAAGATTTTGGTTTCTATCATTGCCACATCAGTGAACTTTAATTGAAGTAAACAAATTTTTTCCCTTTCAGTTTTGGTAATTCCCGAAAAAATTGCTTAATGTTGATTATATTTATTCTAATTTAGGTTATAGATTTTTTTCCTCTGAAAAGAGTCCTATAGTTATAAGTCCTGTAGTTAATAAGTTCTACCGTTGTAAACAATGATATATAGAGAGAAATTTTTATTTATAAGATTACTGTATAAGAAAGTCATGTACAGATATAGTATCTAAAACTAGTAGAAGAAGCGTGTAATTAAGGTTTCTAACAAATTTTAGGCAAATACCTATTCAAACTCTGTTTTTATTTTTGTATAAAATTTGTATAATTTTTTTTCTTGTACCCTTCCTTTATAATTTTTTTTTCACAAATGGAAGATACATAAATAATTTCAAAGTAAACATGAGGGGAAAATATAATACTTTGATTGTAAATATAGCAATCTAATTAGCATAAAAATGGGCGTATTGTTTGTCAAGCTTTTTTTTTAGTTATCGCAATAAAAATTGTATGCATTTCTTTCCAACTAATTTAAAATTAATTAAAAATCGTTTGTCGTGAATAACTACATTTTAAAATATTTATGACGTCATACGAAAACAGATAGATATATTTAACAATATATACCAAATGTACCCATTACAAAAAGGCTATTATTGCCATAAATCAAAAAAATTAAAGAAGATAAGAAAAGTTGTGCAAAACAGAGAAAGAAAATTTATTACGTGTATGTTATCCAGAATAAACAAATAATAGTAATATATTTTGATGATGATATATGCAGTTCGCATACATACACTATATACTATGATGGCCACCGTAGTTACCACCAGTCAACAATTAAAAATAAATTTATTTATTTTAAGAAAGATATCCCTTTATTTTGAGAAATATTTTATTCAATAGAATTTTTACACTTGAATACGACACATTTCATATTTTTTTCTGTTTAAATTTCACGAGTTGATTAATAAAATATGATTTTTATTTTGACATGAACACCACGGCAGTCAGTAACAGACTAAATCAGTAATGGTGTAAATTGCTACTTACTGTAACTTTAAGATTTCACTTTTTATACGTAGGCTTGATCTGTCTTATCTGTGGTGTAATGGGTCCGATTTTACGAATCGCTAATTTGGACATATCTCCACGTTTCAAGGTCACTAGAATCCGAATCCATCGCTTTTAGCGTGATGTCTGTGTGTGCGTCCGTTAGTTCGTTCGTTCGTTCGTTTGTGAATTTTTTTCGTCTCGCATATCTTGAGAACAAATGATGGTATCCACTTCAGACTAGTTTCATTGGATACGTAATTAAAAAATGAAAACCGGATAAAGTTTTCAGAAAATTTAGATTAGCGGTTGGTATTTTATAATAAAAAAAAAACGGGACTTTATTAACACAAAATAGATCATACTTATAATAGATTTGTTACCATTTTGATTATTACTATTAAGTAATAGAAGGCCTTTTCATTCAACAATTAAAAACAGTTTGAATTTAAGGTAGTTGGCACGTTAAAGATTAAGCAACTATTAAATTCCAAAAATTAAAAATTAAAAGTAGCTAGTAATTTTACTAACAAATTACTAGCTACTTTACTCTTTAGTATTTACCAAACTTGGTTAAAATGAAGAGCCTACGCTCAACTTAAAGCAAAGAAGATAAGAAAGGTAAGGACAATGAAAGAAGTGGAGCAGGAACTGGGGAAGTATACAAACCATCAGTATGGTATTAAAATCTTCTTTCGTTCGTCAGCGACCAACAGCCGACTGTAACAAGTGTTAATACCATGGACGGCGAGGATAAAAATCAGGAAGGAATAGGAGATACGTATCCTTATTTATTGGTAAATAATTCAACGAATCACATGGTTCTAAGCGAAATTCCTTCATTAAATTTATATACGACAATGAATTTCTTTTAAGAAGCCAAGCTTTAATCCACTAGCTTCTTTTCTTTCGCTCTTTCTTCAGCACCAAAGCTAACGCTATTGCAGTGCAATAGTACTCATTCATGAGTTATTATATTAGCACTTTTAAACTAGTATAAGAATATAAGTTGAAGATTTCTAAAGTGAAACACTTTGTTTAGGGCAACTCAGATTATACAAAGAACTGAAACGACTGAGAACAGTGAGAACTGAACGGACCGTGTAAAAGCAAACCTTCTTCCGAACTGAAATGAAACGAAAACGGAAACTGAAACTGAACTGAAAACTGATATGACCGTCTAAAAGGTCCTTAATAATGTTTCTCTGGCTTCCACTGGCCACTGTACTATTTAAAATTGTCTGAATACTTTTTGAATCATTTTGATTCACGTTTCTCTCGTAAATATCTCTTCCCTGCTGAAACTCGAGCAAGAATACATTTTCTGGTGTTTCGTAACGCATTAATATTTGACGGACGTTGTTGGTATATTGTCGTTTATTTATTCATGGTGAGCGTCGGTTTATAGTTAATTATGTTCATGGGAAACAAATTCAATTAGTAATTTGACACCTGACTGGTGTTGTTAGCGCTGCGTTGCACCATTCTTTAGTGGTGCAAAGATAAATGATAAAAGGAAATTAATGTTTTCAAAAATGGGATTAAAGCACATTTCATATTCAAAAGTATGAGTGAATACAACCGTATCAAGCCACACTATGCAGATATCTTGTTTTTGAGTCAGAGTGAATCAATTCAGTTGCTTGTTTGAAATTTTTCGATGCAGCTAATGCAGGTAATATAATCAAATTAAGGAGGTATTTTGGTCTAGAAATTCAAAAAAAGCGAATTTTGTATTTACATATTTTCAAAGTTTAGAGGAAGGAACATTGTACAAGGCAGAGATCGCTGATTAAAAAAATGTAAGTATAACACAACATTAAATGACTCAGACTGCCCGAAACGAGACTCCAAACTTTAAACTCGTTTCTCTCGAAACTATGTTTTTTGAAACGGTTGACATGATATATCAAGTTTTAGTGGACCAATTGCTTTGAAATTTCGTACAAAACTGCTTAATAGGTATATTCAAAATTCGTTTGACGAGGAGTTTTTTGAAATTTTTTTTTTATTATTTCTAAAAAATTTCCAAAACTAAAGAAACGGTGAGAAATAGAAACTCTTTTTCTTACATGAAGGCCAAAAATTTTTTTTCAAATCGCTCTCGTCAAACGAAAATGTCAAAATTCACTAAAATTTTGTGTTTCATGTCAACCAGTGAGCAGTTTTTTTTTTTTTTTGAGCCCCTACTTTCCGGCCTATACCTTTTTCAATTTTGATTCTTTTTTGATTCTTTTTTTTTTACTTTTTTGTACTTTTCAAATATTAGGAAAGTTCTAAAAATATCGGTGACAAAAAAGTTTAAGTTTTTTATATTTATTACACGTAGAAAAACACCTAAAATTTGGCCGTCTAGACCAAAATACCCCCTTAAAGTGATGATCAGTGTAGACGCAAATATGTGGAAATATATTGAAGTTATAAAATTTTACTTTGGTAGCTGAAGAATAATATGGCTCTATTTTGACAAGTGTTTCACCTATAATGTCCCCAAAAACTAAATATGGTTATACTTTTCATATCAAATAATCATCTCTATTTGACTTACTGTTAACTAAATACTTGATTAATTATGATCAGAGCTGAATTTAAGCATAAACTTTGTGAATTTAGGCCCAGAACATAAGTATCTATATTTATTTACCTATATTACTTACTGTTTACTTTTTATTTCAATGCCGACAATGAATTTTAAGTACAGCTTCTAATTACTGAATCATTTTGTTACAGATTTGACTTCAACTAGCCCAACGTCAAAATTACTTCATTGCTAAATAACCGGACCACAAAATGGAGAACAAGATACCAATAGTGTGTTTAATATTAATATGCACACTATATCTGGTAACATCAACACTTGCTCAAATGTCCTCATCGCCACGACGGAAAGAAAAGGAACGGGTCAAAGAGAAAACCAGCAAAACTCCACAAATATTGTGTCAAACCGACGATCCTACCGCGGCGTTACATTGTTTTTGTAACAGTGATGTGTACAATAATGCCTCACGCGCCGAATGTTTTGTTTTCACGAACGTAAGCGAGGATCATCCTGTTTGGAATCTATTCACGACGCAAATAAATATTGTGGAACTGACGATCACGCTACGGTTTGATAAAAAATTATGTTTCGTACCGACGCGCGCGCTCAAGCCGTTAAAACGGCTACAAAAATTGACCATAAAATATGCTAGCATTACCGAAATTCATCCGTACGCGTTCGCCAATTCGTCCACATTACGGGAGATCATAATTTCACGGAATCAAATTGAAATGCTTGCACCGTACGCGTTTGCGCATCTACCCAGTTTGGAATATTTAACGTTGGATCGGAATCGGCTGTCGGAATTGAATCGGAATGTGTTTTTTGATTTGCAACGATTACAAACACTGTATATAAGTGAAAATAATTTGAGTGTGTTACACGATGGTGCGTTTAAACATTTGGGTGCGTTGCAAAATTTGGATTTGGATAAAAATGCTTTGGTGGTTGTGACACGTGATACATTTATCGGACTGAGTGCACTTAAACGGTTGGATTTGAGTCATAATCGATTAACATTGCTTGGTGATTTAACGTTTGCCGAATTGTGGAGTTTAGAGGTAAGTTGATTTAATTAATTATTATTTTGATCTAAAATTTACAGTCCCGAGCCATATATCAACGAATTAGACTAATTAGTAATGGCAGCTCTAAAGTTCCGTGATCAAAATTTTTTATTTTTGTTTGATGAAAAAGAGAACGTTTTGACTGAATTTGAAACTAGCTACGGTATCAAACTAATTTCAGGAGACTATCTGAGTTAGAGGAAATTGTTTGAATAAATGCTTAACCGGACTAATAACGAAGCTAAAATCCTAATTTAATGGGATATTTTTGTTTTAAAGGAAATAAGTTGGAGTATCAGGGCAGCGAAATGTGATAGGTCCCAGCTGTATCCAGGTTTTTTTTAGGTGTTCTACTACCATCAAATCACCTGTCAGGTCTCATCTGCTATTTAACATGTTTTCCGTATAATTCCCTAGTTCATGTTTTCTAATTTAATTCGGACGAATTTAAACGTCGTTTGACCTGAATCGAATCAAAACTTCATACAAACATGATGTGTACTTACAATTTGTAACAAAAATGTGAGCTACTATTTTTGTTTTAATAATTTTCAAAAAAATGTTTCTTTCACAACTACGAAATGTGTAAAATTTGATTTAATTACATATATTTTGTAACCTGATGAGATTAGTTTATTTACCTTTGAATACTTTTTAGAGAAATACATAAGCTCTATATCGGAGACGATTTAAGGCTTGATTCACATTATCGTGCCAATCGCAGTCCGTTCTCAGTCCAGTCTCGCTCCGATAAGATATTCTTAAATGAGACATAATAAGTGTATTCACACTATCAACACCAGTCCAGTCACGGTCCAAAACCGATTCATTCCAAAGAATATTTGACTGAGAGCGGACTTGTCCATAGAGAAATAATAACGCAATTTCTCTATGGACAAGTACTTTATATTTCTCTATGATTTCACTGGCTTCAGTTAATTAGTCAGTGTCACTTATGTTATTTGACAGATATATCTAATTTAAATCCTGAATTTTTATTCATCATAATTTTGCAATATGACAACTGAAAAGTATTGGAATTTTGAAAAAAAAGGTAACTATTTATTAATTTCACAGCCACACAAAAAAAAAAAAAAATTTTCTGACCTGAAGGTCTCACTATATGTACTATATGTTTTTGGGGTCGCTGAATCCGAATTTGGGGTCAGTTTCATTCCAGTACATCTGGGTTCGGCCATAACCTCAAAAAACACCCTCAAAATTAACAAATATAGCAATTTTGAGGTTATGGCCGAACCCAGATGTACTGGAATGAAACTGACCCCAAATTCGGATTCAGCGACCCCAAAAACATATAGTACATATAGTGAGACCTCCAGGTCAGAAAATTTTTCTTTTTTGTGTGGCTGTATTTTTAATTAATAAATAAGTATATAATCTATAGTGAATGACAATATCTATGAACATGGTAAAATGACATTGTATCGAGAACGAACCGTACCGTTCATGGAAGGTAAGTGTGAATGTAATAGGATTTTACCGTAGCAAGACTGGACTGAGAACGGACTGTGATTGGCACGATAATGTGAATCAAGCCTAAGACATTTCGCCGCGATTATCACGCCACCAGGCCATTTTTTTAACCGAATGGATTATCTGAACTGATTCTGTATCACCATTCCGTTTTCGAAATTAAAATCATTTACTGCCAACTCCTATGGTATTTGCATTGAACTCAAGAATAAAACAAAATTGAGGGTATTTTTTTTATTATCCATAGTAGGTATTAATAACCCTCTACAATAATCTCTGCATATGAACTCAAAATGTGAACAACAACCGAAATGTCAGAATCAGATATGTATCACCTCTTATTTTTAATGTCACAATTAATATCCCTGTAATAGTTTTAGCACTCTAAAAAGAAACATCTTTTACCTCACTCGAACGAAATGACATTATCAATAAAAACCACATTGTGAATAATGGAACACTACAAACTGTTCCATTCATCAATATATAAATTAGAACGAGCTTAACAGCTCAGCTCCAGAAATACAAACCCAAATACTATTCAGCAACAAAGGAAAAATCTTAATACAAACATTCTGCCAGTAATTTATCTAACGAATTAATCTCTCCTATTCATTAGTGTAAGCTTCTTGTTTTGTATCTATCTACATATATCTGTCTATCTATCTATCTCTTTATCCAACTATTTCTCATTCATTCAAACATTACCACCATTTGTTTTTATTGCCGTAACACAAACTAATTGGTCAGTTTTGATAGATTTAAGCGGCACACAGGCCAGTGTAGTCAGTATAGGTACTTTATTAGATCCTTTACATTAATTTAATATAAATACAAGACGACACACTTTACTATAAACATTATTGTTTATGTACTCGTCTTTGATTGGAGAACTTCCAAGAAGTAAATTGTATCACACTGCAATTCGTATGCCAAACAAAGGCGCACAGATATGTACATAGTTGTCCGCAGGGGTGCAACAACCGGGTGGGGGGTGTCCAAAGAGTCCGGACCAACCTAAGCTTCCGTGGTCCCCTCATAAAATTACGTAAATTTTTCTTCGATTCATATTATTTTTATTAAAAAGTAAAATTTTTAGTGGTCTACTGACATTTTTTATTTGAAAATCGAATTTCTGACGATGTCATTTTTGATAAATTTTCCAGTATTATCGGCAGTGGCGACGCGTGAAATTATTACCTGGGGAGACAATCTTTTTTTACCATATTTTTAAATAGACTTATTTTCTATCTATTTTTATTTGGAAATCTGTAGTCTTTCTTAGCCTAGTTTTTTTTTATAACACACCTTCTGACCCAGCACTTTGATTGCAAAATAAAAATATTGAAATTTTTGACCAGCTATTTGTGCTTACTGCACCAAGAGTAAAAGATATTGAAATTTTTATTTTGTTAATTGCGGTTAGTGTGAATTAAAGGTCTTCAAAAAATTTAAAATTTTAAAATAACTAGTTCTGAAATTAGTCAGTTTAGATATATTATAGTTTTTAAATTAGATTCACATTTTATTATTGCTAAAGAAAAAAGGAAAAAAATTAAAACTTTTGATGTAACAGCCTTAAACAGATAACAAAGAAAAACAAATTAGAAATAAATACAAATTTTATTAAAAGGTTCTATCTAATGTTTAAATAATAAACAATAAAATCTCACAAAATTTCCCGAAAAATACTGCTGGCAAGCAAAAAAAACGAGAAAAATTATTTATTTCCCCAAAAATATTGTTGGCGAGCAAAAAGAATCATCAACACCCAAATTTTATTTGATTTTCAATTCCGCCTAAAAAGCGGAAAGTCGCAAACCAGAAATTTTCACCGCAAATTTTACTTCTAAACAGTCCAGCTTGCGGAAAACCGCCCAATCTGGCAGTCGTAATAATAAAATACTCTTCAGTTGGTATGTATACGTATACATATATACGTATACATCAGTAACCAAAGGCATACGTCGCATACGTATCAGTAGCGAAGACAAAAATCTTTCTGTTTCCCCTGACACTGCATATCGCGTTATTGTTTCAGTTTTTTTGTTATTATTCAAAAAGTACTGAATATATTTTGATAATTTTTGTACTATTATGAAGAATACTACATTTTACACAGATAAGAAAAAATTATTCCAAAATCTTTCTTAGTTTTTGAGTAATAATGATGTAAAAAAAATATTGGAGAATACTACATACATACATGCAGACTGTGTGTGTGAATGTGTAAATGGGTACTTATCACACATGCATGCAAGCCAGGGTAAACAAAATTAAAGATGTCTTTTTTCCGTTTTTATATTATTGTTTCAGTTTTTTTATTATTTTTCAAAAAGTATTGAATATATTTTGATAATTTTTGTACTATTAAGAAGAATACATTACAGAATACATTTTACACATAGATAAAAAAAAATTATTCCAAAATCGTTCTTAGTTTTTGAGTAATAATGAATTAATGATGTAAAAAAAATGTTGAAGAATACTCTACATACATGCAGACTGTGTATGTGTGTGAATATATAGGCAGTTGTCCACACATATATGTAGAGCCAGGATAAACAAATGTAAAAATGTCTTTTGCCTTTAAATAGACTTGTAACGTGCTTGTAACTTACCTATTTTCATTCTGTATGACCACAGAGGCTCATATTTTTCAGGTTATATGTATATATTATTGTATATGGGTGTAAAGTGTAAACGTATATATATTATATGTACATATATTCGTATATACCATAGAGCATCTAGAGAGAAACTACATATTTCTATACTACTGGAATCTGTGTAACCACTTGAGATAGAAAATATGTTGTATACGTGCACGGTGTTTACCTTGTATTTGTGCGGTAAACTCTGTTTGTGTGAGTAGTGATAGCCGTCACGTGACCTTTGATTCACATACATGTATGTGATGTGTGTGATACCACAACGCTACTTGTGCCGGTTCAACAATCAAATTTATTGTTGTTTGACTGACTTACACTGAACGACGGGTACTGAGCAACTGACACCTAAGCAGCCTAAGATGCACATACTTCCACATAAGTGATTGCAGAAAAGAGACAGTTATATTCGTTCTATTTGTTCTGTGGTATATACGTTCTATTTGAAAATGTGCATGTATTGAAAATGGCCAATATTATAAAACTTACATAATAAATTATTTTAAATTTTCTAAAGGATCTTAAATTTTATGAAATTTAAGTTTTTTGGGGAGACACTGTCTCCCTTGTCTACTCCCACGCGTCGTCACTGATTATCGGAGAATTGTGTTATTAAAAAAATGGGTTGTTTAAATTTTTGTTGCATCCCCTGCAATTTTGTAGTTGTTGCGCCCCTGCTTGTCAGATTAGTATCATTTATCTATATATGTAACTAGGTACCTACTGAATAAACAAATATTCAAACTGGTTAATAGACAAAGATTCCAGTGCAGATTAACACAAACAGGGCATAATATTATTAAATTAAATTAGTTTACCTTGGCTTACTATACGTAAGACAATAGATGGTTGACGATTCAGCTAAGGACTATGTAATTAATACCGATAATGTCAATTGTCATGTAGAGCAGATGCAATTTTGTGTGTTCAAACTCACAAGGAGAAAATTTGCAGGTGTTTAGAACATGCAAAAAATTGAACCGTATTTTTTTTTCTTTTCTGATCGAACATCTTCCACTTTTAAGTGGTGAAACAAGTTTCGGCAGTTGGGGCTTAAATTCCTATTTGTTAAAATATCTTGAAAACTAGAAGAAATATAGAAGAAAAGTGTACATTGACAGAATGTTGCGCTTTAAAATGACCATTAGAGGTGCACCCATCTGTATGGACTAAATCAGTGCTGTGATAGTAAGGAGGGTGGAGGGTGAAAATATGAGGAGGAGTAAGTTTTCTATACCGCCTAAGTACTTTGGTGCATCAATTTTTTCTTATCATAAGTACGAGTAGAAAGGCCATAAAAAATTAGGGGGTATAGGTTATTTCGAAATATGCATAATATTGGAAATTATATATGTCACAGTTAAATTAAGAGGCAGCTCTCTACATTTTACTAATAAGAGTAAAGTTATCGGATAATGTTAATTATTTACACGTATCTACAAAAATGTATAAACAATTTTACTTTAGTTACGTTCTAAAAAAAATTTAATCTTTTGTGAATTTGTAACACAGAAACGAAACCGAATTTCAGAATTTGGACTCCGTTAGACCATCACTGAATCCATCACTAGGGTTGCCAACTGTCCCAATTTTAGGTCTATGTGTCCCGCGTCCCGACAACAGTAGTGGCGCGACGCTAATTGTCCCGATTTTCAACATCTACAATTTTTTTACAATTTTAGTCCCGTTAGTCTCGCTATTTTTGTTTCCAAATTATCGCGCTTGCATGTCATGACGGCCAAGGAAGTAAGTATATTTCCTGTACCTACTGATAAAGTGTACTCTGTCTACTGATTTATAACTTATACAGCTTACAGTGTTGCCAGATTAACTGATTAAAATCCCTCCAAAAAATGAGAGAAATTATTTGACGTACATGAAATACGTAAGGGGCGTTCGAGTAGCCTAAAAATAATCAATGCCAAAGGCGGTCAACTTTATGATAATGTTTCTCTCCAAAAATAATACAGTAGATAAGCAAAAAAAAAAAAAAAATTAAAAATCTAAAAATTAAAAAACTTGATTTTTAATTTGACCCTTTATAGGATAGTAGCAAATGTTAATGCCACTACAAATAAAGATCATTTTCTTTCTTAATTTCGATTTAAATTAATCTTTATGGACTTATTTGATTACGTATGTTAACAGTGACAAATATGCATAACACTTTCATTCAAGTTAGAACTTGTCGCGTGCATTACAACGAAAACCAATAAAAATATTTACCACCGGCCATTTGTATTATTTCTATACAAATTATAATACAATACAACATTTTAATAATAAATTGATTTTATTTAATTTTTAGTTGGTAGAAATCATCTACAAAGTTCATTAATTAAGTGGTCAATATATTTACCACCATGCATGCACACACAATTGTTTTCTTAAACGTTAGTGGCATTATAATTGGCCACCCCTTAGAGCCACATTACAAGTAATTACAATTTTTTTAGTATTTTTTCCTAGCTCCATAGACTGACGTTAATTTAACTAAATTAAGTTTTCTTAAAAATCAAAAATTAAATGTTGTGTCCTATAAAGGGTTAATAAAATAAAATAAAGAAATAATATTGTAATTTTAGCTTCAAGAAATAGTTTTGTTTAAA
This sequence comes from Brachynemurus nebulosus, assembly GCA_035578155.1. Lineage (NCBI taxonomy): Eukaryota > Metazoa > Arthropoda > Insecta > Neuroptera > Myrmeleontidae > Brachynemurus > Brachynemurus nebulosus. The sequence continues at coordinate 170,891,600 of JAPWDM010000001.1, forward strand.
GGCTTGTAAGATCATAGTTTAAATATGTAGCTTATTTTTAGAGTTGGCAACCCTATCCATCACTCAGATTAAAAGTTACCTCATTTATAGAAATCATTGATTTTGGTTCACAAAATTTTACCAACCTATACAGGAATTTTGTAAACTTTTGAAGTCTATGATTTCCGTTTCAGGAAAAATTACGATACCTTTAAAATTCTGCATTGTTCTCTGTTACAGAGGCGGGGCAGTATTAAAATGGAAAGTGTACAAAATGATATTTGCGAGATCCTTTCTTTAATTTTTCAAAAATTTTTTCGCGAAATATATTTATACCTCTGATTTTTTGAAAATTTCTCCATAAAAAAAACCAGTCTCATTATTCAGGTGCGAGAGTAAGAGCGGTCGCACACTTTGTAACGTATTATTAGGTAGAGGGTTGAGAAAAATGTAATGCAGCTTGAAAAAAGGGAACAGGATCAAAAATGCGTGGTTTCTGAGTGACGTGTTTTAACGCATAGTTTTCTAGTTAGCATCAAACATTTTCTAGTTACCATTAACTATTTATAATTTTTATAGCGAAGAAATTTCTTTGTAGCTCCTAAAAAATTCTAAAAAATGCAGAACATTTTATAACATTCTTTTAAAGTTAAACGTTATAGTAACTTGATACTTTTCAAAGCCAATTCTGTTCAATTGTCGGAAGTCCGATACGCGTTAATTTAATGATCAATTTGTAATACAAAACCATTAATATTTGTTGGCACGGATATTAATGATCTTCAAAGTGGGATTTTGTTTTACAAACACATACACCCACCTATCTATTTATCTATCTATATCTATCTATCTCGTATTCGTACATCATGTCAATATTAATTACGCTAGCTGGTTGGACGTAGTTTATATGTATCGAACGTAAATATGTTCCAGAGTGTAGTCGTGTGCCACGTAACGATAAGAATGGCGTGCGTGGATATGGGTCATTAGGCAATTTTATTATTGTCCGGAAAGATGTAAGAAAATAATTCTCAACCGAGTATGTATCAGAGGGATTTAACAACTAATAAAATACAAATTGATTTTTTTTAGCCTACTGAACCAATTTTGATACACTCGCTAATTATTAATAGATGTATAACTACGCATGCGTTTAATTAACGTAGAATACACCAAAATACTGATTAATCTATAAAAAAACATCTGAGACAAATTATCGTTTGTTTCAAATGTTTCAATCAAAACTGAAAAGGCAGGTATGAGAGGTTTTACTGTAGCCAAATTACAATATTTTAGAAAATAACTTCTATCCTTTCTGACGATACAAAATTTTGTTAGGATGAATGCAGGAGAGATGCCGCACATTTTGAAAACACTTGATAATTCTTAAAGTATGCATTTAATTGATTTTAAATTTGGTACACAATAAATGTAAACATTATTCTTTAAAATTATTTATAAATAATTTTAAATTTTGAGTCATAAAGGATTCATAATTAAGATTTTTGTAGAGCCTGCAAAGCGGCGTCTCTCCCACACTTATGGGAGAGATGCCGCATCAAAGAAAGTGAGACGCCGCATAGTTCATATTAAAAATTTTGCATTTTACACACATCTCCATACATGATGCCTGCCATATTTAACCATTTTTGGCACTTTATACATCTTAACCAGTCAACTTTTTTTTTTGTTTCTGAGTACTTTTCAAAACACTCAATACGCAGGCAATCATTATTATTTTCGTTATCTTCACTAATATGAGGGCTCTGCCTGATCCATTAATGGATTTTTTATATTTACGTGGCATAACTTACAGTCCAAAAAAAAATTTGCATAATTAAGGTATATAAGTCTATGTTCTAACATGTAATATGATGCGGCATCTATACCAATTTTAAATGCGGCATCTCTCCTTTTTGTTGGGATAATTGCCGCATGTTGCTATAGCAAGCATAGTGCGGAATTCTAATCTAAAATTTTATACAGTACTTTTAAAATATACCTAAATTAATAACAAAACTGATTTTCAGTAAAACAATAAAATATACATTCTTAAATTCTAATGAATTAATAAATGCTTGATAAAATATTATGTTAAACAACTTACTTTTCAATTATAAAAAGTTTGATAATTACTAAACTGATGAACAAATCATAAGTGTTACCATATACAGCTTAAATAACTAACTTATTTTAAACATATAATTCATTAATAGCGCTATCTATCAATCAACGGACGAACTATGGCTACTGCGGCATCTCTCCCGACGCGTCATCTCTCCCGCACTTACCCTACATGTATTAAATCTAGAACCCAATTATTTTCTAAAATAATATACGGTTCATAGTCTATCCTAAAGTTAAATAATGACAGAAAACCAAGCAAGTGCATATAATATGTGTTACTTTTATTACTACTGTACTGTGGTAATAAAATGTGCTTCCGAAATACTTTAATGAGCCAAAGGGCATATGACACATATCTTGAGTCGAATGTTACTTATTTTTAATTAAATGTAAAAATTTATCGAAAATTATGTAATTATGTAAGTTAATGTAAAAATATCGAAAATCAAGCGGCTTATATTTAAAGGGAAGTAAAAATTTTTAATTCGAATTTAAATTTGAAACTATTCTTATTATATAACTGGAATTGAAAATATTAATTTTTTTCAATAAGTTGCTAATGTATAGCATTGAAAATGTTAAATTTTTTAAAGAATTGATTCAAAATTATATTTTTATTTAAAAATAATTAATAAGTTTAACAAGTGACTTCACTTGTTCCAGGTCGGAATTTGTTAGAGATTTTATAGAATATATTTAAGAAAATTATTGAGTTTTGTAACTCCAGAAGTTGTGCACAGGGACTAACAATTACCCAAAAACACACCAATTACATAAGATTAAGGATAGTAAATCCTTGGTACTTATCGCTACGTGACTCTTGCGTAAGACAGTAAATCCTTAATCCTGGGACTCGGCACTGTGTGACTCTTGCGTTGCAACTTACTGCAACAACAATTTATTGCAGTTCAATAATTCACTGTCATTATTGATATTTAATGACAATTGCCCATATTTAGTCATATGTATTATGCCAAAAACAAAAATCAAACCATTTCCCATAAATCGACTTCCAGCATTATTTACCTTGACAGTTTTCAATATTACATCTGATTTTCTAATTTATCTTGAAAGTAATATTAAATATAATTATAATTAATAGACAATTATATATTGATCAATGTCAAATAATTGATTGAATGATTGATGAGTTTGTCCTCACGTCTCTGTTCATATCTGTATTTATAATTAATTGAATAAAATTCAGTTAGCAATTAATCGCAGCAAAACTTGTTAGTCCGGTTTTATATCGTTAATATATAGACGTAGTGAAATATCGTAATGTTGTTAATTGAAACAGAATTGGGTATATTTTAAGAGTAGATTTTCAAATCATTTTTGTTTAAAAATATTGGAATTAGAATTCTTTAAAAGAGTTTAAAAAAGCCTTCTGTAATATTAAATAATTATGAAGTTTAAATTTGAATATCAGACCAACATTGTAAAAAATTGTTACGAAAATGCCTAAAATTCCATAAGTGTAGCAATTTCTATGCCACTAAAAGACTAATTTAACAGTAACTGAATGAAAAATTCACATGCTCGAATTTTTATACTGTTTTTATTTTATTAGTCAGGATATTTTTTATACAGTTATGCACAAAAATTATATATTCGTTATTTTAATATTAAATAAAAAAATAAATAGACATAAATTATTTAAAAATACATTGAATATTTCTTGCTATACTAGTAATAAGGCCAAGATAGCTTTTAAGAGATGTAACATTACACTAATTTTTTTAAAAATTTTTAGGTTTTTTAGGCATTTCAAGAAGTATGCATTTTGTAACCTATCTGTAACCACTTTTTCAAGGGCAGATCTAATTTTTATAATTTTTTTAATTTATTGTTTGTAGTATTAGGATATAGCCCAAGAAATATTAATATTCACTTTATCAATTTAAGAGGGGTACCAGCGAAGTGGCCGAGTGTGCTTAGGCACTCACACTTGCGGACTGATGTGTCAAGGGTTTGAATCCCACGACCGGCAATGCTCGTGAAGGTTTTCTGCAGTTTCAGTGCATAATTTCGTCCAAATCGGTATAGATACATAAGAAAACGGCTGCGAACCCATACCTTCCAAATCCTGGCTCTCTATCCACTTTCCTTCTTCGCTACCCACATCATGATGTAATTGTAATGTATTAAAGTATGAAATAAAGCTAGTAAAATAATGATGTGGATGGCATCTGTTAGCTGTCCAGCAAACAGATGTTTAACCGCATTATTTTTATTTTCCTTAATTTAATAGAATTTTACTGTAAAATGTTAATATTGTATCGTAATCAATTTATTGCGTCATTTCAATATCTATCATCAATATTCGAGAAAAAATTGTGCAATATGCTATAAACTCAAAAAAGCAAACAGGTTTAAAAATGTAATTTAAGAAGTAACAAAAATAATGAATCATTATTTAGATTTCCACTGATCATTATTACCAGACGATTACCATGACTATGATCATTATCAAATAAGTCTTGTTTGATAATTGTCATATTGACCGAAACATGTCATAAAATTTTTGCACAATAAAAACGGTATTGTAGCGGTATTGCAAAGTAAAATGTTTTATTTATTAGTAGATGTACCTACATGATTTTTAGAAGAAATATGATTGAAGCTAATCCACAGCTTATTTATTATTATAGACATTGTATAATTTTATAAAGCATGACAATTGCCATTATTCAGAACTCACCGTCTCACGATGTACTCAAATATAAAATGTTTTTTTTTCAAAATTATACTTTTGGCCTTATGCCCTTTTTCTAGTATTATCTAGTATTCGAATATATATATATATATATATATATATATATATATATATATATATATATATATATATATATATTATGCGCATTATATTAATTATACATATTTATAAAATAACAATGATACAAATTTCATTTATTATTTTATAAAATCAAAATAAATTGAGATATTCAGTTTAAACATTTATAATTTGATTATTTCATAATTTGCCATATTAAAATTTTAATATCACTAATAAACGCTATTCATTCTCATCTAGTGATTTTACTATATACATGTATATATGTATAATGTGTTATAGTCAAACACCGAAGCACCGGCGCTCCTAGATTTGCCTAGTCAAACCTAAGGTGTCTCAGTTAAAGTCCAAACGAATAGCGCTTTTCTACCTTTGACCAATGAATTGTTGGTTAATCCTAAGAGAGACTAATTTGGACAGTCAAACGCCGAAACTCAATTTAATGAAATCGGGGTTTGACCAATCAGACCTAACTTATTTAATTATTAGTTATAATAAAAGAATATTTGTAATTTTAATGTTTATTGTTCCTATATTTTAGGAATGAATTGACAAATAAACACAACAAGAAATAAAGTTGGTTATTAGGTATTATTTTGTATCATGACAATAGATATGTAATTAATGAAAAACGATTTTGTTTTGACAAGGTGATGCGTTATGGCATCTTTAGTTGGACAATACATTCGATCTTTTACATTTACACAATTTTGATGAGCATTTTTTATTACAGTGGCATTTTATAAAACCTCGGCCCCCAAACTTTGAATCTTTTGTACTAATCTCCCTCAGAGAAAGCTTAACGTCGGGGGGCACATCTTCCAAATTAAGAAATTCCTCTTTGCATTCTTGTATCTGAATCCTAGCAAAAAGTGTGTTGATTATTCCGTATTTTGTCCTCAGGGCCGGACCTAGAGTTATTAGGAGGGGAGGCTAAATTTTGCTGTTGGCGCAAAAATTTTCCCCTACCAGAAATGGACAGTGTTGATCTTTTTTGTAGGCATCGCTTGCTTTTCCAGACAAAAATTTTTAAAATATCACTGCGCCAAAAAATTTTCACCGTTTCGGCTCCCCTCAATACTTATACTTATTCAGATTAGATATTTTCTGCATAAACTTAGCTTTCAAAGCTTCTTGATTCACGTTTTCAGTCACAGCACAGTTTGATTCACACTAGTGATGACCAAAATTAGTCTTGGTCTTACATTTTTTGCAAGACCAAGACCAAGACTATGTATACCAAGAGCAATACCAAGGCCAAGATTATAAATATGGCTGCAAGACCAATACCAAGACTCAAGTTAGCAAGACCAGGACAAAAGCAAAAAAAGCAAGACTCTTGCTAAACTATTTAAATAGTTTGAAATTATAATTAATACGTAAAGATAGTAAAAATTCTGATTTTAGAGGAAAAAAATTCGCTAATAAAAAATGCAAGAAAGTACAAGATTTTTTAGCAATAACAAGACCAAGACCAAGACTGTATTTTGCAAGACCAACACCAAGACCAAGACTCAAACTGCTCTAGCAAGACCAATATCAAGACTCTTAATGCAAGAACAAGACCAAGACTGCCAAGTCTTGGTCTTGCATTTGCTCATCACTAATTCACAGATCTTTAAGTTTACACTCCTGCACGTTCAATGCACAAATACAGAATGACAAATAAATTTATTAGAATATCACAGAAAGTTAGGCTCGCATGCAAAAACCTGCTTAAACATGCAACAAGTGCAGTACAAATCGACTAGGAAAACCCCGAAACAGATTATTTCACTTTCGACGTTTGACAAAAAAGTTAGGTACTTCTAGGTTTGACTAAAAATACATTAGTCAAAGGCCGAAGTAGAAACCTATTTCGAGATTTGCCAAAAGGCGTTGGTCAAAGCTAGGATAGACGAGTCATTCCGCGAAGAGACTGTATATCGACCTTTGACTATAACATATATACATCGTATATACAGGGCCGTATAACGTAACATAACGTATTAGTGTTATTCTCGCCTCACACCTCAATTAATACACTGTAAAAAAAAAAAAATAGGTATAAAAATGCATCATTTTCGAAATGCCAGTGAGACAGCATCATTACGTGGCCTTAAACGTTATCCTGATTATTTTACGAGAAAAATTTCTTCATCTGTCCAGGTGCTTTCTGAAAATTTTTACCCTGCAATCGTTTACATCGCCAGAAAATAGAGGTTCTGTTGTTGAAAAAATAACAAAATGTTTTTTTTCTACAATCATAGTGGAAAGTAGGCTTTTGCGCTCTGTGAAAAAAGCGTAAAAATGTCTTCGCTTTAAAGCGAAAAGTAATACTTTGTCGCTCGCTCAACGTATATTTAATTATAAATGGGGTAGGCGTTGTTTATATTTTCTATGGCAACAATTAAACAGATTCTAAGTTTATTATTATTTTTATCATGATCAAGTGGAAATTTAATTTTATTAATTTTCGAAATAACTGCAAAATATTAATTAAAAATTATAAATCACTATAATTATTAAATAATAAGAATAAAAAATTTAAAAAAATCTATACATATATGATGGAAATATGGAATAGTCACAGTTTTTTCTCAAATACTCCTCCAGATATTTCTGAAGCTGCAAAAATTATAATATTAAAGTAAATATTAACGTCCTTTTAGTATGTTTTCAAGTATCTTTTAAATAAAAAATACATTTTATCAGATTCTAGAAATAATTTGTGTGTAACTCGAGCACAAAATAACATTGCCGCTCTCATGAGAATAACGCGCTCCGCCTGGTGGCGTCGTGCGTCAACACTCTCAATCGAGCGGCAATATATCATTTTGCGCTCTTAATACACAAATAACTATTGTATACCGGGAGATATACAGTGTCATTCACGAAGGTGGCAACATATGGAAAACTTTTCTATACTAAGTTTCTCAGAAAATTTTATTCTCACTAAAAGCTGGTGCATGTTCTTAAATTAAAAATGCACCCATTAAAATTTGAACAAACTCTATTGTATACAGGGTGGACTTAAGAATGTGAAATTGGCGTATGAGTCAAGTATCCTAATTATTGAAACTTGACAAAAATTTTACTGGGAAAAGTTGTTTAGAATTAAAAATTAATGTAAAATAAAGAATCATAGCCAACTACAACTAATAAAAAATTTTCCTATATTCTTCCGTTTTTTCCGTATCACCCAGTACATTATGAAAACGGAGGTACTTAGACGACTACTATTTATGTAGTACTGCAAGACTACACTCTTAATTTTTAAGTTCAACTATCTACTAACTTGAAATTTAAGTTTATTAATATTATAATCAAAATACACAATTAATCTGTTGCCATCAAAAAAGTCATAAGTACTGAAATAAAATATACGAATATTTTAGTACTATTCGATGTAAAAATTAAATAATTAGTTAGTGTGAATAGTTTAAAAACAACTAATTATTTAATTTTTACATCGAATAGTACTAAAATATTCGTATATTTTATTTCAGTACTTATGACTTTTTTGATGGCAACAGATTAATTGTGTATTTTGATTATTGAAATTTTTTATTAGTTGTAGTTGGCTATGATTCTGTATTTTACATTAATTTTTAATTCTAAACAACTTTTCCCAGTAAAATTTTTGTCAAGTTGCAATAATTAGGGTACTTGACTCTTACGCCAATTTCACATTCTTAAGTCCACTCTGTATACAATAGTTTGTTCAAATTTTAATGGGTGCATTTTTAATTTAAGAACATGCACCAACTTTTAGTAAGAATAAAATTTTCTGAGAAACTTAGTATAGAAAAGTTTTCCATATGTTGCCACCTTCGTGAATGACACTGTATATAACTAATAAATTTTGAAATATTCTTACCATCAGTAATGGAGAAACAAATTCTAAAAAAGTCGCATTTTTAGCCAGTCTGGGTAGTATAATTCGCTAATATTACACTAACGAAAGATTCGTACAATAACTGTATAAAAAATTCCCGGTTTTATATTATAGATACAAAACAAAAATTTTTTTTCTATTTACGAGTATCTGTTATACCAAATTTAAAGCAGTTTTACACATTTTTATAGTCCGTTTTTTTTTACAGTGTACCACTACAACAGTCACGCACCTATCAAGTTATATAGTGACAAATATCTAGATACAAAATATCCCTATACGTATAAACACTTGCACATATACAATTATGAGCAGACAGACTATTGGAGCTGGTGTAGAGCGCTATATTGCGCTATGAAATTAATTAACTGAATATGATGCAATAATTAAATTACGGTTCTTTACAAAATTGATCATTGTTAATGTGTAGTATACAGGTGGATGTAATGTGTTAATTGTGAAGGTCTTTAATGCGCTAGTTAATGCAGCGCTGGGATAAATTTAGATTCTTTGATAATCTACAATCGGAGCGATAGAATGAACAAATAATGATGGGACAAAGGTCTTGATAGAAGGTGATATGACATGTATAAGAGATATATAGTCGTAGTACTGAAGTTAAAAAAATTGTGTTGAGTGTGCTTAAGACCGGACAACTGAAATGAAAAATTCTATGATAACGGCAATTGATTAAAAGTAGATATGAAGAACTTTGATTAAACGAGTCAGGATTATGCATGAGCGAAGCGAATAAAGAAGGTGCTTGTAATAAATTATTTTTATGTTCTTTCTGTACAAGTTACATAATTGCTTTACATTAGTAAAATTGTAAAAATTTCCTAGTTTTTGTAAAATATTAATGAACTTAACGTCTATTCTGCAAGCAAGTAGACATAAAGGTTAAATATAGGTAGTTGATTTGATAAGATTTTGTAAATGCTTTGGTTACAATCTACCTATCTACTTAATAAATCTCTAACATTGACTGACTGACAGACAACGCACAACGTAAGTCATTGGGTTTAGAAGAATGAAATTTTGCGTAGGAGCTCCCTATGTAACGTAGGAGAGCACTAAGAAAGGATTTTTGAAAATTCGTCCCCTAAGTGGGTTTAATAAGGAATAAAAATTTATTTAGAAATTCGTCATTTTTGAAGTTAATGGTACCTATCTAAAGTATGTTATTATGGCTCTTAAAATAAAGAATATCTTATTTAATAAATCTTTAACACTGACTGATATCCTGAAATGTTGTCGATGGCAAATCCCATCGGGTGGGTATACGGCTAGTTTTATATAAATTTACTCTTTAGAACTAAGTCCTACAATTTCACCCGCGTTAAATTATTGTTACTGTAAACAGAATTGCTTTTAAATTAAATATTCCGACATTTGTACAAAGTAGTTCCTTATAGTGATTCATTTCGTTCATCAAACGATCCGAAATTCTGCCGAAAATCAGTCCCATATAGCAATGTTTTGCTCTGTTTGTCAAAAAAAATCAGAAATTCTCAAGTCTCTAGCCATATTAACATACCTAATTTACACTTCCTGAAATCTTTCCATAGATACCAATATTAATAGTTTTACACAGTAAAAAAAATTGTGCTGTGCGTAAACAAAAAAAAGTAGTGCTTAAAATTTTTGTGTTAAATAAGTAACACAACCCGTGTTTGTGTTAAATAAAATATTAACACAAATTTCGATTTAACAGAATAAAAATGTTAATCTGTTTTGAACAGCAAGGAAGTAACACAATATTTGTGTATAGCAAAAGAATGCTATAAGTACCTAACTTACATTAGAATATATATCTACCAAAATATATATATTAAAAAAGATGAGAGTAGTTCTTATTATTAAACAAAACCGATAAATTATAAGTTTTTTCAGTTATTGACGAATATAGTTTTATTAAACGTTTAAAAATGAAACAATTTTCTTCCATTTTAACGTTATTTTGTTACAGATTCAGTTACAAAAAATCATATAAGCTTACTTGAGATTGTATTATATAATATACAATCTCGTAAGCTTACATGATTTCTTTTTACTGAATCTGTAACAAAATAACCTTAATATGTAAGAAAATTGTTTTATTTTTAAACGTTTAATAAAACTATATTCGTCAATAACTGAAAAAATTTTTTGGATTTGTTTAATGATAAGAACTACTCTCATCTTTTTTATTATATATATTTTGGTACATATATATATGGAAACAAATAAGAATTTTTACAAAGGACTGACTTATTTTTCGTTCTTTGAGTCTCATTTATAATAATATATGAACAAAATCGTTATAATTTTTGACGATTTTCAAATATCTTAAGTGGTACTAAAATATTGCATAAAAAAGTTTAACAACTAGCTCTGCTAAATCAGAAAAATTAACACAAAATGTATGTCCTCTTGTATGTTAAATCATTGACAAAAATCTTGTGTAAAGATTTGACACATATGCTTTGTGTTAAAATAACACAAAAAATTGAGTGGACCGTTCTGGACATGTGAAATGTGTTAATTTTAACATAAATTTTTTCACTGTGTAGGAGTAATTCAATTTTGGTACCTACACCAGAGTCAAAGAGGCCATCGTTTAAAATCGTTTAAAGGGGCCATTTTTTTGAAGCTGAAATTCGATTGGTTAAACAGTTGAGGCGCGAACAAGAGTCAAACAGACAAACAAGCTTACATTCACATTTTAGGATAGGTAAGGGTATAAAAATAGTATAGTATACCAAAAAGTTGAAAATAAATACTGAAGCAGAAACTACTTATTATTAAAATAAAATAAATACAAATAATTCATACTAAACCAAAAGTTTTTGCTTGTAAAAAAGTTTTATTGTAAAAGCTTTTTATATAAGTACCTACCTTTTTTTGATAACTTACAGACACAGTTAAGTATTGTGATGTCAGTTAGATTGGGGTAAACTGATCGTCTTTTTTTGGCAGGTTAACCTTACTGATAAGTGGTGAAGGAAATAAAAAAAGTACTGTGCACATAAACCCAGAATATTTATATAAGTTTTTTCTCTTATTGTAAATAAGTAAGGAAAAATTTATTTCCCCATATTTTCTGTACGCCAATGTTTTAAATTTTTTATTAAAACATTCCAAAACTGATATCGAAACAAATTTTATTATCAGCTATTTAGTACTACAAGGATGCATTTTCTTATTTTATTGATTCCATTTAGTAAAAATTTTTGAAATAAGTTAGATTACAACATAATATGTCTGTGGTTACCTGAACATTTTTATAGAATAAAATAAACTAAAGCTCTGTTTACACGAGAAAATTTCTAAAAAATAGAAAAAATGGAAATAGACGCCTTTGAAATATAAGCAAAATAAAGAAAATAACAGACATTAAAAATGTTTGTTACGGCTTGTTTTGTTTTACTCCACACAAAATTTGACCCAACCCAGTGGGTATTTGGAACACTCAGTACCTTACTTAAAGAAATGGAATATGTTTTAATTTCCTGCCAATGGGACATTTAGTCAGTAGATTGCATAAGAATATAAATTACTGCATGATTAATTTGTTTACAGATGTATTTATCGCAATTGTTATTATATTATAAAAATGAAGTAAAATGTTCTCATGTGTAAATTAATGTTTTAACCTGTTTAGAAAAGCAACTTCTAAGGAAATCGTGATGTTTTGAGATTTTGTATTATGTATTTTCTATGAAAATTTTTTTTTGCGGTCCCAATCCACCATAAGAAAAGTTTTTTATAGTCCAGCAAACTATACTATTTACAACTATTTGTGAAGTTTATGAACATTTTTTTGGGGAATTTTTTTTTATGTGGTCTCTATTCACTGCATAAAAAACGGTTTAGCTGTATTTGTAGAGAGTGTTGGTTTTTGGGAGTTCGATCAGTTGTTATTAGTAACATTTCAATGGCACTTGAAATCTTAGGTTATTGATACGACAAAGTTACATGAATATGATCACAGATAATGTTAGCTTTAAAAAAAATAAAATTTATTGTGTTTTGACAATTCGATGTAGGGTTTTTGGCAAATTGACAAAGACTGAATGGTGAGGGGGGGGAGTAGGAATGTTTTTACATAGTTCCTACCACGGAGCATACTTATTATATGAACACAGAAAATTAAATCTCGTTAAATTCCCTCATTTATAAAATAAGAGGGCGCCCTATTTTAAGTTTTGGAAACGAGACTATTTTGCAAGGTGTGTTAGAATTTTATGTTCTGGATATTCTTTTTGTATTCCAACTGCTCTCCCAAACTTTCCGTGTTAGATTCTTTAGCTACAAAAAGAATAACAAATTCAAGTGTGATACACAATTTTAGATTATTAATCAATACTTACCAATTGAACAGGTGGATTCCAAAAGGCGCTAAGTCATTTTTTTCTAATGTGAAATTTTAGTTGATGTAGAATGTTTAAGTCCAGCTCTACACAATTCTCATAGTGCCACCCTTCAAAATGAGCTTTGTCTACTGTAAAATGAATGATGAAAAATGGAATATTTTCCAAAAAGCGCTAAGTCAGTGATAGTTTTATTTCAAACTGTTCTAAGTGTTGTACGCATGCGCACCATTGCATTTTTTTTTTCAATAATAGCTGGTATTTTATTTCAAATTTGCTTGTAGATTTTCTATTATGTCAAACACATGAAATTTTGCTAATAATGCACTGTTTAAAATGTTTTTTTGAATAAAATATATCTGTATTTAAACAAACTAGGTTTACGAGTATTTTAACCAACTCAACCCAACTTTTTCAATGTTTTTTTTTTTTTTTTTTTTTTTTAATATAATTTATTGCAAATTATATGTATAAATAAAAATAAATAAATAACATCAATAATTATCTAAGATCTTTAAAACAATTAAAACAGGTTACTACATTTGCCAACCTAGATAGTTTTTTACATTTCCTGAAAAATTGTAAAAAACGACTTAGCGCCTTTTGGAATTCACCTCTTCAATTTTCAAGATAATTATGTTACCATTAACTGCTTATGTATTTACAAATTATTTTCAATAAAATTTCGTTCAGAAATATGCATCCTGTATACCTAAATATTCACATCAATCTTCAAATTTAATTGTTTTCATCAAATTTAATATATTATAAACAAAATATTAAGCTATATAGTAATCTAGTTAACGCTAAGCTACACTACAGCTCCACTATACCTACTTTATAACTTGAAGTGTTTATGTTATAATGCACACATTATACTGTAACATCGCCCATACATATGGGATCAATTTTATGGTGGTAGCGAAAATGTAATATTGTTGTATTAGTACCTACCCGGTAACAAGGAAAATTTTCAACAGTTACTTGTGAAAATTATACAAGTATATAATAGTATATTATAAAGCCATAATATATAATTAAACTTAATGTTTTAGTACATGTAAACTATGTATGTGTTCATATACAAATACTCTTTATATTAAAATAATATGCAGTAATAAATGTACTTGCTTACCGTACCTTACTGCATATTATTGTTACTCTATATATTTTATGTGCAAATTTATGAAGGCAATTAATAAAGTGGGAACAAAGCATGACGGTAAAGTAATAAGTTCTTGGATGAACTCAGGTTCGTAGAGCCCGTAAAACCGAAAAACTACTAAGATTTTTAAAGTACTAAGATATTATCGGTGTGTAAAATACTTAGGGAACGATTTTATCGGTCATCTTAAGAGATTTTCTTCTAACGAAAAAGCTTTAATAAAAAGTAGAAGACGTTCTCCTGTACTTATTGATATAATGGCGGAAGCGCTGGAAGGAGTATAATATTTTTACCATTTAAGCTGGCAAGATTCTGAATGAACCCTTGCTTTTTAAGGGTTCTGTATCTTAAAAGGAAAAACGAGACACTTACTATGATCACTCTAATGTTTGTTTGTCCTTCGCACCTAGGTTTTTTTTTCGAAAACTATGTAACAGGGATTTGGAATTTAACTTAATGTTAGATTTTTATGACGTGCACAAATATTGCCAATCAACGATTAGAAAATAATTTTTGGAATCGAAGACACGAGTGGATGAAGGTGTTATATAATATTTTTTTTTAAAATGTCATTTTTTGCGAAATTTTGGAATATCCTATGCTGAAATATCATATATTACAATTTGGTTTCATTACGCCCAATAATTTTGTAGAAATTTTAACTCGAAATAAACTCACCGTACTATTGCATGGGAAGTATACATGTAAATAAAAACTTTCAAACGCTTCTATTGTAAAATTATAAAAAATGTTACATAACACCTTCATCCATTCATGTCTTCAATTGAAATAGAAGATCAGTTTAATCCAAAAAAAAGAGTTTTAAGTAATGTATCGCGTAAGGTACCTATCATTTGAAAGAATTACTTTTTAAGATCCTATTTTTTTTTTATAATTTTTGATCCATTAGGTGTAAGGATGTACAAAGTTGAAAATTTGCTAGAAAGGACCGTTCCTGCTACCTCTGATCTTCTAGTTTCCAAAGTTTTGATTTTAGTGTGGTTAATAGATATACCTATATTGAGTCATAGTTTATCGGAAAATTGCGGATTTTTCGACAGTGTAATAATTGCTGAAAATGAAACATATTTTTAATAAGAAGACACAATACTAAACAACGTATTTACACGTGTTTCAGTACAACGTGAGACAATTCATGCATTTTTCAGTTACCACAAACAAATCTGGGTAAGGTTTAAATAGACATAAATAGAAAAAGTTTAATTTGGTCTATCGAATGTTCGTTGTCCGGAGTCTTAATTGTGCGAACGTGACCCGCTCTTGGTCGATTTCTTTTTTTAAAATGTGGGTTTATGTTACTAATATAGTGTCCAATAGTAAAATGAATTCAAGGCTGCTTCAATAACCGATTATTTCGTTTTATCTGAAATTGATGTAAAACTATTTAAAATTATACTAGGGGAAGTGTACCTAATATCATACATCTTCCTAATATCGCACACGACCATATTGCCGTTCGTAAGTATTATTGCCGTTCGTAAGTATTATATCCTAAATCAGTCTAACTTTTTGCCGTCTGGTAGCCATTAGACGAGGCCGAGTGTTGAACAAGATTGGTAACTTTTGTATTTTTTGTAAAACTTTTTTTAATTTTTTTGATTTCAAATATTTTGGAGGTGTTACTTATGCATCTAATTGTATGATG
Source organism: Brachynemurus nebulosus (assembly GCA_035578155.1). Taxonomy (NCBI): domain Eukaryota; kingdom Metazoa; phylum Arthropoda; class Insecta; order Neuroptera; family Myrmeleontidae; genus Brachynemurus; species Brachynemurus nebulosus. The sequence continues at coordinate 170,907,563 of JAPWDM010000001.1, forward strand.
AGAGGTAAGTGATATTTATTTGTCAATTACAACAATAACTTCTCTGTGTTGTGTGGTTTGTATTTTCATAATTATAATATTAGTTTATTATATATTTCAAGCTGAAAAATCCGCCATATTTATTTCTCATAATATGCCAAATATCGCCCACCTACAGTAATCATAATATCGCACTACACGATATTAGGCACAGTAGCCCAATCACTTAAATCAAATAACGGGTCAACCTCGGAATGAAACGGATAAGCTGGATTTTCTTATGGACGTTTATTTTGGCATCCTAAATGTTCCCTTAAAAGTCTCATAAGGTCACGTGTGAGTGTCCTTAGATATTGAAGGTCAAAGATCGTTTTGTGGAAATATCTTGCTTCTTTTGCCTTAAATCGTTTTTACATTTTTTATAAACGTTAAAGAGCTTAAAACTCTACAAATTTTGTTTCACTTTTCGATGAGTTTAGCTGTTTTGTTTTGGATCTAGTTCAAGTGGCGACGATGTAGCTGACTCTTTTACATTTTCAACTGATGAAGACGACAGCGAGAATGACTGCGAATGTCCCTATTGTGGTTAGTCGTATTTAACAGACAAAAGGGCGAGAAGTGTATCATTTGTACAAAGTGCCGCATTTGGTTTCACAAACAATGTTCGGGAACGGAAGATTACAAAACATTTATTTGTGATTATTGTTTAGTTAGCTAATTAAGAACGTAATATAGTAATTACAAAATTTTAAGTCTAATTTACTTATGATTAAACATAATATACTAATGTAATTTTATGAAATTTTGTTCTACTTAAGAATAAACAATATTATTATTTTATACTGAATGTGTTTTTTTTTGTTCATAAACCGCATGTCTAACATTGTGACAGAAATAATAGCCTAATATCGTACAGGGCGACATTTTGACCACTATTGGTGGGCGATATTGAGACGACATTTCATGAAGCGGTCAAAACCAGTTTTTATCAATAATTACAAAAAGATATATTATATACATGTTTAATCAATTCGCAACTATTCAATACTTCAAGAGCATTAAAAGAACTAAATAGAAGTACAAGTGGGGCTAATTAAAGTGTAAAAATAGCAGAGAAAATTTCAATTTTCAAAATGGGTGCGATATTAGGCACACTTCCCATACAATTAGACGGCAATTAAAATTTTTCACTAATTGACCAAATTTAAATTTATTGAGTGATGTTACAATTATTGTATTTGCGATGGATATGCACAAATCTCCAATATAAATAGAAGTATATGTTTAAATCTATGTATGTAATGTTTGCATCGATATCTTTTATAGGTAACAGCATATCTTCTATATACAACTAAGCAACTGTATTTTGATAGAAAATTTAATGCAGCGTGCACAGTTGATAAAACTAAGTCATAATAGTGATATTATTTGCATACTATCAAATGAAAACCAAATTTCTCTGCAAATTGATAGGTATTATAGTCGGGATACATATTATGCTTACAATATATACAGGGCGTGTTAACAGAAGTGAATGGCCATAGAACACTAGAAGCAAACTAATCTCAAAAAAGTGTAGCTTGGTTGGAGTCATTTGTTGGTCTGTCACAGCTTAAGGCATTTAGTCAGTCGATGTCGGTCACCGAATCCACTACGATTGTTAGGTATTTCAAGACCATTGTTACTTGACCAGCACGTTGCTCTGTCCGATAATACGTGTCTTGTAGTTGTGTGTGTGAATACTCACACAGAAGCAAACATTAAACTTACACCACTACAAGCAGTGTGTAACTACACAACATAGTAATGCGAAGTGGAGGAGATTATACGTCACCTTTCTGCTACAGTCGGAATACTATCATACAGTAGTTGGGCCCCTTGAGTGAATCTGACGCGGCACCATCTATTTTAGATAGTTTTGAGTAAACAAAAATGGAAAGTTCGTGTTAGATATGCATTAAGTCAAGATTTCGTAGTTCAGTTGCTAATTTTTTTTTTCATAGTTCTAAGGATAAAATATTTCTTGTTTTTATTTATTTAGTATTAAAATTAGTCATTTATTTGATAATAAAATATGATTATCTAAACCTTATACATTTCGATAGTAGTTTTGAAAATCGACACTGTCTCTTAAATTGCGTAAAATCTGTCACTGACCATTACCTACAAAGTGATCAGGTGAGGGTAGACCACCTTATGCAACGACGAATTCATAAGAATTTCCTTCTTAAAACTACGAATTTTTTTTAACTTCAGTAAATAGTACAGTATACAGTATAATACATCATACATAGCTAGTATGACCAGAACTAACTATAATATTTGTTCATTTCCCGATGTCTCAGCTATGATTAAACATTAGAAATATATTTACTATCATTTTAATTGTATTAGTGCGGTAAAATTATTTTTTTAGGAAATCTATATTTTTATTTATTTATCTTTTTTACTTACTAAATACAGCATCTTATTTATCATAGTCACACGCCTATGTTTACAAAGAGCTATAAGGTAAGAGCACCACAGAAGCCGTCATCTTAAGACATGAGCAGGACTTTATATTAATTTTTTTCGTTCATAATTATACGAAATAACTAACAGTACAGCTAAAACGAAAGAGAATTGTATGATCTTTCAGTAGTATTTTAATTTATTTGAATATTTTTATAAAAAAATATATTAATAAAAATAAAATAAAGGAAAAAGTGTGAGGTACCAGTAACCGTCAATAAGAAATTAACGATGTTCCAATATCCGTCAGAGGAGAGACCCAGTATCCGTTATTCTTTAGAATATGATTAATCTTAAGCAACTGGTCTATATAATTAAAATTCTTAAGGATAAAACTTTATTAAAAAAAATTAATTGATTCTGTTATTTCCTTTCTACAATTCCTGCAGATATATTGCTTAGATTGGCACTGAACTGATTCTTTTAGAATTCTCTTTATCTTTAGTAGAACCATCCGTGATGCTAATTCTTCTGAAGCATTATCCATAATATCCATAAATGCTGTTCTTTTTCATTGGAATTCTATACAATTACATGGTTATTAGTCGGACTCAAAAAGATACTGATCCAACATAATTCCATCAGACGCTCTGTATCTTTCAAAATTTGTATAAATTCTTCTTTCTTAAAATATTCTTAAATTTCCTTAAGCCAGTTCTTGATATTTTACGCTACCGAATCCCTTGATTTTCTTAACTTTTGAGATAATCGCTTAGATAACTCCGGATGTCTATTGCAAAAATACAAGAACCATTTTCGTCCATGTCGACCATGAGTAAATGGATTTTCTCAAATTTTGGATTAATAGTTGGCTACTGTCTAGCAGTTAAGGATCACAGTTTCGTTTAAATGTATCATCCACTTTACTATGTTCTCATTTTCTTTGTCGGTTAAAATAATTGTGGAGGCACACAGTATGCAAATTGTGATCGGAATCATCATGAAGAGAATAATTAATAACGAACATTCACTGCGCTTTAAACACTCAGAATAACATGTAGACCCGACCGAAAGTGAACTAAGAGATACGCAGAAACGCATTTTAAAATGGATCACTCCAAGTTACTTTGGAGATAAGGACGATGTCTGTCAAATACATGTGTCTTATGAACCATGGGCTAATGACTTGATTAATTTTACCCGAAGTTCATCGATAACGCACTCTGTATAAAACGTAAACTTTACATGACACTACTTGAAAATAATTTTTAAATCACCACAACGTCGCCACTTTTGATGGAAAACTAGAGTCAATCTATTTACCCACCCAATTAAAAATCAATCTGTATACATAAATGAAAATTTATGGTTTTGATTCGACCTATTACATTACATATACTTATCTGAAAATAGATATACAAAATAACAGAACCATAAATGGGAGATAAGAGCTGAAGTTTTGCTCCCGTGCGTTGTGTGGCTGCTTCGCTGGTGTGGTTGTTTATGATGTTTGAATTTGCTGCTGCTATTGTTACTGTTATTAAAATGTGGAGTATTCGTTTTTGGAGTGGATATGTTTGCAATGTGTACATATATGGTGTTCTGTTTATTAATAAACTATATAGGATATATCGTCCCTCCAATTCAACAGTAAGATATTGTCAAAATAGCACTATTGAGAAAAACAGGATTAAAGTTTTCGAGTTTTTTCAATTTATAACAACTTCTACTTAAATTAATTTTTAACTATTTTAACGCTTTTATAAAGACTAAAATTATATTTTCTACTGTCGTTACTAGTTTTAGGAACATAAATTCGAACCTTTGAATAATTATAGCAATTTTATTGTAATTTTATTATAAATATCCCAGTGTTACATTTTAAAAATTTACAAAAAATGTTAATTTATAAGAAAATATCCCAAAGTTCTACTAACTTATATTAACAACTTCGATACAGAAATTTAAATAAACAAAAAAATAATAATTCTAATTTAAAAACATAAATTATTAGTTACTAATACTAAATTATTAGTCACTATTACTATTATTATCTTACAACTCATTCTTAGATTTACTTGTTATTAAAATTTCATAAAAATTGAGGTATACGCTTGGTAGTCTGATTTGGCTAAACTAGGACTAAATTTAATATTTTCTTACCACGAGAAACCATTTTCGCATGATTTTTAAATTACCGTTTGGTTATAAACTGGTTTCTTAAAAATATTGCTTAATGCTAAAATAAAATTTGTTAATTTACCAATTTTAATGAAATATTCTTCATTTATGTTCTACAAGTTCAAAAAACTTTGTTGTATTACAGAACAACATCGTGTAAATATCTCAACGTAATACCAAATAAAAATATGTAATATCATTTTCTCCAATCGAACATTGAGATATGGTCAATATCTCAGTGTTCGACTTAGAAATATGGACAATAGTACTTCGTTGAACACTGGTTTTTTTCTGGCATAACTTTTTAAATATCAAACGGACAATATTCTTCAGTACATCATTTTAAAGTACTCGAAAAATGGAATACGACAGCGTCAATAACTCAATATGGTCATTTTTGAAGATATCCCACTGTAGCATTGGAGGGACGATATCGCCTTCCTAGTATGAAAGTGAGATATCTGCGAAATGTTAGTTTTGAGATAACTGCATTTTAAATCTTAATAATACATTAGTTTAAATGGTGATCTTGAAGTTTAAAGTAATACTCTTCAAAAATTATACATCGTACGAACTTGTGAAATATGCTATTCGATAACTAATTGACTTATCTATTACGTAGTACTAAAAATGAAAATTGGAAAAATCCCAGATATCCCACTTTCATTCTAGGAAGGCGATATTATGCTGGTACAGCTGCGGGCAAATCCAATTATACCATGACTGAGAAAGGATACACATAAATAAACTAAACAAAATATATAAATACCTAGTTAAATTTTATCCAACAGTGTGACAGTGTTATTTTGGCCGCAGCTGTACATGTATAGAAAATATATATCTATTATTGTTGGATGGAATATGTTTGTTTCAGTATAACTGTTCTAGACAAGCAATAAAAATATTAAATGTAGTCTACTGGACAAAATTATCTTTTCAGTAAAATGTAGCATTGTGTCACAAATATGTTGGAATTTTATGGCTATTTCCACCACTCAACGCTCTGTTTAATTAGCTATTAAAACTAGAATAAAAATACCAAATATAGTAGAGAAACTTGACAAAATTTTTACGTTTAGTTATCGATTAATGCCACAATGTTGAACAACGTTCTTCTTGAAACAGCATTTTTACAATTGGCTGGCGTGTTCACTCAAAAAATACTCAACCGATTGTTTTCAGATTTATACTTTATATTATTACCTTCATGTCTGAACCAAACGTATCAATATCAAATACCGACAAAAATATTTTTCTTAAGGCAGAAATGGACGAAATGAAATTTTACGAAATTTTAAATTTTTTTTGAAAATTTGTAAAACTTTTTCAGTTTTATTTTTTTATTTATTTTTTTTTTCTGCCTTTTAATCCAATTTTTGTGACAGAGGAGCTATTACAGCCGCCCTCTAAGAGCTACATATTTTACTGTTATTCTTTCTATTATACCTACATTGTATAACATTATTATATTGAACTTGATCATGAAATATCGATGAATTTAAAAAAAAATTTTTACTATTTTGAAATTTTTTGGTTCACCGATATTCTACATATTTTAGTAACGTACAATTTTTTTTTATTTTTTTACGTGATAATTACGGTGGCTAACATTTAAGAATGACACGCTCCAATCAAAGACTTCTGCAGCTTCCATTTTTATATAAGTATATTGGAATGTAAATAAGATTCCAACCTCGAAAATATTGTAAAGAAAAAAGTTGGTTTTACTTTCACCTGTCTAAAGGTTTTTATCCCCTTAACAAAGAGCTTCTTTTTGTAATAAAATATACCTACAGGGAATGTTGAATGTTGAATTTTGAAAATTTTCTTAAATAAAATAGAACAGTACTTAAATCTTAAAAGCTCTAGTCTAAAAGCTCGATTTTGAGGTGATTTTACGGGCGTAATTAAAAAAAAAAAGACAGTAAACATTTTTAGTACCCATTTTCAACGTGTACAGTCAACATTTTCAAAAATGTATTTAAAAATTTAAAAAAAATTCAAAATTGAAATCGGCACAGGCCGGCAAAATGGGGACTCAAAAAAAAAGATGTCTCCTGGTTGACGTGATTCCAACCATCCTGGGGATCTGAAACATAAAATTTTAGTTAATTCTTAATAAACAAGGATGTGGAATTAGCCGGACGTAGTCGATTTAACCTCGTCGCTACCGATGTACAATATATTGTACATCAAATTTAGGTTATGTTAACATTATTTTTTAATTGAGAAATAATTAAAAACTTCTTAATATTATTTAAAATTACTAAATTACGCTTGTTTAGAGACGTAAGATTAAAATTTTTAAATAAAATAAACGCTTGTTTAAATCTTTGTCCAGTATGCTGAACAAAAGTATGCTCATTGACATTTAAAAATTTTTAAAAATTCGTAGCGAAGAAGTTCAAAAAATTTTTTTCACAAAATGGCGTCCATTTAAAAAAAAAAATCATTTTTGCGCCTTTTTTTTCAACATTGGAAAGTTTTTAAAAATAGTAAAAAAAAAAATGCAAAACCCTTACATCGGGTCAATTTTAATATTATTAAGAAGTTCTGTATCAAATTTTAAGTAAATCGGTGCATTAGAACTTGAGATATCGCGCGTTGGCTGTCTCTACCTCGTATATCAAAAGCTAAATGTTTTAGGACACACAAAAAACATATTAAATACTGTATTTACTTACCTATATATATTTATATACATACCTATATATTACATATATACTTACCTATATATATTTATATACATATATGGGTAGCCAACATCAAAGGGTGTAATTAGCATAAATTTTAAGCTCATAGTGATGAAAACACGGATTTAAAATAAGTATGTTTTTCTTTGTGTCCAAAAATTAGGAGTTTTCAAATACGAGGTTGAGACAGAGTACGCGCGATATGTCATCTGTATCAAAAAAAGTAGTTTCCAGTAATTTATATTAAAAATTTGAATTTAACACTGAAAAGATACACAGTACACAAGGAAAAAATCACCATAACTCCGAAAATAATTCGAATTTCCGTAAATCCTTTTAAAGGCTTATTCTTAAAGGTCTATACTTTTAAAATATGAAACACAAATCGATTTTTTTCGAATTTGTAGACTAGAATACTGCCTTAACAAAAATGAATTTCTTAAATTCATGAATCGTTTATGAAAGTTGTAGTACCAAGGAAATTAAACATGAAAGTATAATTAAATAATAGACACATCGTTGAGCTAAATGCTAAAAAGTTTTTAAGTAAAGACAGATTTATTTAAAGAATTCTAGGTAAAATAATCCAGAAGTATTTTTTGGAATATTTAAGTCCAAAATCTTAATTATTTTATAGATTGTTAAATCTTTCCCTTTTGAGGATATTATACTTTGGAATGTATTCGACCAAATTACAGGTCTTGCGAGATAATATATGTTTTCTCATTTTCCCACCTCTGGCAAGTAAATTCTAAGATTAACCAATTTAAGGTAAAAATATAAAAGAAACAACAAATTGATAATTTTCGGTTTTTGAGTCGAAATACTTTTTGGATATACCTACTTAAGTGTAGCTCAATAATAAATAATTCGTCAGTATTTTCTTTCATCGTACCTATATCGATTCGTGTTAGATTTTGAATAAACCATCCATATTTTAATATTTCCGTAAATCAGTCATATTCTCGCCTATAAAATTTCTTGAACAATAAATTCATTCCCATTTCACCACCATCATAAGAATATAACAACTTACTGTATTGTTACTACATAAAAAAAAAGTAAAATATAAAAATACTTAGTACATACCTATACCTACCTCGAATAACCAACTCTATCATAATATCATATTCTTTTCTTTCTCTGTTACAGTTCCTTAACTTAGAAAGCAATGAACTGCAAGTGATATCTGAACGCGCGTTTGATGGTTTAACACAATTGAAGGAGCTGAAGTTACGAAAGAATCATTTAACGACATTACCCGGTGGACTGTTGGAGGGTGTACCGACGGTAAATAATCTCGATTTACGAGACAATCAGCTGCAAACACTGACTCAAGAAAATATTCGTCCAATATATGACACGTTAAGGAATACATCCAGCACGTTACACATTGAACGTAAGTAAAGTTATATAAATAGAGTTATTCCTAGTTGTGTAGTATAATTCTTAGAGTACTGAAAGTGAAGAAGAGATCCCCGGTGTGAAATATTTCAATTATTGTTCGTAGTCAGTAATTTATTTATGGGGAACTTAAATATTTTTTTTTCATTAAAATAGTTTTTAGCAAAGGGAAGCACCTCTGTTAGAGATGTTGGATCTGTACAGTTATATATGACTTCATCTTCCAGTATTCTATATTTAATGGGTGGTTGGGAAATATAAAATAATTCTATTTTCAAAGAATTAATTTTTTTCAGCAACGCATCTCCTAATTATTTTTAACTTTCGTATACGTTTTTAAATTTTCAACATCATTTTTCGTTGAAATGTAACAAAAATTACACATTTTTGTTACATTTCAATCTGTCATTTTTCCCAATAATAGCCTTGCTAATCAACATGAAACTTAAATGGAATTTTTTTATTCTAAAATCTATCCAATTTTGTTTATTTTTGAAAACTCAGTAGAAATAGTATATTGTGTAATAAGTGCGGGAAATTGTCGATTGCCCACGAAATCGAAGTTGAGCGCACGAACATAGTGAGTGCGCTCATTCGCTTGAGTGGGGCAATCAACAATCCCGCACGAGTTGCACATACTATTTTTTATTACGAATTTCACATACTTTTTTCTATTATTATCACAATTTTTGACATTTTTATTACTTTTTAAAATAATATTTTTAAGTGTTCCTCTTTTTTTTTCTGAATTAATTCGGTAGTAAAAAGGCAAAATGGGATATCTGATATAAATTTTACAGAAAAGACGAAATAGTCTGAAGAATTTTTCTAAATTATCATAGATGACTCCTTTTGCTCATTCTGTCAACTTTAGTATCCTTGAGCCAAGAGTTATACCATTTTGCAATGTCAAAGATACTACTTTTTGATACTTTTTTCGCTTTTTTCTGACAAAAAAGCAATTTCAATAAAAATTGCAGATGGATCCTTTTGCCTTTTTACTACCGAATTATTGTTTAAATTACTTTGTTGGTGGTTTCTATAGAAATAATTATGAAATATTTATTAAATGAAAAATTAAGAGGCGGCTTTGCGTGTTTTATTGTCAATTTGTGTGTGGAAAGTTACTTTCGACACGCAAAAAAATATGCGGTAGGCAAAGAGTACAGGGGGCAAATAGCTATTTTGCTTACAGAAATGTGTGCGCCAAGTTAGTATTTCTCCCGCATGAGTAATAAAAAATTATTTTCTACAGTTTGAACCTAAACATAAGCGGATTGTTACCGTTGTAACAAATTAGGTAAAGAGCAGAGTAACACAGCGTTGTCAAAAAAAATCATGAATCATAGCTTTCAACTTCAAAATTCCAGGGAAATTCTGCATGCCACCGAATACATTGTATTGGGCTAACGAAGAGTGAATTTTTTTTTCAGTGCTTTTAAATGAGAGAAAATAATTGATTATAATCGACAAAAATAATAAATTACATCAACGAAAATGACCCTGATGATCAAAAAAAGTCAACAAATTATTTATTAGCGAAATTTTCCCCACATAAACAATGATAAAGCGCGGTCTTATTGGGTACCTAATTTGATCTCATAGAGTACCCTAATATAAATCTCAAAATTTTCAATATTTTGTCCTAAAATGGTTAAATTAAATGTACTTATTGGTGTACGCTAATATATCAAAATTACAATAACTATATTAAAAATCACAAAATTCTAACTACGGTGGCGTCTCTGGGAAGGTTATTATTTTATTTTTGTAGTGTACAAAATTTTACCTTCATTTAATCTACTGATCATTCAGCTTTTTTCTTAAATTTCACTTCCAGTATAGACAGCGAAACGAATAGGTACTCTATTGAGTTAATACTCTAAATCGAGTTGGTGAAGCTTGTATTGTTTTCCGACAGATAGAGATAGCTTCACGTTCATGTTATATACTCATTTCATTTTATTTTAACTGATCGAATTAAAGCTAATGATACCAAATGTCATCATGCTTTTATATTGTATTTTTAGTTATTAACTCTTCTATAATATACTTGGAAAGCATTTTTTTCTTATCTCGGATAATTGTGATAAGCTTTGTGATTTTTGAAAGAAAATGAATTGAATTTTCCTGACGGTATTTTTTTTTTTAAATAAATAATTTAAATACGTTACTCATAAGTTTAAGATCTCTAGTTAAAACCTTTCTTTTAATTTACGTCCTAACATATTTTTGAGAAAAACGAGTTTAAAGTTTGAAGTCTCGTTTCGGGCAGTCTTAGTCATTTATAGTGTGTTATACTTACATTTTTTAAATCAGCAATCCTTGCCTCGTACCATGTTCCTTCCTCTAAATTTTGAAAATATGCAAAAAACAAAAAAACAAAAAAGAAAACAAAAACAATGGACTTTTTTGAATTTCTAGGCTACAATATCGCCTTAACGTATATTTAAATATGAACAAAAGTTCGCCGAATTTGATAATATTTTCATAAGCACATCGGTAATATTAAGATTAGAACTGTTGTATGTGATAGAATTTTTCGATTTACTTTTTTCTTCAACACATTAGAAACGTTATGTTGTATAAAAATAAAATAGTTTGGTACCTATATATAAGTGAATAATCGTTTTGCTATTTGTGGCTGTGAAGGTGCTTTTTTTATCAACATCAATGTGTTATTATTAACACTGTCAAGCCTTGGAGATAGGCACTCAACCAAAATGACGGCTATCTATTTACTTTATGGCAATATACACACATACTATATGGATTTTTACCGGGTGCTACGATAGAAATCAAATGAACCAGCTGCACAGTAAAAGAATTTGTGTTCTGCGTAAAAAAAAACCAATGGTTAAAATTTTTGTGTTAAATAAGTAACACAACCCTGCGTTAATGTAACATTTCGTGTTTGTGTTAAATGTAAATATTAACACAAAATTCGAATTTTGAAGTCAGGCGGGGAGTAGTATAAAAAAATTCAGTTCTTGAAGAATTCATGAATTTTGCAAGCACATCCGATCGCAATTTTTCATACGACGCCCCGCCTGACTTCAAAATACCTGCTACTAACTAATTATTTTCTACTTTTTGAAGTCGTCGGTTTTTTAAGAGAGCTTTTATTCATATCTATTTTTTCTGAGAAAGAACAAATGAAAAGTTTTGAATTTTTAATATGTTTTTATTTACATCTTAAGGTACCAAAAAAGATTTTTTTTGAATAAATTAAATTTTGTTTTATATTATTATTATTATTATCACTTGAAGTTGACGCCTCAAAAAAGGCACCTGGATGGATGGCCCACGTGATTTTGACTCTTGGGAACATCTGAAATCAAAAATTCTTAATTAGTCTTAATCTATAGATTTGTCATTCTGGTCGGAACTGGAATTATGAAATTTTATCGAAAAATAACAAATTGGCGGAATTCGCAAAAAAAATTGAAAATTTTTCTCGAAGTCCGCCATTTTCTTATTTTTCGATAAAACATAATTCTAGTTTCGACCAGAATGACATATCTATAGATTAAGACTAATTAAGAATTTTTGATTTTAGATGTCTCCAAGAGTTAAAATCACGCGGGCTATCCAGGTGCTTTTTTTTTGAGGCGTCAACTTCAAGTGATTATAATAATAATAAAACAAAATTTAATTTATTCAAAAAAATTTTTTTGGTACCTTAAGATGTAAATAAAAACATATTAAAAATTCAAAACTTTTCATTTGTTCTTTCTCAAAAGAAAATGCCCCCAAAAATTGGTATGAAAAACAGAGAGAGTTACCAGACTACTACCTTAAAAGTCAAAATATTTTGTATTTTCATAAAATTATATTTATTTTTTTTTTATTGCTTTAAACATTTTGCTAATTATGACACAGCTTCAACATAAACACTTGGTATACCCAAATACATGCACATAGCCAAAGCTAGTTATACAATATGCCAGCAGAGTACGGTAACTTTGACAGTTCGATCAATACAATTATCTCTTCGAACAAGACAAATAATAAATTTTGCCAAATGTTTAATTTTTTGCTACTGTTATGCATGTAGGTGTTGCGTATGTTTTGGTATTATAGACTAATGGGCCAAAAAGATATACCGTCGACATTTTGTTCATTTTACACACCATAATTTTCTCACAGCATCAGCTACCACCATTTTAATTAATTTAATTAGAGGCAGGTATGTCTATAAACTGCTGTTTTACTTTGTAACGAAATGACACAAATGGTTTAAATTTATTTATTAAAATGTGAAATTTACTCTTAAAAATAAATTTTTTAAAAAAGTGTTGTTATTTAGACAAATTTACAACAATTTCAAATTGCAAAATAGTTATTGAAGTTAAATTTCAGGATTAAATTTTCAACTGATCACTTGTAATATACACGTAGCGGTGAAAAAAAGTCTTGTAAGTTGCACACATTTACAGCAGTTTTTAATTGTAACATAGTTATTGAAGTTAACCCTAGAATCATACGTACTCGTCAAAACGAAAAACGAACTTCTCTACCTGCTCCAAAACTACAACTTGTCGGTGCCTGCTTGCTGTGAAACTTCTGTTATCTAATTTATTTGTTATTATAACACATAAGACGTATAAATTTTGTTTATAGCTATTGTCGTTTTTTTTTTATACTGAAATAGTGTGCGTCAAAACGACGACGATGTATGATTAACCCATATTTTTTTTTAAAGATTTTGTACTCCACATATAAAAGTTTTCCTAATTTTTCTAAAATTTATTAAAGATATGGATGTTATAATTAATTTATTCAATGATTATGATAATGTGAAAGATGATTACAGCTGTTTGACTTATAGAGACGACATAATACTGAAGTTTTAATATACTGAATCGAAATCTAAAGAATGCGTTTCAAGTGACTTAATAAAAGGTTAACAATTTATTTTGTGGAAAATGTTTTAATTTTTATTATTTTTTGAGATTTTATTCTAAAAATTACTAACAAATTTTAGAAAATTTACAAATGTGCCTAATGGGGAAATAACTACATATCTATAGGAATATTTATGACTGAGAAATTTCACATTCTGTAAAGTCACACATATCCACTGACTCATAATAGTTCATAAATTAATTATTTGAAAGACATGTTTTATGATACAGTTGATGTATTTATCTATTTTTTAATTTTTATAGTAAAAATATGCTTTGATAAAAAGATTAAAAAAATTAATAAATATTTATATTAAGAAATTTTTCCAAATCCAATTTTTTTAAATATTTTGTTCGCTTTTGTAGTATTGTTATGTAAAAAAAAAGTTTTTTGCAAATAAACTGTAAAACTCCCCATAAAAAGTCCATTCGTCGAAACGACGCCGATGTATGATTAACTTGACTCGTAGACCAACGTATGATTCTAGGGTTAAATTTCAGGATTAAGTTTTCAACAAATCACTTGTAATAAAAACGTAACAGTGGGAGTGCTGGAGACTGTAATAAAAAAGTCTTGTAAGTTGCACACATAAAGAAAGAGACAGAGTTTTATAAATGCAAATGTGTACATAAGTTGGCATCTACAGCTCTTTCTATCTATGCGAACCTTATTTTACAGAAGAAGCCCGCCCCCGCTTTAAGAAGCCGTTAATGTTAAATAAGAAAGTCCTAGGTCATGGACGTCTACCGTTTTGATTTATATATTTGCATAATTTACTGTTACAAATTATTATACTAAGGAAAAGCCATTACGTATGTTTTGATCACATGGATATAAAAGAATTACAAAATATATAAAAAAAAACTTTTAAAATAAACAAACAATTTTATATATATATATATATATATATATATATATATATATATATATATATATATATATATATATATATACGGGTCGTAATTTTATTAAATTTCACTCTTTTTCTTTTGGTAATTTTTAATAAAATGATTTAGAGTGAGATTTTCTCAGTGGTGTAGTCGTAAAATTTTCAGTGTGGGAACGCTAATATTAATGATAGGAAGACACCACTGACTCAATACACAGGTATGTGCGGTGCAGTATTATGTTTTTGCAGGCGCCTAACCATTTTTCCTGTGAAGCTGATTCACCAATTTTTCCATTTTTTACTCTTTAGTATATATTTTTTTTTTTTATTCTATTAAAAATCAGTGTAGGAACGCCGTTCCACCGTGTTCTGCTTCCACTACATCACTGGATTTTCTTATGTGAAAATCATGATATTTGTTCCAATATAACAGTACAAGTTCGTATGATATGTTTATGAGATAGCACGATAGTATCGAGAAGGGAAATTTACGATAATTTTAAATGATAAACGTATTTACTTTAATATTTTGTTTCTTTTTTTATGTCCGTGTGACCAATACAAGCACAATTGCCTTTCCTTATTTCAAATGCACTGCCTTTCCTTATTTCATATGCACTGGTGTACTTATAAATTAAATCATCGTTTATTAATGTTTTTCTTATTAATACACATAAGTGTATTAATTATCAAAATACGAGTAGTGTACCAGTTGGACGTTTCGTTAGTAAAGGTTGCGGCCGTCAACGTGTTAATATTGTGAATAATAAGTTTTAATTAAACTCCTTTGTAACATTAGTATAGATGTATACTATTTATACATATAATAAAACTGTAACGAGACCGTTTCTGTACATGGAATATTTTATGAAAATTCTACTAGTACTATATACCTAAATAGTTACCGATGTAGATATGAAAACAGCGATTTTTAAAATTTTTGTCTGTCTGCTGTCTGTCTGTCTGTTCACGCATCTCGCTAAAACTACTGGACGGATTTTAATGACATTTGTTGTGGTGATAACTTACTACCCGAGTCAACATCTAAGATACTTTTTACTCCGGGAAAATGTCTCATTCACATGGGAAAATAGCAAAACCATTTTGAGCATGTGCACACATTACGCAAAAACTATTAAACGGATTTTTATGAAATTTTGTGTGATGATAACCTATTACTGGGACCAACATTTAAGGTGCTTTTTACTGCGGGAAAATGTCTCATTCCCTCGGGAAAGTAGAAAAACCATTTTGAGCATCTGCACACATTACGCAAAAACTATTCAACGGATTTTTATGAAATTTGGTGCGGTGATAACCTGTTACCTGGGTCAATATTTGAGATGTCTTTACCCCGGGAAAATGTCTCATTCCCACTGGAAAATAGACCAATCATTTTGAACATGCGCGTGCACTACGCAAAACTATTGTTCTATGCAATTATTATACTTATAATATACTTCTCACTGATTCTATACGTGAACGACGTCGCGGGTATAGCTAGTCTGTAATATTTGAGTACTATGTGATTCAAATGTACTGTTGTGTAACTATGTAATAAATAAATCATCCTATACAACTTTCAAACAACAGAAAATTCTGTACCAAATTCAGAATAATTTAATCCCAGCAGGATAGTCAGTCACAATATAATATAACCACAAGACTAACAACTATACTGGCATACTAAATAATGTTCACACACTACAGTTTCACATAGCGAGCGTAACGTATTTTATCCCCGTATAGTAAATAGTTCAACACTAATAAACCACTGTGTAGGGTAAGTGCGGGAGAGATGCCGCAGTAGCCATAGTTCGTCCGTTGATTGATAGATGGCGCTATTAATAGATTATATGTTTAAAATAAGTTACTTATTTAAGCTGTATATGGCAACATTTATGATTAGTCCATCAGTTTAGTAATTATCCAACTTTTTATTATTGAAAAGTAAGTTTGTTAACATAATATTTTATCAAGCATTTAATTCATTAGAATTTAACAATGTATATTTCATTGTTTTAATGAAAATGAGTTGTGTTATTAATTTAGGTATATTTTAAAAGTACTGGATAAAATTTTAGGTTGGAATTCCGCACTATGCTTACTATAGCAACATGCGGTATCTATCCCAACAAAAAGGAGAGATGCCGCATTTAGAATTGGTATAGATGCCGCATCATATTACATGTTAAAAACATTGACTTATATACCTTAATTATGCAATTTTTTTTTGGACTGTAAATTATGCCACGTAAAAATAAAAGATCCATTAATGGATCAGGAAGAGCCCTCACATTAGTGAAGATAACGAAAATAATGATTGCCTGTGTATTGAATGTTTTGAAAAGTACTCAGAAACAAAAAAAAAGTTGACTGGTTAAAATGGATAAAGTGTCAAAAATGGTTACATATGGCATGCATCATGTATGGAGACGTGTGTAAAATGCAAAATTTTTAATATGAACTATGCGGCGTCTCACCTTCTTTGATGCGGCATCTCTCCCATAGGTGTGGGAGAGACGCCGCTTTGCAGGCTCTACAAAAATGTTAATTATGAATCCTTTATGACTCAGAATTTAAAATTATTTATAAATAATTTTAAAGAACAATGTTTACATTTATTGTGTACTAAATTTCAAAATGTGCAGCATCTCGCCCGCATTCACCCTATAACGTGTACAATAATAAAATATGTAACGGATTCTACGCCAATATAATACTCGCACATTCAAATGTACAGTTGACAATGTCGGCGAATAACGCTTGATTAAATTTAATTATTATTTCAATTTAGAAAACATTATATTTTTATTATTAAATATTTTATTACATATATTTTATTGTTATGATTTATAAACAGAGTGGTCCAGAATTATGTACCGTACTTGCTAGAGCTGATAGTACATTCAAAAATAGTGGTACCTTTTCATGTATACTTTTTCCAAAACTCAATAATCGGGGAGACCCAACTCTGTAAAGGGATGAAACGAAAACCATTTTTTCCTAAATATTTTCCAAACGTTTTTGAATAACGGATTGATATTTTAGGGGTACCTCCGTATTTTACGTTAGGAGGATTAAATTTATGTTAACGATTATTTCACCATTAATGATCAAGCGGTGGTTTCGGGTGGTAGGTGTAAGTTATCAGGTCTTTTCTTTTTTAATTTGCAGTTATTTAAACAAAATTCTTAAAATTATGATTCCTCAGACAATTTCACGCAAAAAAGGTATACTTGTTACATTTCGATAAATAATACCGTTTTGGAGTAATTTAAGGTAGAAGTATCTATTTTCAAATTATCCGCTAATCATAAGTGATGGAATAATTGGCACCATAAATTTAATTATACTGATGTTCATACGCAGGGCTCAACTATGAATCCATTGTTCAAAAGCGTCTAAAAAGTTTAAACAAAAAACTAACCAGTTTCGTTCCTCCCCTCTACGTTTTACCGCTCTACTTTATCTCCCTGATTATTAAGTTTTGGAAAAAATTGTAGATGAAAAGGTACCATTATTTTTGAACGTACTATCAGCTCTAGCAATTACGGTACATAATTCTGAACCACCTTGTATATTTTACAAAATTTGATTATTTTTTTTTTATTTAAAAAAAAAAAAAAATAGTAAAGAAAAAATTGAATTAAACATATAAAAATATACAAATCAATAATAAAAAACAGAAAATTTTTATTATTTCCGATTTTTTTAAATTATTTATTTTCGTGTTGTACAGAATTCTAATAAATAAATAAAAATAACAAAAAATTTAATTAACAGATTACAATGAGTGTTTTTACAATGATAACTTTTGAAATCATATTATTTTTCGGAATGAAAATTCTATAAACATTAGAGTGAAAACTCTCCAAATAAGGTCGATATTATTTAGTTGACATTATAAACATACGTTTCTCAGGAATACTTGGTGATTTTTTAATTATTGTAAATGCATTCAACGAATTTTGCAAGCTTAGAAATCTTTATAATATTAGTAAATTTCAGCGTTACTTTATGGTATTCCATATTTGTAAATAATAAACAAATATTTTACTTCGCAAAACTACCACTTTTATTTTGAAACTGTGACAATATTGTTTCGAACCGTCATGTCAGTTCATTATCAAACAAAATTCTGTTTGAAAATGAACTGACGGTTCGAAACAATATTGTCACAGTTTCAAAATAAAAGTGGTATTTTTGCGAAGTAAAATATTTGTTTATTACTTAGAAATGTTCTTTTGACATAGTTGTCATCCTCGATCAATAAATTGGGCAGTTTTTTTCTGTTTCCAATAGATTATGCCGCAATTCGACTTGTGTTCCATGCAAATCCGTTTCGCACGTTTCCAAATATTTTCAGAACGTCACTACTTTTCTATTCTAAAGGTTCAGATATTAACGAAAAAACTTAAACTTCTAGGTACATATCTAATTTGCCTTGTCTAACTTGCCTAAAAACTTGGAACCTTTGGTTGTCGAATATTTTCAACACAGCAGCCATTGATCTCGTAATTTTCCAATGCAAAGTCATTTCATATTAGGATGATTTGGTGTCGCTTACATTTCTGGGATATTATTTGGTAAGGTACCTGGGGGTAATATAGTCATTTTCTTATATCTCGAAAAGTACAAGAAATATATAACAGATGGCACAATTAGTATAGAGCCCACAGACAAGCAAATTAGTAAACCAGATGTCGTGGGTACTGTTTTACAGACGCCACTTTGACAGTTAAAAAAGTTCAGTTCTGCAGAAATTTGTGTTCAATTTTGCCGAATTAAATTAACATTGAACAAAACGACCTCAGTAAACTTCCCGGATTGTCATGAGGATCGATCTTCTATTTCTTCATTCTCTGTTCAACCTAGACCTTCAACACCTGCAGGAAATATGAACGAAAAAAGTAAATTATCCTTCACAGACATGACTAAGACATGATCATGACCATATTTTCTTTACATTATGGAAATATGGTCATTTTCCCTTGTTTTAAGTAAACTGATTTTTTTAAATTTCTTTTTAAATTTTTGTGCTTTTTTTTTAACAATACATTAACAATAGTTAACAGTTGGTTTTTTTCTCTTTCCTTCTCCTAGTGTTTATGATATATGACCTCAGAGCTTAAGGTGACCATATTACCCGCATGTACCTTACCTATCGAACCTACAGAGGTACCCGCGTCAAAATAAAATTTTGACTTGAATACATACATTTCGTAAAGTACCGAATTTCACAAAAAAAAAAAACAACCTTCAACCAATATTTGATTTCCTAACGTCTTTCCTCAGAAAATTTTATTAAAATTTTTCGTATTGAAATGCTTCATTCGTATATTATTGTATTGAATTAGTAACAGTAACAGAATCAGTAGAACTTTCTTCACTAGTTTCAAATGTTTAACAAATATCATTTTTATCGCCACAACTGTATAAATAAAATGACCGTCATTAAAGCTCATTTTACAGAACTGTATATTTGCTAATCCTTTGTAGCATTAACTATGTACCAACTAGCAAATACGACTTTCTTTTTAATCTCATTAAGAAATTCCTGGAATTAAATATATTCTTCTCTTTTTTGCAAATGGTTTAATTCTTCGAGAGAATATTTGAAAATAACTTTATCCTATCACAAATAGATTGAAACTAAATTTTTTTCTTTAAATTTTAAATGATAATAATTAAAATAATACATCCGTGGTTTTTTAGAAGAAAAATTGATTAAAGACATCCTAATTTTTAATATGATAAATTAAAATATGATTAATGTATAAGCATTATTGTGTTGTTTCTGTATTAAAAATATTGTTTTCCTTCTTGCATAATCTTGATCTTGGCCTCTGTCTTGTAAAGTTCGATCTTGTCTCGGTTTTGATCTCTGTATTGCTTTAGAATATCGCAGGAAAGTTAGACCAATCTTGCTCAGTTTTGTATTTTTCTGATGCGTTGCAATGGAGATTAGTCAGCTATATTAACCCTTTGCATTCGAACCATTTTTTAGTATGGGTACTCAGCTACTCGACAGTAATTTTAAAACGCTACAAACACTATTGTATTAGGAGAACATAATATCATAATACAATATATCTATTCGTTAATTAGTAGTATGTATCACAATGTATTATAGCAAGACGTCGCGTCGTTGTGTTGTATTATGTTTTCCTAATATAATAATTTTCAAATAAATGAAGAAGGCTGAGAAACGGAGCGAAGTGGAATCAAACACACGTGTTCACATCATCGATATAGGGTTTGATATCGCTCCGATAAAATATTATCTCAGTGGTATTGGTATTGGAGCGGTATTGAAGCAAGAGCGAACCGTGACTGATATCGGACCGATATCAGAGCGATGATGTGAATACACTCATTATTTATTATGTAAGAATATTTTATCGAACCGGGAGCGGAGTGATATCGTACTGAGAGCGGAGCGTTAATGTGAATCGGGCCTTAGGTGTTGTAAATAATAAAATAGGTACCTATTGTTTATGGCGCCGCTGCGGCGCCTAACGAGTGGAATTATTATTTATTGTGTTGCCGTGGCGGCGCCCATCGAGTGGAAAGGGTTAAAGATCTGAAGAATTTGATGGAATGAAAGAGAAAATGTTGAATTTGCACTAATCCTTCAAGAATCTCGCTTTGAAACTGACATTATGTAATCATTACCTTGTCAATTAATATATGACACCTTAAACGCACAGCCGAAGTTGCAACTTTGCCTGAGAAATGAATCGAAAAAAATTAAAACACTGTATATTTTTAGGTTAGACAAATTAAAATTCGTATTCGACAAACAAAAAGAAACAGAAAACGTTTTGACATGTAAATAGTATGGTCAAAATATGACCAGTTACCGTACAGGAAGCCGTTATAGTTTTATTATTGTTACAGATAGATTAATTAACCTGATCTTTTTCAGTTCTCATGACATTTTTGTTTTAATTTTTAATTAATTTTACTGTTTTATATAATTTTTTTAAACATTGTCTCCAGAATATGCAAATCTTTGCTTAAGAATATCTTTCGTTTTTCGATCCTTTTATCAGGCAAAATTAAAACTTTAACTGCGGGTAGAAGATTAAGTAAAACTTTGAGGAAAATATCTCAAGTTCTGATAAGGGCGATGGGGTTTATCGACTGGCCACTAAAAAAGTGTGAAAAAAATCAAATGTTCCTAAAATTGAACTTTCTTACTTTTGTACGCTGATACACTACTTTGGAAACCATTGCTTCATAAAAAAGGAGTTTTTAAGATTTATTATTCTATATTTAGTTACAATTGTTACAAATTATAAATAGTTATTTGAAACAGTTTTATTTTTTTATAGAAATGATTATTTCCCTCTACCAAGCTTGCATCATCGTATCTAAATTGAATCAAACTCATGAGTTTGTAAATATTTACAAAAATTCCTTACAATTATATCTGACTTCATCCTTTAAATTATTTTCAACACAAAAACCATAGATAACAAGATATCGAACGGGAACGATAATTACAGCATTCATTAGAAGAATTAAAAGATTTAAAAACAAAGAACACTGAAGCACAAAAAAAAATTGAAACATTTATTTTAAAGCATAACAATTTTATTTGAAAAAATAATGACAAAAAAAAGAAACGAGGCAAAAGAGCAACACATTATAAACATTAGTATCCATCCATACACTGAACCTACTCACAGAGAGCGGGACCTTCCATCACATAGGCAAAAGATGTGCGGGGGGAAACGAACTGAAACGTAGGTATACGAGCGGACTCCTCCAGTGAACAAATTTTCATATACTCTATACGATAGAATGTAATATTTTATCCAGTTAACACACAAAATATCTACGTACCTTACCATCCTCTTATACAAGCAGGATATAAAGAGTTGTATAAGTAAATGGGGCCAACGAATAACCAGGCTAGCAGGAATGCAATTCATTTACTGCTTTACTTTTAATATTACTAATGGGAATAATTTAAAATAATCACTAAGAATCTTTTTCAAATATTGTTTCTATTATGCGGTTGTGGCAACACCGACCGTGGAGTGAACACAGCACATCGGAGCGTAACGGCTTAAAAAAAAAAATATTAAATATAGACGCTTTTTAAATTAAAATTTCTCTACCCGTTTCGTACTGCTTACTACTTCTTTGCCTCATATTTTCCAGAGTATATGTATGTATGTATCTCGTTTAGTATATTTTAGGTTTAGTCGTTTAGGCCAATTTTTGTCCCTCCATAATAATGACAAACGATAAATTTTGGAAAAGTAATTGAAATTTCCTTTTAAACTACATGACACTTTTTAATTTCCAAAGGGCCATTCCACCGTTTCGAATAATACACTTGAACTGACAGGGCAATCTTATTTTTAGTTTTGTTAACAGGAAAAAAACATGAAAATGTTCGTAAGTATGTTATGAAATTACGATAAATAGCCTGCAATAAATTATTTTGTATTTGTATAGTATGGCCTGTGCTACTAATCACTTAACATTAAGTACTTAACAGTCTGTTTGAACACGATCTCACGATACAGATCAAAGAGTACGGATTTTGGCCGTTACACGATTTTGCCTCCACCTGTTAATCTTTCTTTTAATGACGTAAATGATTTTAGAGATAAAACATCGCTAACATGATATCCAAAGAAATTATGATGGCAGATATATTTTAAAAATCAATTTGACTCAAATTTTTGGAACGACTTTGAATGATTGAAAACGTTCAAAAATGCCCCTCGGCTACATGTAGCATCAGGGCCGAATTTATTCTAAGTGCCGCCCGGGGCACTGTAAAATATGCCGCCCCTGACGAAAATTAAAAAAAAAAAATTATTAACTTTCCCACTCTTTTATCTTTTCCTATAAAAAAATATGTAACGAACAAAAAAACAAACAAAAAAAAAAAAAAAACAAATTATCATGTATGTTCCAAATTTTGCCGCTCAAGGCTAGTGCTCCGCGTGCTCCTAGTGTAAATCCGGCACTGCGTAACATGTTGAAATCTCTCAGCTTCGTCAATAACTTTTTTCCGATATTTTTTTTATTCCATTACCTCATTTTGTTAATTTTACTATATTTCCATCAACACAGGCCCGACGAGAGGGTGGAGTAGTCGGGGTTGTAGCCCCGGGGCCCGGGCTGGAAGAGGGGGCTCGTAGCGGTCGTACAGACCCGGGAAAAAATAAATTTTTTGCTTATCACTTATTTTTTCGAGGAGAATAGATGTGCTTTATTCCCTGGGCCCGCCATTTCTCTCCACGGCCGTGCATCAACAACTGAAAAATGGTAGGTATAAGCACACAAAACGGTAAACATGTTTTAAAACTTTACTTGGGTTTTTTTCAAAACAATGTTTTTCAAACTAGTGGGCAATTTTCATCCAGTTAACTTGAAATTTTACTTATAGCTTCTTAGATAGATTATCTAGAGCGGTACACGAGATTTTTAAAATTGGTTAACAAATGTAGTTTTTATAAGCAAATTAAGGTGGATTTATTGGTCGATTTTCAAATTTTTTCCCAAACTAGTGCTATTTAACGATAAATCAATATTTTTTTAATAATCTTGCATACAGTTTTAGTAAAACTAATCTAAATGATGAAAAAGGTTTTTTTCTATTTTTTGTCTGCTGTTGGAAAATTGTTATGCTGCCTACAACCATGGACTTTTTCGAAAAAAAAAGCGTCCGACACCATCATTTTGTTTTGTAAATTGGGGAAAGTATTTTTTTGTGTACACCCCAAAAAATTGTCGTATAAAACCTTCTTTTCTGACAATTCAGCATGATGTAACGCCTTTCATCCTAATATGCATTTTACAATATGTATGGTTAACGTAATTTTTGTTTAACCATTAATTCGATTCAAAGGATTGCTACTAATTTTCATCCCATGTTGGCAAATTGTGGTAGAATGTAACAATCTCTAAAATGAATTGTTAAACGAGGACGTTTAGTCAAGCTCCTATCAGTTTAAAAATATTTAAAAAGTACACTTAAAAGGTGAGATACAGTTGCAATACTTGTTTAATGATATGGCTTTAATATTGAAGTTGCAAGTAAGCTTTTATATTTTAAACATAATTTACAACATCGTTTCGCTGTGCGCGAATACGTTTTAATATTAAAATGCTGATATATTCAATATTCAACTGTATACCAACATAGTTTTTTTTGCGATTTTAATTGATTTATAAATTCGTTTGTATGAATTAGTTTATTCAAATGGAGAGAGCTACTGTATCAATTTTTTTTTTTGCCATTTTTTTCTACTATTCTGTAACCTAATGAAATATATTATTTTGCAAAAATAATTTTTTTTTTAAATTTTCCCTTTGATAATAATCACTATATTGCAGCAAATTCTAGAAAATATAAATTATCAGAGTGGTTATTGAATGTAGATTGCAAGGGATTATTAATTTTTGAAATTATATTCCAAGTGCAATTCTATAGGAATATGATTCGAAAAACAAAGAGTTTAACCCTAGAATCATCAAAATTGGATTTGGAAAAATTTCTTAATGTAAATATTTATTAATTTTTTTAATCTTTTTATCAAAGCATATTTTCATTATATAAAAATTAAAAAATAGATAAATACATCAATTGTATCATAAAACATGTGTTTCAAATAATTAATTTATGAACTATTATGAGTCAGTGGACATGTGTGACTTTACAGAATGTGAAATTTCTCAGTCATAAATATTCCTATAGATATGTAGTTATTTCCCCATTAGGCACATTTGTAAATTTTCTAAAATTTGTTAGTAATTTTTCGAATAAGATCTCAAAAAATAATAAAAATTAAGATGTTTTCCACAAAATAAATTGTTAATCTTTTATTAAGTCACTTGAAACTCATTCTTTAGTTTTCGATTCAATATACTAAAACTTCAGTATTATGTCGTCTCTATAAGTCGAACAGCTGTAATCATCTTTCACATTATCATAATCATTGAATAAATTAATTATAACATGCATATCTTCAATAAATTTTAGAAAAATTGGGAATACTTTTATATGTGAAGTACAAAATCTTTAAAAAAAAACATCGCGTAATCATACATCGACGTCCTTTTGACGGGCACTATTGCAATACATACAAAACGACAATGACTATAAACAAAATAAATATGTCTTATGTGTTATAACAACAAATAAATTAGATAACAGGAATCTCACAGTACCTAAGCAGGTACCGACAAATTGTATTGGAGCAGGTAGAGAAGTTCGTTCGTCGTTTTGACGTGTACGTATGATTCCAGGGTTAAAGTAATCGTAGCATTTTGTCATTATAGTTTAGGTACTCAGTAATCAAAATTAAGAGAACTATTTAAGAGATTTTTTTTTTTTAATTACCAATAAATTCATATCTAAGAAAAAGTATTTATTTTATTTAAAATAGTCTTAAAACAGTAAAATAACTTTCAAGTGAACTTTGTGGCTTAAACACTTATAACAACATAAGTAATATTAGCTTTCAATATTAACACAGATCTACAAATTTGAAATTTTTTTCCTTTTTTGACTTCAGTGCTGTTTTATTGGGTTTTAGGGCCTCCTAATGACGAATCTGAAATCGATTTGTTTCTATCACATCAGAGTTTTTCACAATACGTACTTATAAAAATCATGTAAAAACTGAGGTATTCAAGAAAAAAAAATCAGAAGTAAAAAAAAACTGAGTAGCTAGTATTATTTTTATTTACCGAACAGTTTATGTCAAGCTGAACGTTTTAAAATACTACAGAGGTTTGTGGAACCTTTCATCCTTTTTTTGCAAAACTTCTGTTGATCGATTTTCTTTTGTAAGCCCGGTTTGGATCATCACGCTTCATCAGCCAGCAGTAATCACCTATCATGTTAATATTCCACTTTCCTCGGCACCTTCGCTCCATTTCCTTTATATCTTGGTGAAATCTTTCTTCTTATTCTTTACTAACTGCTCCTAAGTCTTCAGGAATGTAGTTCAAATGCTAATGAAGGAAATGAACTAAGAGACTCATGAGGCAACCCAATCTTTGAAAATTTTGGAGCACGTTATTTATAATATTTTCATAATTGGAACTTTTTTTATTTTCTAAGAGGTTTTTAAAAGTTGTTTTTAACGATACCCATGCTACCAATTCAATAAGAGTCCGTTTTCCATCGAAGTTTTCATCTTTCATTAGTTTTCGTATCTCGTGTGCAACAAAAATACCTTCAGTTAACTTCAGGCAAAAATGAATACTGTTTGGAAATACTTGAATCCATCGCCTTAATTCGCCCATCGCCGTACTTGAATCTAAGCCTTCACAAATTTTTTCATAAGACCAAGCTTTATGTGGAAAGGAAGTAGTAAAATTTTCTCATGTGAGACTAAATTCTGTCGAACTATATTTTTACTTCCTAACTCCAAATTAATTCTTGCTGGCTATTCTTTTCTTCTATAATATTTTGCTCTGTTCTTGCCATCCCATTCAAACAAAAAACATGCATATTTTGTATAACCACTTTTTGTCCTATTAACATTGAAATTATTTTAAGTTTTCGCTTCTGTCGGCAGTCCCCATTACTGCCTGTGTTGTTTTTCATTCAATTCATAGAGCAATGACCAATTAAAATCAGACAAACTTCATTTTATATCTTAATTTTAAGTTTGACTAAACGTACTTACATTGCCTTAAAACTAAATTCCTATTAAAAAAAATAATGAAAAAATGAAAATTTTATTTTCTCAAAATTGTGATGGAAAATGTGCTAATTTGTGCTAATTACAGGAAAATTCTAGCAGAAACAGTACTTGAACTTCAAAAAGGAAATTCGTTGTAGGACTGTGATAATCAATCATAGTTTCTTTTTGTTAAATGTGCTAGATAATTTATAAAAGTATAGAACACTAGACGCCAACTAATATCAAAAAAGTGTAGCTCGCTTGGTGTCATTTGTTGGTCAGTCACAGCTTAAGGCATGTAGTCAATCGGTGTCGGTCACCGAACGCACAATGCATTGTAATGTATTGTTAGACATTGTTACTTGAACTGCACACGTTGCTCTGTCCCATAATAGGTGTTTTGTAGTTGTGTGCGTGAATACGCACACAGAAGCAAACATCAAACCAACACCACTGCAAACCTACTACCTACACAACATAGTAATGCGAAGTGGGGAGGATTTTACGTCACCTGACGGTTGCAGTCGGAATACTACCTATTATATATTAGTTTGGCCCCATAGAGCACTAGAGAGAAAATACATATTTCTATACTACTGGAACCTGTGTAACCACTTGAGATAGAAAATATGTTGTATACGTGCACGGTGTTTACTTTGTATTTGTGCGGTAAACTGTGTTAGTGTGAGTGGTGATAGCCGTCACGTGACCTTTGGTTCGGATACATGTGTGTGATGTGTGTGATGCCACAACGATACTTGTGCCGGTTCAACAATCAAATTTATTGTTGTTTGACTGACTTACACTGAGCGACGGGTACTGAGCAACTGACACTAAGCAGCCTAAGATGCACATACTTGCACATAAGTGATTGCAGAAAAGAGACAGTTATATTCGTTCTATTTGTTCTGTGTTTGGCCCCTTGTATAAAAGCTTTGATGAAACCTGAATGTGTTATAAAAGTAAGTAAGCGATACGTATTTTTTGATCAGTGAAAAAACGATTCAAAAGGGGTGCAATCGCCCTTCAAAATTTCTGATAAAAATTAAATTTTTCTCCTAGGAGAGATTTAACTAAATAATTATTTTTATTTTTTTAATATTTTACAAACGATAATTCTTTCACCATGGCAAAGCTAGGTATATTTGTCAATAAGAAATAATTTTCCAAGTTGTCCAAAAAGTTGCTTAAGTCTTGAGTTGAGAATTTCTGATTTCTTCTTCCTCTTTTAAATTTTCTTCCATATCTGATTTTTTGGAAATAATTGATTATTTCTCCAAAAGGAATGGTATAAAACAATGATTCTCAAAGTAGGGGTTGCAAAATCTATTTGAGGGGTTGGTAGGAACAATTACATATTTCGGGAGTTTTTTGAAATTTTTGAGTGTAAAATGGGGTCGCAGACAAAAACGTTTAAGAATCACTGGTATAAAATATACTACTTTTTCTCATGATCATTAAGGCCCGTCGAGAGGGGAAGTAGCTGGGGTTATAGCCCCGAGGCCCGGAATTGTTGGTGAGAGGCTCGTAAAAATGAGTTTTTTTTGTTTGTCTATTATATTGTCTCTTTACAGCCCTGCCCTGTCATCATTAGACATCTCTTAACACTATTAGACATTTTTACAACTACCATGAAATTATCATTTTATGTACAATACGGCTAGACTACGGTTGTTGTACGCTTGAAATTTGGTTCGTATACATATCTTAAATCGTGGTGCAAAATAGTCGCTGTATTGCGAATCTACTTCGTATGCAGACGCCCTAACGTGGCATATAACTTCAATATTGCTGAATTTACTTATTCTATCAGAAATACATTTTTGGCCAGCTGTGTGCTGTATATGTGTTAACGACAGATCAATTTCGAATTTACTGCAGTGACATTTCATCGAAAAAAGTACAGGATTAGTTGTTTTATTAGTTGAAGACGATTCCTTATTACCGTTCTATCCTTTTTTTTTCATCCTATATAATTTTTTGTCATTAATTCTGAACAAATGTTACAATAATTTTATGAATTGCCAGCCGTCCTTTTCCCGAAAGAACATATTCTCTGTTAATATGCTTAAAGTTTTTTCCGTTCCAGGTTTTATGTTGTTTTTTTTATTGCTTTTCATACCTTTTTTCTTATCGTTTTATTTTCTTGATGGATATCGATCCTTAAGTAGGTTTATTATGTACAGTGTGCAGGGCCGGTCCGAGACCGGTGAGATACACTAAAGTTGCGTTTTGTTACAAGCCGGGTTTATTATTCAAAATTTAAATATTTTATATGAAAATAAAAATAATCTAAATTAAAAAGTTAGAATCAAATTTGTGAGTTGTTACTAAAGCAGTACACAGAGAAAAAATTCCAGTAAAAATTACTGAGCTGCCTCCGGTAAACGAGTCTTAAGTGACTAGTCCGTAGGAAATTATTAAGCAAAAATATAAAAAATGCGTTTCAAACATTATTTTTTACGATTCATTTGAAAATTTTTCCTGTACACCTTAAGAATTTTTCCTATACACCTTAAGAATTTTTCCTATACAGCTGCGTAAAATTCGATGGGCTAGTAAAATTTCAAGTGGACACCGGGAAAATTTACTTAATTTTTTGTAAAATATACTGGACATATGAATAATTTTTACTGAGTCGTTGTGCATTTGTTATTTGTCACACACCACTGCATAGCCAAGCATCACATAAACTGAGAATAAATAAAACAAGCATGCGCAATAGCACCGAGCATGCGCAATAACACGACCAACACGACTTCAGACTGCAACTAACCAGGACTGGTTCATTTAGTTGTTCAATAACCAACGTGACTGGATGTTTATATAGTGTTTTTTTTTTTATAATAAATTTTTAAAACAAAAAATTTTTGTTTCATGAATTTTTGTATAGTTTTGATATGTTAATTGAAATATGTTTTTATACAAATTATTGTAATGTGCTTATTGTTAAAAATTTTTATCATGTAATACCTATGTCAAATAAAGAATTTATATATTTTTTTCCACAAATAATAAAAAACCACAAAAATTTTTTTCTATATTAATAATTTGATTTTAATGCTTACCCTTCTATCAATATCCTTTTAAACTATTTTAATTCAATTATTTATTAATAAATAAAAAAAAAGCCTTATTTATAAATAATACGGTAATTTTTACTGAGCTATAGGATAATTTAAAATTTTTACTATAAATTATCGTATTTTTTGCTTAGCCTGTCACTTATGTCCGCATTACCAGAGAGCTCAGTAATTTTTTACCAGAAATTTCAGTAAAAATTACTGTATTTTTTTCTCAGTGTACGTATGTACATATTCTAATCAGAGTAATACTTTAATAAGGGTCCATTCATCGAATGGCGGGATAATTAAATAGATTTCTTGAGTATTTGAACATGTAAGAAAATTGTTTAGACTAAACATCGGGGCGACAAAAACCGTTGACGATATAATAATTTAATAAATTAACGAGAAAAATAATTAATTGCTGATAGAGCTCTTTGCTATAGAAGATTCTGGAACAAATTTATAGACAAGAAGGATATGAGGTGAAGGGTAGGTAGGACCCAACCCAAATTGAAAATGAAAACGGTTAAAAAAGTCGTTCACGGGATTTCATAGTGTACCTAAAGAAGTCGGTTTGTGGGCTTTGAGTGTTTAGAAAATTGTATTAGGTATTAAGGGTTTTGTTGTTGATTGGTTGAAACCGGACTTGTACTACGATCGGGTTAGTTTGGAGAATTTTTTGGGGTATTTTAATTAGTTAGTCGGGACAATTGGAGAATTACTGTTGGAAATTAGTGTTATAGTTATTTTGTAAATTTAATAATCTAGTGTAGTTTTGTAAGAAACTAATTGTGTAAGTTTTATTATTTTATCTTATAAGGAGAATTTGGTGAGTGCCTGAAATTTTGTAATATATTTTATGGTTCAATTTATTTTTTTTTTGTCTAAATAAAACCTCAAAAATCAATTTCTGGGACCGATTGTGAAAATATCAATGATTTCGGGAAAAAAGCGGGTACAAAGGGTTAAATTTTATTTATCAAACGTAACTGAATATTTTAATAGTTGTATGTAACAATGGGTTCGCAAATTGTGGTTGAAGTTTTAGTATATTTTATTGGGTTTTAAATCGGGTTATATTAATTCTGTATAAGTTGGGCTAAATATTTTATATAAATTTTATATACATATAATTAGATGGGTTAAAATAAATTTGAAGAAAATTTTATTTTATTTCAGTAAATTTTAGATCTTTTATTTCAGCCAAAAAATCCACTTTTATCGCCAATTAATCCATTATGGATTAACCTTGGCAGGAGTTCGAACCCCCGCGTCAATATTCGGCACAAGAAAATTTACGCTACCCTTGTGTCGGATAAATCATATAAATCGCCGTTCCTTGAATTGTCCATATACATATGGTTAACTTCGGGGCTCGGTAACAGTTTCTGAAGAAATCGTACCGTGGACTAATTTTACAGAATCAAAACCTTAATCCTTGCAAGACGATGTTGATTTATTTAATGAAATCATAATTTTTCACCGAGTTTTGCGTTTCAGAATGACAATTTTACAATATTTATTTAAAAAATATGTAATTTTGTTACTATTCTGAAAATTATGTTACCAGTTATACTATTGTCATTGTATCTATAGAGCGGTCTTCTGTGAACATAAAATTTTACTTGGAATCTACACGGAAAGAAAATTCATAGAAAAATTACTGTGCTCAGCACTACAATCGACGTGTAAAAGGCGAACATATTCAATTTTGTATGGTAAAAATATAAAAATTATAATTAATCATAGAAAATTTAAAGGATAGAATGTTCTTTCCGTAATATTAGCTCCGTAAAATTTGTAAAACAGCACAGTAAAAAGTTCCATTCCCGACAAAAAAATATTTTTAAATTGATTTTCTTACAAAAATTACCATGCTGTCTTATAATATTTCAAATGCTAATAGTAGAGAGAAAGAAAGAGAAGGTATCAACGCTGTCACATAGCGAGGCAGGCTGCAGAAGGTATCAACACAATCATACATGAAGGTCACATAGCCAGGCTGGTGTGGCAAGTAACATAGTCAGGCTGGTCACTGCTGGGGTGTTGTCGTGTGCCAACAGTATTCATTAGAAAGTCTTACAGGACGGCCACCGTTTAATTCATCATTTTGTTACTTCACTATATTCAGTATTAGAATATATTGTTGCCAATCATTTTGTATGCATCATAATGAATCAAAGGTCGGAAAAGATCGATTGTTCCTCAGTGCGTACAGCCCAAGCAACATAAGGTTGCGGGTCAGATGCGCAAATGAAAGAGTACGACAACAAGAATTAAACTATAAGATATATGCATAAGAGTGTGATAGAAGTTGTGTTAGCACATTGAATTTTACCATGCTAGCACAACAATTTTTTATGAAGCCATGACTAATACTTTTTACGTTTCAATTTAATAATATTTACATGATCGTAAAATATTTTTTACTTTGGTCGTCGATCGTGCACGCATTATAAGAGAGCATTGTAATTTTTCTGAAATTTTATCTACAAAAATTATATGATTTTTCTCTCCGTGTAGCGTTAGTAAAAATCGATTTATTTCTTCAATAATTTTATATATCAAATCCGTATTGGCTATAAATTTAAATTATGGTAATATTGGGAAACTTGCTATAAAATATTTACGAAAATGAAACTGCAGGGTAGTAACCTTATAAAACGAATGCAACCGTGCATTTTCTTCACAGAGTTCTGTTTTTGTCTCAATTCCAATTTTTTAGAAAAGCATTCTGTGTAGCAAAAACATACTATGTCGGTAACTTCGTTCAACCGTGAACCACGAACCTTGTCATTTGTCCAAAAATACCAGAAAGTTTCCTTGTAGCTCATCCTACCTTTTACTATAAAAATTTATGCAATGTAAAAGTAGCAAAAAACCCGGTAAGTCAACTTTACACTGCCCCCCGCTTTTGGTCGGACCGGCCCTGATAAGGTGAATACCTACATATGCTACGAAATATTAATGATCGGTAACGAATTACATTTGTAGCGAGTGTTGTTATAGTGAGAATTTCCGAATGAAAAACTCAGCTATTACAGCCACTGTCACAGTGAGACCTGAGTCCAGGACTATACTTAATATAAATCCGTTCTGAAGTGCCAAGAAGCCGGAAATCACATTCACTCATATACATAGTTCGATACCCGGCACCTTAAAAAATGAGCTTTTTATAATAATTTGGGAAGAAAAAGTTTCTGGAAGTCTTTTTACACAGTGACAAAGAGCAGAAAAAATAACAAACTACGTTCACAAAAGCGAATTTTCGTAATTTTTGTAATTGGAAATTCGCTATGTAATGCAGGATGCTGCGACAGAGGTATTTTGAGTTTACATGCACTCAGATAAATTTTACATAACAAAAACAAAACAAGTTGCTGTTGACTCAATGGAATACATAATTTAAATGAATAAACCGCATGGTGTACAAAGTGGCGCTCATAATATCGATCATTTATGGATTTAACAGTAATTAATGATACTTAAAATAATTTGATAAAGCACTCAATATTCATAATTTATAATAAAATGTTGTGAAAGTTCAAAAAGTTATAGAAATATAAACATCCATTACTAATAGTTAGTATTGATATGCACCTATATAGCTCCAAGTTTGTTGATTCAATAATGAATTAACTGTATTGTTTGATAAGCTAATCGTATTACATAGAAAGCCCCTATTTAACAATCCAGTGGGACCGTTGGAGGAGAAATTGTTAAATGAGAAAATCATATATCATGGGCGTCAATGCTTCTGACTTATACATATATTTGCATAATTTACTGTTACAAACTATTATTTAGGTGACAAAACTTCATTACATAAATTTTTATCAGTGTTTGTTTTTTTAACACAAGATAACAGCGGGTAAAAAAACAGAAAAGACACACAAGTGTTAAATTGCAAACAACGTACTAACACATTCAAACATGTTCGCTTTGAAATACGAAGACATACCAGTCCATTATACACATCTTGTATGATGTGTGATGACGTAATGAAGAAGTATCATAGTGTGGATAATGTAATATATAGTTACATTTAACTAAAATATAGACCAAAACTAATAAACTGGTGAAACAATTTTTGGAATCCATTAACAAATAATAGAGAAATAGAGGATCAAAATTTAAGATTTTCAATTCGCCTGTGACGTCAAATATCCGCACAATCGGACACCGAGTGTCTTTTATACAATTTTTTTTTTAATTAGCTACAGTAAATTACCATGGATTTAATATTTTTTTAAAATTATTTTTTTATTATATATTTATAAATCTTCAAAAGTTTAAAAATGACATTTCAAAACATCAAAATATTGAGTTTGTAAAAGATAAAAGATTCAAAATTAATGTATTGACCGGCTTTATAAAAATTAAATAAAAAAGACTTCGTTCTATTTGCAATGCCGTAGAATAAATGACATCACACATCTGTCTCAAATGAAATTGAAAAGTGAAATTTTAAAGTCCCATAACTTTGTTAGTTGTTGAGATATCTTAATTTTTCTTTTACACTTTTCTTTAATTTTGCCTTAATTTTTATTTTCATTCATAAAAAAAAAAAAACTGGTAAACTTCTCCATTGTTAAATAGGAGCGTGCGTCATGGGAACTTGCTATGTAGGTATATTTTACAGAAATAATTAGTAATTAGCTTTTTTTTCACTTTAAATAGTAGATCCGCATTAAAACAAAAGTTCGGATCCAATTGGTGTTATTCCCTACTAATAAAAGGAAAGAAATCTGCATAATAAACTTTTAAAAAAAGTAATTTAAAAAAAGTTAAAGGCAAATAATAAAAAAACCGATTCGTTTACCATGTAAAAATTAAATTACTCTGCCCATTATACAATCTTTTTGAGTACAATCTAGTTGTGGACCTAATTGTTTTATTTGCGACCAATTTGATGACACATTTGAGATTCAAATAAAATTTTATTCTGTATGAACCAAAAAAGAGTAAGACAGAAGTTAAAATATAAAAATTCTTGGGTCAGAATATTTGGCGCATCTAATACCTACTAACGCCCTTCAAACTTTTTAGTAGGTTGGTTCCTACCATATTTTAGTAGTTAGTTCATGTACTGTTTTATGAATATTTTAATACGCAAGTCATATTTCCGCATCAATACGGAAATGAATCAGACATATTTAATTGTTGGAACGTACTTATTCAAAATATGTCAGGTAACGTATGTATTTTATAATAATATTCTTTACTGAAGTAGGTATTCAAAATTCATTATTGATTTCTTATTTAAAATAAAAAATTACTATGGCATAATTCATTGAATTTTACATTTTTTCTAATATTAATTCTAATACTGATTTTTACAATCAACTCAAAATCACTTTTTTTCTACAAATAATTATTGTAAAGAGATAATAATTTATCTTTTATTAGCCCGCCTTCAAAAATAACGAATTATAAAGCTGAACTTTTTTTATGCGGTCTTTTTTTGTGCGGTTTTTTTATGCGGTTTGTAAAAAATGACCATTAAGATGCATAACATGAATCAAAATCAAGAGACAGTAAGAAACCTAAACATTTACTATAATAACTTTCTTTGATAAAAATACTTTTTAACGGCTTTTAAGCTTTTAATCAATACATTGCATAAGAACATAAGTTATTGCATCATTTAATTTTTTTACAGTCAGAGTCAAGTTTTCAGAAAAGAGAATAAAAAATAATTAATAGATACAATTTTTTTCAATTAAATATAGATAAAATAAGTATTTGAAATATATTTATTACAGAAGTCAGATATAGATGCAAATATATTCGATAATGTTACACATATGTGTATTCATTCTCTGTATGTCATAGAATTCGGGAATTATGAAACATTAATGAAAAACTCTGTCTTACTTTGTTAATTACGGATTAATTTAGGTGTTTTCAATTTTTTTAATTCAACAACGTTACTCTACACCCTTTTTTGGAAATCGAAAATAGCTAACGTCTTTATTTAATGTCTTATACTGTGAATTTCTATAATTTGGCACAGAACACCGTATACCAGGTATGACGATAAAAATACGTAAGAAAAATTTTAGATGCCGGCCCTGAAATAACGATTTTTAAAGCAGCAATTAATGAAATTAGTGAAAATAATTAAATAACTTGCATTTAACACAAAATAACAAACAAAATATGAAAAATTAATAAAAATAATAAATTATATTAGACTGAATATTATATTGTAATAACTAATAATTATTCAGAAATAATACTTTAAAATTTAAAAATGACAGTTCATATACAAATAGTGTTGATGATCAAGTGATGATCAGTTGACGCTATAAAACAGCTGATTGCAGTCCAAAAGCCAATACATGTGTAGTATACGGATTGAATCTACCTCATAACATATATATATATATATATATATATATATATATATATATATATATATATATATATATATATATATATATATATATAAACCTTGGTACTAACCAAGGGATGAATCTGATGGTTCGCTGATAACTTCAAGTACTCGACTATCGTCGAAATCGGTTAGAGCAAACCCAGTATCTTCTCAAATTTTTGAAAAATAAATTTTTCACTAGAACTGTTGCATCAACTGTGAAATAAACTATATGAGATAACCAAAACCTACAGACATTAATCTAAAACATGTTCACACTCGAACAATTTTTGATACTTATCTGACTATTGCATTTAAACAACTCAAATAATATTAATGATATGATGTTGGCTGAATGTTTCCAACAAAATAGCTGTAGAACACTCATATACCTAATATAATGGTAAACTATTGGTACATTACAAATGATTCAAGTTGTACATACATATACGCATACCTATTATTAATTATAATATTTGGTTATAATTTAGTACATTGCATTGTATAGGTTTGTACACCAAAGCGCCCCCCCCCAGCGCTTGGCACCCCAACATCCTGACACAGGAGGTATCCTCCTAACCTATATATAAATCATTTCATTAATTAAAACACTTTCCACCCCGTGAAGTGTAAAATAGGACTTGTGTTTGGGAAAATAGGAAGTGGTATGACGTCACGGGATCGTTTACATTGGTCCTCTGATACAGAGTGTTCCATGACCGTAGTACTCAGTGATCAAAATTATTGTATATCCGTATATTTTTTCGAGAAAATGTTATTAACGTAGTTGTTCTGAGATAGTCAGGTACAAATTATAGCTCCGCGAAAAAGTTTTCTTTCATCAAAAATTAAATAATATATTAATATTGTTCAGTTATTATATTTGTATACCACTTGTTTTTTTTTAATTTCCGCGCGCTTATATTGTAGCAATATAAAAGCATTTTTGAAAAAGCGTTGTAAAAACGTTGTAAAATAATTTTTATCAATTATATTTCAGAAACGGCGTAGTAAATAATTTTTATTTCTTATTAAATATGATTTGTAACTTTGTATTTTATAACATATTAAATTTTTATTAAATATTAAAAATATTTAAAGTTTCAATTACTTTGTCAATTTCACTAGAATTGAGTAGAATTTACTAAACGCGTTTTCAATCTCGCGACCATCATCAGAGTAATTGAAGAAATGTATGTGGGAGTGTAATAAATACTCTTAAAATGAATTTGGGAAAACCCGTCATTATACTATTTCATATGAAATAGGCTGTACAATAACGTACCTGAAAGACGATGTTGATAAACCAGTTTTGAATAATAGAGATAATTATTTTTATCTGTGTAAGGTAAAAATTTTTAACCAATATGTTTAAGAATAAAGGAGGGGTGTCCAAAATGTTAAAGTTACTGAAATTATATTTTTTCGTTTAGAAGTTCAGTTTTAATAAAGGTGAATTATTTAGGTCGTTTTGATCATTTAAAACCTCCACTTGTGGGTCACTGTTCAATCTATTAATTTCAAGAGCCTCCAAGAGATTCAGTTTTGTACCCTTTTGACAAATATGTAGAACTTTTGGTTTGTGATTTATATTGGGGAAATGACCTGTTTCTAAGACGTGTAAACCAAAATTTGAGCTATGAATTTGAGATCCAACATGTTCCTTATACCTTGTCTCGAAGCTGCGACCCGTCTGTCCCACGTATTTAGCATTACACTGCGAACAATCTAAGCGGTAAACTCCACTCTTTTTTAGCGGATCAGTTTTTTCTTTTGCGTTAAAAAGTGAACGGCCGAGGTTTCCAAATGAACAGGGCCTTTTTTATTTGTATTTCAATAAAGAATATAAAAAAAATTTGTCCGGTTGAAAAATGACAATTCCTTGCAATTGTTTAAACAACTTCCGGTTTAAGCAATATGGCCCCGGGTTGCCCCCTGGCAACATGCATTTATATCATCAGTAGGGCAATGTCAACAGGATCGCATAAAAAAATTGAGGTGGAATAGTTTTCGGCACTCATGCGCCAGTACCTCCCGTACTATTAGGTTGTTTTTAAAAAAAAAATATCTAACAGAACCATATTTTAACTAAAATTTACCACTTAAAAAAAAATTGTTCATAAGAAAAGAGTAATGCAAACAAAATCTGAGTATAACCATTACTAGGAGGTTATCCAGAGACCTTAGAAAATTGATGTTTACATAGAAGTAGAAGGGAAATAGAAGTTGGCAGGTGATGACTCAAGCTTTTTAGAAAAATGCTTCTCCTGAAAAGTAGCATTTTTTGATACTCGGGTACATATTCCTTCTGAATTATTGATGCTATGCGTATCAATTTTTTGTGGTAATACTAGACTACTAGCCCAACAATCCCAGCGGAAAAAAAGTATGAAAAATGGTAAACTTTTTTTTTTTATGAATTATTTTAAAAAGTTTTTTTTTTCGAGATTTTTTACGCTTCACTCATTATGTAACGAAAAAAAAGCTAAGAATCCTACGGGAAAACCATGCGCTGCGATTATAGAGGACTGTTGTTGTGATAAAACAAAAAAAATTAATAGGAGTTACCATTCCGAAGTAATGTGTACCTAAAATATGCCTTTTTGTCAGGAAATCCGAGACGGTCGAGCTTCCCTTAAGTGTAGAAAGAATTTCGTACACTAAAATCGCTGAATATACTATTAGGTATTATTTGTGACAATTTAACTCATGTTTCTATATTTAGCCCCATAAGTGCTATTGTACTTTTTTTTCACTTTTGCCATGAAAAAAACTTTGACAGGATCGATTTTGACAGCGAAAAAAATGGCAGGAAACTCTTCATTGATCATTTCGTTGTAGGTAGTTTTGATTAGTAAATTCGACTGATTTCAAATCCTTAGTAACTAAATATTAAATTGTAACATGAATTATACTAATGAAAAATTACTCAATAAATTATTCGTTAAGGTGAATCGATTAGTACTGACAAATTTGTGACAAATGAATTACTAAGTCTATTTTTTTCTCTATAAATAAATATAATTTATGTGTAGAAAAATAAGTTAAATTTTATAATACATGTAACAGTATTAATATTTGATTATTGGCTAATCTTCTAATAATCTAAATTTGATTCTGGTAGTGACATGTACGCACACATAGTTACTAACACGTACACAAATATATTATGAGTGTATTAGTATAAAATGACATTTTCATAGTTTTTTTTCTATTTATTACAATAACTAAACGTCCAATATTAAAGAAAATCGTTTTTTAATGATTCAAAAACATAAAAGAAAATAATATTCAGTTTTTTACACAACTTACTTAAATACATACCACTGATTCACCTTCATCATTCTTTGGCATTTACTCGTACGTTAAAAATTCTAACTTTGAAAATTTATTTCTTCTAAACTATACGTCAGAAATTATTCAGAATAGTGTCAGTGAATCATATCTTTCTCTCTAATATACTAAAATTTCAAATTCTAAACTTGGAAAATTTCAAATGATCGATTTACCTTAAATTGTCTTTCCATAAATAATACCCAAATTTTACATCTTTTGGATTTTGTGTTGTGTATATGTATATATATATATATATATATATATATATATATATATATATATATATATATATATATATATATATATATATATATATATACTGTATACTTGTAGAACTTACGTAAGCTTTCCCTCCCAGAAGTGTTCTCGGATGTACAGACTAAAGTCAAATTTCTAACAATTGCAACAGTGGAGCTTTTTTTAAAAAAAATCACGTTTTGTGGCACAAAAATGCTCCAGCGGGGGGGGGGGGATAAATAATGAACAAATGAACGATAAATAGTCTGGACACTTGGCAATACACTAATGAATATAATAAACCAACATTTAGTTCGATCAAAAAAAATTCATTTCATGAAAATCCCGCGGGCGCAAGGGAGACGCCCCTTTTTCTTACTTTATTTACAAATTATAAATATGTAAATATGGCCAGAACCGTAAGGAATCTTTATTCAATTTTATTTTCAAATTTTCCATTAAAAATATGGAAAAAGAAAACTCTCCTATAAACGATTAATCCTACATAAATAATAATCACCATTAATTAACAATTTGCACTTGATAGATTATCGTGGGACACACAGCCGATCTATACATAATTATGTAGATATTATTTGCCCGTATCCCAGTATCGGCATAATATCGTATCTCAAATAAATAATCTATTTGTTTATTTACATATTAGTTATAACATATTGATATTGATCCCGATATTGATATGGAAGAGTAGTGTATGTGTATATGATACGATGTATTATATTATGGTACAGGTTTTGTATTACGATATATAAGATGATATCAGTTACCAACCCAACCAACAAAGCTTGTATCAAAGTCGAAATGCCTTTTGCCAACGGCTATTGTATTATGTTACGAAAATTATATATAGATGTTCAGGGTTTATAAAGATATATCGATTGTTCAATGGAAATGGTTTTCTATAAGTCTTCGTATCAAAAATGTAGATATAATCACTTTTAACGCTATACAGTCCGCGCACTTTGACAGTAAACTTTCCCAGGGACCGGCAATATTTTTAAGGAAATACAAAAAAAAAACTTTAAATAAATTAACGAAATATCAACTTGTGTAACTGTAAACATACACATTTTTAATAAAAATAGTAACAAAAAAATACACTGATAATGATTAAAAAAAATAAAAGAAAAAAATAAACAATTTTTATTACATGCACGCATTTCAATACAATTACAAAAAAAATCCGTCGATAAATGTTTACAGATATCATCACACAAAGAGAGTGTTTGTCATGTT
Organism: Brachynemurus nebulosus; assembly: GCA_035578155.1. Lineage (NCBI taxonomy): Eukaryota > Metazoa > Arthropoda > Insecta > Neuroptera > Myrmeleontidae > Brachynemurus > Brachynemurus nebulosus. The sequence goes on from JAPWDM010000001.1 coordinate 170,949,013, forward strand.
TGTTACTCGTCGGTACCTGCCTGCGGTAAGATCGCACACATGTGTGATCGCTAATCGTGATCGGCCTCAACGGTTGTTCAGGCTATCTTCAAAATGCGGACCCGTAAAGTGTTAAAACTTAATAAATTATATTCTATACCAAAGTGCTTTTGGCAATATTACAAAATTTAAAAAGCTGACAATAGAGCTGTAGATCATTGCTCTTAAAATATTATAGTTAGAACTTTTTAGGCCATCTTTTATCCAACCGAGATGTCCATATAATGGTCATTTTTCGCTAAAATCCAGTTTCAACTTTAATAGACTATTATGTGGACTTTTGCTTTCATTGATTTAAAGAAATTCATATTGGCCTTTACAGAAGTGTATCCGTTTAGGTTTAAGAATAAAAACCAAAAGAGTTCCCACCTCCAAATTCGCGATAAAGTTGTTTGTTGTTTTCTTTAAAAAAATTTAAAAATAAGTCGGAAACTACAACTTTTGAAAGTTGGCTAAAATATTTATTAACAAAGTTTTATAATACAAACTCTGCAACTTACTTTTACAATTCAGAACATGAAAATATTTTTCCATCATCTACAACAAGGTAGTAAAAATTTGTTTATTAAAAAATACTTCAAGGCAATCAAATTCCACTCAGCGAACAAATTGTCCGTAAACAATTTCAAATAACCAAGTTATTAATAATTAATTACATATCTACATTGTTTACAAAACAAACACAGAGAGAGGAAAAAATAAAATTTCCCTAAAATCAACAACAGCGTCGATAGAAAATCACATTTTCATTTTTTTATTTATTTGCATCATTTTTGGAAAATACATATTTCTGCAAGACATAAAATTCTAAAAAACATTATTTAACCCATTTATACAATGATCGGTGAGGGGAGCTAGGAGAGGGTAGGTTTACATGTGTTTACGAGGCATACAAAAATTGACATGTTTGCATAAGTATAGACACACTATAAACGTACGTTTGTACACATAATACGACAAATATAAAATATTAATAATTTTAGTTGAGGCATAAATTGAACAATAGTTTACGCACAATGCCTGATTAATTATTGGACTATTCACATTTCTCGCAAGTATAAATATAAGTCAAAATAATGTTTATATTGTATTTGAGGTATTTAAAACAATTCTTAAAAAAATTGTCTTGAACCGTTTAAGCATGGTAGCCATTTTCGTTTTTGCACTGATTTTTGTGTTTGCAGCCATTTATGCCAATTCACATATTTCATAAACCGTTCATCCTAAAAGGTTGAACTAAAAACCACTGTAAAGGTAATAAATCTCCCTTTATTTTAAGTTATGCGTATATTTGACCTATTTTCGTCTCTTTCATAAGAAAACTTTACCTTAATTTGGATATCAAAATCTAGAAAAAATTCACTTTTTGAACATTTTTTTCATAGAAGGAATGTTTTATAAGGTTTGGTAGTTTTATGGGTATAGCTGTATATGGGTACAACTACTCAAAAAAAAATTCAGTTGTGAAACTTCTATCCTTTAATTTGTACTTGTAGTACTTTCGAAGTAGATGATTTATTAAAATAAAAAATTCAACTTGTATATTGATCCTTTACAAAACCTTTAATTTTTACCATTGCCGCAACGGAAAAAATAGGAGTTTTGTAAATGACTTATATACTTGAGTTCTTTTGACAATTGATATTAAACGTTGGAGAAGGGGGGACGCCACCTTCAAATGTTTGCCCTGGTTCTAAAAAATCGTAGATCTGGGGCTGTATATTGTTAGTATATAGTTAGTTTAGTTCATTGTTCAGTTTAGCTTTACGCTCCTTTCACATTATACGGTTTTTGCCGTACGGCAAAAAACCGTACGGTCGCATTTTTTTAGTGTAGTGAAGAAGAGCATTGGACCTTTCACATTACACGGTCACGGCAAAATGCCGTTGCCGTGCCGTGTAGCAGCCGTCTCTTGCCACTGGACTTGACGGTTGCCGTACGGCGTTTTTAGCTCAGTAGTGTATGTAATTAAATGGATGCTTTCACATTAGACGGCTTTTTAACGTACGGCATTAACAATATTTTGTTGAATTTCATGTTAATTATTAATTTTATTTGTGAAATGGATGAAACTAATGTTGAATGTGATAACCAATATTTTAATAAATTGTATGTAATTTCGAAATTGTGTGTTTTGATGTTAAGTTCGTTAAGAAATTAATCAAATGAGTCTGTAAACATCCGAAAATAGTTGAAAAACTTATTTTCGTAATTTTTCAGGTCTTCAAAGAGTGTGATAATAAATAATCCTATTTTCTATTTCCTCTGATTTATAAAATTAACTTTAATGACACTTATTACTTGTATAATGTTGCAAGTCGAATAAAGATATTCAGTTTACAACGGCAAAAAACCGTGCAATGTGAAAGTAACAATATCACGGCAAAAAGCCGTACGGTTTTTTACCGTACGGCGAAAACCGTACAATGTGAAAGGAGCGTAAGGCTAGACGCTTGTATACAATTTCTAATATTTAGTTGTATGTTAAATGATTATGAGATCTCATAAAGCTGCGCATATTATGAACACGATAGTCTTCAAACAACGTAGATTTAGACTGCTATGGTCACAGAACACCGAACGTATACTGTTATCTCTATACTAGCGAAACCAGTGTTACCAAAAAAGGATGGAAAATTTCCCACCTATCTGTTATGTATGTGCACTGGGTTTAGCTTGTATGTGTGTGATCTGTGTTGTGTGTGTGAGTGATCTGATCTGTGTTGCATACGTATCTGTGTTACTATGTACGTATGAGCACTGCTTGGTACGCGGCGATGGCAAGAATGACTGTAACAATCACCAATAATAATTGATCTGTACTCGTTCACTGCTTCTGATCGAGTGATCAGTTAAGCTGTGAGTAGACCCAGTTTGGCTCACTACTGGCAACAGATTTTTATATATACGCTTAATCTAGTATATCTATGATTATGACTGTCAGAAATTTTGCTTAAAACTTCAAGTGTTTGTTTCTCGAAACTACACTCTTGTCCTACGGTAAACATAAAATTTGTAGTTTATACAACCGATTTTCCTCATATTTGGTAAGACTCTTCTGTCCATGTTTTTGTTTTGCTTAAATTTAGGATAAATAAAAAAATTAAAAACTAAAAAAAAGTAAAAAATTTTTCTTCAAACAGCGCCATTTAATAAATTCTTGGGTCTCCCAAAATACACATATGTCACTATGCAAAAGACAGTGATAAACACGTGTCGTATAGTACGGAAATTCCTCAGTAATACGAATCCGACTGCGATATGTGAAAGCACAAGATCTGCTTCCACTCCATCTGAGCCATCTACAGTGAGCGAACAACACACTGAAACTCATCTTACAGACACACAACACACATACATAAACACACAACACACTCACACTGAAACACAAACACTTAACACACATACAGATCCAGATTCGTCTGATGGAGAGAAAGGATCGACCAACTGCCGCACTGTCACTGTTACCGCTCTGGTGCACAATCGTCCCCAACTCAATAACACACAAGGTCCGTCAATCTTTGTACCATCTAAACGCGTAATTCCAGGAACACCCGATCTTAATGAGCAATTTGATGAACCAGAACACATTTACACCAAGAAACGTAAAATAGAACGACACATCCACACACATACACGAATACACACACAAACACAAACAGTCCTTTCCCTTCCCTCTGCCCCCACTCCTACCTATCCTCTGAGGACACAAAAACGAACCAGGCTATCACAGCCGTCTGTCATTGAGCCAACATCTACGCTCCCACAAAAGTCTCGTCGTACGACCCAGTGTACACCAAAATAGACGCATAACACCTCGTTTCAAACAACAATAACAACAATATAAGGAGTGATGTGACAAACCCGTCCGTGAATGTACTATGGTACTTTTACGGATTGGTTTGGCACATTACCCTTCCACAGAGCCTAATACCTTGCATAATGCCGGTATGGGTGAATGTTACCCAGTACTTCTGTTCTACTGAGTATTGAACGCCAGGTTGGCGTAAAAGTCTATAATAATAATAATAATATAGCACATTATAAAAGATTTACTACAAATAATTTACTGTTGAGAGGTTTACTTTGTGAAATTTCATTTTAAATATTAAAAATATTTAAAGTTTCAATTACTTTGTCAATTTCACTAGAATTGAGTAGAATTTACTAAACGCGTTTTCAATCTCGCGACCATCATCAGAGTAATTGAAGAAATGTATGTGGGAGTGTAATAAATACTCTTAAAAATGAATTTGGGAAAAACCCGTCATTATACTATTTCATATGAAATAGGCTGTACAATAACGTACCTGAAAGACGATGTTGATAAACCAGTTTTGAATAATAGAGGTAATTATTTTTATCTGTGTAAGGTAAAAATTTTTAACCAATATGTTTAAGAATAAAGGAGGGGTGTCCAAAATGTTAAAGTTGCTGAAATTATATTTTTTTTTTCGTTTAGAAGTTCAGTTTTAATAAAGGTGAATTATTTAGGTCGTTTTGATCATTTAAGACCTCCACTTGTGGGTCACTGTTCAATCTATTAATTTCAAGAGCCTCCAAGAGATTCAGTTTTGTACCCTTTTGACAAATATGTAGAACTTTTGGTTTGTGATTTATATTGGGGAAATGACCTGTTTCTAAGACGTGTAAACCAAAATTTGAGCTATGAATTTGAGATCCAACATGTTCCTTATACCTTGTCTCGAAGCTGCGACCCGTCTGTCCCACGTATTTAGCATTACACTGCGAACAATCTAAGCGGTAAACTCCACTCTTTTTTAGCGGATCAGTTTTTTCTTTTGCGTTAAAAAGTGAACGGCCGAGGTTTCCAAATGAACAGAAGGCGGGTGATATATTATATTTTGAAAATAAATTGCCTATTTTTTGTGAGATGACACCTAGGAAAGGGAGTGATACATAATGTTTTGGATCTGGACCAGCAGTAATAGATGGATATATTTGTTCAATGGTGATTTTGTGTTGTTTTTTACGAATGAGTTCATTTATTAAATGGGTTGAAAAACCGTTGTTGAGGGCGATTTGTTTTATTGTGTTAAGTTCAGTTTCTCGGTCTTTTGGTAGAAGAGGAATAGCGAATGTTCTGTGGATCATTGAACGATACGCAGCTAGTTTGTGGGACCTGGAGCTAAAGGAGTCAGCAGGTATAGTTAAATCTGAAAATGATGGTTTACGGTAGATATTATAAATGAATTTATTGGTGTCTCTAAGGATGGTTATATCAAGGAAATTTATGGATTGGTTTTCTTCTATTTCTTTGGTAAATTGGATTTTTGGGTGGATGCTGTTGAGATATTTTAAATAGTTGTCCAGCTGTCGGTCTGTTCCTTTGAAACCAACTAGGATGTCATCTACATAGCGAAACCAGAAATTAGTGAATTCACACCGTACCCGCAGAACCCAATTTTATCAAAAGAAATTCTTTCTGTCTGTTGTGAACTTGGTATCCTCAGAAATAAATCTCTCATAGATAATCCAGACACATTAAGATTTGAAATAGCTAAATTAGTCAAAAATACAATTACACAGTTCCCTAAATTCAACTTAAATAAATCTATAAAAAATCTAAAACATAAAATTGCTCAAAACGACTTAATACTCACAAAGGCGGACAAAGGGAATACAGCAGTTCTTCTACCCAAAACAGATTACGAAAACAAAATTTTCTCACTTTTAAATAGCCAAGACCTCACACCAATCAAAGACCCCACAACAAAATTTACGAACTCTCTAAAAACCCATATAACGCAACTAAAACATATTCAGTTGACATTAACTCAAAAATATCAAATGATTCCAATGAACCCGGAAGCCCCTAAACTCTACGGCCTCATCAAGTTGCATAAGAAAGAATATCCTGTGAGACCAGTGGTCTCCTACACCAAAGCACCTGCATATAAATTTGCCAAATTTTTAAATAACACTTTTAAACAAATAACAGAATTTCAGCCACAACATTCAGTAAAAAATTCCGTGGATTTATGCAAAAAAATTAGACAACCTACAGATACAACACAACAGTTTCAGACTAATTTCATTTGACGTTTCTAATATGTTCCCGAATATTCCGTCTAGGGATTGTATCCCAATTATTAAAAACATTTTAGTAAATAATAATTCCTCTACACTTTTACAAAAAGAAATCGTTGATTCATTTTCACTGTGTCTGGAACAAAACTATTTTCAATTTAATAATCAAATTTATATCCAAAATTCTGGTCTCCCAATGGGTTCCCCCCTAAGCCCACTCTTAGCTGAACTCTTTATGGATAACCTTGAAACTTCTATCTTACAAAACCCTATTTCTAAAAAACACATTCTTTTCTGGTTTCGCTATGTAGATGACATCCTAGTTGGTTTCAAAGGAACAGACCGACAGCTGGACAACTATTTAAAATATCTCAACAGCATCCACCCAAAAATCCAATTTACCAAAGAAATAGAAGAAAACCAATCCATAAATTTCCTTGATATAACCATCCTTAGAGACACCAATAAATTCATTTATAATATCTACCGTAAACCATCATTTTCAGATTTAACTATACCTGCTGACTCCTTTAGCTCCAGGTCCCACAAACTAGCTGCGTATCGTTCAATGATCCACAGAGCATTCGCTATTCCTCTTCTACCAAAAGACCGAGAAACTGAACTTAACACAATAAAACAAATCGCCCTCAACAACGGTTTTTCAATCCATTTAATAAATGAACTCATTCGTAAAAAACAACACAAAATCACCATTGAACAAATATATCCATCTATTACTGCTGGTCCAGATCCAAAACATTATGTATCACTCCCTTTCCTAGGTGTCATCTCACAAAAAATAGGCAATTTATTTTCAAAATATAATATATCACCCGCCTTCTGTTCATTTGGAAACCTCGGCCGTTCACTTTTTAACGCAAAAGAAAAAACTGATCCGCTAAAAAAGAGTGGAGTTTACCGCTTAGATTGTTCGCAGTGTAATGCTAAATACGTGGGACAGACGGGTCGCAGCTTCGAGACAAGGTATAAGGAACATGTTGGATCTCAAATTCATAGCTCAAATTTTGGTTTACACGTCTTAGAAACAGGTCATTTCCCCAATATAAATCACAAACCAAAAGTTCTACATATTTGTCAAAAGGGTACAAAACTGAATCTCTTGGAGGCTCTTGAAATTAATAGATTGAACAGTGACCCACAAGTGGAGGTCTTAAATGATCAAAACGACCTAAATAATTCACCTTTATTAAAACTGAACTTCTAAACGAAAAAAAAAATATAATTTCAGCAACTTTAACATTTTGGACACCCCTCCTTTATTCTTAAACATATTGGTTAAAAATTTTTACCTTACACAGATAAAAATAATTACCTCTATTATTCAAAACTGGTTTATCAACATCGTCTTTCAGGTACGTTATTGTACAGCCTATTTCATATGAAATAGTATAATGACGGGTTTTTCCCAAATTCATTTTTAAGAGTATTTATTACACTCCCACATACATTTCTTCAATTACTCTGATGATGGTCGCGAGATTGAAAACGCGTTTAGTAAATTCTACTCAATTCTAGTGAAATTGACAAATTAATTGAAACTTTAAATATTTTTAAGATTTACTACACACTAGAAGAAAAACGACTGCAGAATTTACAAACTTTAAACGTGTTATTTTAACATATTGACGTTTGCACTGTATCTGGATATTACCGAGTTGCCGAATGACAGGAGTAGAACGGCATTAGAAGCTATCTATATAATGTAATAAAATTGAAATAAATGTCTGAGTAGATAAGTTATAAAACTCATATGCATATCATTGAACATAAATAATTACCCATTAAGATTCCAATCTATTTCGAAGTTTGTCTCTCCGTAATATTAAAAAGATTTATTTGAATTGACAATATTTCAAGTATATACTTCCACTCGTACATGTATATTCTATACAATTTATTATTTATGGAAAATTTTCGAAAATTCAATGAATAAAATGAGTTTGTATAGGACAGCCGCTTTATATTCAGCCGCCTATAGGAAGTCTTTTACAAGCAATTGTTCGAAATTAATAGAAATATGGAAGGGAGTTCTCCCGTGTAAAGGCCCGTTTTTTAAGCATTTTTGGGGAATTTTTTTTTGACGATCAATGAAAAGATAGAACTGTGAGTGTTTTATCATTTATTTATTACTATCTCAAAAACAAATTTAAAGTAAAAATCTTCATTAGAACGTAAGTTGTACCACTCCGAAGACACCCGCCTCGAAAAGAAGGACGCTCCCTTCCTCCACGATTTCGGCTGATTGGCTTATCTGAACGAAAAAACGGTGTTTTAATCTGTAAGCCTAAATGCATCGAGTGAACTAGCATCATCTAAAAATGTTGAAAACTGGGTTTTGGCAGATTTTTGAAAAAATTGTTTCAAATTTCATGATTTGTTTTGAATATTTCGTTACGAAAAAAATAGAAATACTCGGAATTTTTCGATGATTCTATTTCACTCCATGCATCTGCATGTGCTAAGTCTGCCCTATAAATTTCAAGTGAATCGGTCAAAACGTTCTCAATGTATGATAGAGGAAAGTTTGGAAAACAGTTTTGAGAAATAAGTAAAATGCGGTTAAATTATGAAAATTTTAATTTACCATTAATCTGTGATGCCTGGTCCATATACTACTCCTCCCTCTTCCTCTTGGAAGTCTTTTAAAGTGAATTGTTTTCAAGTGGAAAAAATTTTTTTTTAACCCATTTTGAAATTTGTCGCTAAACTCTTTTCACCATAGAGTTATATCCACATCAATTAATCGCTTGGGACAAACACCCTTAAAGGAACAAAACCCATAACAAATGACCTGTCAGTTGTCTTTTTAGTATTCCATACCAAAATTGACAAAATGGAACACTTATGAAATCACTTATGGTGTCCCTGTCACAGGTGATTTTCTCTGAAACCATTGAAAGTGTGTATGGTGGCTTAATAATAAAAGTGAAGTTGATTTTCGATTCCAGGGGTTAATTTCAGGTGATAACCTGGAAAATAGGAAAAAATTTTTTTATTCCTGTTGAGTTGTTAAAAATATGCAGTTGTTTCAATATTAATCCAAAACAGTCAATATATTTACATACAGCGTTCATAAAGTTTCAGAACAGCTCCGCAAAAGTTCCCCAAAATCTCAGTTAATATTGACTTTATCGAAAAATAACCCAGACAAAAGTTCCATGGGAAGAAATGAGAAACTAGAAAATGACCGCGAATTTGACCTTGAACATGACCTTGACCAAAATTTGGATGTCAACTTTGTTTTTTTAAAATAGAAACCCCTATTTTTGACCTCGGATTCGGAAAGAGCGGGAAATTCTACGTTCAAAACCATATTCATACTTCATATCCCAAAGTCGTGTGAAGGTCATACAAACGAAAAAATATGACACTGGTTGGTCAAGGTCATGTTCAAGGTCAAATTCGAGGTCATTTTTTAGTTCCTCATTTCTTCCCATGAAACTTTTGTCCGGGTTATTTTTCGATAAAGTGAATATTAACTGAGATTTTGCGGAACTTTTGCGAAGCTGTTCCGGAACTTTATAAACGCTCTGTATGTACCTAAATGTATACCTACAGACAAAATACATCCAGTCATTCCTGCTGGACTCTTGTTTGCATAAAATGTTATTAGAACAGTTGTTGCTACGTGGTCTGACCGTTACGATTACCTATCCATTAACCCGGTGCCGTCACCAACGTCATCGTTGTCGTCGTTAGAAACATCCTCAAGTGTCGTCGGTTGCCAACAATAATATTGTACGTTCGAACCCGTCACCTCTCTCGGTCGACCACTGCCCCAGCTAGCTAACGTACCGTAGTAAGGTCTTATATAGGTAGTACTGTGTTTTGTAACGTTGATTGAGCATTTCCATATAATATACAAGTACATGTACGATATGTATTGTGCCGGTCAAAAATTTTGGGCCATGTTAGCTGTTAGATTATAAAAATATTAAAAAATTTTAATATTAAAATGTCCACGACTTCTTTTCGTATTAGGCAGTAGGACCCTCCTTAGCTTGGTTTACAATATACCGTAATTCATTATTATTTTTTTATAAATTTTCAGAAACTGTAATTTTTTCTGAAGTACTTATTGAAAGGTACACAGAACCAGAATATTCTCAGAGTATTTTAATTCACAGAACTAAAGGAAAGATGCACATCTACCATCAGAAATAGGGATTGTAATACCGGTAAATTACAAAAAATTACCTAGAATTTTTACTGGTAATTCATTAATTTTTTACCGATAATTTTTAAAATTAAAAAAACAAAGGAGAGTTTTTATTGTATATGTTTATAAACGTACATAATCAGATCACCTCTTACTGTCTACATTTTGCAAAACAATTGGCAAATATTTTAAATTTTATGGCTCTTTAACAGAAATTCGAATTATTTTTTTAATAAACAATAATAATGAGTGGTATGTTTTGATGAAGAAAGCTGTAGATACCTACAAAGCTGACGGAAATCAAACGAATAAAATGACCGAAAACTAGTTATTTGATTTTTCAAAATATTTTGTAACCACAGGGTAGGATATATTCGAAAATGCACCATAGAAATTGTATACATTGGTCAAGTATAAAGCTCTTACATTTTTGTAATAGTTATTTATTCTTATATTTTGAATACTTTAAGAAAAGTACCAGTAAAATACCGGTAAAGTGTTTTGTTAAAAAAATATATCGAATTACCGGTACCTATACACTTTTAATTTGTCATAAGCAACTTGAAATAGAATCATATATCTTACTCTTTTAGATAATAAAATTCGTATATACGTCAGAAGAATAAGGCATATGACTATTTCAATTTTCTCACTCTTACAACGAGTCAAAAGTGTATTTACAATTCCAAATCACAAACTTATTCTCAATAGGATGATCAATTCCTATTTTTGATATTACAGAGAAAAAATACCTAAACAGTTTATTTTTCTCTGATTTACAAATATTGTATCTATTTCTATTTTCACTTTTTTTTAAAGCTATTTCCGTTACATCACATATATAAACACCTAAACTGTTCTAAAATGAACGTTTCCTGCATTTTTAGTCGGTAGTGTAGTTTTATACTTGTACTTGTTAAAGTTAATTATTGAAATTACCTTTGCAAATTGGCTGCATGATTTTATTATTTCTGTCCTCTGATTTTATGCAATTCATTTACTATTTTTTTATATTGCGCAAGATTTTGTCATTTAATTTTTTTCCTTTTTTTAGTCAAGCTTGAATACGTTGGTTAAAATGTAAAAAAAAATTAATCCTATTAATTATTATCTATATTATTAATGAAATTTTCTGAATTGCAGTACTAAGAAAAGTATGAATCAGAAAAGCTATTCTTACGGACCACTTAATATAATTATATGGACTCGTACGTACGGATTCACAGTTGATACGAGTGTCGTTAAAGCCAAGAGTATGTCGAAACTGTCGTTTATAAATATCGCTTTTTGGCTTCAGTCTCTTATCTGGCTTCACATTTCACACTTCAATAAAAAAAAAAAAATTTACCTTTTTCGAGACCGTAATAAATTTTGACTTTTTTTGGTAAAAATATTTTATCCTTTTAAATTTTTCAATATTTTTAAATTAAGTTAAAAAAAAGTTTAAGTTCAATATGGATTTATATGTGACGAAGCAAAAAATCATAGATCCTTGATATTGCTTGCATTAAAGTTGGGAATTTCAAAATGCCAATTAGATTGTGAACTTTATTTTATCGGCTGATTTTTCTGACATAGCAGTAAATTTTATTAGGTAAATTTAATAATTTTAATAAATAATTTTTATTAAAATTATAAATTTTAAGACAGGATAAAATTAAAATACAGACAGACGAACAAGCAAACAGGAATGACTGACAGACAGACTGTAGGACTAAACGGACAGACAGACACAGAACATACAGCCAGTTAATAGGACAGGACTGACATACAGACAAGACACACGGTAAGACATGACAGACAGACGGGGCAAACAAACAGACAGACAGACGAGGAAATTTTATTGTGGAAAAAAGTATTTTATTGCTTCTATATAATTATAAAACAATTCTTCTGAGTTAGGAATCATGCTTCTCCTCTTCAGTGAGGACAAATGTACCCTGTGACCGCGGGATGCAATTCATATGTTTTTTTACGTCCGAAATTTTCAAGTCCACACTGTAGGTAATTATTACAGACAATTGCAAATCCCTAAAAACTAAGTATATATGTATAGTTTCAGGTAATATTTTTCTGAGAATTTGAATATAGCGGAAAAATCCAATTTTAATCCAGTTATAGAACAGTAAATAATTACTACATTCATTCTTTGGGAATTAAATTAACTATATAATTACGAAAATATCAAATATTATTAATTAAATTCTGCCCCACCCCCGTTTTGAAAATATGGCTATGTAAATTGTTCAAAAATGGTTTAAAATCGCACTACAAGTTTTTCAAATTTTCAAAGGATCAAAGTATCTCTGATTTTTTGCTGTTATTATAATTAAATAATATTGAATCCCACAGGAACATTTAATCGGGATAAGATTACACCATGTGTTAGATCAGGGTAAATAGTGTCTCTGTGTGTACTATAAATTTCATCGACTTTGATTTAGTTAGTTGGATGTGATTTAGCAGTTGATTTTGTTTCCACCGGGAACCTTCAATTGGGATAAAACTATCCTATGTATTATTATTGCTATTGCATTCACTATGAATTTCCATAATCATTTCAACACATTTTTATAATATAACTAAGTCTGACCCGCGGCTTCACCCGCATTGAATTAAGCCCCCCCCCCCCCCTTGTGTCTCCCCTTCTTCCCCCGGAAACCTTCAATCGGGATTAAACTATCCCGACTAAAACTATTTCAAAATTATTACTATATATGTGTTCATAGTAAATAACGTTTGTATATTAAATTTTATCAAATTCGATTCAGTCATCCTACAGGAACCTTTAATCAGGATAAGATTAGCCTATGCGTTAATTCAGGATTAATCATGTCTGTGTACAAAATTTTATCAAATTCTGTTTAATTATTTGGACATGATTTTGGAATTTCTTTTGCATCCCCTGGGAACATTCAATCGGGATAAAACTATTCTACGTGTTATTAAAATTCTAGCTACATGTGCTCATAGTAAATAGTATCTCTATATTTTATTTAATAGAATTCGGTTCAGTCATTCTACAGGAACCTTTAGTCGGGATAAGATTATCCTATTTGTTAACTCAGGATAAATAATGTCAGTGTACCAAATTTCATCGAATTGAGTTTTGTTTTTTGGGGTGTGTTTGAATAATTGTTTTTGTATCTCTCAAGAACTTGCAACCGGGATAAAATTTAAACATCGAACAAATTTAAACATCTAAACATCCAAACTTTCACATTTATAATATTATTTAGATATTAATTTTTAGTTAAGTTACATATAAACCGATATAGAACTTAAACTTTTTTTTTTAACGCAATTTAAAAATACTGAAAATTTAAAAGGATAAAATATTTTTACCAAAAAAAGTCATAAAATTTATTACGGTCTCGAAAAAGGTCAATTTTTTTTTTTTTTATTGAAGTGTGAAATGTGAAGCCAGATAAGAGATACAAACCCGCTTTTTTAATTGTTAATTTAGGTTTCATGATGCTAGTACCTCATTTACAAAGTTAAGTACAGAAAAATTTAATTTAGGGGGTCACAAATTGATCACAGTTGGTCAGTTAGTCTCATTAATTGAATAATTAGTCAGCAATAGGAAGTCCAGCAAACAGTGGGAGCGCTGTGTATAAGGATCTTAACGTTATTCACACTATTATATTTTCTGGTGGGAACGCTAGGAAGGTGAGAGAGACATTTGACACTTTTCTACTCAATTACATAATAAAAACGCAGTGAGCAGCGGGGCCCCATCACGGAAGTCGAATTTTTCGCTACATTTTCGGTATTTTTACGATATCTAAATGTGGTTGAAAGGGTACTGGTGAACTGTCATTTTGGTGTTTTTAGAACTGATGATAAGTGTCTGGCTGATCGGGGCTTTAAAAATGGATTCAGTTTTTAAGGGCTGAATTTCAATAAATTTCAATTTTATGTCGATAGCAGTTAGCAGGAAAAAAGCCAACACAATTCGTACGAGGGCATTCCTACCCATGTTTATCCGCCAATAGCTTTTGTGTTTTATTTTTAAATATTAAAAAAGGACCTCGAATAGTGAACTGGAAGGCCTTTATGAAGATATTTTTTCTTTTCAAAATACAATACTTATTACGGTTAGTTCACTTTTTTTCTAAATTTACCTTTCCTACTTATATTGGTATTAAAAAAAAATCATTCTAACCAGGTATAACAATACCATTGAATTCTGATGTAAAAATGGTAGAAGTGGGGAAAAGAGTAATGTGGAATTTCTGATAGGTACTAACTGGATGCTAACCCAATACACGTAGAAAATTTCAGCCCTCTGGGTTTACACACAGAGTCTCTAGGCGTATTAGCAAAAAACAAAAAAATCAACAAAATCAAGGAAATATTGTGGGGGTATGGGTTACAAGTTTGAAACCTCCAAAAAGCAGTGTTTGGCTATTAACTTAACCTATACACAAAATTTCAGCTCTCTAGGTTTATTTGGGGAAATTTTGACCCGAACGAAACTGTTAAAAAACAAGAAAAATCATGTTCTTTTTGGTATAAAAATGGTGGGGGTAAGGTTACAAGTTGAGATCCCCAAAAGGCATCCCCTTGATACTAACTTAACCCGAATACAAAATTTCAGCCTTCTAGGTTTATTTGGGTGACCTGTGCCAGTGGTACAAACTTCGAAAACACATGAAATTTTAGCTTAACATTGGTGGGGGTGGGGTTAAAATATTAAAACCTCCAAAAAGCAGACCCTAGGTATGAACTCTATCGACATACCAAATTTCAAACCTCTAAATTAATTCTGGGGGACTGTGGGCGTGTTAGATCCAGCCAAAACACTTTTCCCCCCTACTCCCTCCAAATCACCTTAGGAAGCTGAATTTTGGATATGTTGTAGATAATTAATCGAGACATTATTTTCAAGCGGTGGTGAAAAGTTTTATTATTTTGTTGTCCCCCACCACCCCCTTAAAGCTTGAGTTGGATCCAAAATTTACCCAAACTTCAGAATCGTGTTCTACGGGTCCGAAAACGGATAGCGCCGCTACTATCGCCTCGTCCCTTTCTTATCGTATAGGCTATATTATAAATCTAATTTTTTTAGTTGAAAAATTCGGCTAAAAATATAAAATCCAACAGACAAATGGAAGTGCTGTATATAACCAGTTTTAACGTTATAACAGCATTTTCATGATTTAAAATATTTTACAAGATTTTTCTTAAAATTTTCATTCTACTACATTTTTGAAGAACACCTAATTTACACCTAATTCTCCATACTTTAAATTACCAAAAACACTTTTTTTACCTATGGGACCGCTAGGTTTACCTAAACCTAACCGTCCCTTTTTTTCATGTTTTCTCGAAAACCGTTAAAACACTTAAATTTTTACTTGTACACTTAAATAACACCTAAAATACACCTATTTTTCATCTAGTTGCTTTTTGGGATTTTCAAAATTTTTGATTTAGGGGGAGCTAACTTTATGGAGGTATAAATAGTGGTCGTAGATAAACATCTACTTAAAAATCTCTAACATTGACTGACTGACTTACAGATAACGCTCAGCCTAAACCGATGGGTTTGGAAGGATATAATTTTGCACAGGAGTTCCCTATATATGTAACGTAGGTGAGCTCTAAGAAACGATTTTTTTAAAATTCGTGCCCTACGTGGGTTAAACAGCGGATGAAAATTTGTATAGAAGTTCGTCATTTTTGAAATTAGAGATATTATATAAAAATATGTTACTATGGCTATTAAATATCTTATTTAATAAATTTGTAACACTGATTGACATTCTGAGATGTTACCGATGTTAAATTCCATCGAGTTGCTAGTATTTTTAACAAGAAAACAGTAATATTATTGATTCATAAATTTTTACAATATTAATACAAAAGTCATTATAATAAATGAAAGTAATATTACCTGATAATAAACAATCAGTCACCACAATTTAGTTTTTTGATAAAATACGTATAAATTTCACTAGCTTTTTATGTCATCGAAGGATGACATATTAATATCGTTGTGTGATCATAGTGGGGGAAACATTATTATAGAGTTGTACATCCATATTGAATAAACGCAAGAGGGCTGTAGAGTTAACAACCATAGAGTTAACAAAAAATCATAAATTAACACTTTCACTGAGGTGACATTACTTAGTGCGTGTCAAAAACACGCACTTAACGAATTTTTAAATTTCAAACTGGCAAAATCGAACTTAATATTTTATACAGAACAGAGAAATTCAATCAAATTAATTGTTTTATTTATTTTTTTTTTTATATTTTTCCATCAATTTTTGAATTCTCTTTATTACGAAACAATTTTAGATAACTTCAAATTAATATCAACAATGTTAGTAATAACCTAACAATATTTCAAATTTAATAACAAAGTAAATTTTTATAATTGGACATACGAAATGAAACGTGACTGCACGTGGGTTAAAACAATACATTTTTATACAGACAAACATAATTTTCAGTTATGATGCCCAGACATACATATGAGAAGTTATGTATAAACAAACATGTCCCTTTTTTTTTTCAAAAATAGGTTGGTACAATATCATCCTAAAAAATGATCCATTAATTGATATTCTGTTATAATATCCTGTCGAATTGTAACAAATTTTTGGTGCTCCTGAGGAAATTAAAGCGGCGTTCAGTTCTAATTTTAACTAGAATTGCAATTTTGGAATAATATTTTGAAACACTAGTGCTTGTTTCAAAAGTAGCTAATTAGAAAAAATGTCAACAGTTTAAATAACTTCTTAGTTTTATATTGTCCACCTATATGAGATGTATTATTAGTCGAATTTTTCCTTGAAAAAATTAGACTTATACAGTCTATACGACAAGAACGGTGAGAGGCGAGAGTAGGGGCGCTATCCGTTTTCGGACCCGTAGAACACGAATATGTAGAAAAAAAATGTCTGATATATATATATATATATATATATATATATATATATATATATATATATATATATATATATATTCCCGCCACCTTTTAATTTGTGTAGGGCCCCCCTATGGAAGTTAAGAGATGAAATTTGGTAAATGGGGTTCATTTTCGAGGCACCTCATACTATCAAAGTGGGGTCAAATTTTGGGAAAATTTTTGATCCGACCCAACTTTTAAGGGGGTGGTGGGGGGCGGAAAAGCAATAAAACTTTTCCAAACCGGTTGAAAATAATGTTTCGGTCAATTATCTACAACATATCCAAAATTCAGCTTCCTAGGATGATTTGGTGGGAGTAGACGGGGGAAAAACGATTTTCGCTGGATCTAACAGGCCCCCAGCCCCCCAGAATTTCAAACCCTACCGCCACCATTTTAAACCCAAAAGAACATGATTTTTCTTGTTTTTTAACAGTTTCGTTCGGGTCAAAATCTCCCCAAATAAACCTAGAGGGCTGAAATTTTGTGTACAGGTTAAGCTAATAGCCAGACACTTTTTTTGGGGGGTTTCAACTTTTAACCCTTACCCCCACGATTTTTACGCCAATATTTCCTTAATTTTTTTGCTTGTTTTCTAACACGTCTAGAGACTCTCTAAGGAAACTTAGAGGGCTGAAATTTTGTACGTGTATTCAGTTAGTATCCAGCTAGTACCTTTTAGGGAGTCCACATTACTTTTCCCCCCACTTCTTCCATTTTTACATCGGAATTGAATGCTATTGTTAAATGTGTTTTAAATGCATTACTTTTATTCTAAATACAAGTAGGCGAATAGTAATTTTAAAAAATTTAAAAAAAAGTGAATACAATTTTTTAACAAATGAAATACATACATATTAAGTAATTTGAAAATGTTATTAAAGTCACTGTTTATTTATAAATTAGGAATTTTGGATTTTTATTATTTATAAAATAGAAATTTTGGATTTTTTTGGAAAGAAAAAATATCTTCATAAAAGCCTTCCAGTTTACTATTTAAATTCCTTTTTTAATATTTAAAAATAAAACACAAAGGCAATTGGCGGATAAGCATGGATAGAAATGCCCTCGTACGAATTGTGTTGGCTTTTTCCCTGTTAACTGCTATCGGCACAAAATTGAAATTTACTGAGATTCAGCCCTTAAAAACTTAAAATCTTTTTTTAAAGCCCCGATCAACTGGACACTCATCATCAGTTTTGAAACCACCAAAATTACAAATCGCTGGTGGACTTTCAATTATATTTCGCTTGTAGACACTCAATACCGAAGATGAAAGGAAAAATTCGACTTCCGTGATGGGGCTCCGCTGCTCACGGCGTTTTTTTTCTTATGATATGTATTTCAACATATCATAAGAAAAATCTGTATCACCCTGTATTAATTTTTATAGCTGGCATTGAAGCGTATGTTTCGAACGATATTATTTCTAATACAAAATAATGACAATCGAGATATAAAATAAAGATATTATACAATGTTGTATTTAACTGTTGGATACATCGTCTCTGCATCTAGATGCATCTAGATTCTAGATACATCTATCGCAGTACTGTAGGTATAGTATGTAGTTACACTTGCTATTTTATTGAGAAAGGGGATTCTAGGTAGGTAGTTAGAACTAGGCTATCATCTAACACAGCTTCGATCATATAATGCGATATTTCGTGTTGGAAAAAAGTCTAAAAAATCTTGACGGTACCATATAAAATAGATTAGTGGCGGGTGCTGGTGACTATAAAATCGATTTCGACAAGATAGACACATTATTTTCCTTGCATTCAGTATAGTTAAATATGATAGTTCATAAGTAGTGAAAGATCAAGAGAACCTTTTTTTTTAAATTAACTGTGTAACATACTTCAATCCCGGTACCAAACTGAGAGACTCCAAAATGTTTCCAACCACTCGAAGTCGTTTCAGAAATCAGATTACAGAAGTTTATAAAATATATCCGCAGTCGTATTATATTACAACTCTAAGAAAAAAGTAAAGGTAATAAAATTTTGAAAAAAATATGATTGGTTAAAAAAGATCACAAAGATAAAAAAGTAGCTTGTAGAGTGACAGTTTAATTTATTTATCTCTCTCACACAAAAATGTGACAAACTAAGTCGGATTTACATAGCTAAAAAAAACTTCATAATTCAAAAAGTTAAATGAATGTATATAATTCTTAAAACTATTCATTTAGATTATAATTTAACATTTCTAAATCGTATTCTGTATTGCCATATTCTATTTTGAATTGAAAAGTAATATTTTTATGAATGTTGCTGCAACAGGGTAGTTTCGTACTGAAAATAATTTATTTCATTTTTTGCTATAGTGTAAATCCAACTTGTAAAATTTTATTACGTTTACTTTTTTCTTAGAGTTGTAATATAATAATTCTTTTTGAATATCATTCTAGAAATGTTAATAAATCATTTAAGGCATTTAGGCCAATAAAGAAAAGTAAGAAATTTTTTTTAAAAGTAATTTAACGCCTTAATACCCACACAATCATAACTTTTGTATACTGGTAGATTTTTTTTATACCAGAAATTATTTTTTGCCTTCTGCTCGATTAATCGATTTACACGAAATGATACAGTGGCTCATCTCTAAACGTATATGCAACTATCAATTCCCATTTCATGTAAAGCATTCATATGAGAACTCAGTATGATTAGTTATTTATGATACGTCACTGTTCCTTTCTTTTTATATACACGATGGTGTAAAAGTAATCCCGTAGGATTTTATAACTCCCTTCTCTCCACTTTACTATCCATTTACGTAACATATGAACATTACATACAGGTATCAGTGTAATATTATGAAGCTTTGTTAAATGTTCAAAAGTCCCATCACAAAGTTGGTAACTTTATAAGTGTATTTATAGATGAGTTAGATTGAATGTATATTTCTAACACATGTATTTATGTGTCTGTTAAATCAAGTATAAATATCTCCATCAGAAGATGTTAGAAAAAATGCTAGGGAAGTGAATAAAGTGTATAGTTAGTAGTTGACTTCTGTAAATTTTGTGCATCTGTAACTATTATTATTACAGGAATTATTCTTTTGTTAATACAGGTGCGAGAAAGAAAAAAAATATTTCGTATTCATTTTAAGAAAGGGTGCAATATATTTTTTATTATTTTTTTTTATTATTTATTTTTTTTAAGTAATACTATAATCAAATCATTTAGCATGATTCATATCACAGAATAACTAGAAGCAGCCTACATATACAAATCTGTCGTTCGTAAGTTGCAATAAGTTGCAATTTATACCGCGACTGATTTAGTCTGTTACTGCCCGTAATGAGGTTCACGTCGTAACGAGTATCATTGCTTTTTTAATCAACTCGTGAAAGGGTAACCTGGGATAAGAGGAGCCGGTTGGCCCCCAGACGAGATTTTTAACGGCACTTTGGCTACTACATAGGAACTCCAATATAACGTACTCCAATACAACGTAGCGAGTGGTGGGGTACCCCTCTCACAGATTTGAAGACGTGAGATTGTATTTGTGTCAAGGTATACATAATCATCAATTCAGGGGCGTAGAAAATTTATGTGAGGGTCTGAGAAGCTCCTATATATTTTTTCACATACACACGTGTAGCATTCACACATAGCCATAGGTACTTTTACACAAATAAATATAATCAGTGTAAATATATACACATTTACAACTATGTGTGAACTTGTTCGAAAATATTCAGATTCCTGTGAACTTTTACAGTAAATTTATCAACACCAACAAACAATTACACCAATATACAGACTTACACGTACATATTATTTCACCTATATCCATTATCCATACGTAGACAAATATGTGTGCGTATACGAATACACATCGATTTCACGATTTGATTGGTTATAGAAAAAAAGCCAGATAATAAACTCTGATAAAAGTTCCATAATATTCTATTCGGAAAATAGCAAAGATGTCGAAAAACCGACTTCATCATTTGATGGTCTACCAAAGAAGGGACTAAACAGCAAAACTCAGTAAAAGTTCTAGAAAGTTCTATTCGGGATCTATCAAAGATATCGGGAAACTAACTTCACTATCTAACTGGTCGTCGAATAAAAGCATAAATAACAAAAATTAAGCAATGTTCTAGAATGTTCTATTCGAGAACTAGCAAAGATATTGGGAAACTAACTCCACCGTCGAATTGGTCTTCGAATGAAAGCATAAATAACAAAAAATTTAGCAATGTTCTAGAATGTTCTATTCGAGAACTAGCAAAGATATCGGGAAACTGACTTCACCATCGAATTGGTCATCAAATTAAAGCTTAAATAAGAAAAATTGAACAATGTTCTAGAATGTTCTATTCGAAAACTAGTAAAAATATCGGAAAACTGATTTCACCATCGGACTTGTCCTCGAATGAAAGCCTAAATAACAAAAATTTAACAATATTCTAGAATGTTCTATTCGAGAATTAGCAGAAATATCAAAAAACTGATTTTATCACACATCTAATTATTTATTAAATAAAACATCAAATAGCGGAATTTAGCAAGAGTTAAGATATTTTATTTAAGGAAAATGTAAACATTATACTTTTTTGCAATTGTATACATTTGCGTAAAGGGCATAGCCGGGTAAGATAGGGAAAACGGCCCTTGACGCAAAATTGATTGTTTTTATAGGAAATAATACTTCTTAGCGCCAGATACATTCCTGCCAAATTTCAACCCTCCGAGGCCAATAGTTTATGAATAAACAAACAGACAAAAATTTTCAAAAAAAATTTTTTTTGACGAAATGACTGAGCCGATTTATTTGAGTTTAATATATATTGTGTACCCACCTTAGGCGAACTAATAAAAAAAAAATTAACGTTATATCCCTTTATTATACTGATTTTTTTAAATTTTTAAATTTAAGAAAATTTTTTTTTGGCACTTAGGCGTTAGCGACACCCACCATTTTTTGTTCAATAATTTGTCTATTAGTACTCTATAACATATATTTTTATGGAAAAATTTTAGTTGGTAGAACATAGTAATATTTCAATACAAATGCATGCCATGTTCGGTACTACATATATTACTTATGTATAAAAAGGACCATAATGTAAAGCATCTGCCTTATTTCTAAAACACAGTAGAACTCTAAGCAGTGCAATAAAATGTTCTCTTCCCCCCTGAGTTGCAGTTCTTGGAGTTCCTGTGACGCTCTAAAAAATATATATTTGGAGCTGTTATAAAAAATATGTTTTAACTTGCTAAAAAATAATTTTCAAGGTTAATTTTACCATGAATCTGAATATTTGAATGAAATCAATAAAATTATCTCAGCATACTTACTAATTAAAATTATATCTAACTCAACGAAAATTATAAGTTTTAGAAATTTTATTTAAATAAAGATATTAATAATAACAATAATACGTCTTAAATGTTATATTGCTTTAATAATAATAAACATTAACTTAATAAAATGGAACAAAAAACTTCAACAATGTATAGTAATTACAACAATCCGGCTAAAACCTGTTGTAGTTATTACATGTACATATAACTAACTTGAAGAAAGTAGTGTACAATTGTACGCAATATGTAGCTCGTCCCTCTCACTTGATGTTTTTGTTGCACTTCTTAAGGAGGTGCAGAAAGTGGATTTTTTTCTGTAATAAAATTACATACGTTCATAACTACGACAAACACGCTTAGACAAACGTGTAGCTTTATCTGCCGTCTGTCTTATTTTGTTAACACGATGACGGGTCATGGGGAATTATAACGAAATGACCAACTGGTATACTATTTTGACAGCTAATCAACTTTGTACGAAATTGTTGACATCGTAAAATGTGATGTATGAGCTAACAAACTTTCACTTGACGTCTTACAAAGGAAAAAACTCTAACAAAAGAGAAATCAATGTCTATTTTGTTTTATTGATAAAAAAAGACAAACGACAAATAGTGTTGGACTTTTGTAAATTTAAACTAGTTTATCGTAGTCATGAACGTATGTAATTATATTATTTTAGAAATAGGGTAGATATTTTATTTTATAATCCTTTTTATACATAAGTAATATATGTAGTACCGAACATGGCATGCATTTGTATTTAAATATTACTATGTTCTACCAACTAAAATTTTTCCATAAAAATATATATTATAGAGTACTAAGAGACAAATTATTGAATAAAAAACGGTGGGTGTCGCTAACGCCTAAGTGGCAAAAAAAAATTTTCTTAAATTTAAAAATTTAAAAAAATTAGTATAATAAAGGGATATAACGTTAATTTTTTTTTATTACTTCGTCTAAGGTGGGTATACAATATATATTAAACTCAAATAAATCGGCTCAGTAATTTCGTCAAAAAAAATATTTTTTGAAAATTTTTGTCTGGTTGTGTATTCATAAACTATTTGCCTTGGAGGGTTGAAATTTGGCAGGAATGTATCTGGGGCTAAGAAGTATTATTTCCTATAAAAACAATCAATTTTGCGTCAAGGTCCGTTTTCCCTATCTTACCCGGCTATGCCCTTTATAACTAAAACTTTTGTATAGCATCGCTATTTAACCTCTTTCGCCAAGGAGGAGGATGACCTATCTGATGGTAAAGTTTATTTCTTGATATATATTCTAGGTTTTGAATAGAATAATCTAGAACTTTTGTCAAATTCCGCTATTCAACCATTTCTTTAATGGCAAATCCCATAGTAAAGTTAGTTTTCCGATATCTTTCCTAGTATTCTCAATAAAGTCTGCATAATTTTACACTCATATAACCACTCACATCTGCAAAAAAATTCGCTAATATTGTCAATTTTTTGCCCCGTCACAGTGCTGTTCTCCCTTAACTACTTGATTGAATGATTTGTTTGCCAATAAATTGAAAGTGGGTATGTTTTTCATATTATTCTTATGAAACATTGAGTTTGAAAATATACTGGAGCTCAGTGCATTTAATGGGTATATTTTCAAGCATCGAACTGCGCTTCGTAAGCATTAAATATGTACTCGGACTCAGATCTCGTCGTCAGCCCTCCGGCTAATACATACGGCATAATTTTTTGAAATATAACCAAAAACGTTAGTGATTTCGCGTACAATTTTAGTTTTTTTAATGAATATAACAGCATTAGTAGACCAACTGTTTTTGGCAACTCAAAACCTTAAATTTTTAAATTTCGATAAACGATAAATAAACAATTATATTTTATTTATCATTTTCTTTTAACAATAAAATTACAAGTAATGTCGAAAAAATGTAATCTTTAATAACTCAAAAAATCTACCTACAATTTTATGAAATAATTTTTACCGGCTCCCACTTCTTTTCATTGTAATTTAGTTTTTATTTGTTTTTCCTCTTTTTTAATTATTAATTAACGGGGATAAACATAAAAATTTCAAGAAACATGAGAAAAAAAAAAGACAATAAATGTAAAAATATGGGAAACTTGATATGTATCTTCCTCCCTTGCACTTTTTAAATGTTTCTATCTTAAATCTTTAGTATGAAATGCTGCATAACAAAACAAGTGATCATTTATATAATCACACTCTAAAATTGTTCGCGTTTCTTTCAAATTTGTCTTTCACAATTCTAGATTGCACTAAATTCGAATAGTCTGTAGGGTCATTTCATTTCAAATCATCCAATAAAAACATAAAATGTCACCCATGACCTCAGATTTAGCTGAAAATTTTTTTATTTGTTTATTTAACCATTCTAATCATCTGTACAATATTTACAAAAATTATCTTTAATAGTTTTCAAGTTATGAATTTTTGAAATTTAGCAAAATAGGGTTAAAATGATGTTTCCGTGGTATCACTTTCGGTGACGTTATTATATTAAAAAATCCATAACTTCTGTAATATTTAACATAAAGCAATAATTTTTTCATCAATATGTTCAGAAAAGTCAGGAGATTACAGGAATTTTGGTTAATTATCACTTCATGTTTTTATGTAATGCTTTGTTAGACTTAAATTTTGAGACATTTTTTAATCGATAAACAAAAAATCTTTAAAAGTGATTATTGACCAAAGGCATAGCAGTAACCGTAGTAATCTTTTTTTTTAAATTTACACTAAGGATGTAAACTAAAATAATCTGGTACAAAAATAATGGTTTTTTACCCGCTAATATTTTTCAGACACGTCCGACGTCTGGAAGCTCAGAAAACGAGCTTTTTGGAATAATTTCCCAAAATTCAAAATTTTTGTTTACACCATTGGAAAGAGGAGAAAAAATTACATAAGAAAGGTATTTAAACTATTATTATATGTCAACTAGTTTCCAAGAAAAACTACCTTTTATAAATGGTCGCCGTATATACCACTGTCGCAGCATCCTGCATAACATAGCGAATTTAACACTTCCTTAAGGTGGGAAAAAGCATACGCTCCATTTGTTACAAATATTATTATTTAAATGGATCTTTTCAAATGGAAATATGTAAAATATTTTCAAGAAATTTTAATACAGTTTTACAGTGTAGGAAAGCAATATGCCTAAAACAATCAACAAAATAAAAGAAGTTACATGGGGGAGAAAAATTTTCTTTGTATATAATATATATGAAGTAATTTTGAAAGATGTTCTTTTTCTTCTCTCACACTTATAATTTCTGGGAATTAATATAAAATTTATGATGTTTTTTTTTTTTCTTTAGAAAAACAAAAAATTTATTTCGAGTAGATAATTCTTAAGCAATTTTAAAGGATGGTGAGACGCGGAGGGCTCGGAGCTATTTTTTGTAATCATTTTATAGCGGAATATTGACCGTTTCATTAACTTTTTTAAGTGTGCTAAATTTAAAAAATAAATTACCGAGTCTGTGTTAGGCACGCTTCAAACCAGGGTTCCTCAGTAGCTAGAGTTTGTCACAGTTTTCGAAATAAAATATAGTGCATTGAAGTACATTTTTTTATGATTCATGATAAAAGAAGTAAATAAAAAAAAAATCAATAACTAACAGCGTAAAAGGCGAACTAAAACGATGGAAACAAGATGAAATAGAAGAAAAAGGAAAAAGAAAAATATACAAAACGCAATATTAATATTTCGCAAACGAGACTTCAAAATGAAAAATGATACAAGGAGCCTTCATTTTTATAGCGCCTTCTAATACCCAACACGATATCGTTCGTGAAAAAAAATTATTCTCCTTTTCTAGTCCAGGAAAGTGCTTCAAGATATCAAGAAAAATTTTTTTTGCCGAAGATTATTTGAGACTTACACCTATTACATATACGTGCAAAATTTCATTTTCACAGACCAAAAGATCTAAATACAAATTATGCGGTCATAATCAGACAGACAGACAAATATGATGAATCTATAAAGGTCCCGAAATATGTTTCTTTATAGAACCCTAAAGAGACCATATACAACAATATTTTTCTGTTAGGATTTTTGACCGAATAATTGTAATATTAAAAAAATTTGTTGCCCAACTGTATTTTCACGCAAAGTAACAACAATTTGACTTGCTATCTCGTTCCTAATAGTAACTCCAACATTCTTAAACACGGCAACTAATAGGAACCAAGTCACTCTTCATTTTTAATAAATTAGATAATGTAAAAATTTTGAATACCATATGTGCCTTTCTCCTGTCTCTTTATTTTTAAATTGAGCCCATTAGTATACATATAAGCAATTTCTTAATGGAAGTTGGCAGCAAAATTCAATTTCTCCCTCTTTTTCCGAATTACATTAAATAATTTAAATTTTTTTCAAAGTCGACGTCTTAGTAACAGGTATGTATCATGTCATAATTTTATTTTTGGTACTTGTGTGACTGTGCACAAGTTTTTTTTTTGCAATAAAAGAACAAGTGAAATCTACTTAATAAATCTCTAACACTGACTGACAGACAACGCACAGCCCAAATCGTTAGGTTTAGAAGGATGAAATTTTGCACAATAGTGCCCTATATAATGTAGGTGAACACTAAGAATGGATTTTTGAAAATTCATTCCCTAAGTGGGTTAAATAGAGGATGAAAATTTGTATGGAAAGCCATTTTTGAAGTTAGAGATATATAAAAATATGTTACTCTACGTATAAATAATATTTTATTTAATAAATCTTTAACACTGACTGAGATATTCCCGATGGTAAATCCTATCAGATCGGTATACGGCTAGGATCGATATAAATAACACTTAAGAATTAAACTTTTTAAATCATTGTTTTAATTAAAAGTCACAGTAAGCCTACTTACTTTAAGACTTAAATAAAAAAAGAATTTTTAATTTAGTGACGTTGGCAATTCCTTAAAAACCGTACGTAGAGTGATAAGATGAAATTGTAAGTAAATTAGAGGTTTTCAAAACCCTTTTTTTTATTTTTACTATTAGGTATGTAAAACTATCAGCAAAAAGTTTGTTGGATCAGCCACATTTATAAATGGACCTGGAACATTTTTGCTTCAGAAGAAAGGAAATTTTTTAATTTGGTGACGTACACTAAAATTGTTTCCAGTGCCTTAAAAGCGGTTAATGAAATGACAGAATAGTAAACCTACAATAGAATTATTGGTTTCCGAAGTCGTTCTTCTGATGCCAGAAATCTTTAAAAAATGTACCCCATTCCCTAATCTGAGAGCTGCGGATTCGCTCCAGTTTTTGTACCTATATGTGATCTACTTGTACCATTCAAATTAGATAAATTTAACAAAACTCATTGCAGTTATAAGCTTTATGCTCTCAAAAGATCAGTTTTGCCTAGCTTGAATATGTTCATATACGTACATGCATATTGTGCTAACGTAGATAGATACAAGTGAAAAATAAATTTGATACTTAATATTATCTTTAAAAGATATTTTTCGTAGCTACAATCTACTGGGAACATACTTTAATATTCTCTATGGAAATTATATCATTCACAAAAAGAAGTAAAAAGAAAAAATTAAGATAAAATCCATTTTCTTTTCTAAATATTTTATTTACGTTCAAGAGAAAAGGCTTTATTTAATGTTCGCAATATGAAAAAGATATGCAAAACAAACTGAAAGTGAATACTTATCACTTAAATTTGAATTTGTTTTCAGGTGATAAGTACTCGTGAGTACAAAAAAAAAATTGCGGCTACATGACCGAAGTGAAAACTTCTATGGCGATCTCGCAACCGATTTGAAGTTGCGAGTACATAAATGTATTCACTAGACAAGATTCTATTGAACAGTTTCTATTAAGCCAATACAATAATACGGAAAATAAATAATAAAAATGTCATCGGGTTAAAACCAGAAACAATAACCAAAATTTATTGTCTGCTTACCATAAAATGTCAGAAGGTTGGAGAAGAAGTATATTTGAGGTATGTTCCAAGAAACACTAGAATTTCCAGTTCGCGTGAATCCAGTATTTTTAAATCAAAAAAGAATTTGGCGCTTCGATAGGGCAAATTTAAGAGTATTAGGAAAAAATATTTTGATGATTAAAAAACTTTTTTTATTGTTTTAATGCTAAATTATATGTCAAAATGTTTAAATAATATATATAATAATAACTTATTATTGCTAAAAGATACAGCTGAGGCAATTTTATATTTGGAAAGGGCATTTAAAGGGCAATTTTTTAAGCTATCACACGTTAATTTAGAAATTGATTTAAAAAAGAAAAAAAAATTGTCGCGGCGCCAACGTCGCGTAGCCAAAACAAATTCAATTTAGAATTTCAGTTCAGTATTTAATATGTAGGAACGATTAAGTTAATTGTTAAGTATTTCAAAAGATGTCTCTACTAAAGACTTGAGTTATGTATTCTATACCTTCTATAC
The DNA here is from genome assembly GCA_035578155.1 of Brachynemurus nebulosus. Lineage (NCBI taxonomy): Eukaryota > Metazoa > Arthropoda > Insecta > Neuroptera > Myrmeleontidae > Brachynemurus > Brachynemurus nebulosus. Next base: position 170,977,983 of record JAPWDM010000001.1, read on the forward strand.
TAAACAGAATATTAATTTACAAACATATCCATTAAACAATTAATACATATTGTACATTAAAATACATTAATTTTTAAAAAGTAAGAAAACTTCTTCATATTTTACTTATTACTTACTAAAATAATATGTCTAATTATAAAGTAGGTAATTAATATATCTATCTGTAATCTGTTTGCTAATTTTAAAAAAAAAGTGTATATATTAAAGCAAATAAATAAAATCAAAAATTTGAAATTCCTTTTGACAAAACAGTTCAAACAATCTGTTTACTGTTTAAATTTTTAAATTATAAGGTTAAAAATAAAATATTCGTTAATGCGCATGTCTGGGATTTAAAATACTTACTCTGTAGCAAGAATTTCAAAAACCAATTCGGGTAAGTTCAGAATTAGATTTAAATACTTGATGGAACATAAAATTTGAGCTTTTTGTAAACTAGAATTACAATTCCTCCTGATTGGAACAGTAAAATTAACTATACGCATGCTCCTTAAAACGAGAATTAATTCGAGTATTTGTTGGAACATACCTTTGGTGCTCCGTGCCAAAATAGACAAAAACGGAACACTTATGTAATCACTTCGATGTCCGCTCGTTCGTTACAAACGATTTTCTTTAAAACCATTCGACGTAAAGATTTGAAATCTAGGATCCAATTATAGATGTAAAATTGAATTTTGCTTATGGGAATCAATCCCGGCGGTAACCTGCAAAGTGGGAAAAACTCGATTGCTTATTTGTTTATCGAAAAATAAGTAAAAAGAGGCAATAATGCTACAAAATTTTTTCCTTGTAAATAATTGCTCATTAGCTTTCAAGGCTTAAAATTACTGTTAAAAACAATCGGCAACAATATCTTAGTTCAAAAAGTTTTTCTAACAAGCAAAATTTATAATATAATATAATAACATTAATTTAAGTATATGTTTTCGCAATTAATTTTTATAAATTCAGTTTTAAATACGTTAAATTATTCACAACCCAACCGTAACCTAATTAAAATATAAATAAAATAAATAATATCCCATGTTCACAATCTTACCTTTACCTTCATTTCATCTAATTATATAGGACTATTTGACTGACTGTCTCTATTGTATTAATTTAAAAAATTCATCAATCAATTTAAAATGTAAATGTCTTTTTATCAACGAAGAAAATTTTATAATTACACAAAATAATGTTGAAAGGTGAACAGTATGGTCTGTTTCACGGGTTTGTAATATAGGAATACAGCATAACTTCTTTTTATGCGGTCAGTCTTGTACGATACCTTTTTATAAACTATCAAGATGTAGTGAGAAAATATATATACCTATACCCCATCCCCTACGCCTTTCGAAACAGTATGATAGTTGATATTTTTGGGGAAAATTCAACTAAAAATTGCTAATTATTTAAACTTTTAAAGATCCTTCACGCTTTCCTTCCTGCATGCTGAATAATTTAAGACTAAAACACGCTAAATACTAAACACTTAATTTACGTATTCGTAAGCGTATTCGTACTCGCAAATAGTATTTTAATAATAAACTTATCAAACTTAATTAATATAAATTTCTAGCTCTCCAAAACTCCAAAATTTATTCATATATTTACTTACGTTTCTTAAATTTTTGAGGACTACGACTTAAAAAAAATATTATTAAGGCCCGATCTACACTATAATGCCGATATCGGTACGCTCCCGCTCCGATCTCGCTCCGAAATAATCTTGTTGTGTTCACATTGCAGTGCTGATAGCATGCTGGTACCTATTCGTTCTCCATTCATATTATAATGCCGCTCTCGGTACACTCCCAATTCGGTCTTAGTTCGATGCAAATATCTTTTCATAACAACTGAATGCAAGTGAAGCGAAATGGAATCAAAAAGGTGTTCCGACTTCCGATACCGTTCCGATAAAATATTATCTGAGCAGTGTTAGTATCGGAGCGGTATTGGAGCGAGAGCGTACCGCGATTGATATCGGAGCGATGAGGTGAAGACACTCATTGTTTCTTGTGTAACAATATTTTATCGAATCGGCAGCGTAGCGATATCGTATCGAGAGCAGAGCGAGGGTGAGGATCGGGCCTTAATCATTTAAATATCATATCACATTATTTAAGAATATGTAGTTCCAATTATTAATACGGACACTGTAAAGCTATTCTAAGAACAATAGATACAAAACAAAAGAACAAAGCAATAGTACATCTCTGTAGTTCATTTCAGTTAAATGTAACCATGCTTCGTCACTTTGGATTTAAATAATTTCCGTTTTCTTGGCTTTATCTCTTCTATTATTGCATTTATGTAGATTTTAAATTTGCAGTTTATTTTTAGAAAAGAATAGAAGATCGATTTGTTTCGAATATAAGAATAATTTAATTTTTTAACGAAAACTCATGATCAATTGTATCTGAAATAACTTATAACAATAGTATTTATACAGGGTGTTAATTTAAATTCAACAAAAGAAATACAGGAACGTAATAATAGTCTAATAATAACGTAATAATATTTGTAATTGAAATGGCAAACGGGTGAAGGTGTTTGGTGATATTTTTATAATTTTGCAATAGAATTAACGTTTGGAAAGTTTTCAGTTATATACAGTAAACTTTCGGAGATTGTACGATCACAAATTGCGATCACGATCATTTTAGTGGTAAGGACTTAAACACGACATGTTTACGTCACATAAACATTACATTCAGAAAAATACCGACACTTTTTTAAGCATTAGAAAATGGTTTAAAAGCAATTCTTTAATTTTAAATAGAATTAAAATAGAAACAAGAATTGTGTGTTTGTAAAATTTGCGATCCGATAATCTCAGGGATATTGGAATTTGGCATATAGAAATCTGACAACTTCCAGTTTTGTATTTAGAATAATCAAAGAGAAAATACTTAACCTTTTTAAACAAACCATATGGAAAAATTTTTTTGTCTCAAAATGCCGGACTTTTTACTGCCAGTGATAAGTACAATGGATAAGGTTACAAAAAGAGAAAAAGAAAAAGAAAATTAAAATCCCAACATCAAAAAAGTGAACCCTAGGAATTTACAAAATATAAATTATACTAAACTATCTTGATAAAATTGAACATTATTTAGAATTATATCGTATTTCGGAAAATCTGTCACAGATGACGGCACCTGTACCAGTGAATATATATTTAATCAATTAAAGAGTTAAAGTTAAAATTATCTTTGAGAAATAGTGTATTGAATCATCCTTTAGTATATTTTTCGAATATATACCTACTTACTTAAAATAATATATAAGTATATTATAAAATTTAAATATCTTTTTAATTAGTACTAAAATGAAGCCTTTTGATATGCTTATGATTTAATTAATAAAAAATATTATACAACACGTTTTAATTATTATAAAGCATGAACTTGTGAAAATGTAATGAAATTTAATGATAATGGAAGAAAGAACAAGATGAATTTCTTTATTAAAATTTATTTTTATTTCCTCCGCCTGTCTCTTTTTCTTTGTCTATTTTTGTTTTTTTGTGAATGAATAATTTTGAAATTAATTTTTTAAAGAAATCAGTAATTTGTACGCATACTGGTTGGGTACCCAGACAATTAGTAGGTACATTAAAATTTTACAAGATATTCAAATATTTTTTTTTAAATTATTTTCAGTAATAAGTAATTTTGACGATTACCAATATAAACTTTCGAGTTTCACCTCATCGTCAAGAGGAATATAGTTTAAAATTTTATTTTGATTATCACAAGCCAATTTTGGCTCTCGTAAAACTCAAGTTCTATTTGGTGTGTTGAATTGAAATTCTATACACACAATGACATGCAAAAGATCATCCTAAATTTCAAATTTCATAAATCTAACATTAATAGCTACTGATAAGTAACACTACCCAAGTGCCACTCGCCAATCTTCTTGAAACTTTGCTGGTGTGCAAAATAGGCAAAAATAAAGGATCCGTTTTTTTTTTTTTATCTTCCAAGGCCCACGTTCACGGGGTGAAACCAGCCCTTAAATTTGGGATTCAAATCGTATTTATTAAGATATCTCGAAAATTATAAGAGATAGAGGAAAACTTTAAATTGAGGAAATGTTCTTCTTTAAAACACCTATTCACCTATATACGCTAAACCAGGGTCACGTTTATAAGAGGGGCTGGAGGAATGAAAATGGAGGTAAATTTTGTTGTACAGCCTAAGTGGTTCAATGTATTAAATTTTTACTATCATAAATGGAAAGAGCACCAAAAATTAGGGGACATGTGTTTCTGCGTTTTTCCGAAATATGTGTGGTATTCAAGATATATAAGGAAGAAGATAGGATAGATTATATTTCATTATTATTTATTGCAAATACGTTCTATATTTTTTATTTCATCATGAAAATATAAATTTTTACTTTTCGATAATGATTCGTGTCTTTTTCAGTATTTACTGAATTGGTAATTTATTCATGTGCATATTTGGTTACTCCTATTCTGTATTTCTTACACCTATTTCTGTGAAAGCTGTGTGATCTGTCTGTGTTCATGAATACTCGACAAGAAGCAATAATGTTGACATGTTACTTAACCAAAATTTCGGTTTTTAGAACCAGCATGCATCAACGTTTTGATAAAATTCTGTTTGCCGCAACAAAGAGGTTGTGTGCTATTTCTTATTGTTTCGGAAACATCCAACTACAAAATTGCCACAAAACTTTTATGAAACAATGAAAATAACGTTAAATTCGGCATATTTATCACATAACAGCCGAAAAGTATCTGTCATATGTTAATTCCGAAACGTCTACCAGGGAAATTTAATCGTTACCAATCTACTTAATAAATCTCTAACACTGACTGACTGACAGACAACGCACAGCCTAAACCGTTCGGTTTAGAAGAATGAAATTTCGCACAGAAGTTCCCTATGTAACGTAGGTGAGCACTAAGAAAGGATTTTTGGAAATTCGCCCCTAAGTGGGTTAAATACGGGATGAAAATTTGTATGGAAATTCGTCATTTTTGAAATTAGAGATAAATACAAATATATTACTATATGGCTATTAAAATAAATAATATTTTATTTTAGTAAATCTTTAACACTGACTGTCATACTGAGATGTTGCCGGTCCCATCTGGTTGGTATACGGCTACAACATAATAATAATTTTTATTTGCTGACGTTAGCTATGCAACTGAAATCATGAATAACAACAGATTACCACTACAAATAGCGTCCGGATAAACTTACAAATTTGTCCACTTTGAGCGCTCTAATGAAACTCTAATTATCGAAAATAGTGCTGACTGATTTTCAATAATAGTTACGAAAATTGAACTCATTTTAAATAATTGATATTCGGTACAAATATTAATGTATATAATCAGAATACTAAGAATAAGATAGTGGGTTATTTTGTACAAAAATATTAGATTCGTTGTATTACGAATATTATTTTATAAATATATTTTCCTTCACACCTTTTTTTACCCAATTTTAGTCTGAATTGGAAAAATTATATTTTAACAATTCATTTCATTTGCAGCCAATAAATTTTTAATTCGCACGTTAAAACGTTATACCTGTTCACATATTTTTGAACATCATCCACCAAATACAATATACAACATACATGTCTATACAGCATTTATCTATATATTGAACATCAAACAATATACCGGATGTCTGTAATAAAATTGCTATACACGGAGAGAAAAATCATATAATTTTTGTAGATAAACTTTCAGAAAAATTACCATGCTCTCTTATAATGCGTGCGCGAACGACGACCAAAATAAAAAATATGTGCTAGCATGGTAAAATTTAATGTACTAACACAACTTTTATCACACTCTTATGCATATATGTTATAGTTTAATTCTTGTTGTCGTACTCTTTCATTTGCGCATCTGACCCGCAACCTTATGTTGCTTGGGCTGTACCTGTAAAAACTTCGAAGATTCCCGATCTTTTCCAAATTTCGATTTTTTATGATGCATACAAAAATGATTGCCAACAATATATTCTAATACTAAAGATAGTGAAGTAACAAAATGATGAATTAAACGGTAACATCCCCGTCCTCTAAGTCAGTATAATGAATACTGCTTGCTGCTTGTAAGACTGCTTGTAATGAATCAACGTGCTTGGTCCGACCCGTCCGACCAAGTTAGTCGTCCACCTCCACACCTATGGTTGGCTATGTGACTTGCTATGAGTGAGGTACATTTCAACAGCGTTCACAACACACACAACTTTCTTTCTCTTTTTTTCTTTCTACTATTAGCAGATAGCATTTCAAATATTATAATACAGCATCGCAATTTTGGTAAGAAAAACAATTAAAAAATATTTTTTTGTCGGCAATGGAACTTTTTACTGTGCTGTTTTACAAATTTTACGGGGCTAATATAACGGAAAATATATTCTATCCTTTAAATTTTCTATGATTAATTATAATTTTTATATTTTTACCGTACAAAATTGAATATGTTCGCCTTTTACACGTCGATTGTAGTGCTGAGCACAGTAATTTTTATATGAATTTTCTCTCCGTGTAGTATGAGAATTTTTGAATTTTTAAAATTCGGTTAAATTCGATAAATTATACAGAAGCGCTTTACGAGTAGCATACTGTCTCCAAACTTATACAATTCTATGCAGTTTAGGAGCTATAACTCAGAAACTCATAATTTCAGTTTTTTTCCCGTAACAACTTTACATAGAATTTAAATGCCTTCTTAAAATTTTTCTATGACTACCTGTTTTCAAGTTATGTACCTACCCGAATTTTGTTTTCCTTACAAAACATAAAGTGGATTTTGATACAGTTAAATATCTTTTTTCTTCACTTTCTAACACTTTATTTTTCAAAAATACCACTTTTAGAGTTAAAACTCTTACATTACATGTTTCGATCAATATGACCATTATCAAACAAACTTATCACTGCATGTATATATGTTAACCGGATCTGTATCTCTTATATCATTTACAAGATCACTATGCTAGGAAAATAATATTGGCGACACCTGGTATATAAAATTATCTAATAAAAAATTAAATTTCTTAATTAATACACAGTAATATTCAATATTGAGGGTTGTGTGTAAATATATAAAACAAGTTTTCCCGCACTTCTAACGTTTTTGGCACAATTCCAAAAGAGCACACATGTGCTCGAAGGAAGAATAGGTACCTACATATATTTGGGCATAAAAACGTAGATGGTGGGAGGAATAGGGAACGAAATTGAACATAACATCACTGGCGGCTTTATTTTCACATTTCAGTTTTATTGATTTTTAATTGTATGGAGATAGGCATATATTAGAGCAATATATGTACTTATAAATCGTTGGAAGTATATAAGGTATTCAGTAAGGTATGCAGATAATTTTAGTACATTTGGATTAATTCAGGATTTATAATATATGGTTGTGTTGACAAATATAATTTTAATAAAGTACCTACGCATGGTTTAAAATAAACTATTAATTTTGTATTAATGCTAGAACTACTTCTTTGTTGACAATATAAACTATTAGACCTTCAATACTAATCCTCAAAATAGTTATCAAATGATATTCCAATAAAATCTCAAAATAAATTTTAGATAAAAAAAGTGCAACTCCGTAGACCCGGCAGTCAATGTTGAAAATATTTTTGAACTCAACATTTATGTAATTCCAAATTTCATTCTTTATATGGCTCAGTTATTCGTAATCTTTCATGTAATATGATAATAGTATCTTATACACCAAGGGGCTAGAGGGAGACCTCTATTCCCGAGTCTGAAGTTTGCTGTCAGAGGGCAGGGCCGGGCCTACGGTTATTACGAGGGGGAGGGCCAGACTTTGCTGTCGCCAAATTTTCCCCTGCAAAAAGTAAGTGACGAGCAAAAAAACATTCAATTCACCGTTTTGGCGCCCCGCAAAAACTGGCAAGGGGCACGTGCCCCCGTTGCCCCCCTTCTAGATCCGGCCCTGTCAGAGGGCCTATAAAGGCTCCAGTGCAACAATTATGCAACAAGGGATCAAAAAAAAAAAACTTTATTGCTTATATACCATTCTTTTTTTGCAATTTCGAATAATTCAAAAAATTATAAAAATTAAAAAAAGTTTACTTAAATATCATTTAAATTGTATGGAATAATTATATCAAGTGTATTTTGGAAAAATAATTCAAATTAGACAATACAATATCACTGTCTGTCTTTAAGGTTGAACTTATTTATTATTTTAAATTACCTAGTAACATTAATTTAAATTTTACTTGCTAATAGGTAATATTCTGTAAATTCAGCTTGTTAATTGGCTTAAAAGCGGAAGTAAAACTTTGCGCCTATAAGGGACTGAATCTACGCTCATACGAAATTTCTAACAGTAGTAGAATTGCAACAAACTGAAATTTAAGAAAAAATTTTCTCATCAAGGGTAATTTATTTTTATTTTAAATTTATTTCATAATTTTCAAATTTAAAGAAGCCCGAAATCCTTCATAAAAACATAATTTTTTAACCACGCAACTGTTTTAGTTGTGTTTATTTTCGAAATTTACATGTAGGCAGCGTGGCCGAGTGGTCTAAGGCGCTGGTTTTAGGCACCAGTCTGAAAGGGCGTGGGTTCGAATCCCACCGCTGTCAACTGTTTTTTTTAATTAAATATTAATTTATAAAATACTTTCGTTTTTGATTGCAATAAAAACGAAATTTTTAATTAAACTTAAAACAATTTATGTCAAATACTGACATAATTTTTTATGACGTAAACTAATTCTAAATTTACTTGTATATTGTTATCTTATCGTTAAACTTTTTCGATTCGTTTGCATTATTTATTTTATTAACAATTAGCGTGCTATCAATTTTATACATTTCCCGTATTTCCGATTTTACTTATTCTGTTGCTATAGTATTGTAGTGTATATGTACACAGCAAATGTCAATGTGTTGCAACAACAAATTTTTTATTCAGTGTAAAAATTTGGTCCGCGCAAGTTACATATCTACGACTACCATTAAATTGCTTATTTGCTGTACAAAATACTATCTATGTACAGTAGAATTTTAACTAAAAGAAAGAGCATAAATTCCTCTTAGTTAGAATTTATCTCTTTTTATTGAATATAAAAGATATATAATTATCTCTCTTTCATTTATTTGTACAATTTATCTCTTTTTATTGAATATAAAAGATATATAATTATCTCTCTTTCATTTATTTGTCAATGTTGCCTTGGTTAACATTTAAAATATTTGTAATCCCCTTACCTCAGAATTCCCCTTAAAAACTTTCTTTTAGTTAAAATGACTACTGTAAAGTATGTTTTACCTATAGCAACTGAATGTTTACGTTTGCTTTGAATAAATTTCAAATTCTACAGAATTTTAATGTATTGTATTTATACCAAAATAATAATTATTGTGAGTTTCATGTTAGTCGTAGATAAAGTATAGTATGTAACGCGGTTATAAGGCATATTTTTTTATTATTACACACTTGCGCAATTACTCACTCGCCGCTGCACGACTCTTGCGTTACTTCTTTGCTCGTGTGTAATATGCAACTTACAACCTCAGTCACATATTATACATATTATTTCGAAACACAGTAAAATGTGTCTAAAAACGTTATACATCTACCTATATATATATATATATATATATATATATATATATATATATATATATATATATATATATATATATATATATATATATATATATACACATATATATATATATATATATATATATATATATATATATATATATATATATATATATATATACACATATATATATATATATATATATATATATATATATATATATATATATATATATATTACTGTGGCTTTTTAGCTATGTTCACGCGATAACTCTCGAACAAAAAATCCTATTTTTACGAAATTCAGTGAAAATGCTGGAAGTCCAAAAATCTCTGATGATTTCTTCAGCCAAGTTCAAAAGTTTTTGCGACATTTTTTTACACCATTAGAAAGAGGAGAAAAATTAAAATATAATTTAATTAAATTAAACATAAAATACATTTTTTATATGGTTCATTTCACTTAAATTTAACCATGCTTCATCACTTATGAATTTAAATAATTTCCGTTTTTTTGGCTTTATCTCTTTCATTATTGCACTTACGTAAATTTTAAAATTGTAGTTTGTTTTTAGAAAAGAATAGAAGATTAATTTGTTTTGAATATAAGAATTATTTAATTTTTTAACTTTGACTCATGATCAGTTGTATTTGAAACAGGGTATAAATAACATAAAAATATCTTTTATATGAGTAGCTCTACAAACGAGGGAATTTCGGACGGCCCAACTCATTTTGTACATTAATATTTTGAAAAATACATTTTTTCTAGATGGAAACTGTAAACCATTACTGCATCTAACTGGTCACTCAAAATAACCCGGCTTCGAAATATATGTTTTATAAAAAATGACACTTAAAATGTAAAATTCTCAGTCTCCTGGTATGTCTCCTCTCCAGAGTAAAACATAGTAGACGAAATAATTATTTTTTCTGAATGTATAAAAAAAAAATTACACTGAAGTAGTAATCTATAATATTAGTACTTTTTTACTGTATAAATAATTTTTGAATTTTTTTATAATTTCTTTAAGAAATATTCTATTGAATTTTGTCTCCCGAATTTTGCATCATTCTCCTATCAAAACAAAACATTTAAAAAATATAAAAAATTTATATTCCGATAAAATCATCGTTTGTCATAATAATTAACTGAAATATAATAAATAAAATAAAGTACATGTTTTACTTAATTTGAGGTTGTATCAATTAATTCAGTTAACATTGTAAGTGAGATAAATATAAATATTATTATGTATTATAAATATTATCTGAATGGTAGCTATTGGTACTGGAACGGGGTTGAATCACGACTGATACTATATTTGATGTGAATGCGCTCATTGTTTCTTGTGTAAAAATATTTTATCGAACTGGGAGTCTATCGAGACCGTATCGAGAGCGGCACGATAGTTTGAATCGGGGCTTATAATGTGACTAAAGAACGAACAGCATTGTGATGTGAACACAACAACATTTTATCGGAGCGAAACTGGGAAACTTTACAATGCTTTTAAACACATTTACTTTTACAGTGTATATATGGGTAAGAATATCATACACACCAACAAACTGAGCGATAAGTACATTAAAACACAATAGCACACAAAACAAAAGGCCGCACGAACATCGAAATGCGAATGTCGAAAATAAAATAAAATTGTAATAAAAACAAAACCGTCCTCACTCTCCAAAATTTTTTTGTTGTTTGCGCCTCATTTCTTATTATTCGCCGTTGGTTCACTCGTTCCGTTTACGAAATGAATTAAAATTTACAACTTGACCGGTCGGCCATTTATTACTTTTGATAATAAAATTTGACTTTTATTTATATTTATTTCCCATTTCGCCTTTTTTTTTCATTCGCTTTGAGATAAAATATAGGAAATTTTCTTTTTTTTTTAATTAATTAATCACTCTAATGTATGCATCCGAACGAAATTGGATAATTTGCTTCCTTAGTTATCTACAAAGAGACGAAATTGTGTTTTATGTTTCAAAATTTGAAAGACTCTAAAAATTAATCTTTGATAAAAAATCATCCTAATCCTGTTTATACAATATTTTTAGTTTAATCTTTTTAGGTAAAGCTAGTCATGAGTAGAAAATACAATAGTCGATTAATCGACTAAATTTTAATCAAATTCATTAAGAGGATAGCGGGGTATTTGACAGTATCAAGGAAAAACAATCAAATCAGTTTTTAATGAAAATTTTTGATAATAGATAACAATTTATTATGCTAATTTATTCTAAACTTGACTATTATTACTATTTAATTTAAAAAAAAATTAATAAAGAAATAATTTTTTTGTTGTTAACCACGTGATTTGAAACGGGTTGTAACGACACATAATTTTATACTTCAACACTATCCTACTATTCCTACTTCAAATACTGGTTATAAAACATGACTACGAAAATTAATCCAAAAATTTATTTTTTTTAGTAATCACCAATTTCTTTTCTTACTTTCAAGAAAAATAAATTGCTTTTTCCTTAGTTACGGAATGCCAGTTGTTATTTAGATAATGTAATTGTAACTGATAGCTAATGAACCCTATCGGAAAAATTTTCAAAAAAAATTATTTTCAAACAATATTAAAACGATTTTTAATATTGTTTGTAAAAGTGAAAAATTTATATAACAGGGAAAAATAATTATTCGAGTTAATGTTTCACACCTACAATTATTTTAAAAAGAAAATTAGACCCCTTTAATTATTTTTCGAAAGAAGAAAACAATGGTTTCGGTCATTTATTCGAGGTTAAAGTAGTGGATTTAAAAATAAGCTTTAAGCAAAGTTAGTCAATTATCCAGTATTCAGAGTCTACTTAAGTTAATAAATTGCTTACAATTTCCAATTTATTTAACATCGATTTATTCATCACTTCCCCTTTCAATCCCTTTTCGTACAACTTTTAATTCTAACTGAGACCTTTTAATGGCAAAAAACACCGATAGATAGAAAAGATATGTACATATTGCGACACTGAAAAAATTTTTTACCGCAATAGGGTAAACGGTATAGTTATTGGACATTGACAGTTATTGGACAAGACACTCTCTTTTGGAGATTATAAGGCTTATAGTAAAGCAAACTTCCTGATTTTTTAGTTAAACAGAACCCTCTAGTATCTATTTTCAGCAAATGCATTCTGAGTTAATCATAATTTACAGAAACCTATAACTACGTCACTCTTAGCGTGGTATTAGGTAGTTCATTAACCGATTCAGTGCCATTGGCATGTTAACATGCCAAAGGAAACAAAGAGGGAAATATATCTTGCAACAAAAGACAAGACTATATTTTTAAGGTCATTAATCATTTTGACATTTTTAAGCTGCACTAGTATGTTTTAAATTGAAAAATATTGTTTCTCAATTCTATAATAAAAATAAATTACAAGGACACTAAAAATCCACACTGGGTTATTTTCTAATAAAAATTTTTCCCAAAAAATGTTAAAGTTAAATTGATACTTCTCCAGTTGTCCAACTTGCTTTAAAATGAAATAATAACAAAAAAAATAATACTGTGGATAATTTTATATATAAATATTTACAGAAATATATAAAATTTGTTTCTAATAATTTTTATTGAATGTTTTAACATAATTGAATTTACAGTGTATTATAAGAACATGAAAAAAATTGTTTATTATTGTTAGCAAAAAAATTTTCGAAGGTTTGATTAAATATGTATGTATTACATATTATAAAAAATTAATAAATTATTCACTGTCAACTATAAAAACACATCGGCCACATTGCAGTAGGGTTGATAGGCAGCAGGTATGTTTCATGCACGTACGCTTCTTATAAAGTCAGTATTATATTATTATAATTTATAAAATTAAAAATACATAAGGTATTGTGCGATACACACAAAGTGGGAATGTCAAATTATAAGAATGGTAGATAATGGTTTCTTCATTCTCTTTACTTAAGTTTTTGTAGAATATATTTTACTTAAAATGGATATAATGACATCTGAAATAATTTTAAAAAAATTATTACATATTCCAAATATTAGTTTAATACCGACTTTACAAAACATACATAACAATGTTTATATTTTATGAAGGAAACACAAATCTTACAATTAAAATAAAATATTTCCAGAAGTACCCAGATAATATGTAAACAATTTTCTCTCTTTATCAATGTTTTTAAACCTGTCTTTTACAAACAAAAATTATTTGGCAGCCATTGAGTTAAAAAAGTTTACTGCGTCTAGTGAGTGACAAGGCTAGAATCATTTAATAATATCCTACTAAATTGCGAATCATCGAAAAGGGGTGATCAAGGAGTGAATAAAGGCTATGTACATGATACAGAACTTGTGGATTGTGGAAATACGCCAGAAATTAATAAATGCAATTTTTGTACAATAACTGTATTTTTCTGCACGCACAACTTTAATATTTTTTTTCAGAGACTTACCAATATGTAATATGAAAGTTTTAAATGGTAAGTAAGACAGATCTTACTTTATTTATGAATTTTTTCGTTAAAAATAAAGTTACAACACGTACTTTTTCTGTACTTTATTTTGAAAATTTTTCTTAACTGTCCAATAACTATACCGTTTACCCTATCATAGGTGCATTGCATGTCCATTTGGTTCATCAAGTTTTAATTCTATTTTACCCATTTTCTTGTCTAAACAAATTATTCCCAACCAATTTCACTGGGTGAAAATAAAGAGTGCATCCACCCTTAGCATTTTCCAAACAAAAATCCATTTGAGCGATTTTTAAAGCTTAATCCACCATTATAAAATCGCTAGTAAATTCCCAATTTTCGTCTGTGACTCGTACCGTTTCGTAATTCGTATACACTACTCCCCCCCCAAAAAAAAAAATAGTTGTGCAGTTATTGAACTTAACAAAATAAAAAAAATCATCCATAGTTCGAAATAGAGCTATTTTCATACTTCATTCAATTTTATTACAACTGCTACGACATGATTGCATGCCGTTACGTAAAAATTTCAAATTGCAGACATTATTATATAATCATAAAAAAGTCAATATCGTGACTACCACACTTTGCTACCAACTACTTGTATGACTAGAACGTGGTACATATTATAGGTAGACTATTTAATATGAATAATTGTACCTTTAAATGTGATGAAATGCGCAGGCATTGTCAGGCATGATACTTTTTTTTTAGTATGGCGAACTCACAAATATGTACGATTCAAATCAAATTATACAGGGTGGGTAGTATATAAGTCTCGCTGCGAAAACAGTGGGTAAACAGTGTATCTCACCCATGTAATTAATATCTGTCAATAACTTTGAACCAGAAGTGTTAATAGGCATGATGACAGTAATAAAGAATTATTGAAATTATATATTTTTCTAATGAAATAGGGTTCATGAGTAATAAAAAATGTATTAATTTTTATTTTTTTATTTTATTATTAATTTTTTTTAGTAAAATAAAACAACAAATTACAGCTGTCTGCCATGACAGGCTGAACACAAATCATAGTAAACTACGTCACGTCTATGTAAACAATATTTTTTAATACAAGCTTAATACAAGACAAATAGTTTTTGGATCTCGCCGTACAAGATTTTTTTTTATGTGGAACGTAAACAAATAACTTGCTAGAATTTTTTATTGATGTATTTCCACATTGAGGGACTGTACACCACTTATAACCTTTAGTATTCATATTTCTAACAAAAATCAACTAAATTTTTCTAACTCAAACTCAACATAATATAGACAGTTGCGTTATACTTGTATATCCATACAACTGATTACATAGAAGTGACGTCACAACAGACGCCATGACACATTCGAGCGTTTTGACGTGCATTTCGAAATTAATAATTAGAATAACAATTTTATACTAATAAATCGATTTTTTTTTATAAATAAGATTTTTTTGTTTAAGTAGATATTTCTGAATCTCGTAGAAGAGTTTTTAAAAATTCGTCATCATGCCTATTATTAGAGAAAATTTGATGGTTTGAAAAAAAGGTTCTTAAAATTTTTTTTTTAATCCGGCTGTGACCCTTTAATATTTTAAGATAAATTTTCTGTTTTTAAAAAAGCAACATACAATAAATAGTAACTAGAAGTAAACATATTTACAAAATTATATTGAATTTTGGTCAGCAAAATTATTTTGTACCTTTTGTACTAAAAAGGTGTATGCGTAATTTAATCACGGCCGTATTTAGAAAAATTTTGAAACATCGTCGGGCCAGTTCATTTGCGATTTTCTTCGAACTCTTAATTCGAAAGAACTCCTGTGGTTTTAGTGTCTATAGGGTGCTATGAGCCACCCCTTCAAACGACGAGGGTTATTTACTTTCCACGTTGTACTATGGTCGCAAGCTCAAAAGACCTCCAGAAACTGAGATGAGGGGAACACAAATTGTATTATTTTCATAGTTACCAACCAAACCAAGTAATTATGTTTTTATAAGAGTGAGTAAGTAAACTTCTACTTATTAATATGGTAGACAAAGATAAATGCAGATGTAGATAAAAATGATCTTTTTAGCTTGCGCTCATAATACAAATATCGAATTGTCTTTCCATCACCATAATTTCAAGAACTGATTAAAAAAATAGAAATTTTGACGTGTTCATAATAAAACGCTCCATCAAAAAACCGCCGTCAGTTTTAAAAAATTGAAAATATTGACGAGAGAAATTTTAAATCCCCCTCCCCAAAAAAAAGAAATAATTAATTATAGTTGGCTCCTTAAACTCAAAACTCCCATCAAATTCAAATTTTTAAATCAAAGATATTACTTTTTTCCAGTAATTATTGATTTTACATTTTAATTCGATTAAAATTTTTGAATTGGTATTGTTGCAAGGAAACTTCTAACCACAAATAAAATTCGAGTACAAAAAAGAGACACTAATGTGCGTCATTATAGCAGCAAGTTTCGAATTTATCCTTCGATCCCATTTAGGTAGTACCTACCTAATTCTGATCAAAACTTTGTGAGGACCCCCCTATATAGATAAACCGCCACTCTAAATTTTGCCTCCGTGGACTTGGGCCAATACGCGATTTCTGCCTCAATTAAACCGTAATCAGAGGTACAGTTATTTTCAGCAAGGTTTATTATATATATATATATATATATATATATATATATATATATATATATATATATATATATATATATATATAGATATTACTGTCATTGGCACATTAGTAATATATATATATATATATATATATATATATATATATATATATATATATATATATATATATATATATATATATATATGTACATGTACCAACATTACTTATATTACGCCAGCAAGTTACGATAGCGATGATATAGAAAGATCATTGCCTTGTTATATAAAAAAAAAATATCCACACACATCTTCTAAGTTGATATGTATGTATGGATGTTTTTTTGATGGCAACAGATCATTGGTACATTATGTTATTTTGTTAAATGATACATGAAATTGTCAACTTGATGGAACGTATCACGAAACATTTTTATTTCGCACGGGATGAGCGATAAATGTGTTCGTATCAAAAAACGAGATATCAAAATATGAAATGAGATATAAACGAATATCTACAAACTCTACAAGTGACGTTGGTTTACCATCCTCAGCCAATATAATGTGAACCATGGCTGAAATTAAATGATGGCGTGTAGTATAAACCCCATATGACTCGAAAGACGCCTACTAAAGTATTAAACCAGGGGTGGCCAACCCGCGGCCCGCGGGCCGCATGTGGCCCGCCTGGAATTTTTCTTGGCCCACGAAATTCATCACACTTATACAAAATAATTTTTTTTTTATAATGACCAATGTAGTGAAAACCAGTGTATTAAAAAAATACATTAGGGTAGAGCGGGGCTTGTTGAGCATAGGTGTAAGTTGGGCAATCGAAATATCTCAGAAACTATATACATCGCACGCTAATACATTAAATGGCGGATAGAAGCGGGCAAGAGAGGGGAACTCATTACGCGACTCCCAGTTGCAACCTGTCAATCGAGTGACGTATGCTCACGCTTTATTTATTTTGCGTATAAAAAGTAAAAAATTTTTGTTTGTGAATATTTCTTCTATACGAGGCAATTATTATCTATGTTAAATCAAATAAGTGTTAAACTTTTATAAAATTAGTATACTTTTGATATCTAGAAGGGATTTGGTTCTAATTCAAACAGTTTTTTTTCATAACCTCACTTTTGTATCAAATTGTGTGAGTGGGGTAAGTTGAGCAACAGAACTTTCGTTTGCATTAATTGTAACAGTGACAATGATGATGAAGTTCTTAATATCTATACTTAATGTTTCTATTTTAATTTAAATTCTTTTTTATTTGTTACTTAAATGTTAAAGCCTGAGTATATTAGAAAGACTGAGTATATTCCAAATATTAAGTTTAAGATTTTAGTTTATATATTTAGTTGAAGTTGATTTTTTGTTAATTTTATTTTCTGTATTTAATATACAAAGAAAATTACTTTTTGTTTCACTATTATGTCACTAAAGCATTATAAATAAAAGATTGACTGTCAAATAATCATTTTATTTTATGTCTGATAAACATCTAAAGCATGGTTTGGCTACATTTTCTAACTGCTCAATTTACCCCGTACCCTTGTTCAACTTACCTCACCTATGGGGCACGTTGAGCATGTCCGACTTTCTTCACTTAAACAGCTGTATCTCTTAAATGTGAATTGTTACAAAAATGTTACTATGGGGACTTTAGAAAAGGAAGAAATTACCTACACATTAGTATGCATAACAATAAAATTGGACTTACGGTTGAAGAGCTATGACCGATTAAGTGAAAAGTTGCACAACTAGCCCCGCCCTGCCCTACTTATGTATGCATATATTAAAAAATATATTACATAATTTTATATGCGACCCGTGAAGTTATGATATGCTTCCAAAGTGGCCCGCAAGATCATTTGGGTTGGCCACCCCTGTATTAAACGAAAATAACGAAGTAAATAAAAGCGGTTATAATATATACATTGAGTAGTTATTTTTCTGGATTATCTAGGTTGCCTGCAGAAATTTTCATAAGTATTAGGTGTACAACTAATTTCTACCCGTTTTCAAAAAATAGCATTATCTCACAGCCGGTTATAAATTAATTATTAATACGCGTATATACATACACAGCTGTTTTTACTCTGTAAATTCATCACGCTCTTAATATATTAATCTTCAATATATATATATATATATATATATATATTGAGTTGAAAATGGAAGTAAATAGTGTGTATATCCGCCATTGTCTTCCATACGAATTTCATCAAGGTAATAGTACTGCTGAAGCTCAAAGAATAATCTGTGCAACTTATGGTGACAGTGCTATTGATGACAGTACCTGTCGAAAATGGTTTCGGAAATTTAAAAATGTAGATTTCAATTTAAATGATAAACCACGCTCTGGAGCCTCCAACAATCAGTGACGAGGAATTGTAAGAATTACTGGAGCAAAATTCTACGCAAATACAACAACAAATTGCAGAAAAGTTAAACGTCACTCAGCAAGCTGTTTCTAAAAGACTACATGCTTTTTTTGCAAAAAACGAGTAGAACTTAGTTGTACACCTAATAGCTCTAAAATTATATATTAAATCTATAATGATAATAAGTGGGTAGCCAAAATTGTGCTAATTGAGTTTCTTTGAAACATCACAATATATCTACAGGAAATGGTTCTTTAATAAATTCTACTAAAAATAGATTTCTCGTCGACTGTTCGATTTTTGCTTCTTCAGTTCCAACCAGAAGCGATAAACAGCAAAAAGTTTAGCATTTCGAAAATTTACTTGTTTTTTCATTTTTCGTCAGAAGTAAATAATAATATGATTATGAGCCAACCTATATAAAAATTTAAAACCTGTATTTTTTTTTCATATATATATATATATATATATATATATATATATATATATATATATATATATATATATATATATATATATATATATATATATATTATGCCTAAATCCCTTCTGTACACATTTCTTAGGCTGTACTAGTACAGTGCCCGTTCTCCATAATTCCGTTTCCAATGGTTCCGCCTCCTCAGTTTTATGCTCCAACATTACCCTCACTTTATCACCTGTTACAGTACTTATATATTTTGTAAGAGCTGAGAAACAAAAAGTTTATCTTACTCATATCAGATAAACGAAAAATTATCTATCAAGAGAGATTTAATATTATATGTTGTTACGAATCAATGTAAACATTAAGGGGAGAAGGTCTTCCAGACAACAGGTTTTTTAATAATTTTTTTTTGAGAAACTGGGTACTTTTACTGTATCAAATGAAGTTACCCAGTATACTAGGTACATGTTATGATGCATTCACTCATAATTTTTTATGTAAAAAATTAAAAAATAACGGCGCTACAGCTGTTCAAAGTTTACTTCTTCGATTTGCGCCATGGAATGAACAGCCTCTTGTGATCAACTGAATTCAATCGGACAAAAAAAGGACCCCGCAATTATTAGGTCTAAATTAGGTTTCCGTCAAATTTTTTTATATATTACTCTATACATCCTCCCGATCAAAAGTCCCAATGGGAATAAAGTCCCAAGGACTCGAAATTTTGAGCTACTGACCTTCAAAGTTCAACATCTTGCCTATGTAATAATTCACAGGTGCTATCATTCGAGTAGTGGGATCTGTGGATTAATACTAGGTTAACATGTTGAATATTTCTCACCCTGTCACGGATGGTAATAGGAAGAATAACCATGAGACATATTCATCCTCCCTTACGCTAGGGGTTGATTTCGGGGTAGAAAGGGGGTGGCATCCGCGTAAGCTCAAAAGCAACTATTTGAAATGATTTTTTTATATGCAAAATAAATCTCATTATTATTTCTCATTATCAATTCGCTCAATAATTTGTCCTCACCCTTGCACAAGGGGTGGACGAGAGATAGAGCACAATATAACTCTAAACATTATTTCTAATAATCTTGCTGTTGAGTAACTCTTCAACGTCGCATCGCCACCCCTTTCACGAGGGGGATGAAGAGGTGGTTGAAGAGGATGGAAACCATGAACAATTAAATAACAGCTATAACAAATGATTTTTTTCAAGTGCAAGTAAATAGCTGATCTTTAATTGTTCATGATTTCCATTCTCTTCAACCACCTTATACAAATTTTTAGGTATATGCAAAGACCAATATCTTAAAGAATATCTGTAGATAATTTCAAGTTAATATCTTAATAACTTTTCAAGTTATTTTCCACGGCGTGGAAAAAAACGTGTTTTGAGAAAAACGCGATTAAAATGTTTTAGTTCTTGAAAATTAGAATTAAAAGCAGTTTATAGTTATCTAATATAATCTTTCTATTGAGCTTAAAACATTGGAAATATGTTCTTTAAGGTTCAAATGAATTTTTAAAGCAAAAAAAAAAAAAAAAAAAAAATGAAAAATTTGAAAGTTCTGGAGGACCCTTTCTCCTTAAATAATTATGTCAATAATTCAACATAAATCTATCAAATAAAAAATTGCTTTATTTGAACAAAACAAAAATTGTCAAAAAATATTTAGAAGAGCGTAGTCATGCAAAAATTTATTAGGAGGTGCATATTTCATCAACAAACCAAAAATATTACACAAAAATCAATATTTTTTAATTAATAATTATTGCATTTCAAATGATAAGCAAAGAAATAAAACTTTGGTGGTAGAACAACATTTTCTAACAAAGTTATTCCCCTTGTTTCATTCTACGGAACTATAGAGAAAGCACACTGTAGCTAAGAATAATTTTTTAATTTCTTTTTCGCTTGTTTCTTCGTACTAATTAATCCAAAAGTAAAAATAAATAAAATGGTAGGCGGGAAAAGCGAAACGGC
Source organism: Brachynemurus nebulosus (assembly GCA_035578155.1). Taxonomy (NCBI): domain Eukaryota; kingdom Metazoa; phylum Arthropoda; class Insecta; order Neuroptera; family Myrmeleontidae; genus Brachynemurus; species Brachynemurus nebulosus. The sequence goes on from JAPWDM010000001.1 coordinate 170,999,454, forward strand.
AATAAAATTTTCTTGAAAATTAATCAGCCGATAGGAAATAATGGAAACGGATGTAAAATATTTTTAAAAGAAATACATATTTTCCACAACCATTTTACATAAAATTCTGAGTATGGAATACCTATGTTCTTCTTCTGCCATTATAATATAACATCCTGTTTTTCTGTTACACGGAAACTGTTATCGGTTGATCGCATGCTATGCATATTATCGCAAGTAAGTGAACGAACATCCGGTGACTTTTCTTAAGTCAGTTTTTTTCGTTCTGATACGTTCATGACTGACACATACATATATGTATGTGTGTGTGTGTGATTATATGTGCGAATGTACTTTGGTTCTATAATAATATAAATGTGAAAATTTTATTAAGAAAAATAACAACCAGATAGCATTAGCAAAAGTTGAATTTTTTTTAAATATTGGAAGCTTTATATATGATTACTTTGTTAATGGATTATTCAGAGTTGTAGGAAAAAAAAGTCGTAATATTTTTTCCTGGTAATTCTGTTCCTTTATATTTCAAAGATCATCATTTTGAATTTTAAAACGAAATATTGAGCGATTGTCGAGTTTTAGACACATTTGAAATTTCAAACGTTTTTTACTCAAAACTATGTTTTTAAAATCGGTGCACAGACTGTAGTTCGTAGCTTTTTATTAATTATAACGTATGAGAGCGCGTTCGTTACAATATTCAATATTTTTTCTGGGTTATTAAACCTAAAAAACCCGCCTTTGACACATTTTTTTCAAAAAAAAAGCAAAAAACCGGCATTTTTCTGAATTTTTTTTTTATAACCATACAATTTTTTATTTTTGTTCTGAATTGGTGTAATCCTAGGTTTAATGACCCCAAAAATTTGTTTTTTTCAAAGTTCCATATAATTTTCTATTTTCAGACCACTCGCCGTAAAAGACGTTTTTCTAGGCCTTGACTCTAATATCACATATAAAATGCATCGTCATCGAGCAAAAGAAAAATGAAATTTTTCTTAATAGTTAAAAAATGTCTATAGTAATATGTAAAAGGTTTTATAAATCGATTATATTATATAAGGTTTCTTCAGGAAAAATTAATGAAAATGTGTCTATTTTAGCTTTAAACTTCATTTCTCAAATCAAGACATTTACGTATTCTCAAACAGGCACTTAATTACCGAGATTGAAATCCAAGGGGCCAAACTACTATTATGATAGTTAGCATCCCGACTGTAATCAGAATTTTACGTCATCAGACTTAGCAGAGAGGTGGAAGGTTATATACGTATTTAGGGTTTTGGTTGGTATGTGTAAGGTAGTGGATGTTTGTGTGTGTAATACTCTGTATGTATGTAGCGGTGGTCCAAGGTGAGAATGCATACGTATACTAGAACAACCATGTGCATATACCTGCCACTAGTGATATAACAATGAACAGCCACCACTGTGGCCACGACTTAACAATGAATGTGTACGCTTGAAGAGCCGATGGATGACTAATCAGTAAGCAGTATAAATTGCTACTTACTGCAATTTTCAGATCACACTTTTTTGTATGTAGGCTTGATCTGTCTCATCTGTGTTGAAATCACTCAATTTGTTGATGGGATTTATTCTAACGTGAACCGAGTGCTTCCACTATTTTTATTAGATTGTTTTTAGGGATCCATTTCTGCCGTACCTCTCCCGTTGAATACCTAAACCGATCACAGTCATACGACGTCATTCAGGTTTCCCCTTCAAGCTGCACGTACTGTAGTCTGCGGATCGGTCAAATCCTATCGTCGCCAAAGCAGCCACATTGAAAGGATACAAGTCCGATCGCTAATTGTAATCTAATCAGGGTTGCCAACTATCCAGTTTTCGACCAAACAGTCCGGTTATTACATGATTTATTCGGATTCAGGTTCCTACAAGTGTGGCTGGACAGCAAATGTCCGGTCAATTAACAATTCTCTAATTCCGGGCCTTTGGAATTATTAATTTTGTCTGTTTTAATTTTGCTTCTTCTTTTTGTTTTTGCTCATTAGTTAACGGTATATTTTGGGAAACAGTGAAGCGTTGGTATTTCAAGGTCATGGAAAACTGAAAAGAAAAGGCAGCGATTAAAAAATGATCATCATGCCTACTAGCAAAAAAAGAAAGTTCTTTGACCAGTCCGAATTTAAATATACAAAGATTCGAGAATACTTCAATGATACAAGGATTTATGGAACAAACTAACAAAAAAATAGAAAAATAGTTTTTTGGTAAACCAAACAGATATTCTTTAAGCGATTTTTATGTACCAGTAAGACAATATTTGGTACTTAATTTTCGATTTTCCCGTTGATTCAAAATTTAGTAATATACACAGTAACAAACCAACAAAAATTTGCGTATAGGTTTAGTTAATTGAACAGAGAATGTTTCCTAGTAATTTCGAAACTCCCTCAATATCAATCTTTCACAATATTGAACATTGTGATACGCATAAATAAATCCCTTGGAGCGATCCATTACATGAGATTCTGATTGATACAATACTCTATACCTAGTTAACAGTATGTTTAATATCTATCGATTTACTTGGGCTAATTATACAATTTCGTGGAAATTAATAGAAGAGAAGGTGTCAGAGACATGGATTCAACTATTTGACTGGAAGAAATGACATACCTGCTATATAATATATGGCTCACTAGGAATATTATGCCAAACATACAACGTGTTTGCTACATTTCGTGCAAATATTTAATTACATTTTGAAGCAATTTAATATTTTTTTATATCTCAGTATGTTTTTTGCAGTTAATTTTCGTTTTCTCGTGTAAAAACAAGTAATACCTATCAAACAATATGAGGCAATTAGATTTTAAAAAAATCGATCATAAAGTAATAATTAAATAAAAATAATTATTGTCGATTGTTTTTAAAATAATATAATTTAGCTATAGAAATTTATTTAATTGAGGAAAAAATAATAATATAGTTTGTGGAAACTAAAAGGAATCTTACGTAATTAATAGCAAATCTAGGAAGTTATGTTATACCGGACGAGTAGACAGGTTGTAGTTGCCACCTTGTAGCCTTTGTAGGTTGTTGCCGATCGTTTTGGAAAACGTAGTTTCGAGAAAAATCTATGTAAACTTTCAAAACGTGTATTAATATTGTAGACAGGAGCATTTCTCAAAATACTGATCAACATATTATGAATCTTAGCGTGCTTATAATGAATGACGTCATTTTGTAAATTAACAGTAACGGTTTCAATGTAATTAAAATATTTCCAGTGCTTTTAGAACAATATATTTAGTATATTTTTCTTAGAATGCTGATTTCTATATAAAAACATGAACAACTAATTAATTATTTTCAATATCTGTTTTTTTTTTTGATTCTATAATCCACTCCTTAAGAATGCTGTTCGACTATTTTATCAGTTAATTTTTCGAATTCTTAATTGTCTACTGAATCATTGTATTTTTTAACGGTGCTTAAAGAATATTATAAATTATTATAAACTGAAAACAAAAATTGCTCAAATTAATCGATTATTTACAATCTATAACTATTTTTGTAAAAAGATTACGTTTTGGTTTCTAGTTTTGCACCGCTAATAAGACATAATATCTTCTTGATAAGGGTAGACACAAACATAAATAAAACTATACAGTTATTAAATTGTCATTTTGTTAATAAATAAATAAATACAAACAAAATACATAATCTTGAAGTTAAGTTTTTATATGCTCAATAATTTTACATAAAAGACGCTACTGGAATGAAGTGTAAATTTAACCTATATTTTAATTTTTACATCATTTTATTTTTTTTTAAATATTTTTAAAATTTTTATTATCACATATTTTAAATAAAAAACGAATGCCTTATTTATGTAGAGTAATTTCTTTTTCGGTATTTTTTTACTTTGTGTATTGCCAAAATTGGTATTTTCACTCTTATTATAAACCTGTTTTTAAAATGAAAAATTTAGAAAAATTAACAAATTTTCGCTAAAAATGGTTGCATTTATTAATAAATACAATATTTACTTACCCAAATTTCATATTTATGTACCGCAAAGTTCATTATCGTAAAAGAATAATTTAATTTTTTCCACCAAGTCCAAATAAGCACAATTTAGACAAATTCACGTGTTAACGTGCATATCCTATTCTTTTGTTTTTTATTTTTTGTGGCACATTCAAACGAATCTACGTATTCATTCTAACATATCATATTATATTATATCTTGTCTCTCTCTTAACGTATAGATTCCATCCGTATTCTTCTATATCAGTGGTTTATACCTATCATTTTTGAGTTAATGATAGAAATATAGCAAAAATAAGGAAATCAAGTAATGAAATAAATTATTAAAAAGAGTATTGAGCAAGCTAAAAAATTCCAAAATGTTACGCGCAACTAGACGGCACTTTTAAACGTTTTCAACGTCGTTTCAGAAACCTGATTCAAAAAATTTTTAAAATTTTTCCGCTGTTGGATTTTCTTTGAAGTAATATTCTAAAGAGAAAAATTTTTTTCCCAAGGTGATGTAATGCTATAAGGGTACAAAATCAGCATAAAGAAAAAATTATAATTTACATTAGTTGTCAAAGACTTAAATAATCAAATTAATAAAGAAACAACGCATTTTTAATGCAAAAAAAGTATTAACAAGGTTGTAATTTGACGTTAATTAATAAGGAGTAGCGAAAATAAAATCAAAATTATTCTTTTGAAAACCAAAACTTTTCTTTGTTTTTAACTAATTTTTAAACTAATAAGAATAAAAATAAGGAATCCTTTGCGGTTTTACTGAATTAACTAATTTTTTGATGTACTTACTTATTTAATTATAAAAATTAAGCAAAAATGTAATTATGTATATTTAATTGAATTATAAATTTTAAATGAATACTTATATTTTTTTACTTTAATTACTTATTTTTATACTCACGTAAACTGATAATTTAAGAATTTTTAAATAGTATTCAAATGAGGTTAAAAACAGAATTTGTAATTAGTGACATTAAAACAGTTGAGGTTATAAGTATTTTAACAGCCAAAAACAGTTGGTATATTTAAATTTTAATAGCTCCATTTTAACTAATCATAGCGGTACTAATCTACTATTACTCGAGACCCTATAAAAAAAGACGTAGAAGTAATAAAGTTAGAACACACGTTTGCTTCGCAATAAGGTTACTTCACAAACTGAATACAGAGAAAGAGATGGAACGTTATTTGTTTACCTTATCACAAGTTTTTTTTTTTGCTGAAATCATAGTGTATACAGTATATTCCTTTAGATATTTTAATTACATACAAAAATTATATCATTATAATGCAACTTTTTAAATAAAAGAAATACGTACACAATTTATGTATCCTCATGTCATGTAAGATATGTCATATGTATATTCTGATTTATGTATTTAAACATTAATTGATAGGTTTTTAGTCACATATTTACATATTATTTTCAAATCTTCAAATTGTCATATGTTTATGTATTTTTTATACAAAATAATAAATTAATATGTTAGATAATTAAATACATATTTAGTTTTGAACAGAATATATGCGTTTTTCACGATGTTTTTTCTCAGAAACGATATCATAAGATGAATATTTAAAAATATTTTTAACTCTAAAAAAAATGATATTATTCTATATGCATTTATTATTACGGATTTGGTATGTACAAAACTTTTTTTATTTTTTATTTTTATCACACTTGAAGGGTACAGGGGAAAAACGATCATAGTCACAAAAAGTAAATTTTTCAGGGGAGTGTTTTTAAACTTTAAGGTGTCAGTCGCGCATTTTTCAACATAAAAATGTTTTGCCTGAAAACCACGCATAGGATCTAGTTCAAACTTTCGGTGGTTATTACTAATATAATAAGCTAGAAGACGCCATGCCAGCAGAAAATAAACGGCTAGCCGTTTTCGCCATTTTACGCCATTTTACGACATTTTACATTGAATCATGTATTATACGCGCATTTTTCAGCAAAAAAATTTGTGCTTCCCCTGCATATCACGGACTATGTTTGACTTTAACCTGTAATATTAGCACGGGGTTAATATTCTGCATACTGCCAACATAACAGCATGAATTTTGGCGTTTTTTACTTTTTGTGACTATGATCGTTTTCCCCCTGTACCCTTCACTTATGTTATCTTTATGTGTATATCTATATATGTATACATTTTGAACATTCTGTATACGCTTCACTTATAGTAACATAGAAAGAGACAAACCGTTCTTGGTGTACCGTTTTGCGCGGCATCCTTGTAGCTTGAAGTTTTCATTTATATTTCAAATTTTTAGGTTTTTAATTTCACAGTTTTTCAGTTTTTAGCATTAATTAACAATTTTGGTATTTACAACATACTTTTTCAAACATGCAGCACTATAGGCGAAAAACATGCTTTTATCCGCTACTGACTATTACGATGTGAAATCCGATTGTTTCGATCTGATTGTGAGATTATCAATCGAAAAAAGTAGACAGTACTGAAAGAACTATACCTCGGACCGGAACCAGACCCGTTTTATGGGAATGGATTGTATTTAAAATTACAGTCTATGGAAAAAATATTAATTAAAATTCTGGCTCCTGGATAGGTGTTCCAAAATTTTCGCTTCTACTTTAAATTCAAAGGCTTTTAAATTTACGCAAATAAAGTTTGAAATATTTACTTACAAACTTTTTTTTTATTTCAAACTATAAGAGCAAAATAACAGACAACAGAAAAATGGCTTATAGAAATTATAGCATCTAAGTACATTTTGCTCGGTATCATTCACTTTCGGATTGCCTGGCGAATATTCATAGGGCTTCCTTATATCTAAAATTGTCAATGGAACTGGTCAAATAAGTAAACACGAGAAAGGAATAGTTGCGCATACACAGTGAAAAAAATTTGTGTTAAAATTAACACATTTCACATGTCCAGAACGGTCCACTCAATTTTTTGTGTTATTTAAACACAAAACATATGTGTCAAATCTTTACGCAAGATTTGTATCAATGATTTAACACACAAATGGACATACATTTTGTGTTAATTTTACATAATTACTTAGTTATAATTTTACCACAATGAGATGTAAAATTAACTGATTTAGAATGTAGAAGTTTACTCAGTAAATGTGTTGCTATACTATTCTTTAAGTTAGTATTTTTTTATTTATTTTTTTATATTAATGAAAGGAAATATAGTAAATAATAATTTTTCAGTACTTAAACTTTTTTATTTAATATTTCTACAAAGTTGTGCTCTGATGAAAATAATATTGAAGCAAAACCCAAAAATTGCGAAGATCGTTGTCAAACTGAACGTGGAAGGCAAAATGGAACGACTACACTTCCTCCTTTACCTGATCTTCTTTGAATAGTTTCACTGTTCAGAACACAATTTTTTCACTGTGTATTAATTGAACTCTTAATTGGATAATTATTTAGTCCTTCTAAATGTAGAGAAATTCAGCCAAAACCAATATTGTAAAATTGAAAACAAAATGTATCACTTTTTGTAAAGCACGTAAACTTATTTTTGACAATGCATACTTTGTTCAAAACATTTTGTTTCAATAGTTTTTTTGATTACTGTACTAACGCTACATTTTCTGACGTAGGATACTATGATAACACAACAAATTATATTACATAAAATATTTACTTATAACTTCAAGTTCATAAACGAATATAAATAACTTCGAAAGCATTATAAAAACGTTAAATCTTTAAACTATACGGAATTTTGTAAGAGTTAGCGTGCAATTATATAAAAAAAAATTACAAGATAACAAAAAACTTTTAGTCTACAGTGAAACCAAATATTTCACAACAATGAAATATTTGGCTATCTTGTTGACACTATTATCAGTATGGTGCCTTCAAACCGATGGTACATCATCAGATTATTGCAATGTCCGCTGTTTTGATGGGAACAGCGTTCACACCAAATGCTTACCATTTAAATGTCAGCTCAATAAACCGTGTTCGGACATGCAACAAGTACCGTTAAGTGATGCCGACAAGCAACTGATCGTTCGTATCCATAACGATTTTCGTGACCAGTTCGTCAACGGTGTGCACAAACAATTTCGACGTGCCTGTGATATGAAACGAATCGTTTGGGACGAAGAATTGGCATCGATAGCGCAATGCTGGGCCAACGCATGTAAATTTGAACATGACCGTTGTCGTAACACCATCAAAAATGAATATGTGGGACAAAATTTAGCATTGACCGGTAGTACCAGTCAGAATATTTTCAGTCCTAGTCAAAGTGCGAAGACGATACGGCAATTGATTGCGCTTTGGACGGATGAATTAAAATTGTTTACGCCAAATGAAAGGATGGTGTTACAAGAGGACAATTGGCAAGCGACGGGACATTTCACGCAACTGATTTGGGGCAAGACGGAACGTGTTGGATGTGGACGGGTGCATTTAAAAGATGGAGGATACTATCAAGTTCAGTTGGTTTGTAATTATGCTCCCGGTGGGAATATGTTTAATGATCGCATCTATCAGACACAATGTTAACTTTAAAAATAATTTATTTCATTAAAATATTCATGTAACCGAAATGTGTGTGTTTACTTATAAGTACGTACCGGACATTTTTCGGATCAAACAGCATTCGCGTTTTGTATATGCAGGTGTATCGCACTTGATGTGATTAATGTGAATAAAAATGAATAGATATTTTGATAAAACATATGTATGTACATATATGCCTCCATATACAAAACACGTTCAAATCGCGTCAACTTACAACCGTCGATGGTGTTGGCTTGTTTTTCGCCAGTGATTGTAAAGTACTCAAAATTTTTGAATGTTACTATTACATTTTAATTACTGATTTTGTAAATATTTACTAATTTTGTTAAAAGTTACCAGTAGCTTACTCTAGGAGGTTACAAATTTTAAACTTAAAAGTAAAAATAAAAGAAAAAAAGAAAGACTAATAGGAATAATAAAAACAATAACTTTTTGATATTTGATATATAAAATCTTTTGTAATCAGTCAAAATTTTTACGTATTTTAAAAATAAATAAACCATATGTTCCTCTTTGGTTTATCAAATTATCACAATCTTTTTATAAAAAACCAAAAACTATGTTTGGTAACGATTGGAGTACCCATTTTAGTTCCACGTACACAAAACTATACAAACATATGAAAAAATTTGTAAATAAGAAAAAAATTCTTGCTAAAATGACTACATATAAAAAAAATTTAAACTCTTCGTTCACGGTCCAGCCACTCTGTAATAACAAATAAATTCGCAAAATTTCTTGCCAAACCACCCAGAACAGACGTTTTGAAACCTCGTCTGTAACCTCTTCAAATACTTAAAATAGTATGTTATAGGTACACCAAGGGACTAAAGTGTGAGTTGCTCTCGGGCCTTTAGCCGGGACTAAAGGCCTAACGGCAACAGATCACACGAGGGATGAAAAAAAACACTTTAGTACTGTGGTGTATTTACTATTTTTTGCAATTGCGGATAATTTAAAATTATAAAAATTAAAAAGAATTACTTAAATGTCATCCAAATTGTATGTAATAATAATCCATCAAGTACTGTATACTTTGGATAAATCAATCGAACTGTACAATACAATGTAACTGTTTGTCTTTATCTACAAATTTCAATTTGTCTATTATTTTCAATTACCTAGCAACGGTATTTAATTTAAGTTAAATTTATGTAAATTGCGTTTGCTGATTAGTTTAAAAACGGGAGAATAATAATGCTTTAGTTCATTGGGATTAAAAGTGAATTTTTTAGTCCCAAAGGATTAAAAGTGACACTTTTACTCCCTATTATAAAGCACTAAATCATGTCTGTTAGTCCCGGAATTGCAAAATAATATATTTTAATTTTATTATTGAAATGAAGTTTTATGTAAATAAATTTTAACTTTAGCTAAAATAAATAAATAATAAAATTAAATTAAATTAATGAATAAATAACTAAATTAATAAATAAATAAACAATAAACAGTAAAATTTAGCTTTATTTTTTCTTGAAGCAGATACATATTATAACGCCATAAAGATAACTTACCCTATTTTGATATTGACAAAAATGGTTAATAGATTTCGAAAGATACTTTCAGTATGACGTGAGTGGAGGAGAAGCTAAGTAATGTAAGGGTTATGATTTGATAGGTATGCGTCTGCAGCCGTCTTTTTAAGGAAATTGTGAGAGGAAACTACAGAAAATCTTTATGAGCACAACCGGCCGTAGGCTCCGAACTCTCGACCCACCAGTCGGCAAGTGCCAGTGCCTGAGCACGCTTGGTCACTCTAATGCCCGATTTACATTAACGCTCCGCTCTCGATACGCTCCCACTCCACTCTCGCTCCGATATAATATTGTTGTGTTCACATTACAGAGCTGATAACATCCTGGTAACTATTCGTTCTCCATTCACATTATAATGCCGCTCTGGGTACGCTCCCAGTTCGGTCTCAGTTCGATACAAACATCGTTTCATAACAACTAACTGCAAGCGGAGTGGAGTTGAATCAAAAAAGTGTTTACACTATAGGTACAAGCCATAACAAGTCTGACATCGCTCCGACACAATATTACCTGAATGGTATTGATACTGGAGTGGCATTGGAACGAGAGCGAACCGCGACTGATATTGGATCGATATCAGAGCGATGATGTGAATACACTCATTGTTTATTGTGTAAGAATATTTTATCGAACTGGGAGCGTAGTGATATCGTACTGTGAGCGGAGCATCAATGTAAATCGGGCCTTATACTGATTATTTACAAAATATCTATAGTAAAGTAAATATTATTTTTGATTAAGCAAAACGCTCCAAGATACAAAAATTTATAAAAAATTTCAACACTTTATTTTATGTCATCACAATTTATACGAATGCCCCCAAACATCTTGAATTTAAATTTTTAATAATACCCCATCATCGATTTGTTCTTTAACCTATAATTTACTTGTCTGCTAACTTGATTGATGCTTCGGTCAGCCGATGATATAATTTTATCCAAATTATATGATTCCATTATGAATATGAAATGAATCAGTTGGTTCGGTAGTCGTCTAAAGTAATAAGACTTACATACATATCAAATATATTATTACCTCAAAAATGTAATACGTATTAGAGTATATTGCTTTTGTATTACTGATTTTATGAAATTTTGCATTATTTATGAGTTTCCTTCGAACAATACTTTATAAAATTATGCAAAAGTAGAATATTAAATTTTTGCGAATATCAGAATAGAGGAAGATCCGGATAAATTACAATTTTATATTATTATTAACCTGTGTTTCTTCTATAAATTTACAGTACCTATATGTAAAGGCTGTTTTAATTTAAAAGAGAGGACGTAAGGATACATACGTCATACGTCCATAAAGGCAGTGAATGTTCAATTGTTCAAGTAATTTCTGGTACAGTGTTTTTGTAAGCTAAAGAGACTTCACGTATAAAACAGTAATTGTTAATCCTCCTTGTTAGTTTCAAAAACTGGTTTCTCTTATTTTATGTAATTTGGATTTTGCGTATAATTTCCGTTGCGTTGAAATATTATAATCAGAAACACTGTAACACATCACTCAAAGTTTTAATTAAAAATCTTTTTCAATTACCAGTTGTAAAAAGATCTATTTTGACTTTTAAGTAATTTCTTAAATTATAATGGTACTGTATATTGCCCTTCTAATTAAATAAAATTACAGAATTTACTTTAATGTTGACGTAATCAAAAACATCAAACAGAAATAACTTACGTCACAGGCCAGCATAATAAAAATTTATCTATGAAATCTGTATTTAAAAAATTTTAAAATCTTGGAAACTAAATGGTAATCATTAATTATCATATATTTGAGACTATTTGTCAAAATTTTATCAAAACATCAAAAGTAGAACTTCTCTTCTTTTTTTCTTCATTAATCATTATCAAAAAATAACAATAACTATATAAAATATCTCAATGTTACGAATGCTTTACCCACAGACCAATGAATACTATTATATTGTACTACTAAACAAAGCGTAAAGCCAGTTCGTAGGAATTTTTCTTGATGCAGGTAACTTGGTGAAACGGGTGAGATTTAAGGAATATAATATAATGTCAAGTTTTGAGCAAATGCGACTACAATTATTGCAGAACATAATTTGTATACGTACGTATTTTGAAAATAAAGCGAATACCACTTTCTTTCTTTCAAAATTTTGCAGTTTCTTCTCAAAAAAGTAAAATTTTTTTATCAGTACATATTATATTTTGACAATAATTATTTGAAAATGTTACTACGGATACCGTTAGTTATTACATTAATTACTATATTACAGAATACTATCCGGTCGTATTCTGGTCGTATCTAACTGCCTCAATTATACATTTATATAATTAGTCTATATAATATAATATATAATATGTTCATTGGTCTGTAGTTTTACCATATTGCTAAGAATCTTTTTGTGTAATTTTTGACGATACTGGCACATGACGTCATACTAGAGAAATGTATGTGTTTTAGAGGGAAATTTTAAACTAATATATATAAAAAAAAATCTTTGCGAATTATCAGTGAATTTTCTTAAAAAAATAATTTTTTTATGCTATATTAGATGCATATGAACAATTTAAAATACTTTTTGCACATTGTCAGATACCGTTTAGTTTAAGGCGCTTTACAATTTACTATATGACAAACAGAAATTATATTAGCAATTGTAGCAATAATATTAAATTATATAATATTTCCAATTAATACGTACTCTATGTATACTTACTTCATGCATTTGACAGATAATTTCCTTAACCCGTTTAGGACCACCATCTACGATATTTTTCCAAATAAAAAAATTCATACTTTTATAAGTATTATTACAGACTTCTATACTGAAGGGTGTGTGTCTCTGATATAAAGTAGGCCATACATCATCAAGCGTTTCAATTGATACGTCTGACTCAGTTGCTTTTTATTTATATCTTATACTTACCGTAGTAATGTTGAGATACGTAATACAAGCTCATAATAAATATACACACACGCAAAAAAATATATTTTATTGGTTTTCTTTACAAAAATATGTAATGACAATTTTTACAAAAATTTATATTCAGAAATAACGAAGTAAAAAAATTACATAATAAATATATCACACACACACACACAAAAAATAATATATTTTATTGTTTTTCTTTACAAAAATATGTAATGACAATTTTTACAAAAATTTATATTCAGAAACAACGAAGTAAAAAAATTACATAATAAATATATCACACACACAAAAAAAAATAATAGATTTTATTGGTTTTCTTTACAAAAATATGTAATGACAATTTTTACAAATATTTATATTCAGAAATAACGAAGTAAAAAAATTACATAATACAATATATCACACACACACAAAAAAAAATAATTAAACAGTAGCCTTTATCCAATAAAGTTTCAGAAAGAGTAAGTACTATCTTACTACAAAATGGCAATTCTGAAAACGAATCGCTTAATACGGTATCTTTGCCAGTACAAATTATAAATTTATAAATATATGACGACGAAGCTTCGCATAGTTTAAAAATTTTTATACCAAATCGGACACGTTTGCTCGGAATAAATTGTTTCCAGCTCAATCTTCCCTTGTAAAGTAGTAAGCTTTCATCCACACATATTTCTTGCTCCGGTGTATACATTTCCTAAAATCTTGATTCAATAATTGGCCAAATTTTCTTCAATTTCGTTGAGTAGTTGTCTGTGGGTTCTAATTCTTTACTCTCAAAATGAAGAAATTTTTTTAATAGAAAAAATCTTTCCCGCGACATCACTTTTTTGAAAAATGGTGTTTCAACTGATGGCCTCTTTGTAAAATATAATTTTTTACTTGGTTTGTGTACCACACCTTCTAATAAAATTAATGCCAAGAAGCACATTAATTCATTAACATTTGTTTTGAAAACTTCTCTATGAGAAGAATGTGGTTCATTTTCTTTATTTTTATTCATAAACTCCTCAGCATATATATTCGTTTCTTCAACGATTTTTTCCACTATCTCGTCGGTTATGAAACATCTGCAAAAATAAAAAATAAATTTACAATATTAATATTATCTTTTATTTTGATGTGGTAGGTAAGTAAATTGTTTTTTGATAGTTTTTTGTTTGAATTTTAATATCAAACAAATGATTTCACTCGACGAAGTAGGTTTACAACAACTTCATCGTTGCAACCATTGAATGATTTATTGCTTAATTAAATAGTGCAGTACAAGTAAACCTTTTTTTGTGCGGTGGATACGGACCGCATAAAAAATCGCACAAAAAAAAATATTTAAGAACTTCATAAATTGCTATAAAAAGTATAGTTCAATCCAGATTGTAAGAAAAAACTTTTTTTATGCGGTGGATAGGAACCGCATAAAAAAAGTTTCATCGAAAATATGTAGCTCAGAACGCTCAAAACCTCACGATTTGCTTAAAAGTTGCTTTTCTAAACAAGATAAAGTATTAATTTACACATAAGAACAATTTATTTCATTTTTAAAATATTATGAAAATTCTGAAAAATGCATCTGTAAAAAAATTTAACGATATTTTCTTACTTTCTCTTGCTTTTGATTTACATTATGCACTTGAGAAATTTTTTCAAAAACCGCATTAAAAAAATCGCACAGAAAAAGGACCGCATAAAAGAAGGTGTAACTGTAATTAAATTTTTGTACCAAATATTTAAAACAAAAATTAGTAATTTATTACCAAGATACATCAATCTGACACTATTTGCTATACAGGTAGGCCAGTTACATGTTATTGTCCTATACCCGTGCTATACCCAATTTTCTTACTACGGCCAAGCAATCTCCGTAATTACAAAAGTAAACAAACTTTTAATTACCATAGTAAATACCATAATTACACAAAAATTCTGTAATTTTCATATATTATTTTGCCAGTGACGTTCAACTTGGTAAAAAGTATAATTTAAAAATGGAAAACAGATTTTGTCTTTAAAGTATAAGTAAATATTCGCTAATTCACCTTCATTTAGACGAAGTTAGAAATTAACCAATTTTCCATTTCCGAAAGCACACATTTGTAAACATTTTTCTTTTTTACGTACGTATATCATAAAAACTTATTTAGTTTGCAATTTTTTAATAATTAGATTCCACGCCACTGAGTTATAGATGTATATTTTAAAACAAACATATAAACAAATACGTACCTAAAAATATCCAGGATATTATTATCCTCAGGAAATTCAACTTTTATTCCTGAATCACCAAGAAAATCAAATTTTTGGCAATGTTCTCGTTGCCCTTCTATTCAAAGTTCTTCGCCATCGTCTTCTTGTATCTCCCCTTCTCCTTCTTCACTACGGCTTACGATATTTTGAATATCTTCGATGTCGAAATCACTTTCTGAACTTTCATCGCCACTAAATTCGCTTAAATTAAATTCTATATCACTATCTTCGAGAATAGCTAATAAATCTTCTTCACTCTGTATATATCCTTGGGCCATTATGTATTTTTTACGATTATATAATTATAGGTTATATATAGTTATACAAAAAAAAAATTATAATGCAAAAATTTTGTCTTTTCTAAGCACTAAAAAAAAAAAAAAAATTCACATACACAAAATTACACACACACTAAAATTGAAACAGACCTAACCTATGAAAATTATTTTAAATATTATTAACGTAGAAGTTTTAAAATATTCAAAATAATATTCAAAAAAAACTGTCTTTTAATTATAAATGTCATTAAAAACAAAAAATAAAATTGAAAATATAAGGATGACAAGGATAATTAATAAAACGCATAGCACGAGGTAAAAAATAAGTACGTAAACGATGTGACGCATGTGCGTATGTGGTATGATTTACTTCCTATATTTACAATATTATAGCGTTAGATGGCAGTAGGCTCCAGTTATCGACACAAGACGAGCCAGACTCGTCAATTGGATTTTTTATTAAAATTGCTATGACGAGCTGAGCTCGTCATTAGTCCTAAAAGAGTTAAACAAATACGGTGTAATATAATTATTTCAAAACAGAAAAATTTTCCATTCTTTTTTTTCTAATTACGACATGACTGTCGCAAAAAAGCAATTAATTAGTCATCTGTTTTATTTGACATAATGTTATTTTTTATTTTATTTTAATTACTTATTTCTTTTTTTGCAGACAGTTCGATGATATAAATTTTTTTATTACTTGTATACAATTTAAGTGATTTACACTTACAAGAATATCCAAAATTATGTATATTATATTTGCAAACGGTTAAAGAAATTAATTTTTTTCTACTCCTGTTGAAGAACACGCTCATTATATATCTGTTAATTGTTGAGAAAGTTAGGGATTATTCAAAGGTGTGGAGGAATGTTCATTATTCAATACCTTGTTGACCAATGAAATCACAGTATTAACCATTATTCAATGGGTTTGCGATTGTTTTGTGTATATATGTATGTTTAAAGTTTCATTTTAATATATGTTGCGTAGTAACGTTCAAGTAAACAAAGTATAGTTGAAAAAATATTCCCAGACACTTTTGTAGGTTTCCTTCTTTTTTGCCCTTGTCGTACACTTTTCAACACTACACCAGTGTCCTTAATCAGTGGTTTTTATTTAGTTTTTTAAATATTTGACATAATAATATTTCATCTTCACAAAGTTAAAAAAATGATGCAACAATGTAAAGAAAAGTGAAATATGTTATTTTCAATTAGAATAAACTATTTTTTCTACTCCTACTATTAAAAGTAACATTTTGCGCATGGCTAACTATATGTAAAAATTAACAATTGCCCACACAATGCGGAAAAGAAGGAAAAGAGCGCGCGAAATAATTTCCCACGCCTTAATATAATAAAAAAGTAGGCTGTTCCGGTAGTTTAATATATAATATATAGAAATAATACTAAAAATATACATAAATGTATGTTGATTATTTATTATTGTTTCCATAGTTTCAAAGTATACTTTTGCAAAAATTTGAACATCTTATCATTGACATTATAAATTTAAAAAATTTTTACTACTTATTGAAATTTTATTTTAATTATTTATGTTAAATTTTACGAAAAAAATGTGCTCGTAGAAAAAGTATAATGTAAAATACGTGGGGAAAGCTTATTTCTCACTCATACGAATTGTTGCACTCGCCCTGCGGGCTCGCGCAACAAACTCATATTCGTGAGAAATAAGCCTCTTTTCCCACTTATTGTACAATATACTATTGTTTGATTTTAACTGATTTGAAAATTCTGAGCAGTAGGTACATATTGACATCCACTGATTTTTGTTTTTCAAAATTATATTTTTAATAGTATTAAATATTTTACAATGAATTCAGTCATTCAGTTATTTTATGTATATGTTTACAGTTAAGTTATATCATTAATGTCATTTGTTTTCGGTTTCTTAAAGAAATATTCTTCTGTAATCAAATTATTATTGAATAAATAGAATTTACATAAAAATATAAAATAGAGTTATTAACTTATTATTTATTATTACATGTATTTCGTAACCTAATGTCCAATTAGTACCCTATGCACTATTTATTTGTTTGACTCAAATTAGAAAAAGACAATCATACGTTGACAAAGAAACTATAAAAAGTGTCTGAGAATATTTTTTTCAACTATAGTTTTAAGTTTTGTTTTGATCGTTTTATACATAATACTATACAAACTTTGAATGAAATTAGAATTAGATTAAAATTTTGTTTTAAAATTTATATTCAATTTTATTTAAATCAAAAAGGAAAAAAGTCTTAGAAAAAATATCGTATTCTACTCGCTTGCAATGGCTATTACTCACTCAGATGCATTACGACACTCGCCTCGCAAGGTCGGCTTGTGTGGCAATTTCATCATCGTGAGTAATAGCTATCATTACTAGCTCGTTGAATAATATACTATTAACGCTCTGATATTACAATTTTTTTAGACATTGCAAATCCTACAGAGCTGTTTTCAGAGGCCCTCTGGCAACAAACTTTACACTCAGGATTTAGAGTCATCCTGTAGTTTCTTGATTGAGTTCTTCAGCCAGACACGTCGGATGCCAGGAACATGGTTTTTGTTCTTGCAAAAAATTAGCTTTTTGCCAAAATTACCACTTATACAAAAATTTTTGCGAAATTTTTTTACACCATTTAAAAGAGGAGAAAAAATCACATGAAAAAGGTCTTTAAACTATTCTTCTATGTCAACTAGTTTCCGAGAAAAACTAATTTTTATAAACGGAAATTCGCTATGTTATGCAGGATGCTGCGACAGGGGTATTTAATTTTAAACAGAATTCTTGTAGCCTGGAATCATTTCCGCCATTAGTTGGAATCATATTTAGTCGAGTAACATGAAATGTTGTATTTCGACCACCTGGTCTACCATGTAATTTGGATAAGTATTGACACTTTTTAAGCATTAGAGATATATTTAAAAGTGATTTTAAATTTTAAATAAAATTCTTGTAGTCATTTCCGACATTAATTTGAATTGACATTTGTGTAATATAAAATGTCGTTTTCCGACCACTTGTTCGACCATGTTATTCAGATAAAATATATCGACACTTTTTTAAACATTAGGGAAATGTGTAAAAGCAATTCCCGTATTTTAAATGTAATTCCTGTAGCTAGGAATCATTTCGGCCATTAGTCGAATTAGCATTTATTTGTGTAATATGAAATGTCGTTTTTCGACCACTAGGTCGATTATATAATTCAGAATTATATCGACACTCTTTAAGCATTTCTTTTAAAACAAAAATTTTTGTACTCTACTGTCCTAGACGTGTGCTATCATGGGCCGTACATGAAAAAACTAAATTCTGACACATGCGATTTTTGTCGCCAAAAACTTTTGTTTAACATGTTTATAATTATCACATCATTCTGGCAACCGGTGAGGTACTTTCGCATCACAACACCGGTCTATGGATTGGCGGTTGAGAAACACTAACTTAGTGCATTAATTCTGTAAATATTATCTTATCTGTTATCTAAAATTTTATTTAGGTACATAACGGTTAAATTATCTGTTATCTTTATCTACATATTTTAAATTATGTTATTTACAATATTATATGTTATCTAGATAATAAAATTCGATATCTTGCCCAATACTGGACTTACATTTAACTAAATTATAGACCAAAACTAGTAAACTTGTGAAAAAATATTTGAAATCCGTTAAAAAATAATAGAGAAATAGACAATCAAAATTTAAGGTGAAATGATTGATTTTCAATCCACTTGTGACGTCAAATATTCGCTCAATTGGACACTGAGTGTCTTTTATGCAATATTTACATATTTAATTGAATTATGTTAAATTACCATGGATTTAATATTGTTTAAAAAAAGATATATTTTTATTTTATATAAGTATTTATGAACCTTCAAAAGCTTAAAAATAACATTTTAAATCGTTAAAATATTGAATTTGTAAAAGATAAAAATTTTCAAATTATCGGATCCCTAGTAATTAACGCATTTACCAGCATTATAAAAGTTCATTAAAAAAGATTATTCGTTCTATTTGTAATCCTGTAATAAAGATGACGTCATACATCTGTATCAGATGAAATAGAACTATGTATCTGTGTAAAGTGCAACTTTAAAGTCCCGTAACTTTATGAGTTGTTGAAATACCTTAATTTTTCTTTTACACTTTTATTTTATTTTGTAGTAATTTTTATTTTCACCATTAAAAAGAATGGTAGACTTCTCCATTGTGCATTATACTATATTCACCGAAACAATTCCTAAATACAAAACATCAAACAACAACAAACAGCTCGTAGGACACTCGGACAGAACATCAATCATAGTGCTTTGTTCAAACTGAAGCGATATATTCAAATATTTTAACAATAGATAATTACCAGTAAAAATAAATAAAACAACTTTATTAAACTTAAATACTTTTGTATAAGTATTTAAATATTTACTAAAATTTAGGTTTATTTATTAATCTTAAGTTAGATATTTTAACATTTTGTGCAATATTATAAAAATGAAATTATATGCAACTAATCAAAATAAATAATAAGTATATTTTGTTATTTAAATTTTTTTAAGAGAATACTGAAACGATAAAGTAATCTAAAAAAAAATCATAAGTACTAAAATTTAAAAAAAAGTTTGTTTTCTAAATCCTCCAAATTCACATATTACCGTTTCTGCGTAATCGCTTGTACCAACTTCATGAAACATAGTCTGGGCATCAACTAAATTGTACTTTATGTGTCCATTTTGGAAATTTCAACCAATAAATATTTAAATTTCGCTTGCTGATTGGTAATGTTTTCTAAGATCCGCTTGGCGGTTGGCTTAAAAATAGACGCAAAAGTGTTTTTGGTCCTTTGGGATTAAAAGTGACACTTTACGCCTCCCTATTTTAGTTCCATAATTGCAAAACATTTTTTTTATCTTAGCTAAAAAAAACTTCAGTTTTTAATAATTTACAACTAGGTGCATATTCCACCATGCATACTTTAAATTTTGTATCGATAATTTTAAGAATTACATTTTTGCCAGTTTCTTAATTTATTTGATTTAAGTTTTATTGGTTATTAAAATAAGAATGGAATCTCTACCGACATCTTTTGTTTCCAAGTGTACTTGCGGTTAAATTCCTTTCAAATCAAAATTAGGAGCCTCCACATGTCTATAAATATTTTTTGAAGTTGTCCAAATAAATTTATATCAAAATATTAATCAAATACGGAACTATTTAATACTAATTTATATCTAATAATTTGTTATTTATTTCACAAATTAATATTTCTCTGCTTGGGAGGCACTTAGTAAATTGTACAGTTGTACACTGTTAAGGTCGGACATTGAACTTCTTAATATACTTACATGAACTTTGCGAAAATAAACATTTCTTTTACAAATGAATTTTTGCAAATAATATTTTTTTATGTTTCCTTACTCACAATCAGTCTTTAAAAATATTTTTTGGGAAGAAAAACTATTTCCTTTGCTTTGTTACGGTAGGAACATTTTACACACCGTTAAAAAGGTAAAAGTATATGTAAATTTCGTATTAATCACAGATATGCTTTGTCGGATAACTGTCTACCATTTCTCCACATTTACAATACTCCATATTCATTTATTAAATAAAACAGTAAGTATTTGTGAAAAACAAATTTCCGCCAGCACTCGTAGAATCATTAACGACACTAATGTTGCTTCCAGATCAAATCAATCTAGCAGAAACTACAACAAAAAAAAATATTTAAATATCTAAAAATGGATTAAAAAAATTTTTTTTGGCCTTTTTTTAAAACTTTCTATGTTTTCAAAGTAGTAAAAATTTAAATTTCACAATATCCGTAAACCCTACAATAAAGCAACTGTATTGAAGGTACATGCCAAATTTAAAGTCGATTGTATAAATAAAACTTGAGAATTATGTCTAACAGCTTGAAAAATGTCGTTTCAAGCAAAATGAATTTCAAGTTTTTACTTGAAGTATAATAATATCGTATTAAAATGGCTATAACTTTACAAATATTCAAAAAATTTTTACATCTCCTTTTGAGCATACATTTTGAAAGATCTGGACTTTCAAAAAATGAAAAAGAAATCGAATTTTAAAAAATTGTAGAAGACTACTAAAATACCACCTTAATAATAATGCTAAATTTGCTACCTTAATAAAAATAAATTTACTAAAAAACATAGGAGCTTTAATAGAACACCAACTATTTATATTAATTACTTTGCTATCACTTGAGTGATTAATTGGCAGTTGATCTGATATTTCATATTTCACAAGCTGATGATATTCCTTTCGAATTTTGAAGAGATTCATAATTGTTGTTAACATTTGGAAAATTCTTATCTGATAAAAACATTTTCAATAATAATATTTTACTTAGAATATTAAATAGGAAAACACTTGAAATATTAATATTCATATTTTCTCGTGAATATTTTTTCCCATTTTATCAATTTCTTAGATAATTAAAGTAAGGATAATTTAAGGAAATCAATTATTAATATTTTCATGTTAAAGAAGGAAATGATTCCTAATGATTTTCTGTGTTCAGTCGTTTCATTATTATTCATTCAGAGGCAGGTACAAAACCAAGAAATTTAAATATACAATTACAGATTTTCAAGAAATCATGAATTTTTCAAATTTAATAAATCTCTTTATTTTAATTAGCAGTATCGTCAGTAAGTTTGTTTCAATAATATACCAATTAAAATGTAATAATAATTATCTTAGAATATTGTTTAAACAATTATTTAAAAAAAAAAAATGGTAAGAAAAAAAAAACTTGATTTCCATCACAAAGTGAGACGGAGGTACAAGTCACTATACGTATTTTAGTTTTTCTTTCTCTTTTTCGCTATATAAATGCTAATCATACATAAAATGTATTAATAAATTTTTATTTTATAGCTAAAATGGGCAGAATAGACTAAATACGTGCATTAGATATTATTTGTAATGTACAATTATTATTTTTTTCTGAAAAATCTTTTCAAATTTTCTCATATAGCTTGTATCTCGACACTATACTTCATAATATATAATCTGCGGTAATTCGATTCGGGAATGATTCTGGTGTAATTAGAACGTCATTTAAAAATTAAAACTGCTTTAAAGCTAATCGACAATTAAGTTTCATAAAAGTTTTGTCACTTTTAACATGGAAAGATAGTTAAAATAGATTTTTACAACGAAAAAAATTGTACAAGACTTTTTATTGGTCATTTCATTGTATGTAGGTAAACGCGAGAAAAATGAAACAATTTTATTAGTAAATTTAGTGAATTTACAACCCGTATAGTAACAAAATATTAACACCTTAACGATTATAACCTATAATAATAAAACATCCAACTGTTATATGGAATAGTTGACGCCCTACGACGTTGTGTGTGAGTTAATAGGCTTTTATTTGACGTTTTATAACGTCTGTGACCGCTAATGTGTCAAATTATTTATAGAAATTATACTATTTATTTTGTTAAATTCTGTCTTACTGGATTACACTGGAATTTTTTATTTTTTTTTTCGAATAAATGAAACCATGATATTTTTCGTAAAATCTGAAAGTATTTAAGGTATTTGGTGCGAGATAGGTACAAAAGAATATCACGAAAAAAATTTCCTTTTATTAAAAATTAACGAATTAATACTCTTCAGTTATTATATTTGTATACGACTTTTTTTTTGATTTCCGCGCCCTTATTTTGTAGCAATATAAAAGCATTGTTAAAAAAGCGTTGCAAAAAGCGTTGTAAAATGATATTTATAAATTATATTTCAAAAACGGCGTGGACAATAATTTTTATTTGTTATTAAATATGGTTTGTAACTTTGTATTTTATAACAGTATTAATTTTTTTATCAAATTCCTTTGAGACGTTTTCATTTTATTCAAAAAAATCATGTGAATATGTCAACTTCCCATAAAGACCTGTGTTAAAATTATAAAACGTTGAAACCGTTTTTCTCAAAATTGGGTCCGTCAATTTTTGTTTTCGGTATAGGCTCGTATTATTGGTATTGAATTAAATAAATGTTTAGAGAAGTTTCGCTAAAATCCTTTGAAAAATCGTTTTTCGGACCAACTACCTTAACCCCTTATCACATACGAAGTCATATACCTATGGATTCTAAGTTTTACTATTTTTTTTCAACATATTAAATTTTTTTTTTTTTGAAACTAACGTTAAATCCTAACTTTATACTCTTTCAAGTAACGGAACGTAATTTTTGTTGTCTTTGGTAAGTGCGGGTTGTCAAATTATTTGAAGTTATGTTCAGAGTGTCCGACCGTTACAGTGCAATTAATTGGCGCTAATTTTATTTGTGAAAACTAAAAACCATAAAACGGTAAGTACTAAAATCAAAAATTTTTAGAACACATTCTTTATATATTCAAGAACATGGAATAGTTGTGATTCGTGTGTGTTTTTTTGTTTTCTTCGATTTTTGGGGCTTATTTTGAAGTTGCCATATTTAGCTTCGTATGCAAGTAATTTCTATACAATAAGACTCAATTTCTTTTTCTTAATTTGACTACTAAAATAAAAAAAGTGAAAGACATTTTCAGTAAAAAAAATTTTTTTCTTCACCTCTTTCATAATTCATGCAATAAAGGGTTAAGACCTTTTTCAAAAAATTTTCAATAGAATATCCGTAGTATTTTTTAATTTCTTTTCCGAGGATAATTAGCCATCTTTGCCCTAGTTAATAGTGTCATGTTGTGTTTGCTAATGCGATATCAAACAATACACATCTCGGAAATAAATCAAAAGAAACATGTAGTTGTGTATCCAAAGAAAAACTATAAATACAGCCATCAAATCTTGAACTAATTCAGTTCAACAAGATTACAATCAGAGACTTTGACAAGCGTAGATTAAAATAAATACATTTAAAAAGCTATGTTGTCAAGTCTAGTGATTGTTTCTCTTGTCGTCACACTTCAAGTCACCATACAAACGATTCAAGCATTTTCTTCGATCCCGCTCGTCTCCAGCGATTTCAACTATTGCCAAGTAAAATGTACCCGCAAAAAGGTGGTCTACAATCATACAATGTGCATACGACCAGGTTGTCAAATTGAAGATTCGTGTGCCAAAGTACAACAGATCCCGTTGACTAAAAGTGAAGAAACCTTCATCCTGCACATCCACAATAAATATCGCAACATCATCGCGAAAGGTGACGCGCCAGGACAACCACCGGCAGCCAACATGAAGGAACTTGTATGGGATGACGAGTTGGCACAGATTGCACAATGTTGGGCCAACGCTTGTAAATTTGAACACGACAAGTGCCGTAAAACACGCAAAGGTGTCGACGTTGGACAAAATATCGGCGTATACGGTACAACACGATCCCGCAACACAATCAAGGGACGCGACTCCTTGGAACGGATTATTCGCAACTGGTATCGTGAGGTGATTATGTTCAATCGTAAGGATATCAAAAAGTACAAGTCAAATGCCAAAGTGGGCCATTACACGCAACTGGCGTGGGCCAACACGTCACGTGTGGGTTGTGCACGCGTGTTTGGTTTTAAATTGAAGAAACGCAAGACGTTCCATCGAGTTTTCCTCTACTGCAACTATGCGGAGGCGGGTAATTGGTTGAAAGAGTCTGTGTATATTGAAGGAATGCCGTGCAGATCGTGCCGTTGTAGCCTGAAATATCGGAGTCTGTGTGAAACTCGTGAGAAGTCATAATGCACAATATTTAACATTAATTGGCGTAGATGAATTTGTTTGCGAGATTGAAAGAAGAAACGGAAGAAGAAAATTGTTGAATCCATGTGACTCTGTAAGTGTTTTTTTGTTGATGTTAACAGTGAAGGTGAAACAGTAATTTATTTATTTATTCTAGTTTTTTTTTTACAAGTGAATTTAAAATTAATTTAAGCAATTAGATAAAAAAATTAATTGAAATTAATAATACAATTTATACAGATAGGTGTAACAAAAATTTTAAACAAAAAGTATTAAAAGATTTTTTTAACAGCTGTTCGGAATATACAAATACCTTCCAAAAGTGACCCGTGATACATCAACGCCGTGACACTGAATTGTTTAAACGACGGAAAAATGTTGAGAATCACTGATCACTGCGGAAATATCCATATAAATTTACAATAATTACCTTGTATGCAATAACAATAACTTCTGTTATAATTTTTTTTATTGAAATTATTTATTTTTTTTTACATATTTATGAGATTCGTACATACTATCTGTTAACCTTGTTTATATAAACAAATCGTTACGGGTAATATCAATTTTTATTTCTATAGCATGTTTCCAGAAAAATATTTTATTATTTCGACATAATACATTTTGAATACAGTGGCGCCATGAAAATTTATAGTTATTCAAAATTAAAATTTTATCAATATTTAGCGTTTTGCTCTGTTTCGTAAAGCGGAACATCTGTGAGATCAGTTTCATGTCGGTCCGTCCATTGGTCCGTTCGTCCATGAATTAAGTAATTAGATATAAAAAAAGTTGAATTTTCATTCTAGAGATTAATTTCAAGTGAGTAAATTGGGAAATAGGAGAAAAATTTGTCAAGAGCATCGTTTAAGGTGTCAAAGAAATGATATGCTTTTTATGCATACTTATCTTTTCTTTATTACCAAAAAAAAAAAAAAATTCTGAGTAAAAATTATCCGAGTTTAAATGGTTTGATTTGGCACGTCAAAATTTGACGCTTGCAACTTATGAAAAATAACAAGTAATAATTTTCTTTACATTCTGAATTGTCCTGAAACACGCTGTATTATTATTTTAATTATTACCTACCTACAAATAAATTTGAAATATTTATATATTATTTAAAGCAATATTTTATTTTATACATTATGCCGTATATTTTTATAAATTTTATTTTATTAAAAATAAAATTATTTTTCATTAAATAGTTTTCTTTGTAATACTACACCAGTGATTCCAATTATCCTAACTAATATTTTCACTAATCAAATTTTTAGTGACAATATTTGAAGAATTAAATCAAAAATTCGAAACAATATTTGATTTATAATGCGATTGCAAGTATCGGACAGAAAATGCATTCTAATTTAAACAGTTTTTCTTTCCTTTTTCTTATTTTCAATAAAATTATCCTTGAAATAGTTACTTTCGTATTAACTACAACATTTTTGTTCTATATTAATAATTTATAATTTAACAAGTATCTGCACCGAACAATGTACTGCTAACTTGGTTTTGTACAATTTTTTTTTAAAATAGATTTTTAGCATTGTCAGAGCAAGGTAAAACAAAAAAGACATTTAAGTTTCATTAAACTGGTTCGCGTATTAGGGCTTAAATTCTACTAAATTCTAAAAAAAACTTACCATTTTTATCGTTGCAATTTAATATTATTTAATTAAAAAATTTCGTTTTTCAAAATTTGTTTTCTTTTTCAAATACTAAAAAATAAATTAATTTATAATAATTTATAAAAATAAAAAAAGAAGACCTTCAACTAATATTCAGTGATTTGACTGACAGAGATTTCGGTAATTTTCTCGGTTTTAAAATTAAATTATTAAAATACTATGATTCAGAATTCATTGATTTTAATCTTTAAATGTTCTTAAAATGTAAACTTTTTTTATCCTGTAATCCAAAACAGAGGGTATTTGTTTACTCGATTAAGTGAAAGTTTTTGGGGATAACCCCCTCAGTTAGGCGTTAAAAAAGTCAGTTTCGATAATTTTTATTTCACAAACTATACATTAAATACGAATAATTAGCGTAATATTACCTATCAAAAACATTCATTGATTTTTTGGTTGGTCATTCATTAAAAATTGTTGGAACTAACAAACCCTTGAATGACTCTTCAGTCAGACAGGTTCGATGCCAGTTCGAAACCTCAAAAAATTAGTTTTTTTTTTCCAAAATTCAAAAGTTTTTTAACATTATTTTTACTCCGTCATAAATTTTCGAGAATTTTCGATCGGAATTTTCGAGAAAAACTAATTTTTGAACCGGAAGTTACGCAGGATACTGCGATAAGGGTATTTAATATTACAAAATAGGTTTGTCGCCTCTTTAATAGAATCAATATCCCTGTCGGTTAGTGATGTACCAATAAAACGATTGTCTTAAATGTTTTTATTTTAACAAATTTCTCTAACTCAATTTACTTCTCTTTTTTTCGTCGTATTGATATGAGAAGCCGAAAAGCGAAATCTACTCTCAACAATTTAAATAAAATAAATATAAGGGAATGACTGGCTCTGTACTGTATTATTAAAGGCAAAAGAAAATTCCCTTGTGATATTTCTTTTTTTGCTGAATATCTAATATGCCATGATAAGACACTTTATTTCATGACAATAGCTCGAAAATGTAATAATAACTTAGGTTGACCTATCTTTTGTCTGTCATTTAGATATCATGGTATTATATTACTTATATAAAATGTACCCATTTATTAGATTCCGTAAGTTAGTATTATATTCGATGAAATGAACGACTGTGATTCTAAAAAGAATTTATTAATATTTAACGAGATACTTCAATATAAGTTGTTGATAAAAGATTTCAACAAAAAGTAATTGATTATTTATTCTAAACTGACTCGTTTTATTAATAGGTATCGGATATTTTTTGGATCAAACGGCATTCGTGGTTTGTGTATGCAGGTATATCGCACTTGATGTGATTAATGTGAATAAAGACGAATAGATATTTTGATAAAACATACATACATATATATATATATATATATATATATATATATATATATATATATATATATATATATATATATATATATATATATATATATATATATGCAATTCACACATATTGTCTATCTGCCTGCCTATACCAAACACGCCAAACACGATGTTGTTTGAACCGAAAAATGTCCGATATCTAATTAATAAATTGTATAATTTTAGAAAAATACTAAATTCTAAATATTATACAATACATTCAAAGACAGGGCCGAAATTGCCTTTGAAAGGCTCTTGGATATTATTTGTGTACAGACTCCTTGCATACGGTCAAAGCTGGAAAAAATTAAGAGTTCCATTGCCAACTTTTAGAAAAGAATCATTAATCTACTTAATAAATCAGACAACGCACAGCCTAAACCGTTGGGTTTAAGAGAATGGAATTATTCACAGGAGTTCCCTATGTAACGTAGGTAAGCACTAAAAAAGGATTTTTGAAAATTCGTTCCCTAAGAGGGTTAAATCGGAGATGAAAATTTTGTTGTTCAAATTGTTTTAATTTGAAATTCGACATTTTTGAAGTTAGAGATATTTAAAAATATGTTACTATGGTTATTAGAATAAATAATATCTTATTTTAACAAATCTTTTATCACTAACTGAGTTTCCGAAATGTTGCTGATGGTAAATCCCATCGGGTGGATATACGACTAGTTTCTAATAATTCTACCAAAGTGAAAAAAATTGCTGTTATTAGAAGACCCGAATGTGCCATTACCTCCCCTAGAAACTAAGCCTTTCATTAATATTGAATAGAAGATTCGATTTGTTAACAGATTCCTTGTGAATGTCTCAACATTTTTTGCCCATCGTTTTGAAAAAAGGTAATTTCGAAAAAAAGCCAGGTAAAATTTGGAAACGTGTTTATCGTTTTGTGTATATATTCTTATTATTTTTGAGTTATTTATGGAAAAATAACAAAAGTACGGACATAAGGTAATGAAATAAAGTAATGAAAAAAAGTTATTGACCAAACTGAAGAGATTCCAAAATGTTACGTGCAGCGAAAAGGCGTTCTTAAACATTTTTGACCGCCCGAATTCATTTCAGAGACCGGGTTCAAAACGATTTTCAAAATACATATTTCCGTAGTCATAATTCCTTTTATATATCATTCTAAAGATGCTATAGTGAAAAGAACGACAATTGAAAACGACTCATCCACGTAAATTTGTTTTAGACAAACTCGTAATATAGCTATCTCTCACAAGATCTACTATGTAATGTATTGAAAAAGGATAGTAGAAATTTATAATAACTTTTATATGTGACAAAATTTTATTTTTAAAATGAGTCATTTTCAGTTCTTAAAATAAGATTATAATAGGTACGTGATTTAAGTCAATAAAAAGAAGAATTTTTTTCAGAAAAAGAAACACTTATGAAAACAAGAAAACTTTTCAACATTGGTTTATATTGTATTGTGAAAATAATTGTCTAAACTGCATATACGTCTCTATAAAATCTTGATTAAAAAATTTGTGGTAAAATAAATGAATCGAACATTTTAAAAACCACAAGAACGTTTATGATTTTCTATTATTCCCATCAAACAATTGTCAAAATTTATTTCTACAAATATCAAACGTATTGAATTGTTTTCTAAGATTCATTAATCAACTTTTGTATTTTTAAATATCCTTTTATTATTTTTTTTCCTTAAATACACCTATTGAGAAAACAATTGCACAGTTTTATTGTACAATTGTTTTAAAGACCACAGAATATTGAATAAATAGATAGGTAAGGTACTGATTGTATGAATAGACGAAAGAATTTCTTTTGTATGAAATACATACGAGTAGATGGTTGAACAATTTTTATTCAACTCTAATTACATAGACAATTTATTACGTAAATTGGTATCATTTGTTTCGCATTCTATAATAATAGATGTATAAAAAAAGGTATTTTCCCTTTTTTTTTGTTATTAGACAAAATGTTTGAACGCAATAAATGAGTATGTACGAGAAGGTAAATGTTTCGTATAGTGACTGTCATTTCCAAATGTAATAGAATTGATCCAACTAAGGATTTTTATAATCTATTTTTTTTAGTACTAAATCGCCCATTATACTTATTTATGTTAATTGAATATTTGGAATTGTTCTAATTTGAAAGTTAACTCTGTCTGTGGATTTATATTAAGGGGTCATTTATAAGTGATGTGTTAAAAAAAAACCTTTTTTTTAGAAAAGCTATTTACTGTAATAAAAAAAAACGCCGTGAACACAGAGCCCCTTCACGGGAGTCGAATTTTTCCCTTCATTTTCGGTATTTTCAAGATTTCTAAATGTAATTGAAAGGCTATAGGCGGATTGTCGTTTTGGTGGTTTCAGAAACTAATAATAAGTGTTCGGCTGATCGAGGAATTGGAAGATTTTAGGTGACTACTTTCTTTTTTTCGGAAACTACGCAGTTACAAATGTTTTTATAAACATATTCAAAATTCGCAAACGATTTCCGATTGACTGAGTACCCGGAAACCTTATTCCCTTGTTACGGTCTTGTCGGATAGACTGTAATAGTCTAATTTTACGTTGAAAAATACGTTTAATTTTTTTTAGCCATTCATCTGCTGCCCTTGTAAACTGAAAGTTAAAAACAGGAACGGTGCCAGTGATTCAGCAAAACCAATTGTCCTAAAACTTGATGCATTCTCTTTATTATGGTGTTTTTTTATAAGACTATCTAGGATCAGCTCTCAAAATATAAAATTGTGTTTTTTAAAACACCTGAGACGTCAAAAAACAGAGCAACTTTCCTTACTTCCTATGTTATGCATTGAAAGTGTAAGTCAAAGTAGATTAAGAATGGTACACTACTTTTGAGTCCAAAATAAGCTTTTTCTGCGCAGTTCGTCATCTATGTCATAATACGTCACATATTTGAATTTTTAGAAAAAGATAACATTACAATTACTTATTATTATATTTATACAGTGTGTTTTTTGAGAGTTACCATTTTTATTACAGCCAAACCGTTGATAAGAGCTATAAAGATCCTGACTATAGCAATCGGTTGTCCCCGTCGATATCTGCAACTCTTTTTTGAACAATTTCTCAATTAAATCAACGGTTTGGCTGTAGTAAAAATGACAACTCTCAAAAAACTCGGGCTGTATATATGTAATTCGCCATCTACGTCATCAAGATCTGAGCGTCGGCATACCTTTCTTAATCTACTTTGATGTAAGTATTAAAAAGTTTTTGTGAAAATCTATTACAAGGGTTTTTTTACATTTGCTATATAAAATTAAGGTAATACTTGAAACCCAAAATATTATTTTTTCCTTTGTGTAGGGAGAGATCGAAACCCGCATAACCACCCCCTTAGGTCCGCGTTTGAAAATTGTATCATAGAAAATGGTGAAAGTACTGTGAAAAACACTGAAAGAATGTCATTAACATTTCCACAACGTTCCCACAACTGTTTATCAGTGAACAAAAAAACAAATTCCTCTACTTATTCGACTATTGAACTCAAACACTCGAAATAGAACGGTATTAATCGAAGTCATGAATATAAAACTCTTGATTTCATACATACACACTTACAAAGCTATATTACGTATAGAATAATAGCTACGACTAACTAGTTGGCTCTTCGCTAGCAAGCTCACCGCTTGCTATTGTACCGTCGAGGTTTTTTTTTCCTTATTTAATACACTCTGATTAAACTTTATAAAAATCCGTGGAGGATTGTTCTGTTCTGGTGGTGGTGATGCTTGTTGAATGGTGCTTTTAGTCGAAACACCATGCATGCATGGTACTACAGTGAGATAGATACCAACTGTGCAGAGGGAAAAAAACACGAAAGCTCTCTCTGCCCTTCCCATTATCCCGTCCCGTAGGTTGGTTGAATTGTTGATACCAGGGCAACGTGAGTGTCATCAATTTGTCTCTTGAAGGCATTTATTCTTTAAATGTTATCTATATTGCTTGCTGGATATATGTATGTGTTTTTTTTTCGCAGTGAGTCAGTTGAAACAGTGAAAAAGAATAAATTTAAAGTCAGTCAACTAAGATTTGTTTCATTATTAATACGACCAAATCATGCATCGTGATCCGAGCAAGTTTCATGACAACTATGTATGTCCATGTGTTTGTTTATTTTGAACGAGGTTACACACAAGAATTGACTTTTCGTTTGAAACACTGGAAATGATAATGCTATTGAATGTAGTTTAAGGCAGCTTAGTCTAGAATTTTTTTTAAATTCTTTTTTTTTCAGATTTCAGAGTTCTATTTATTCGATCGATTTTAAATTTTGCATGTACCTTCAATACATGTAGCTTTATGGTAGAAAATACCAATCTATGAAAATTTTAATTTTTACTATTTAAAAAAAAAAAAAAATAAATAACGTCAATAAATATTTTTTTTTAAACAGCCCTATATTTTTTAAAAAGTATTTTCATTGTAAACTTTTTTAAACCAGAATCATTTATTTGTTATAGATGCATACGAATCCCAAAATCATGTCAAGCTTGCATTGTCAGGATTTCATAGTTCAGTCACCCGCGTATACAAGGGTGGAGGGGTCAAGGGGTCATGCCCCCCCCTCCGAGAATTAAAAATGTTCACTAGATATTAATTATTTAATTTTAAACACAATAACGGTAAAAATTTAGCAGTTGACGTTTTCTTTTTTTTTTTGGTCGTCAACGGTGTAGAAGAAGTTTAATTTATAATTCTTTTTGTAAATTTTTTTAGTCCTATAATTTTCCCATGACTCCCCCCCCCCCAAGAAGCTCGGCTGTATACGCTCCGGAGTTTAGTAGCTAGAATTTTACACAATTTTCGAGATATAATATTTCTTGCTTTTATTTAATATTAGAATCAACCTTTAATTTGTAAATAATATGATTGACTAAATCTTTTACTCTCTATATGAGTTTAAAAAAGTGTTTTTAAAAAAGAAACGGTCTCTTAAATTGGGTAAAATCTGACACTGACTATTACAAAGCTGTTAAGTGCGGGTAGATCACCTCATACGATGACAGAAAGCATAAATTCATAAGGATTTATTTAAATTCATAAGGAATTCGTAAGGAAATATATGAAAGTAACTTATTTTTGCAGAGAGTAAATGTTTTTAGAGTTTGAGCCCATCAAGACTTTAGATCTTTTTCAGAGAAACTTTTCTCAAAGAATATTTTCAATGTTCTGTTTTTTAACTGTGAAAAAAAACACAATATTTCTTCTAAAGAGGAAAAAAATTATTTGTTTGTGTATTATGAAAATGAAACAGGATGGTTTATTTTAAAAATTAAAATTATTGAAGAATAATTCATAAAAAATATTTAATTAGCAGGCAGTTAAACGATTTCAGAAGAAAAATTCACTGATATTAAAACAACAGAGAAAAGTACAGTTTTGTATAAAACTATTCAAACAGCAAGAATGGTTCAAAATAAAGATTGTAGTACATTATAAACTTTATTCTATTACATCTTTAAGGCCCGATCCACCCTATTGCTCCGCTCTCGGTACGATATCGCTACACTTCCGATTCGATAAAATATTCTTACACACGAAACAACAAGTGTATCCACATCCGATACCGCTCCAATACCAATACCACTCAGGTAATATTTTATTGGAGCGATATCAGACTTGTTATGACTTGTACCTAACTATATAGTGTAAACACTTTTTTGATTCCACTCCGCTCCGCTTGCATTCAGTTGTTAGGAAAAGATGTTTGTGTTGAAGTAGGAGCGTACCGAGAACGAATAGGTACCAGCATGGTATCAGCACTGTAATGTGAACACAATAAGATTATATATCGGAGCGAGACCGGGGCGGCAGTGTACCGATATCGGCACTACAGTGTGGATCGGGCCTTAATGTTTGAAAGTATAATTTAAAAAAATCACCAAATGTTGCCAGGCTAATACCCTTGTTAATTGGTGTTCTAAAGATTTTCAATAAATTTCTCAGACACTAGCCTTCCACATCAAAAATTTCTCTCCTTTTGCGCAGAAAATACCTATCCGAAATCGAATCCATAATACGTATCGTATCGTTTAGGTGTCCAACCAACTGGCTTAACTGTTTATATAATTTTGTACAGTACTATTGTACAGAATCCTGGTCGGACTATTTACAACGGAAGCTTTTTATATATAATTATTAACACAACAACATAAATTATAAATAATGAATTAATTAAAAGCTCGTTTCCTTTTTATGTAATCAGAAAAATAAAAGAAAAATAATTGATAAATAAAAAAGCTTCATTACCGTTCAAAAACAAAAAAAAGAATAAAGAAAATTTTAATTTCCGTTTATTTTCTACACCTCCGCTATTGGAGGCGTTATTTGAGGTGGGGATGGTTGTATGCTTATTTTTTTTTTTTGACGGTAAGTTTCAATTATTTAATTAAATCTACAGAACAGATACAACCGGGCAGTTTTTAAAGGATTTTTTCTATACCTAATTTAATGTAGTCAATACGAAAACTATAATTGCTTTCTATGTGACTAATTGTTTTGATTATTGTCTATCTCTATAGGGACACCGTTGACTTTTAATAGCTATTCGATTATGAGAAATTTTACTATTTTTTTATTTACTTTTTATCGTTTATAAAGGCACGGTCTCATTACAGTTTCTTTTTTTTTAAATTCTTTTTTTAAATTTTATTTGTCTGTGATTTTTTTCAAGTAACTTGATAACAAAGAATTGTCGACCCAAAAATACTCCACCTGCGCTGTCGTCTTTCCGTCAATTGAAATTAAATTGCTAAGCAACAAATTTTCATTATATATAAACGCAAACTTATTCGAAAAAATACAAACGTCTCAAAAAAATATGAAAAAAAAAAATTTTTATTCTTTCTATTATA
Organism: Brachynemurus nebulosus; assembly: GCA_035578155.1. Classification (NCBI taxonomy): domain Eukaryota; kingdom Metazoa; phylum Arthropoda; class Insecta; order Neuroptera; family Myrmeleontidae; genus Brachynemurus; species Brachynemurus nebulosus. Next base: position 171,034,598 of record JAPWDM010000001.1, read on the forward strand.
TGCCGTATGCTTCACTTACTAATTAATAATTATTGTTTTTTTTCCTAATAAAGAAGAATAATAATATAAATCCTTTGATTTTAACAAAATAAAGTAACAATAATAATAATCAGACAAATAAAAATGTCTTCTCTTTACTGTTTTAATATTTAAAAATATATACTTTTCATCTATTCTTTTATTTTGCTTTTTGATAATTTACGTTTTTCTTTCCTTTTTTTATACAAGTTGTGTTTTATTTATTGTTCTGTTGCTAACATAAAAAATTAATTATTATTCATTATAAAAATAAATTCATACTGTTGTATTGTACTTTAGGGGAATTTTAATAAAGATCAAAAGCTGTGACCTTGCTGAACTGAAAACACATAGGGTTGACCGGGGTAATTGTGAATGGATTTTCATGAATTGAGATAAAAGCGTTGTTTTAAGTATTTTTTATTTTATATATCACATTATGGTTGATTTATTTTTAATTCTACATTATTCAGGATGTACCACATAAATTTTGAGCAAATTCGTATGAAGAACAAAAATTTTATAAACCATTCACATTTCCCCAGTGCGGTTTTGCAAATCTTATGAATTTTGGGGTAAAAGTGAATGCGATCAGAAAAATTATTTAGAATGGATTACAAGAGAAGTGAGGTACATCAGAGTAAAGCCAAACTCAAACTCAATTTATCCCACTTTCAAATTTTTTCAAAATAACAATCTATTCGGCCTAATACTGTAAATGAAAAAACGAAATTGTTTTGTGTTAATCCTAGTGCCCTCGGTCACTAACAGAGACATTGAAAACAAATAATTTTCCTGTTTTTGTAAGTTGTTGTTGGGTAAGGGAGCACAGCAATGATTTCGTAGATTGATACATAAAACATCTCGCTCTTTACACAATTTTTTTTTTTTGTATTGTTTGTACAACGGAAACTTGTACAATAATGTCACCACCATCTTCATCAACATTTTCAACTCCGAAAAGGACACTACTGATATATTTGACCGAATGGGGGAATTTGTGAATGACGTTCACAATTATCCCAGAATTTTAAAATCATGGGGTAATTGTCAGTGGCGTAGCGAGGGGGGTGCAAGGGGGTCTATCATGCACCGGGCGCAACTCGCAGAGGGGCGCCAAATGTGCACCAAAGAAGTGCCAAATATTAACTATAGGGTTGGTTCACATCAAATCAACCAATGCTCAAAACCTTATGTCTTCAGATCATTATAATATCTATATATTTTATATGGTAGTACTTGCTTTGAAGATAACGAATATAAATTTTTATCTTTTTATTACCATTATTTTTATAGTTATAACAATTTTTAAAATCCAATAACCGCAATTTTTCGGAGCGCTTTGAAATATTTAAACACATGTAGCTCAAAAGCTATTTACCCTAGAAGGTAGAAACTGGTACCATTAATTTCAGAATTAAAAGGGCTTTTATTTGACATATAACGTGATAATGCAATTTAAATTTAACCCTTTCTCTACAAACCAAAAAAATGATATTTATAAAAAATCCAAAACCGGAATTTTTAATTTTTTTGAAAAAAATATATGTTATACCCAACCTCTTAAGTAAGTTGCATACAAAGTTTCATGATGGTATTCCAATGGTAACGCACTAAAATAATTTTTATTCTGAATTGAGACGTGTGGAAATCTGGTATATTTAGTACAGTATATGTTACTAACAAAGAAAGATCCCAAGGACGGACCTATCGATTTTGTTGAAATTTGAATAAGTTGTAGAACACTAAAAAATAAGCGACACGTATTTTTTTTATTTGTAGAAAAACGGTTTGAAGGGGTGAAATCGCTCTTCAAAAATTGGGGTAAAATTTAATGTTTCAAATATCTCGAAAACGGTAAAAGATAGGCAGAGATAGAGTAAAAGTTTAAATTGACGATATTGGTCTTTAAGAGCTATCTATTGATATGCAATTTATTCAAATTACACCAACAGGGGTAGTTGGGAGTTAAAATTAGGGGGTTAATTTTGCGAAAGGGGGTTAAAAATTAAAGAAATTAAAATTTTGTGTGCAGATTTCAATTATACGTAAAAAAATCTAATCGACCTGTTTTTGTTCAATTTTCTAATATTAAATTTAGGAGTAGTTAATTAGGGGGTGACTGTGTCGACATAATCGTACTATTTGAGTTATTTAAAACTTCTTTTTTTATGGAAAATAGTCTAATGGTATCAGTTTCAACTTTCTAGGGCAAATAGTTTTTGAGCTACATGTGTTTAAATATTTCAAAGAGCTCCGAAAAATTGAGGTTTTTGTTTTTTAAAAATTGTTATAACTCAAATATGAATATTCGAAAAAATATAAAACTTGGTATTTTTGGCTACACTGATTGGAAGAAACTATTCACCCAGTATCAGGCATTTTAAGAACATTGAAGTTTAAAATTATGTTTTTATTGGTTGATTTAATATGGACTAACCCTATACGTCTTTCTAGTAGGAATGGGGGCGTCAATAAAGTATCATGCCCCGGACGCCAGTTATGTTCACTATGCCACTGGTGAAAGTGTAGGGAAATTGCGAAATTTCATCCAGGTTATGACTTCAAATATATAGACACACAAACAAAGCACTTTTGAGCAAAAGAAAAGGTGGTCAAGGCAACTTTTAGAAAAAAATTTAAAATACAAATTTACGAGAAAGATTTTTTTTCGAAATTTTAAATACACCTATCCACTACTTAAAATTTTTTAAATTTTAGAAATTAAGGGGGGCGCAAATAAAGTGTCATGCACCGGGCGCCAGTTATGCTCGCTACGCCTCTGGTAATTGTGAATTGGTAATAAATTGTCCAATTTCTTTAGTAGTTAATAAGGAACCCTGTCAGGGTTTAGACCACTTTTTTAGAAATACTTTTAACCATTTCTTACCTTCTAAAAAAATAAAATGTATTTAAAATTTTTTTTTTTTTTTTTTGAGGATTGTTCGAAGTAAGATACACAAAATTTTGCAAGGGTTTTTTCAAAATAAAAAAAAGATACTAATAATACTTGGAGAATTGTTATCAAATTTTAATAGCATATTAAGAAAGGACAGAAAAACATACTAAGAGTTGATTTTTAACAATATTAATGTTATTTTAGAAATTATAGGCGCCGTTCACAATTGCCCCAATTAACAATTACCCCGGTCAACCCTATAAAATTTACCATCCCGTTTTCTTTTATTTGTAATTTTACTTTTAATGCTATCTACACGGAGAGAAAATTCCTATAAAAATTACTGTGCTCAGCACTACAATCGACGTGTAAAAGACGAACATATTAAATTCTGTAAGGTAAAAAAATAAAGATTATAATTAATCATAAAAAATTTAAAGGACGGAATGTTCTTTTCGTAATATTATCTCCGTAAAATTTGTAAAACAGCACAGTAAAAAGTTCCATTACCGACAAAAAAATAATTTTTAATTGTGTTTATTAAAAAAATTTCCATGCTAACATGCTAATAATAGAAAGAAAAAAAAAACAGAAAGAAGGTTGGTTTTGTTGGGATCGCTGTAATGAAATGTACCTCAATCAGCGAGTTAGTTACATGGGTTACATGCGAACCATAGGTGTGGACTGTGGAAGAAACTTTGTCAGACAGCTCCACCAAGCACCTTGATGCAGCTTAGTAGTCAGTTGCTTTTACACTCTCTTAGGATGATGTCATCGTTTAATTCATCTTTTTGTTATTTACCTATCTTTAGTATATGTATTACAATATATTGTTGGCAATAATTTTTGTATACATGTTTTTACAGGTACAGTGCAACCAATATAAGGTCGCGAGTCAGATGCGCAAATGAAAGAGTACGACAACAAGAATTAAACTATAATATACATGCATAAGAGTGTGATAAAAGTTGTGTTAGCACCACATTAAATTTTACCATGCTAGCACATATTTTTTATTTTGGTCGTCGATCGCGCACGGATTATAGGGGAGCATAGTAATTTTTCTGAAATTTTCTCTACAAAAATTATAGGATTTTTCTCTCCGTGTACGAGCTCAGTGTGTGATCTTCGGTACATTTACTAATTGTGAATCTGTAGTTTAATGTGCACTGATTTATTTTTAATTTTATTCTTAGGACTCGTTTATTAGTTGGTTTCCAACATTGGCCTGTTAGCTTTATATTTTCCAAGTGCTGAGTTTAATCTTAGCACGATTCGAGAGCCCGGAACCAAGGCCGATATAATTTTCGGAGCACCAAAATCTGAAAGATGATAAAAACTAAAACAATTTCCTTAAAAACAGCTTACATAGGGCAACGGGTCAAAAGCGAATTTTATGTGATTTTTTCCGATCTTTACGATATTGTAAAAAAATTTCGAAAATCTTTTAAACTTTGTCAAAAAACTTGGTTTTTTGATATAAAAAAATGGTGTCGTTTCTTTGATGAAAATTATCTTTTTTCTAATTTTCTTGCAAACTAGATTACATAGAATAATGGTTCGAAAACCAGTCCTATCTAATTCTTTCTACTCCTTATCATGGTATACAAAGAAATTCCATTTTAAAACTTTTAAAAAGGGTCCAAATTACCCAATTCTGGCTAACGACTCATTCAAGACGTTCGAACTTCAAACTAAATTTCGTAAAAAAAGGACATTTCGTTTAAGACTTATCGCATATATATATATATATATATATATATATATATATATATATATATATATATATATATATATATATATATATATATATATATAAATAATTTTGGTATCATTTTCTTTAGGAACTACTTAAAACAAATTTCTATCATAGCCCCAGGTTCAAATCTCATCTTCCTAGCGGCTGTAATGGTTGAATTTTTCATTCGAAAAGCCGCTAAAAACATTAGCGAATAACAAATTCAAAAATACGGTATAACAAAATACGGTTGAAACAAACCAACAATACAATTAAAACAAAACTATGGAAAACCATTAACTATATTCATTTCTTGAAAAATTTAATTACTATATATACCTACAATAGCTATCGTAATATTCAAACGGTTAAAACACTTGTGTTGTGTATTATTATTTACTCTTACAAACGGGCCTAATCCGCCAAGGTTCTTTCCCCCACCACTGTCCACAACTAAACAGAAAAAAATGGTGAATGTTTGCAGACAAAGTAGATGAAGAAAGGTATGCCGACGCGCAGATCGTGATGACGTAGATGGCGAATTACATATTATATACAGTGTGAGTTTTCTGAGACTTGCCATTTTTATTACAATCAAACCGTTGATTTAATTAGAAAATTATTCAAATAAGAGTTGTAGATATCGACGGGGGTAATCGATTTCTATAGTCACGAGCTTTATAGCTCTTATGGTCTTAGCTCTTATCAACAGTTTGGCTGTATTAAAAATGGAAACTCTCAAAAAACTCACGCTGTATAAATATAATAATAAATAATAGTAATGTTGTCTTTTTCTAAAAATTCGAATATGTGACGTATTATGACGTAGATGGCGAACTGTGCAAAAAAAACTTATTTTGGACTCAAATGTAGTGTATCTTTCTCTATCTACTTTGATTGCAGAAGAACATATGAAGAGTACAGGGGAAAAACGGTCATAATCACAAAAAGTAAATTTTTCAGGGGAGCGTTAGTAGATAGGCTAGGACAGTTCTACCCCACCGTAGAACCTCAATTATCCGGACTACTTTTTTGACGATGTTAAGAACCGTGTAGTTTGGGGTCCTACTGTACCTAGTGTATGAATTGACCTTTGACCTGGCACGTACATGTATTTAAAATTTGTTGTTGACATTTGACCCCAACACTCGCTCATACTGTTGGCCTTGAAATTCCTAAGAGGTGAATTCGCTCATACTGTTGGCCTTGAAATTCCTAAGAGGTGAATCATCACCAGCAACCAAATTAATTTATGTTAACCCATTATGCGTCATCACAATTTACTTATAACAATTTCATTTTGTGTTAACCCATTACCAGCCAAACCTAACGCATGCGCAGACTGAATTTAAGTACACGACGCATGCGCAGACTGAATTTTAGGCCACAATTTGATAGATGGGGTACACTACCGCGTCAAAATGTGGGGAATCCCCTAACTCGGGGGTGGCCCCAAATTTTTGACACCGTACTGTACTTAAATTTTTGGTACACTACCGTGTCAAAAGTGTGGACCCCCCCTGGCCAAAAAGGTATCCGACCACTTTTTGAAGCGTACTGTACGTGCAAACCTTGACCCCAACACGCGCTTGCCTTAATTGCGCCATCTTAAACGAACTATCACGTCAAAAAATGTGGGGAATACCCTAACCCAGGAGTGGCCCCAAACTTTTGACGCCGTACTGTACTTAAATTTTTGGTACACTACCGTGTCAAAAGTGTGGACCCCCTGTCAAAAAAGCTATCCGATCACTTTTTGAAGCGTACAGTACTTATTTTGTGTACGTGCAAACCTTGACCCCAACACGCGCTTGCCTTAATTGCATCATTTTAAACGAAAATCGGGGAGGCCGCTAAATTTTGTGGGGGCACTGTACCAAGCGCTAGCCGCAATCATGACTTCAGACTCCAGACTCCAGATTTCTGACCGCTACTGTACTGTAAATCGAGTGTCTACTGTACTTTTCAACAAGTTTAAGCCTGTTTTCAGTAAAGTCAGCACTTTTTTAATTTGTTTATTTATATAAGTTTTAATTTAAAAAAAAATGTTTATTTAAGATTTTGATGACTCAGCAATTTCTTTGTTTGGATTTCAAATACGAAATAGTCTTCTTGGAATTTTTAATTTATGGCCTGATTGTTGAATTATAATTATAGTATGATTCATACAAGCGGGGATTTTTGTTATATTTGTTTATTTATATAATAATTTTGGATCATGTAATAATTTTAAAATTGTTTATTTAAGACTGGGAGGCCGCTAAATTTTGTGGGGGCACTGTACCAAGCGCTACCGGAAAACTAACTTCAGACTCCAGGGTCCAGATGTCTGACCGCTACTGTACTGCCGGAAATTTGGGTGTCAACTGTAACTCAGGGGTTTTTTTTGTATATTTAACCTTGGAAAATTCCAGGAATTTTTATCAGTTTTAACATAAACAAACAACTAATAATTAAATGTTTGTTTTAGCTGAATTATAATCGTAAGACTCATATAAGGAGTTTTTTTGGTATAAGAAAGATGACGTCATGGAATATTAATGAGTTAAAAAATTGTTTAGTAAAAAATATCACCCATTGTAGGCCTCAAGCAAGAAATTATTTTTATCAGTTTTAATACTTTAACATTTAACCTACAGTGACCAATTTTTTAGTTAACTAACAGAAGTTCTTGAAATTTTAACAAGTTACAAAAAATATTACTTCTTATGGTGCACAACATTTTTGAATTTGACTGTAGCACAAAACTGTTTCTATATCAAACGAAAATTATCTGAAATAATTCAGTATGTACATATGTATAGACTCTGTATATTAAAAATATTTTATGTATACACTCTGTATATTGAGAATAAGAAAGAAAATTTGTATATAATTTTAATTTTTATGAATACTAGTAAACGCATTGTATAGCCATTTATGAATAAGTATTAAATCTAATTATAAAATAATTTATAAATATTGCAAAAAATTTGTTTAATCAGCAAAATCAATGTATATCATTTTAATACTGATACATATTTATATTAGGGTATAATAGTATTGTATTTAACATTTTTAAACAGAATAAAAGTTCAATTTTTGGTTTTAAATTACTATAAGTTAAACACGTCGCTTAATATAAAAATGATAACAGCATTGAGTTTTACTAAATTTTTAAGTCTGTAAAATCAAAATTTTTTATAGACTAGAACATTTTGAATTTGCTACTCTATCATTAACATACAAATAATATCATGTATATATAACGGGTGTATATTTAGTATTTTTAATAAATATTTTAGTATACAGGGTGTATCATGAAATATGCTTTTCAATTAGAATAATAAATTTCATAAGATTTTTGTTAATACTCTTATAGGTTAACGAAAGAAACTTTTTGCTGTAAAAAAATAGGGGAATGCAGGGTAATAATTAAATAAAACGTACATATTTTTTTTTTTTTAAATTTTATTTATAGAATATGTATACAAAAAATTAAATTGCTTAAATCTATATATTACTTAAAATCTATTTATTTTCCATATAAAAATTTTTTAAAAGAATACAATTTTCTAATGAACAAATTTTATCTGAATGAAGCATACAGCGTCTTGAATAATATTCATCTCGCAGAATGGAAATCTTCGGTACATCAAATATTTCTTCCAAATTCAAAATCCACGGCTGGTTTTCGGTACCATCAAACAAACTTGATATCCATTTCTTCTTTTTACCACCCTTGACGTATATAACATCATACTTCTTTAATATAGGTTTCAATATGGTATGAAGTTTTTTGTATGGAATAAATCCATACGACCAAGGTATCCCATGCCAATTTCGGTAAAGCCAACTGGCTACTCGTTGATATTTCTTCGGCAACTCGTTGAAATCAAACGGTGCGTCGAATATAAGATGTAATATATCATCCGAATTTTCTGCAGCAATACCAACTTCTTTAAAATAAAATTCGTTGTTAGCTCCTTGATAGCCTTGTATGTCAAGAAACGCCATTTTTTACCGCCACCGTAGAACTGAATTTATTCACACAATCCACAACTTTATATAGAATAATTAAAAGTGGTGGGGGTAGTTAGTTAATTTATGGAACGTATTCGAAAATGGCTATTAATAGCTATTGCTAGTTTACCATCAAATTACAAACTGTTAATAATATTTAGCACATTTGTGAGTACCAGGTTCTTTTCACTTTAAGACCTAGTGATTTAAGGAATGCTAAATTTTCAGGTGAAATGTGTTGTTGCTCAAAAGTTTTACGTTTAATGATCTTAGGTTTCGAAAGTCCTTTGCTAGGTTCTCTAGCGGTGGGCTGCGCTGAATTGTAAATTAACATGGTTCCAAAATGTAATTGTTTTACCACGAAAGTATAATTTTCAACGAAAGAGATGTTAACTCTTTGACAACCACCGGTAAATAGATAATATTTTATGTGAGTTCAACTATTTTATACCCTTCAACCATGATAAGGTGTATAAGCTGGAGTATAACTCAACAAATTATATAGCGGTGGTGACGTAACACACAAATGCGGTGGTTGTGTTGCGGTTGTGGCGGTGGCGGTGTTTGTGTGGCGGTTGTGTGGTGGTGGCGGTGGTGTTTGTGTGGCGGTGGCGGTGGTGTTTGTGTGGTGGCGGCGGTGGAGTTTGTGTGGCGGTGGTATTTGTATGGTGGTTTCGGTGGTTGTGTGGTGGTTGTGCGGGTGGCGGGGTAGCAGCGGTGTTTGCGGCTGACGTGCACAACTTTATCATTAATTCAATCGAAGCAGCAATTTACTGTAGACAATAAATCGGTGGTGACATCTCGCGGTGTTTGTTGAACGCAATATCTAAATTAATCATCATCATAATCGCTAGCATCTTCTTTATCAGTTTCATCCAGATAATCACCTAGTGGCTCAATAACATCAGCCTTTTGAAGTTCACGAAGTATAGAGAATATTTCTTGACCGACAGTAGTTTCTCTTAAAGCATCTAACTCTTCGATTGAAGCTCCACTATCGTCAACGTTAAACAATATGTTTTTATTTTCCTCTATACTCCGAATAATATTGAGTATTTTTTCACCAGTCTCTGAAGTCTCGTATAAACGTCGTAATTCATCTATTAAAGTATTAGGATTATGCCAGTATTTTATTTTTTTCGATTGCCCATTAGCATTTTCCGAGTCGTTGTATTTGATACGCTTAGCAAGTAGCTCTTGGTCCGTTGAATTGACTGGACGTTTTATTGCTATTCGTTCATTAGAATCCTCACCTTTATTTTGAGTTTCTTTGATTAATAAAATATCCAAAAGGGTTTGCAAAGCTGTAGTTAACTTGGGAATGATAACAGTTCCACTATCAGAAGTGGTTAAAACCCTGTTATTAGACTCATCGCTGGGTGTGTAAACATTATTTTGATTTCTTAAATTATTAAATTTAGTTTGAATTGCTTTTGATGCAGCTTTAATTCTTTGTTTAAGTGGATTGACCCTTTCTTCAACTTTATTGTTTAGAAATTCATCATCAACATCATTCCTCCCGGTATCATAACTAGATAAGTCATCAGCCGTGTCTAATGTTTGTCTTTTTAGCGGATCAAGAGAGTAACTATTTTCAAACCTTTTTGGTGAAAATTCCCGCATATGTGTATTTCTTATATGACGTGAAAGAGAATCTTTCCGCGAGAAGCTTTTATAGCACCGCGTACACTCGAACATTATAATAGATGTGTAAAGCTCAACTAGTCTTACAAGATTAATTCAGAATTGTGTTAGCGATTACTTATATACTCCACCACCACCACCACCGCCACCACCACCACCACCACCACCACCGCAACCACCACATCTGAGTTGCTCATTTTACTCCATGAAGTAGCTGTTGACATCCGGCTTACACATTTTGCCCCCATTACGCTCTTTCGGTTTGGAAATTAGTTCAGAAAAATGAATGAAAAGCTATATGCAAGTGTCAGGTGACTCAACACCAACATTAAAATACTTGCTCCTGAATATAGGCAATTACATTGCGTTGCCAACTGGGTCCATACTTACTGAGAGTCTTATCATAATTCAAGATATAATTTGGGAGGTTCTAGTGTGTTGTAAAATAAGAACAATATAAGAATTTATACGTAAAATAATTTATTTTTTAATGAAATATACGTTTACAATATTAAAATTAAAAAGTAAATCAATTCATTTTCATATCTGACAGTTACCTTAATCTTACATCTAACATCATACATGTGATAGCTATTTACTAAATTCCACAATATGTAAAAAACCACTAGAATCAGTTCCTTTATATGTAATAAAATATTGTCCTATACGTAAACATTGAATGGTCTGCTCATCCAAATCCGCGAATCGTTTTGGAAGGAACACTTGAGCATCTGCAAGTTCCACCGCAACCGCTGGCCCATATCGAGTTTCCATGCGTCGTACATCAAGAATTTTCCACGTTCCATACGGTTTGAGTGTAGATAGCGATTTGAATGGTTTACGAGCACCAAGTTTATTCAACTTCTCCAAAACCGGATCCATTGTTGTATCAGTGGCAGTAAAAGTGGTCCACAGATCACTTATACTTAACTCAACACCGTGTTGTTCAGACATTTTGCCAATACACTGCCAATTTCTATTACAGCACGTCGCTTAAATAAATTATGAGTTGCCACCACAAAAACCACCACCACCACCACCACCACCACCACCACCACCACCGCCACCACCACCCCAACACAACTACAAAATTTGAGTTGCTCATTTTACCCCACCGGTATGTTTATTCCCACACAGCTACAAATTAAGTTACTCTAAAGCAACCACACCTTCATATGATCAGTGTTTATACACCACAACCAATGGAAAATATCAAATAAACATTAACATTTATTTAGTAATAAGGTATAATGCATATTTTGAGTATTCAACAAAAACTTTAATACTGATTAATAGGTATTGGTCAATTCCACTGTTACTCAAAATATACGTTATACCTCATTACTAAATAAATGCTAATGTTTGTTTTAACAACCGTGGAATTGGTCAATACTTATGATGTGGCAATCAGGTGATTGATTTTACTAAATTATTCGCAATTGCAGCGGCTTTTACATGTGGGACAGTTTACATAATTACAAACACAGTTTGGAAATGGCATGATACATCGTCTACAACACATGCAAATTCGTTTTTCGTTTCGACACCTATCACAATACTCGGGGAAGGAACACTTACACTGTGGTGGTTGAAATTTACAAATACCACAAATCGGCATGTTGTTTTTGTTTACTTTCTGGAACTTAACCAACAAATGACATCCGGTTAATAATTCAGTTGTATTTATAGTATTTTGACTGAAACCAAATAATCCAATATTTTATAAAAAATCGATATTTAATCGATATTGACCAATTCCACTGTTACACAAAATATCCATTATGCCTCATTACATCGCTGGTCATTGCGTTATAAATAAATGTTTACGTTGGTTTGAGCAACCGTGGAATTGGTCAATATGTATTATGTGGCAATCAGATGATTGATTTTACTAAATTATTTGCAATTGCAGCGGCCTTTACATGTGGTACAGTTTATATAATTGCAAACACAGTTTGGAAATGGCATCATACATCGTTTACAACACATGCAAATTCGTTTTTCATTTCGACACCTATCACAGTACTCGTAGAAGGCACACTTACACTGTAACGGTTGAAATTTACAAATACCACAAATCGGCATGTTGCTGTTGTTGTTTACCTTCTGGAACTTAACCAACAAATGACATCCGGTTAATAATTCAGTTGTATTTATAGTATTTTGTAACCGAAATTTTCCAATATTTTATCTAAAATCGATATCTAATAATCTTCCATTATAAGAGCAGGGAACAGGAACCAGATTGATTAATTTAGATATTGCGTTCAACAAACACCGCGAGATGTCACCACCGATTTATTGTCTAGAGTAAATTGCTGCTTCGATTGAATTAATGATAAAGTTGTGCACGTCAGCCGCAAACACCGCTGCTACCCCGCCACCCGCACAACCACCACACAACCACCGAAACCACCATACAAATACCACCGCCACACAAACTCCACCGCCGCCACCACACAAACACCACCGCCACCGCCACACAAACACCACCGCCACCACCACACAACCGCCACACAAACACCGCCACCGCCACAACCGCAACACAACCACCGCATTTGTGTGTTACGTCACCACCGCTATATAATTTGTTGAGTTATACTCCAGCTTATACACCTTATCATGGTTGAAGGGTATAAAATAGTTGAACTCACATAAAATATTATCTATTTACCGGTGGTTGTCAAAGAGTTAACATCTTTTTCGTTGAAAATTATACTTTCGTGGTAAAACAATTACATTTTGGAACCATGTTAATTTACAATTCAGCGCAGCCCACCGCTAGAGAACCTAGCAAAGGACTTTCGAAACCTAAGATCATTAAACGTAAAACTTTTGAGCAACAACACATTTCACCTGAAAATTTAGCATTCCTTAAATCACTAGGTCTTAAAGTGAAAAGAACCTGGTACTCACAAATGTGCTAAATATTATTAACAGTTTGTAATTTGATGGTAAACTAGCAATAGCTATTAATAGCCATTTTCGAATACGTTCCATAAATTAACTAACTACCCCCACCACTTTTAATTATTCTATATAAAGTTGTGGATTGTGTGAATAAATTCAGTTCTACGGTGGCGGTAAAAAATGGCGTTTCTTGACATACAAGGCTATCAAGGAGCTAACAACGAATTTTATTTTAAAGAAGTTGGTATTGCTGCAGAAAATTCGGATGATATATTACATCTTATATTCGACGCACCGTTTGATTTCAACGAGTTGCCGAAGAAATATCAACGAGTAGCCAGTTGGCTTTACCGAAATTGGCATGGGATACCTTGGTCGTATGGATTTATTCCATACAAAAAACTTCATACCATATTGAAACCTATATTAAAGAAGTATGATGTTATATACGTCAAGGGTGGTGAAAAGAAGAAATGGATATCAAGTTTGTTTGATGGTACCGAAAACCAGCCGTGGATTTTGAATTTGGAAGAAATATTTGATGTACCGAAGATTTCCATTCTGCGAGATGAATATTATTCAAGACGCTGTATGCTTCATTCAGATAAAATTTGTTCATTAGAAAATTGTATTCTTTTAAAAAATTTTTATATGGAAAATAAATAGATTTTAAGTAATATATAGATTTAAGCAATTTAATTTTTTGTATACATATTCTATAAATAAAATTTAAAAAAAAAAAATATGTGCGTTTTATTTAATTATTACCCTGCATTCCCCTATTTTTTTACAGCAAAAAGTTTCTTTCGTTAACCTATAAGAGTATTAACAAAAATCTTATGAAATTTATTATTCTAATTGAAAAGCATATTTCATGATACACCCTGTATACTAAAATATTTATTAAAAATACTAAATATACACCCGTTATATATACATGATATTATTTGTATGTTAATGATAGAGTAGCAAATTCAAAATGTTCTAGTCTATAAAAAATTTTGATTTTACAGACTTAAAAATTTAGTAAAACTCAATGCTGTTATCATTTTTATATTAAGCGACGTGTTTAACTTATAGTAATTTAAAACCAAAAATTGAACTTTTATTCTGTTTAAAAATGTTAAATACAATACTATTATACCCTAATATAAATATGTATCAGTATTAAAATGATATACATTGATTTTGCTGATTAAACAAATTTTTTGCAATATTTATAAATTATTTTATAATTAGATTTAATACTTATTCATAAATGGCTATACAATGCGTTTACTAGTATTCATAAAAATTAAAATTATATACAAATTTTCTTTCTTATTCTCAATATACAGAGTGTATACATAAAATATTTTTAATATACAGAGTCTATACATATGTACATACTGAATTATTTCAGATAATTTTCGTTTGATATAGAAACAGTTTTGTGCTACAGTCAAATTCAAAAATGTTGTGCACCATAAGAAGTAATATTTTTTGTAACTTGTTAAAATTTCAAGAACTTCTGTTAGTTAACTAAAAAATTGGTCACTGTAGGTTAAATGTTAAAGTATTAAAACTGATAAAAATAATTTCTTGCTTGAGGCCTACAATGGGTGATATTTTTTACTAAACAATTTTTTAACTCATTAATATTCCATGACGTCATCTTTCTTATACCAAAAAAACTCCTTATATGAGTCTTACGATTATAATTCAGCTAAAACAAACATTTAATTATTAGTTGTTTGTTTATGTTAAAACTGATAAAAATTCCTGGAATTTTCCAAGGTTAAATATACAAAAAAAAACCCCTGAGTTACAGTTGACACCCAAATTTCCGGCAGTACAGTAGCGGTCAGACATCTGGACCCTGGAGTCTGAAGTTAGTTTTCCGGTAGCGCTTGGTACAGTGCCCCCACAAAATTTAGCGGCCTCCCAGTCTTAAATAAACAATTTTAAAATTATTACATGATCCAAAATTATTATATAAATAAACAAATATAACAAAAATCCCCGCTTGTATGAATCATACTATAATTATAATTCAACAATCAGGCCATAAATTAAAAATTCCAAGAAGACTATTTCGTATTTGAAATCCAAACAAAGAAATTGCTGAGTCATCAAAATCTTAAATAAACATTTTTTTTTAAATTAAAACTTATATAAATAAACAAATTAAAAAAGTGCTGACTTTGCTGAAAACAGGCTTAAACTTGTTGAAAAGTACAGTAGACACTCGATTTACAGTACAGTAGCGGTCAGAAATCTGGAGTCTGGAGTCTGAAGTCATGATTGCGGCTAGCGCTTGGTACAGTGCCCCCACAAAATTTAGAGGCCTCCCCGATTTTCGTTTAAAATGATGCAATTAAGGCAAGCGCGTGTTGGGGTCAAGGTTTGCACGTACACAAAATAAGTACTGTACGCTTCAAAAAGTGATCGGATAGCTTTTTTGACAGGGGGTCCACACTTTTGACACGGTAGTGTACCAAAAATTTAAGTACAGTACGGCGTCAAAAGTTTGGGGCCACTCCTGGGTTAGGGTATTCCCCACATTTTTTGACGTGATAGTTCGTTTAAGATGGCGCAATTAAGGCAAGCGCGTATTGGGGTCAAGGTTTGCACGTACAGTACGCTTCAAAAAGTGGTCGGATACCTTTTTGGCCAGGGGGGGTCCACACTTTTGACACGGTAGTGTACCAAAAATTTAAGTACAGTACGGTGTCAAAAATTTGGGGCCACCCCCGAGTTAGGGTATTCCCCACATTTTGACGCGGTAGTGTACCCCATCTATCAAATTGTGGCCTAAAATTCAGTCTGCGCATGCGTCGTGTACTTAAATTCAGTCTGCGCATGCGTTAGGTTTGGCTGGTAATGGGTTAACACAAAATGAAATTGTTATAAGTAAATTGTGATGACGCATAATGGGTTAACATAAATTAATTTGGTTGCTGGTGATGATTCACCTCTTAGGAATTTCAAGGCCAACAGTATGAGCGAATTCACCTCTTAGGAATTTCAAGGCCAACAGTATGAGCGAGTGTTGGGGTCAAATGTCAACAACAAATTTTAAATACATGTACGTGCCAGGTCAAAGGTCAATTCATACACTAGGTACAGTAGGACCCCAAACTACACGGTTCTTAACATCGTCAAAAAAGTAGTCCGGATAATTGAGGTTCTACGGTGGGGTAGAACTGTCCTAGCCTATCTACTAGCGTTTTTAAACTTTAAAGTGTGAATCGCGCATTTTTCAACTTTTCAAACTTTCGGTCGTTATTACTAATATAGTAAGTTAGAAGCTGCCATGCCAGCAGAAAATACGGCTAGTTGTTTTCGCGAAATTTGACATTGAATCATGTATTATATGCGCATTTTTCAGCAAAATGTTTTAGTTCTTCCCCTGCATATCACCGACTATGTTTGATTTTAACGTGTAATATTAGCACGGAGTCAATATTCTGCATACTACCAACATAACAGCATGAATTTTGGCATTTTTTACTTTTTATGACTATGATCGTTTTTCCCCTGTGCCCTTCATATTGTTTACTCATTCCCAACAGGCGAACTGCTTAGAGAAATCACAATGCTACGTTCCTTACGAGAGATTTTCAATCGATTTCCCCACACCTTGTATTTACCCCTGTAGTCCGCTTGTGAGAATATACTGTACAAGTTTACCGCTAATATAATAACAATATAGGCTATATATCGCGTGTACTCTGTCTCAACCTCGTATCTGAAAACTTCCAATTTTTGGACACAAAAAAAACATATTTTAAATCCGTGTTCTCATCACTATAAGCTTAAGATTTATGCTAATTACACCCTTTGATGTTGGCTACCCATATATATATATATATATATATATATATATATATATATATATATATATATATATATATATATATATATATATATATATATATATATATATATATATATATATATATAAGTATATATGCAAATACAGTATTTAATATGTTTTTTGTGTGTCTATACGAGGTAGAGACAGCCAACGCGCGATATGTATTAATACATATATTATCATTAAACAATACGCATAATGAATTTAACATTGTCGATAGTTAGCTGTTGTATCAGTAAGTACGAATGTATTGTATGAATGGTGGGTATGTATCATGCACGTGTATTTGGTTCCGGTGTTTTACTGATCTCGTTGATTTATTATAAATACGAATTGAATATCTAATAAATGGTTAAGTTCATTATAAAATCGATTCACGTTTTAACACAAATTCAAGCGATAGGTAATAAATTTTTTTTAAAATCAGGTACAGTAGAATACAAATGTTTGTATTGTTTTTAGATAGGTAAAAATGTATCTTTGAATAAATCGAAAACTTTGAAAGGTTGGTACATCCGATTTCATACGAGTTCAATTCCGATGGATCAAAACAGACGTTTGTGGGAATTTATGTAACGGCAGCATCGTTCAAGTGCCACAAACTCTGCATTTTAAAGACAAAATAAAAGTCAATCCATTCTTTGATATACTTATTTTAATTTATAGTGAAATTTACTTGGGTTATCCAAATATTTCCACATACATATAATAGATCTTTCGACAAATGATTGAATGAATAATTATTATCATAATATTACGTAATTTATGTTTATGATGAATTGCTACAAAATTAGCTCTTTTTATGTTAAACTTGACAAAGAATACTTTAAAAAGTTCAGTCTAACGCACACAGATGAAATTCACGTAATTTATGGTCAAAATTGATAAAAATAAAATTACTCTAATTAAAAAGTAGTAACCTAAATTAGCAACAAGACATATAACACCACCTATTAGTGATCTGTAAAACGTTTTTTACGCGTTTTATTTAGCTATACCCAGACGTTTGATTTAAACAGTGATTGCTTATGGAGTAATTTATTACAATTTTGAACATTTGTTTAAATAACGTTTAATATTTTATTTAGTGAATATTAGGATGAAAACATTATGGATTACTTACCTTCAGGTAATTATTAGGTGTACAACTAAGTTCTACCCGTTTTCAAAAGATGGCGGTATCTCACGGCCGGTTATGGGTTAATTATTAATGCGCATATATACATACACAGCTATTTTTACACTGTAAATTCAACACGCTCTTAATATATTAATCTTCAATATATACCTATATATTTTTTATTGAGCTAAAAATGGAAGTCAATAGTATGCATATCCGCCATTGTCTTCTAGACGAATTTCATCAAATAAAAAGTGCTGCTGAAGCTTAAAGAATAATCTGTATAACTTATGGTGACAATGCTATTGATGACAGTGCGTGTTGAAGATGGTTTCGGAAATTTAAAAACGGAGATTTCAATTCAAATGATAAACCACGCTCTGGTGCCTCCAACAATCAGTAACGAGGAATTATAGTAAGAATTACTATACAACACAACAACAACTTGCAGAAAAGTTACATGTCACTCAGTAAACTGTTTTTAAAAGATTACATGCTTTTTTGCAAAAAACGGGTAGAATTTAATTGTACACCCAATATATTATTAATAAATAACTAAAACATTTATAATATTAATTACGATTGTAAAGATATATTATTTTAAACACAAAACTCTATCGTCTTTTTTTTCTCATAGTGAATATGTTTATACTCAATCGCACTCAACTCATTTTTTATACATATTTATAAAGGATATTTCAGTAGCTTTCAAATAATAATAAATTTGGCTGCGTCTACTTGTGTCGCAGAAAACTACCACAACGACAAACTTAGTCGTATCCTAACGATATTGTAAGTCGTAATAAGTCACGATCTTAAAAGAACTAGAAGTTATGATGTAAAATTCTATCACTTTTTTATTTTAGTATAAAAATAGTATCAATAGATCTTTATTTTTCATAACACACATTTAAACTATTATTTTAGACAAACAAAAGCAATATATAGGCATAAACACACTTCATGTAATATTGGGCAACTTTTCACGTATGTGGGACATCTTCAATTTTGAACAACTTCTTAAAATTGTACCTGTTTTTATTAAAGAAATTCGTTAAAGAGTATTTCAATTTTTATTTATTTTATTGACGATAACCATAACTATAAAGCTGTAAAAAATAGAAGAATAATCCTTCAATAATTGTCACTGACAATAGTCACCGTATTCTAACGTGGACTCTTTAAAAATTGCGAGTACGTTAAGTAGGTACGAAGAGTGTAAACAAGTGAAGTAGGTTGGGAATGTTAAGTAAAGTAAGCATAATGAGTACGAAAAGTATTTTTTGCATATTAACCAATAAACATAACAAAGCATAGCACAGCACACCGATGTTCTAGACATGCTGTGGACTTTAGAAGAGCCACTCACGCTCTGTCATAAACTGTTCTAATGTGCTATGCTGTACCTTGGAGTAATGGAGACACAGCAACTATCTCTACCATGAAATCTGCAGTGTGCATTTTTGTGTACCTTAGGCTCGTAGGTAGTCAGTGCCTCACTGGCACTCACCCAGTGTAGGTCAGTCAAACAACAATGGATTTGATTGTTGTTAGCACTGTAAACCCTCGCACGCAGCGTTGTGGTATCACACATATGTATGCGAAGCAGGGTCACGTGACTGCCACCTCTGTTTCGATTACGCACACATATACAGTGTAACGCGCCAATACAAAGTAAACACCGTGCACGTATATTACATATTTTCTATCTCTTACTGGTTACACTGATTTCAGTAGTGGAGAGATACGTATTGTACCTCTGTTCTCTGTGTGCTGTATCATATAGCGCACGTAGCACAGTGTACTAGTGTGCTACAAAAGTCACTCCCATTGTGCAGCATACCGCGACATACTGAATATTTGTACTTGTACTGTACAGAAATTATTCTATTTTACATAATGATAGATAAAATAAATTTTATCTGGTTTATATCTTGTAGTCCTCCATTTGATTTATATATTTTTAAACGATTTTTCATTGAATGAAATTTTGTTCTGATTTTTAAATGTATTAAAAAATACTTCTTTGAAATCATTTTATTATTAGTCATCTTTTCAAGTAGGTTTCGCGTCAGTCTGCGTTCAAAATTTGATAGAATCTAAAGAATTTAAACATTTACAATTTTTAACAATACCAAGACAAAATCAAATCTACGCCTTGCAAGACCAAGACTCAAATTAATACTCACAAGGCCAAAATATGCAAGAACGCATTTACTCATCAGTCTATAGAGTGGATAGTTAGAATTTTTTTATTATTAATTTAATTTATAAAAATTATAAAATCAGTAAAATCACTGATCCTACGAACATATCACACTGATACGTTCATAAAATCAATGATTTTACTGAATTTATAATTTTATATTTTAATTTTTACTCAATCCGATCTATAAAAAATTATAGGGTGAATGCGGGAGAGATGCCGCACATTTTGAAAACACTTGATAATTCTTAAAGTAAGCATTTAATTGATTTGAAATTTGGTACACAATAAATCTAAACATTGTTCTTTACAATTATTTATAAATAATTGTAAATTTTGAGTCATAAAGGATTCATAATTAACATTTTTGTAGAGCCTGCAAAGCGGCGTCTCTCCCACACCTATGGGAGAGATGCCGCATCAAAGAAGGTGAGACGCGGCATAGTTCATATTAAAAATTTTGCATTTTACACACATCTCCATACATGATGCATGCCATATATAACCATTTTTGGCACTTAATGCATCTTAACCAGTCAAATTTTTATTTGTTTCTGAGTACTTTTCAAAACATTCAATACACAGGCAGTCATCATTATTTTCGTTATCTTCACTAATATGAGGGCTCTTCCTGATCCATTAATGGATCTTTTATATTTACGTGGCATAATTTACAGTCCAAAAAAAAAAATTGCATAATTAAGGTATATAGGTCTATGTTTTTAACATGTAATATGATGCGGCATCTATACCAACTTTAAATGCGACGTCTCTCCTTTTTGTTGGGATAGATGCCGCATGTTGCTATAGCAAGCATAGTGCGGAATTTCAACCTAAAATTTTATACAGTACTTTTAAAATATACCTAAATTAATAACAAAATTCATTTTCATTAAAACAATGAAGTATACATTCTTAAATTCTAATGAATTAAATGGCTGATAAAATATTATGTTAAAAAACGTACTTTTCAATAATAAAAAGTTGGATAATTACTAAACTGATGGACTAATCATAAATATTACCATATACAGCTTAAATAAGTAACTTATTTTAAACATATAATCCATCAATAGCGCTATCTGTCAATCAACCGACGAACTATGGCTACTGCGGCATCACTCCCGACGCGGCATCTCTCCCGTACTTACCCTAATATCTGCTCTATGCTCATCACTGTCTTGTGTCATCTATTTTGACGAATTAAGTCTGTATATGAAGCATTAATGTGTCCTATTTTCACTTTTATATTTCCACTGCTTATTAAAATAAAATTCTCAATTAGTTAAAAATGCAAATTACGCACCATTAAGACTTCCTTATTCTATGCAGATAATAAATTGCGTACATTGAAGATAAGAATATTAATAACAAAAATAAATAATAAAAATTTTGTTATATTAAAAAAATAAATGAATAGCAAATAAGGGGATTGAGGTAAAAAATATGAAACGGTGAAATTTTTTATTTTCTTAAATAAAGTATATTTGTTAAAATATAAATATATGATGGATTAGAATTCAAATCCAGTGAACGTTTAATCTAGAAGTTTCCAAAACTCTAGCAATAAAGCTGGAAGCATAGAGATTTGTAGATAACAAATAACTGTCGTCATATAAAAAAGAAAACACAGTTGTCATTTGAATTCTTGTACGATATTTTCTCTTTATCTGTTAGACGAAATTATATTTTTAATAGATTTTGATTTGGAATTACACATAGAAAAACAGAGCACAACCCTCACGAATAACTTTAATTTGTTTAGTAGTTGTAAACCTATAGGTAGTCTAAATATCAAACCACGCTTCCATTCGGTTTTCCAATAAAAATATAAACTAGAGCAGCGTTCTTCAACCTTTTTGCCGTCACCGCCTAGTAAAATTTCAAACAATTTTGTGCAGACGCATGACGATTATGAGTTTTCTAAATCACATTTGTATTTACAGTTAATTTCAAATGGGTTGACCACTAATACTATTCAATTTACATAAGAAAAAGGGTCAAGTTATTTGAAATGAATTCTAATAATATGAAATGTCGTTTTCCGACTATTTGGGCTATTATGAAATTCAGTAAAGTATCGGACACTTATTTAAGTATTCGAGAAATGCTTACAAGCAATTCCTTAAATGTAAATAGAACTCTTACAAGCCTGGAATCATTCCCACCGTTTGTTGGAATAACATTAAGTCGTGTAATATGAAATGTCGTTTTCCGACCACTTTGTCTACCATATATAATTCGGAAAAATATCTATAGGTACTCTTCTAAACATTAATCAATTGTCTAATAAAAACAGTTCTGGAGTCATTTCCGTCATTAATTGGAATAATATTTTATGTTGTGTAATATGAATTCCCGACCACTTTGGCTACAGCAAAATAACGACACTTTCTTAAGCAGTAACGGGACGTTTGAAAGTATTTCTTTAATCTTAAATAGAATTCTTGCAGCTTCGGGACGTTCGCGCCCTCAGTTGCAGTTTTCCGACCACTTGGTCTACCGTATAATTCAACAAAATACAGACACTTGAACTGATAAAGATTCATAACGTTTTTTTTTTCAGTTCTAATGAGAGTTAATTCCTATGGTCCATCGAACATTATGATGATCCTTAGGAGACCTCATCCACACCGTTGAGTAAACAAATTTGTTACAAAACCTCCTTGTAGGTTTTCAAATTCCATCAACATATGGGCCAAATATGAGTTTGTGGCACTTTCTCTTTAAATGTTTTGCTCGCAGGAAGCTGCTTGAAATTACTTAGCAATATTAAAAGTAACGATAACCATCTCAGGTTACTTAGTGGCTGTTAAGAAATTTGACATATTTTATATTAAATGACCTAATACCCTAATCATTTTCAACAAGTTCAGACTCGCAGAAATATGATTTTGATTTCCATTGTGCTATGAACAATGTTCATTGTATTCGTGAATATAAAAATAATTGAACCGGTAAAAAATACAACAGAAACTTATACATTCAAAACCTTCTCTTCCTGTCAACTGAAGATACATTATAGCAATCAAATGCTTACTAGTCTTGCATTTTTGAAGAGGCAGTGTATTATTCTCATTCATAGCAATATACTATGCTCTATTTAAATAAAAAAGACCAGAGCTAGGTATACAGGATGTCCCATTTGGATGTATACATACGATTTACATGTTAATTTTTAACATTGGATTCCCATAAGGAAAAAGTTATGTCACAAGAGTGCTTTGAACAAACTAATAATAATATTGTAATTTAATATTATAACTACATAACTACTGTTACTATAGCTTTAACAATAATAATGCAGTAAAATAAAGAAATGAATGTCGCAATTTTCAAGCCACAGTTTAAATAATAGTTTAGTTCACAAACAGTTACGAAACGAGATGACGTAAGAGTGTCATTTGGAATTCAAAAATTCCAAAGGGTTATCCATGTTATGCACCTAAATAATGCATAACATTATGCATACTAATACAGTGAAAATATCATTACTAAAGGAAATTTAATTTAGGAAAATAAATTTGCAGATTAAATTATTTTGTGAAAATTTACAGTTGATAATTATGTAAATTATTTAATTTTGTCTAAGTTTCACTGACTTTTTTAACATTTTTAACAACGATGGCAGTGGAATTTTAACTGTCATTAAATTTTTTTTATTTAAAGCTTGTCATCAGTTATTTTTGATATTTCCTTGTAATTTTAGTGTTTTGTGGTCTGTAAGATATTTCTGATATGTATTTAATTATTATGGTGGCTTAAAATGTCTGGTAATAACTCCTGTGCTGCTAAATTTTGTTTAAATCATTCAAAACAAAATTTCAATTTATGTTTTTTCTGAGTGCCGTTTGATGCAAATTTGTAAGTATTATTATAATTTGAATGCTTATGTAAAAATACGTTAAATAATAAATAATTATTAATATTTTTTAATAATTCAGTTAATATTTTCGATTTCGACAATGGTTGGTGCTAATAGGTCATGACGATCTAAATTCTCGTGTTGAATACTGTCATCAATTTCGCGTTTGCTCAATTCATTTTGAAGAGGGTTGCTTTTAGTTGTTCATATAATTTAACATGACCATTGTCAACCCTCAATCTCACATGTACAAACACATACAATCACATAAGTAAAAAAGTACATACATAATTGCTTGTACTTATATCAAAAAAGGATAGAAAGTGCGTTTCGCTGCTGCCTATGGTAATAATCTTTTATTTATACTGTGTTCAAGCAATTCACATTTTTACATAATAAATATTTGTGTCATCTGCTATAAATTCAAAAAGGCATTTTTTTATTTTCTTGAAAATAAATATTAAAATAATAAAAATACCAAAAAGATATTCTGTTGAAGAAATAGTGCAGATAATTTGGTGAAAAAAAATTATTTTATAAAAGAAAATTACTTGCCAAAAATAGGAATATGTTTATCCAAGGCACTCTTGTGGCAAAACTTTTTCCTTATGGGATTCCAATGTTAAAAATTAACATGTAAATCGTATGTATATATCCGGCCGGGACATCCAGTAAACAAAATATTATTGCATGCATCGCGTCGTGCTCTGCACTACCTGGTGTAATCTTCTGGCGGCAACCATGGCTGGGACATGAGTACGAGGAATAACGGCAAGTTAGTTCATCCACAATTTGTATTGCAATAATAAAAATACGTGCATTTCCACAGCATACTATGATATATACAAAATTGTATATTATATAACGGAATATGTATGCACTATATAACTAAATAGAATACGACATGGCACGCTTTCCACTCTGCTATTGTTGTCGTTAAAATATAATTTCTAATTTGTTAACCTAAACGAAATGTAACAGAATGGTAATAAAAAATAAAAAGTAAACGTAGAAAAAAATGTACAATGTGTAACAGAAATCTGGAGCTGAGAAGCAAAAAAGATCTTGTCCAAAAAAATTCTAAATTGAGATTTTTATGTATATGTTATAGTCAAAGGTCGACATGCAGTCTCTTCGCGGAACGACTCGTTTATCCTAGGTTTGGCTAACGCCTTTCGGCAAACCCCAAAATAGGTTCCTATTTCGGCCTTTGACTGATGTATTTTTAGTCAAACCTAGAAGTATCTAACTTTTTAGTCAAACGTCGAGAGTAAAATAATTTGTTTCGGGGTTTTCCTAGTCTATCCTAGAAGCGACTAAGGCACATTCGGTCAAACGTCGATTTGTACTGCACTTGTATCTTTTAACAGGTTTTTGCATACGAGCCTAACTCTTTGCGGTATTCTAATAAATGTATTTGTAATTCCGTATTTGTGCATTGAACGTGCGGGAGTGTACGCTGAAAGATATGTGAATCAAACTGTGCTGTGACTGAAGACGCGGATAAAAAAGCTTTGAAAGCTAAGTTTATGCCGAAAATATCTAATCTGAATAAGTGTAAGTGTTCATTTTATACAGAGTAGGGACAAAATACGGAATAATAAACACACATTTTGCTAGGAATCAGATACAAGAATGCAAAGAGAAATTTATTAATTTGGAAGATGTGACCGATCACCTTGTCAAAATAAAAAGTAATTTTTTTCATTTTTTCATTAATTACATACCTATTGTCATGATACAAAATAATAATAACCAATTTTATTTCTTGTTCTGGTTATCTGTCAATTCATTCCTAAAATATAGGAACAATAAACATTAAAATTACAAATATTCTTTTATTCTAGTTAATAATTAAATAATTTAGGTCCGACTGGTCAAACCCCGATTTCATCAAATTGAGTTTCGGCGTTTGACCGTCCAAATTAGTCTCTCTTAGGATTAACCAAAAATTCGTTAGTCAAAGGTAGAAAAGCGCTATTCGTTTGGACTTTGACTGAGACGTTATGTCAGACCTGAGGTTTAACTAGGCAAACCTAGGAGCGCCGGCGCTTCGGTGTTTGACTATAACATATATATGGAACACATCGTAATATCTATATGTCTAAATAATTGTATTTAGCCAAAAAAAAATTTTTCCCACTAAAAAATAGATTTAAAATATGTACCTTCAAGCAAAAGGAATTATGTCCATTTAATTCAGCCATTTGTAATTTATTTATCCAATAACAGTGTTGCTTGAGTATGTTTAGTTCAAAATTTCAGTTAGAAGTGTGTTTCTACTTATGCTTTTCAACGTTTTTATTTTAGTTAAAATTTATAAAGTAGATGAAAAATATTATTTTTCAATTAAATATTTATTACTAATATTATGCAAACAATTATACACAATTTTTGTTTATTAATAAGAAAGTTATTCATGGATTTAAATTTGGAACTAACACCGGTAGGGGTGACCAGGGGCACTAAGACTTTTCCGAATTTGATGTTTTTCTATAAAATATTAAGTCAATCAATTATTGCACGTTTTATTTAAAAACTGTTAGATACTTTGTTTTTTGTTTATTTTTTAAATAAAAAGAAATCTGCAATAGACGTGTTGCTTTTATTTACATAAAACTTGTAGAGCCCTACAATAATGTCTTTATAGCAAAAAGTATTATGTCCATTATAAAATTAGGCAAATGAAATTATGTCCAATATGTCTAAGCAAAAAACACATGTCCAACAAAAAAATATAAAAAAAACGATTTTTCTTAAATTTTCTGATTAAAAAAGTATAATTTATAAGTTTCGAAATTAGCTTAGTATCCATTTTACAATAAATTTTGTATTTTAATTTCATATTTAATTAAATAACCATTTTTTTGTACTTTCTAAAAAAAATATCTTCTGTGACTAGATCTTTTTTGCATCTAAGCTCCAGAAATGAGCAAACAAGTACACTAGTGCTTCGATTGAGAGAAAGAGAAATGCGCATGTATTGGTCGGTCACACGGACATAAAAAAAACATCAAAAAATTTTTTAAGTAAACAAATCGTTATATATGCATACAGGGTGCAATTTTAATAACTCCTATACCTTTTGAATATCTATAAAATTTTATAGCATAGTTATGTTTTAAGCTATGTTGTTTCCACACAGTGAAAAATTTTGTGTTAAAATTAACACATTTCACATGTCCAGAATGGTCCACTTAATTTTTTGTGTTATTCTAACACAAAGCATATGTGTTAGATCTTTACACAAGATTTGTGTCAATGATTTAACACACAAAAGGAAATACATTTTGTGTTAATTTTTCAGATTTATCAGAGTTAGTTGTAAACTTTTTATTCAATATTTTACTTCCACTTCAGCTTAAAAAATTTGAATGTCGTCAATAATTACAACGATTTTGTTCATATATTATTATGGACCGTATTAGAAAAGGTGCACTGGTATTACTGTCTTACTGTTTATTTCAGATGGTCAGACGTCATTGACAAATGATGTAAAATTAGACGTACATTCTATTCTAATGAAACTGGTGAAAATATTTGAAGTACAAAAATCTTGAATGAGCTCTTCAGCTGGAGACGTCCGATTTCCAAGAGCTAATAAAAGGAGCTTTTTGGAAAAATTTCCCAAAAAAATTTTTTTATGTCCTGGTAAAATGTAGAGAAAGTTATTGACCCATTGTTCTATGTAAGCGGGTTTTCGAGAAAATCTTATTTTTATTAACGGCATTCGATATATTATGCAGAATGCTGCGACAGGGGTATATTAATACTAGGCACAAGTCCTGTAAATTGACTTGTAAAATATTTTTAAAATACATACAGACACTATAGGTAGTATGTATTCAAAAATACCCCTGTCGCAGCACGCTGCATAACATAGCGAATGTCCATTTATAAAAATTAATTTTTCTCGGAAACTAGTTGACATAGAAAAAAAGTTTAAAGACCTTTTTTATGTAATTTTTTCTTTTCTATTAAATGGTGTAAAAAAATTTCGCAAAAATTTTTGAATAAATGGAAATTTTGGCAAAAAACTAATTTTTTGCAAGAACAAAAACCATGTTCCTGGCATCCGATGTGTCTGGCTGACGTTTCATCCAAGGGTTTGGGACTTCGAATGTTTTCACCAAGTTTTGTAAAAATTGGATACTTCGTTCGAGAGTTATCGCGCGGACACACACACACACACACATATATATATATATATATATATATATATATATATATATATATATATATATATATATATATATATATATATAAATTTTAGTGAATATTATTTTCGGTTCCTAGGGACCTCAAAACAAATTTCTGCCATAGTCCCGAGCTCAGGTCGCGTCATGACAATGGCTGTAATAGCTGAATTCCATTCTGGAAATTCGCTAAAAAGAAGCATTAGTAGCTTTCTACAATTTAGTTTCTTCGTCTTAAAAAAATAACAGATAGTAGTAATGTTGAAGAATACAATAATCTTATGAATTAAAATTACGTGTCATAATACAAATTAAAAAATTTCCATAAAACTCCATTAAAATTCCACACGGCCACCTCCGTTATTCGTTTTAATCATAGACATACAACGTTTATGAAAAACATTTTTCACATTTTCTCACCGTAGTTTTCCCTCTAGTGTAAACGTACAGGTTACATAAATAATACAAACAAAACCATATAAAAAATTACATACAATAATTTTAATTTTCAAAAAGAGACATTTTTAAAAATGATACAATTTTTTAACCAGGACTACCTTTTGCTTTTAATAACATTCTTTTTTATTTATTTTTTTCTTTTTTTCGGTTTTTTGTATTCTTTTCATAATTTTAATGCTATATAAGCTTTTTTAATTACTATGTTGGTAGTACTGTATATATTTGTACTGTAAGCATCAACGTTCAGCGTATTATATAATAAACTAAGCTAAGCGAAAACAATTTAATGAAAGTAAAAAATCATGTAGATAAATAATAAAATATGAAACAAAATATAAATAGTAAAAAAATATTCAAACGTTTTTTACCGCTATTGCTAGCTAAAACCGTAAGTTGGTATTATATATATATATATATATATATATATATATATATATATATATATATATATATATATATATATATATATATATATATATATATATATATATATATATATACTGTACAAACGAACCAAAAATCATATGGTTTTTTATGTTTGGAATATTTTTCATATAAATGTAGTTGTGTATACGCTATGTTTACCTAAAGTTGATATTAGACCGAGAAGTTTTACGTAATTGTAATCACGTCACGTGTTTTGAAACAGGCTCGACGAGAGGGTGGAGTAGCTGGGATTGTAGCCCCGGGACCCAGGCTGGAAGAGAGGGCCAAAAAGTAAAAACTTTTTTTCTTTGCTCGTCACTTATTTTTTCCGTAAAAAATTGTTAAAAGATGTGTTTTATTCCCAGGGCCCGCCATTTCTTTCCACGGCCCTGTTTTGAGATACATATTGAAGTCGAAATTGAATATGTCCCTATCGCACCATCTGCATAACATAGCGAATTTTTAAAGACTGGAGGCTGGTTAATTTCATATAACAATCTGTACCTATCCAAAAATGTTCAAAATCGGTTGATTAGTTGAATCGGGTTTCTTAATATAGCCTACATCTACTTAAAATAATTTAACTTTTAACGATGAAAAAATCTGTTGGATAGTTTATTGTTGGCACTTTTGGGACCTCAGGACTGTGACGGACCTCTTATAACGTAACCTATATCAATTTAAAATAGTTTAACTCTCCCACAGTGAACAAATTTTCAAAATCGGTGATGGCGCCTTCTTGAAGAGTTAATTTTTATATTTTCAAAATTAAAACAGATATAAATATTGCTATTGTAATGACAAAAACTATAAAGTATTTGTCGTAAAGAAATTCAACAAACTTCTTAATTTTTCTCAAAAACTAGTTCACTTTCAACAAGGATTCAAAACTATTCAATTTTTTACGCTTGTTTCGATGGTGTACAAAAAGTATTTAAAAAAATCTAAATTCTGGTCAATTTTGCACAAAACCACCAAAAATGGCAAAAAAAAACCAAAATTTTGGTTTCTAAAAATTGAACGAGTCTAACTTGGTTGACGAATTCATCCAAGAGTTTGAGACTTTTGACTTTTCACCCAATTTACACATAAATACATACATATCTATATAAATATGTACATTATATACAAATTTTAGTGAACGTCATTTTCGGTTTCTGTCATAGTCCCGGGTTCAGGTCTTAGCATGAAAGCCGCTGTAATAGTTGAATCTCCTGAATGGAAATTCGCTAAAAAGAAAATAAGAAAATTTTCCAAATTATGTAATTTCTTCAATACTAGCCGTATACCTACCCGATGGGATTTACCACCAGCAACATCTCAGAATAGCAGTTAGTGTTAAAGATTTATTAAAACAAGATATTATTTATTTTAACAGTAATATATTTTTATATATCTCTAACTTCATAAATGACGAATTTCCATACAAATTTTCATCCCGTACTTAATCCACTTGGGGGACGAATTTTCAAAAGTCCTTTCTTAGTGCTCGCCTCCCTTACATACGAAACTTCTGCGCAAATTTTCATTCTTCTAAACCCAACGGTTTAGACTGTGGGTTGTCTATCAGTCGTTTAATGTCGTTAGTATAATATCGTTTTTAGGAATACTTCATTTATTCATTCCTGTCGTTTCTAACTTTGTTTTTATATTTTGTTTTTTCTCCTTTTTTTGGTTCTTCGGAAAAAAGAAAACGTTTTAGTAAGTACCTACTGGGGGGGGGGGGGGGGGGGGGCAATCAATGTGACAACAGTAAAAGAGTAAAGAGTACTAGACACACCCATTAAAACTATCTTATACATCCGGTATATACGTGATATATCCGTATACAGCAAATATCTTTATTTAAAAGACAACACAGTACTGTGTCTTTTTTTTTGTACGTTTTTTATCCTAAAATTAATCTAGATTTTAATTTGGTTTTTCTTCTTTTCTTTTTTAATAAAGTTGGAAGTTGAATTATGATCCGTCACATTGTATAAGTAAATTGTTCAGACGTAATCTAGGTCATTATAAAAAGAGAAATATGAGTACACTTTTCAAAGATATATACTTAAAACTGACTGAATGGTCGCAGGATAGCGAGTAATGACCACAGGATTATAAGGATATTATAATATGGTCTTAATGTTTACTACATCGCTAACTGAAAGAATAGCGGTGGAAATAGAGAACTAATGCAGACTTCGCGACAATATTTGGGCCTGGTGTTTCAACCCGACTCGTCACTCGAACTCCCCTGAGTTCCACTCTACTGTATAGTATACATATATAGGGTGTAAGAGAAATAACTCTTATCATTTTAAGGGGTGATTCATAGCACCCTGTAGACACAAAAACCACAAGAATTTTTTCGGAATTAACAGTTTGAGAAAATCGCGAATTAATTGGCTTCATGGTGTTCCCAATTTTTTCTAAGTTTCTGACCAAATTATACATAAATACCTTCTTACTATCAAATGTACAAAAGAATTTTATTGATTAAAATTCAATAAAATTTTACAAACAAGTTTACTTCTAGTTACTATTTATTACAAACAAAACATAAATATAAACAGTGTCTCACAGCTAAAATCGAACAAAACTTTTTCATAACTTTTGACTATAAAATAATTATGAAATAGTTATTGATACTATTATGGTAATGATTTCTTGTAACTGATCATGTCTCAGATTTTATTATTTTCCACACCACCCAGGAGGTATAATAAAAGGCGCATTTATTTAACGTGGTTTTCCCTTTAGGTCTAGTCCACTCACTTGAATATTACTCACTTTTCGAAACAGTTGCGATTGTACTATTATGGACGCAAACCAAAAAGACCTTCAGAAATTGCGGTGAGGGGAAGTCAGTTTGCATTTATTTACATAGTTACATAATAATGTTTTTAAATGAGTGAGGAAAAACTTCTTTTTAATAATATGATAGATATATCCACAAAAGTTACCCCACACTATCAAAGTAAGAAATCTTAAATTCATTTAAAGGGATCTTCTGGTCTAGAGAGCAAAAGTTTCGGCTTTTTTAGGAATTAAGAAAAAAAAACTATTGATTAAAAATAAATTGATTAAAAATTTTGATTGTGAAATCTGATAATGAAACCTACCGTATTAAAATGGCTCTAACTTTATAAAACTTCACAGTTTTTAAATTTCTATTTATACACACATGAAACAAAAAAAATCGAATTTTAAATAATTCTAGACAAGAATACTACCTTAATAAGAACAAAAGTATTTAGACGAATAAGTTAAATTTGACTAGAATTTCTGAACTTTTGAAAATGTAACCGACACTCGTATGTAGTCTTCAAGGTATAGTAGGATGCTTCGTAACGAAATAACTCATTCATGATTTCTTCTGCTAGTAATAGTTTTTTAAACCCTAGAATATACATACATACAAGTTTATCTGATAGTAAAACTAATTTCTCAATTTGTTCAGATTTACATTACAATATAAACATGCCGTATATTTACGGAGCACCACTTCACATTTAAGTCAATATGTATATTTTACATAAACGCAAAAAGAGCGAACAAGCTGTTGATTATTCTTGAAGATAGTAAAAATTACATTTAAAAGTTTCTTCAACAAAAAAAAAAATTGACGTCTTCCAGATTTCCTTTTTACCCATTGAAATAAATTTATGGCGTTCCAGATTTCGAGGTTAAATTAAACACATTTTTATATCATAAATTATTATAAAAATCTATGTTTCCCAGTTCATATTTTTATTTATTTATTTATTTTTTTGCTTATATGTACATTATACAAAGTTTGTTTTTCTTTTTTTCCGAGGACGAAAATTGTTTTTTACTACATCCAAAAAATTTTAAGTAATCATTAATATCTCTTCGTTGTTAACTGCTCCTCCCTCCTGACATTCGCCCCTTTCAGAATGATAGAAGTGGAAAAATAACGAAACAAAAAACATAAAACCAGACAAAAAGTCATATGATTGTCATGGGAGGATAAATCCAATTCTCTGGCGTCGGACACGTGCCAGATATAAAGTTACTGCGTCATTGCACACGTCACGGCCGATCGAATGGTCGAATTGATCTTGTAAAGTGAATATTATATTTTTCTAAGAACATAAAAGATGTTATTGCTACATTTTCGATTATAACAATAAATGACAAACTAAAACAATAGACAGCCGTCAATTTAAGGGGGACTAAGACTTATTATTGTTAGTTTAAAACAGTAATACAGTCGAACTCCAAGAAGTGCAACAAAACATCTTTTCGGCAGTATTATTCTATCCGATACACATACGGCAAAAACGCCGATTTAGGAGGATAACAATTGATTACTACAATATTCTTTAATACTTATGAAAAGTTATATAAATGTACAAAGAGAATGACATAGGCTACTTTTTGTACCAGAAAGTTATCTCAGAAAAACATTTAATTTCCGTAGTGAAATGTTCTTAAAAGAAAACGATAAAAGTACAATAGCTGATTATTTAAAAAGCTAATTATTAACTAGAAACTTTGCACATATTGTTACCAAAGGGGACGAAAAGAAATGTAAGCTACTTTTTACCTCGGGAAAACATCCAATCCTCGTGCAAAATATATTTGAAACGGAACAGACAGACTTTTTTTAAACTTTGTATGTTGTTTCTGACAACTACCATGGCTCTGACTCGTTACTGTCGGTACCGGAGCGGTCCTATATGATCTATAATACATTACGCAGTGTGCAGCAGAACTGTGGTCACTGTCGAACCTTCCCACCTATTTGCCTAGACAGGGAGCGTGCTATATTTCGTCATAATTCTTCATGAGCGTCATTGTGTTAATTTTATCGCGGTTCCTATTGTATTGGAGGGCCGCGCCGGGGCTCTGATGCCTCTGATCCTCTTAACAAAATTTTTAGATTCACTTTAATTAATATATTTAATTCATTCGTCTATATGTATACAACCGACTGAATGGATATGTCGTGTTGTATGCCTGTCGATAATTGAAGTACTGTGCCATAATAATAGAATAATAGATATTTGTAAGACATTTAAAATTTAAATCAGGAAAAACATTTTCAATTGTACAATAACCGCGAACGGTTTACAAAATAATTAATTTATTGTATTTTCCATATATCTAAATGTATTTTGTATTCATTTTTCTCCATTATTAAATTTTCCAAACATTTTCCAACAAAAAGTTTTCATTCAATTTATCCGCAATAACTAAAATGAAATAAACATTTTAATTTTGAAAGTAATTAAAATCATTCTAAATATTTAAATTCATTTCATATTGTATTGAAATTTTTTAAACCCTTCTGTGCCTGTTGTTACAAAAATATTACGTCATATGTTTTAGTTTTGTTTTTTTTTTGGGGGGGGGGGGGGGTAATATAGTTTTTTTATAAACTCGAATTAAGTTAACATTAACTATTTTTAAGGTAACATCTTAAAGTAGAAGTAAGCAATTTTCTGTTTAATTTTATTGTTAACGAAATTAGTACATGGACATGCAAAATTTGATATTCATAGGCCTAACGATGTAGAAATTTTAAAAGTACGACAGACAGACAACAAAACCGTAAAAGTTTCGAAAATTCCGGAATTTATTCTTTAAGATCCAAAAAATTGAAATCAATGTGACTTTATATTTTGCTTGTTACTTTTAGTTTCCTTAAAATCGCGTATCATACAGCATGATCTACAAAAAGTTCGCCAAATACGGTAGCCAGTAGCTGGAATGTTTCACAATTGCTGGGATAAAAAATTTATTGCTTTTATTTCATGTTAAATTTAGCTTTAATTTTGAACATTTTACTGTCCATGTGAGTTAAAAGAGAATCAATAACAGTTTTTAAAAGACGACACCGTCTATTATAAAAGTGGTCAAGTATGGGAAGACTCAACCTAACATTTTGGTCCACCTAATTCAACGCGTGACAAAATTTGTATTGTGAAATCCTAAAACCGGTCAAGAGCGTTTCAAACAGTCCCAGCATTGGAGTTCCGTAATTGGATTTTGATTATATCAATGATAAGAATTTTAGTTTTTACGTTTTAAATAAAAAGTAATTAATTTTCCTAAAATTTACATGCCGGTTTCGAAAGCTATAAAACCGAACATTTCAAAGAGAATAATGAAAAATGAAGAAAAAAATAAACAGTATACAAACTCAAAATTTATATTAACTAAAGTTCTGAATTACGTTTTTATAATAGTCAAATTTATTTCGAAAATAACAACAACACTTTAAATTACGGATAAAAGTCAAACCGTATGCCCATTAATTTTTTATGAAAATTTACAAGATAAATAATAAATTAACTGCATATAGCCCAGACACTGAATGAATAATTCAAAAATGTGTTATCCCGGATTTATATTTTAAACAACTAATTGTTAAATAATGGATATAAAATAATTTATTCATCAACTATAGAAATTCTTATTAATTGTAATTGCAATATTAATAATAGGCCTAGCCGTGGCCCGGGCCCCGGCTCCGTATTAACCGAGGGATAACCGAAAGTCATTATATAAATATATACATAAATACCTACCATACGTATATAGGTACGGTATTTTGTGATAGTATTTAATATATTGTTACAATACTTTTGCCAACAAAAAGGTCTCCTCTCTTGTTCTTGTTGTATGGAACGTTATCATTAAATACAAGAGGATACGATAACGATGATCCTGTTTCTACACACATACATATGAATCAGGTGTGTTCCCGTTTCCTGTTTCCCGATATTTATTTTCCGTTTCCCGTTTGTTTCTATATACATACATAGGTACCTCTACCTATCATAATTATTATTACTTTCAGTTCAATAATATTACAAATAAATACGGACACTTTCAAAACGATTTGTGTGCTTAAGAATTAAAAAATTATTTGAACTTTTTATGAATTAAAAAAATACACACACCGGCAGAATTAGCGGAACAATGAGCACACAAAATGTCTGTAAAAATCAAATAAACCATTTAATTTTAAGAAAATATTAATATTATATTTAATTATTCACTTAAAATTACATGTTTACAAGTCGATATACCTTTATTTTCGGTAGCAAAACAAGTAACCATATAAAATGACAAATTTTTGGAATCCTATGTCGTCTGAGAATAATTTAAGTTAAAGATTATTTAACAAATAGAAAATAAAACACAATGTTTTAATACCGCCTGGTTCCCCCGTGCTCTTATCAAAACTTCCATTCGTCTTTCTATACTCAGAATGATGTTATCTATACTCTCCTGGGACAGTCTTTGCCATTCTTCAATTACGGCAAACACTCGACCACATTGAGAAGAAATGGCATTTGAATTCGAAAGTGACAGACGTCTTAAAAAGATTTACATCAATAATAAATAAAAACAATTCTATGGAAAGTCAATTGATTCGTTACTTCAATATTATTTTATGTAAAAATGAAAAAAAAAAACGCCAACTTTGCTTAATAAATAGGTTTTTATATTTTTTTATGTCATACTAATTCGTTATTGTGTTTTTATTGCTTAGTTACCAACTATCTAATGTCGTACTTTATGCCGTGCGGGCATAAAGTTCACTTTATGGCCCGCGCGTGCATAAAGAGAAAAAAATTAGTCAACATTCACCTAGCAACGATAGTGTCTACTATGATAAAATGGCAATGTTATTAATTCAAACCGGATTTTTAAAATACTGATTTGTATTGAGATTGGATTGCAATAACGAACTAGTATGACATAAAAGTTTGTATGCACCACAGGCATAAACAGATGTGTATATCCTCGGGCCAGAGGCCCTCGGGTTTGTAACACGTCGCCCTCAGGGCATAAACATCTATTTATACCCTTGGTACATAAATAACTATTATGTCCCGCTAATTATGCGGTGTGTGTATATTGTTGTTTCAAAAGAAATATTTTTTTTTTTTTTTTTTGGAATAAACAAATTTTCCTTTGACTGGGTACTGAAAAAATTTATTAGTATACTTTAAAAGAACTCAAGACAATGTACGTATATTTTCTTAATTCGATACAAAAATACCTCTGTTTCAGCATAACATAGCGAATTTCCGTTTATATAGGTTAGTTTTTCTCAGAAACCAGTTTACATACAATGTTGGATTTAAAACCTCAGGATGTCTGGAAACAGACACCATCTTGAAAAAAAACAGCATATAATTCTAGCGCCCTCGAGGGTCGAAGTCTCGAGAAAACGTTGAGATACGTCAAAGTTGGGACTTTCCAAAATTGGACCCATTATACATAATAACTTCCCGCTGGGAAATTAATGATTCAGGGAATTTAAATAACAAAGAAACTTTCCATACTGCGAGCTCTTAATATGCTTTTTGAAATCAAAAAAACTTTAGATCCACAAAATGTTATACTCAACATTTTTAACAGGCGGACCCGTTCAAATATCTGCCCAAATGTGACGTAACTTAATACCTGTCCAAAATTTAATTTCTAATTCTAATTATTGAAACCGTCTAAATATATATATATATATATATATATATATATATATATATATATATATATATATATATATATATATATATATATATATATTATTATTCTATTGTATATGTATACCTACGGTTATAATATGTATAGTCCTATATTGAATTCAAATATTTACAGACGACAGTTAAAACTATAAACTATAGGTTTAAGAGAAGTAAAATTAGTTCATTTCACAGACTAAACCACACACATATTCGTACACAC
Organism: Brachynemurus nebulosus; assembly: GCA_035578155.1. NCBI lineage: Eukaryota > Metazoa > Arthropoda > Insecta > Neuroptera > Myrmeleontidae > Brachynemurus > Brachynemurus nebulosus. The sequence goes on from JAPWDM010000001.1 coordinate 171,072,655, forward strand.
CGTACCTACTAATGTCATTTGACCGCATTTGTGAAATTCCTTCGGGAATAATTCCAAAATTAACTTTATAATTAAATAACATATATTAATATTTTGCACCTTCATAATATTTAAAATTAGGTACAAATTCTTCTATTTATGATAGAATTGGGATCTTTGGGATAAATAAGGAAGTTATATAGCACCAATTAACCTGGTTCTTCATTATCGTAAAAAATACCAATAGTAGTTTGAGCAATCCATTCAAGTATAGCTCAATCTATTCTAAGGAAACTTAAGAGCAAATTAAATTAAATTTTAAAATTATAACAATTGAAATCACACTTAATGTGCATTTAATTGATATCATATATTTATAATTAATTACCTATTTCAAAACCAACCTTCTGACATAAATTATTTTATGCTGAATAGACAATTCTGATGATCGATTCCGGTTTAAGAATAAGTGCCTGATAGTACTTATTCTTAAACTCGGTTTGAAAATAATTTATTATTATCTTTTTTTCCACATTTTGTTATTGGCTTCGCACGTTCATGATAACCGCGACTCTTTCAATAAAGTCCTACATATAGAATATAATTTAGGGATGTTATGGATATCGGTAATCAAAACTACCGGATATACGAAATAATTAAATATCCGAAACCGAAACAATATCCGAAAATAAAAGTTTCGGATTTGTTTCGGGTAATAACAGACAACTGTCGTTAGAAAACTGAGTTTAAATCGAAGTGAGTTTTTACTGTATGTATTTTTTTTGATAGACTTCCATTGACTCGTGTTTGACATTCACTTTTTAGAGTAAAATTTCCCCCTTTTTTTCTAAAAAAAAATTCACTAATCGCAATAGGGTACCTGACTGTATTCAAAATTTATTTTAAATATTAAATAATTTTATGTATTAGATATTCGTAAATATATTGAATTTTAGTAGTGAAAAATAAAAATATTCTTTAGTTATTTAAAAATTCTACTTTGAAAATGATAAATTTTTAACCTTCATTTAAATGAGTAAAAACGCGCCGTTACATTAAAATGACGTCATATTTTGTAGCAAATATGACAAATATCATAGATAAGATAAGGAACATGTAAATGATGTAAATAGTTACTGTAGTTTGATACATAATTTTTACACATGTGTTAAATATTATTTCGACTGGACACAATAAGTAATTGTAAATATTGGAAAACAGAAAGACCAACATCTATTGAAAATATACTTTTGTTGAAAATTTTATGTTGCAAAACGTTTCCTAACATTACAGTAGTGCAAACACATTAATATTTGCTTGCATCAAAATGTGACGTCATCCTTGGTGGATCGTTGTTTGGCGCCAATTTATGCATTTAAGATTGAACAGTGTTTTTTTACGATTTTCAAAAATTTATTAAAAATTAATTAGTTAATACGTAAAAACAAAGCATTTAGAATCATTTTTTAATTGCAGTCAAGTACCCTATTATCCGTAACCGTATCCGAAACATTATCCGATATTATTACATATCCGTAACCGAAACCGAAATCGAAAAAAATATTTTTAAATATCCGTATTCGTATCCGAAATTTCATTTCCATAACATCTCTAGAATATATTCTATAAATAAATAGAACTTTATTGTACGAGTTATGGATACTATATTTTCATTTTAGTTGTATTAAACAGGCAATTTTTTCTTATAATCTGTTTGCTCATTGAATTTGGATTTTAAAACGTCTTGTGATAATTAGTTTGTCTTTTGGGTGTTTAAAATTCAATTAAAAAAAAAAATTAATTGTTAAAAAGTATTGTAGAATTGGTTCTTTTAATTTCTTTCAACATCCTCTTCGACCTTATAGTTGTTTCAAATTTTCCAGTCATTAATTTTTTTCCCCATTCGTACAAGAATCACTTCCCTGACCATTAATTTTATTGTTATTAAAATAAAATAAAAATATATATAAAGAAAAAAAATACCACCATAAATCCATTTTTTATTAAAATACTACTCAATAATCATATTTCATCATATAATTCTGTGTATACTTTTCTCACATAAATTACTATACAAAATACATAGTACGTTTACATATTATCATCAGTGAATAAATACAATGTGATATAATAGAGTAAACTTATGCCAATATAACTATTGTGTTCCGGTATCGTGGCTGTGTTAATCGGAAATAATGTCCCTCTAACAATAAATTTAAAAATAAATACAGTTTTATTATTTATGTGGTTACCAAGTAAATAAAACATAAATTATGATATGTGTGTTTGAACAATCGATAATCCTCAACAAACAGCATCCATGTCCTCAAGGACTATACAGGACAGTTAAAAAATAAAAAGAAATACAATAAAAAAAGGAATTATTTATTGATATGAGCCGTACGAAAATTCAAGGTTAAAAGTTTTACAGAAAAAGGGGAATATATTATAGCCTCATATTTTCACTTAATCCTTTGTTTGTCTTGTTTAAGAAATACGAGTTTAATTAAAAATCGCATGGTGAATCCAATCCTTGTTCGAGAGCCGCTCCAGTCTAGTAACGAGAAGTAGTTTCTTTTTAACTCTCGTTTTTCAATCAATCACTACGTGATTTTCAATTGACACAATGATTTAGTCATACATAACAAAGAAAAATCGAGTGCTCAAGTTTCAGTTTACCTGAACGTTAAGCAAGCTTATATTAAGAGTTTCAAAAACTGAAAAATTTAGGAAGATGTTACTGAAAGCAATTCAAAACAAAGTTTATAGTTTTATAGTATTTTAGTATTAATAAGAAATACGAATTTTCGAAGCAAAATCTTAAAGCCCTTATAATTTCGTCAAATTCGTTTGTCTCTACTTTGTTTCCTTAATTCCTATATACTTTTTGGCCTACGAACATTTGGTCTATACTTTTTGAAATTTCTTATATTGAAAATTTTGTTTTACGTGTCATATTGTGTGTAATATCGTTATGCAGGACTTTCACGAGTAAGTATACTTGCATGCAAATATACTTTTAAGTCAAAATTAAGGCTACTTGCTCGTGTAAGCATCATTTGCATGCAAGTATACTGTTATACAAATTTACTTGCATAAGTAAAAATATTTCTACTTTTGCTGTTAAAAGTAACGCCCCACTTAAATTAAAAATGACGAAAACTGAATAAGGTGAGGAACTGTCAAATAAACTGTTTAATAATATCAAAATAATAAAGAATAAAATTAATAAATTTATATGAAGAAAATGGAGATTTATGAAACGTTTGAAATAAAAAGTACTGAAATTATAAAAGAAAATACTTACTGTCAAACGGGGCTATTTGGAACAAAAAAAGAAAAAGATTTAAGCTCTTATATCTGTTTGATTTCTTAACGATTCATAACGGGATGTTTTTTAAGAGTTTAAATCTTTTTTAAAACTCTTCTTTAAGAGTTTAAATCTTTTTTTTTGTTCCAAATAGCCCCACCGTCTTCAAATAGCTCCGTTTGACGGTATAAGAAAATTGTATAAGAAATGAATTGAACCCCAGGACAAATCAAAAAACAGATTGTATCATTCAACAGAAAATTTTTTTGAAAAAAAAGGATCTAAACGGATTGGGATCGGGAACTGATATCGGGAATTTTTAAAATCTGTTGTGTTTAATGTTTCTGTTAATAAATAATTATATATTAAAAATATATTTATAAAGTTTCTTTTATCGAAAGCTGTCTTTTTCCCGAGAATTTTTTTTTTTTTTTTTGAGATTGATATAGTTAGCAGTACTAAAGCAAGGCATTTTTTTGTTGTGATATTTTTATTATTGAATTAAAAAATCAAATTTTAAAAAATATCGTGTTTTGGCGCGTACCTACTTTCATGCAAGTGTACTTTTACATGGTTTACATGTAACAGATCTTGCAAGTATACTGTTATAAAAACTTGGCCACGCCCCCTAAAAACATTACTTTTATGCAAGTGTACTTGCTGGTGGAAGTGTAGCTTTAGAGAGAGCTCTAAGCGAAAATGAAATTCATTTTATCATTTTTCATTTTTGAGTTCCGCTTGCGAAATATTGAGCTTCTGTAACTTTTTAACCGTGAATCAAATAAATTTTAAAACAATAGAGATACCAATACTTGCGAAAATTAGGCAAGTGGTCCATATAGGTCAAATTTAAACAGAAATTTGAAGTAGAGAAACTGATCCCCAGTTAATGGAAATTTACATCGAAGTATATTTCGGTATTAATCCCCCAATAATACAAGTCAAAGCTTTAAAGAAAATGGACAAAATTGTCGTTTTTCGTAAATAACTTCCGGTCTTTTAAAGTGAAGTTGAGCTTCCTTTAACCACTTTCCATTTTTATTCCTCGCTTAAAGCTATTGGGATTTAGATAGAGAAGATCAAACTATCACGAGGTTGATTCTCAAATCACGATTGTTTAAATAGCATTGTTTATTATATTTAAATACCATATCAATTTTTTAATTAATCATAAAAAATAAAAAGCTCTAGCCACTAAGAAATTTTGGCTTAATGGTCAGAGTAGAAAAATATAGTACCTAATAAGAAATGTATAAGAAATTTATACAGGACGATTAGAGCCCTGTATAAATTTTTTATTTAGGTACTATTTTCAATATTATAAAAACTTCAATCCGATCAGGTATTGGGTGAATGCGGGAGAGATGCCGCACATTTTGAAAACACTTAATAATTCTTTAAGTATGCATTTAATTGATTTGAAATTTGGTACATAGTAAATGTAAACATTGTTCTTTAAAATTATTTATAAATAAACTTAAATTCTCAATCGATTCATAATTAACATTTTTGTAGAGCCTGCATAGCGACGTCTCTCCCACACCTATGGTAGAGATGCCGCATCAAAGAAGGAGAGACGCCGCATAGGTCATATTAAAAATTTTGCACTATATTGGCGCAGCAATTCTCTTGAATATATATTACACACATCTCCATGCATACTGCATGTCATATGTGACCATTTTTGGCACTTTATACATCTTAACCAGTTAACTTTTTCCATTGTTTTTGAGTACTTTCCAAAACATTCGATACACAGGAAATCATCATTATTTTCGTAATCTTCACTAGTATGAGAACTTTTCCTGACCCATTATTGGATCTTTTATAATTACGTGGCATAATTTATAGCCGGATATGATGCAGCATCTATACCAACTTTAAATGCGGCATCTCTCCTTTTTGTTGGGATAGATGTCGCATGTTGCTATAGCAAGCATAGTGCGGAATTCTAACCTAAAATTTTATACAGTACTTTTAAGATATACCTGAATTAACAACAAAACTCATTTTTCTTAAAATAATGAAATATACATTCGTAAATTCGAATGAATTAAATGCTTAATAATATATTTATGTTAAAAAACTTACATTTGAATAATAAAAAGTTGGATAGTTTCTAAACTAATGCACTGATCATAAATGTAACCATATACAGCGTAAATTAACAACCTATTTTAACCACTTTATCCATTATTAGCGCTATCTATTAATCAGCGAACGAATTATGGCATCTCTCCCGCATTTACCCTAATATTTTCAACTTAAATTAATATTTTGGTAATAAAAAGTTTTCTAAAAAAAAATTTTTTCTATTACAGTTTTCACATTCAAATTAACTTGTTTAAGTTTGATCCCAATAATTAAATTTACACCCTGCACCATGTAGTGGAGACTCGCCATAATACGATCGTATCGACATAATACGGCGCAACCATATAAATAGTGCACATGCAATTATAATATAAGGGTATTAATTCAATATTTGAATATACATTACGACACAATGGCATTATTTATTTAATCTCTTTTAAGCCTTTTCAACATGAAAACCCTTGATACGATACGAATGAACTAACTAACTATCTGTCCTAGTCCTAAACATTCGCATATATGTATAAATGAATGTGTATTAAGATATACAGTGTGCGTTCTTGAATGTGTTCCGAAAAGGAGTTATAATAAGTAACTTTTCACTCAAATTGTAAAACAGGCTATAGTTCAATTCAACGCGTCTCTGATTAATGTAAAGCACTCTTCGGGGTAAAGAGGGGTAAAAGTGCCTAAATGAAAAATTGTTAAACTAATAGTAGCATTAAATGGGCTATGTTACAGTTAGTCTTATATATATCAACAAAATTAGGGCTTTGACCGTAATCGTCTTCGTGTAAAACCACTTTAAGTGAAATCTACCACTTTTCAAAATCGACTTGCATATAGAACAGAGGGAGAGCTAATTTTTGATATATATTGAAAGTCATTTGAAGGTCACGTGCAGAAAAAGGATGCAGAAAACTGTACTTGATCTACTGTAAAAATATAAAGACGCCACGGAACAAGAATGAGACCATGATTTGATGACAGAACGTGGTGAAATTAGTATAGAAACCGATTTTCGTAAAAAATTCGAAATAGTCCAAGGCAAAGCAATATTTTTTTTTTTTTTGGATTGCCCGAATTGGCACTTTCTTAAATTCTTTTTATTAAGTTTGTTAGCGTATTGAGGCGTCAGCTCAATATCTTATTTTACCTGAAGCGAACCCGTACCCGTTGTCTTTAGTATTCTACCAAATTCAAAGGTGTCATTGTTTAACCATTGACTGACCATGAGAAAGTACGCCTAGCGTACGTGATTCATTAATACTATAAAATAAGAAATAAGAAAAACTGACAAATTAAAGTGTAACTCACGTCTTGAATAAAAGTGTTTGATATATTTTCTTTTATTTTTCAAATTTAAAAATTAATAAAATATTGGTTATTGTTGTTGAAGTTATTATTACTTGATATCAGATTGTAAGCAGCCTTTTGAAACGCTTTCTAATAACACATCAGTCAATATTCCAATATCACGCATCCGTTAAGTACCCGGATCCTAAAATACAAGTACGTTCGGTTACCTTTTCGGTCCCCAGAACCTCATTAACTCTCACATAATTCTATAGGCTGTTTAGAATTAGCCGGTTCGATCATTAGTGACCGAAATATAGTGAAATAAAATTCTACGCAAAATTTTTGAATAGAAAATTTTAACCTGGCCACCAAATCGAATTTACAGACGTTTTTGAGTCAAGAAATCGAAATGGTAGACTGGCAAAGGAATGCCGCAACAAATGCAGAATTGTTATATAAGAGACATGAACATTTTCCACCTTTGAGTCTTTTGTAGAACACACTGTAAACACATTAAGCTTTGTCATACAGTTATATTAGATCTTATTAAATATTCAAGAGTAGTAAACAGAGCGACACAACGCACATTTGTGTATGTACCATACGTACACATATGTATATATGTATGTGTGAGTGTAAAGCCCATCCGTATGCATCATATTGAACTGCATCACCCATTTTCACCCCACCATCGTTGGTTTTCTATCACATCGTTATATGTATTAGGTTCAAACTACTATATTGTTTAGCATCTCTCTCCCCCGCCCAAAACATTATAATGTATGTATTTATATGATGGATAGGGATAATACGATGACTTACGCATAATTTCAATTAATAAAGATTTTAATTTTATTTAGAATGGATGATACAATGTCGGAAAAACCTATAATGGCATCATAGATATACAAGATTTAAATTTCCTATTTCATAACTACAGTGCCCGCTGTCACTGGCAAATGACGTGGACACCGCTACCCCTACCAAACATACATACAACAATGATACATACAATAAAACACATCATTTGTATCTACACAAGCATGTGATGATATTTGATGCATGACTGGGCACCTTGCATATATATAGCATATATATAGTATGGTCGACCTATGTGACTAACAACCAACAACTAACAGTGTATATACTTATTTTAAGAAAGATATCCCTTTATTTTGAAATTTTTTTTGTTCAATAGAATTTTTATACTTAAATACGACACACTTCATATTTTTTTCTTTTTAAATTTCACGAGTTGATTAAAAAAAACAATGATACTAGTTACGACGTGAACCCTATGACAAACAGTAATAGACTAAATTAGAAGTGGTGTAAATTGCCACAACATTGCACCTTACGAACGACAGGTTTTAATATGTCACTGCTTCTATAATTTTCTGTGAATGGCACCTACAGTAAGGGTTTGAAAGGGATGCTTTTCTAAAAAATCAATGATGTTCATTTTCTTGAAATGACCTGTCTCCAATCTCTGTTCTTGGTACCTCATTTTTTAGCACCGCAAGTTCTAACGACAGTTCCATTTGCACTCGCAATAGTTCTACAGTTCCTGATAGACTACATCGAGAGTTTCGTCTAACTAGTTGAAAAATGGTAGGTTAAAAATGTAAGATACCAACTTCACGTACTACCGTAAATTGCCAAAAAAGAACATTTCAAATACGAAATCTTGTAGTTCCTAAATGGTTTTACAGTTCCTGATACATTTTAGCAACAGTCTTGGCTCTTAACCACATTCTTAAGGAAGTATTCTAGTCTAGAATTTTGAAAATTAGACGTTTCTTTATTTTCTCAAAGTATTTCAATTTCTTTAAAAATGTATCTTTGAAAGGGAATTTAAAAATTTTGAAAATTTTCAATGGTGTAGCCATTTTAATATGGTAAGTTCAGGTATCAAGTATTTTACTTTAAAACTTTAATTGCACCTTTCTCTATTTTTAAGCTGGTCGACATGATATCTCGAATTCTAGATATCCAATCCACGTCAGATTTGGCATGTACTTTCAATGCCTGCTATTTATTTTTAATTTTTTGTTTTTAAAAAAAAAAAAAATTGAAAATTATTTAGCAGATGTCATTTTTACACGGAGAGAAAATTCCTATAAAAATTACTCTGCTCATACTACAATCGACGTGTAACAGGCGAACATATCCAATTTTTGTATGGTAAAATTGCATATGTTCCCCTGTCACACGTCGATTGTAGTATGAGCACAGTAATTTTTATAGGAATTTTCTCTCCGTGTAAAGTTTGAATTTTTTTATTGTAACTCCTGCTGTAATGACAACTTTTCTAATCCAAATTTTTTTTTTGTGCATCAGATGAACACAAACACATATTGTGTGCAATAAGCACAAAATAATAAGCCTTCCGTTGCTTATCGAAACATATTCACTATTTGGTTATTAATTAACAAAAGGAACTTGTGTCTTAATTCAGTATTTCGAAAACACAAATCCTTACCTTAATATTGATTGTAATAAGTACAAATTAATACAAATTAATATGGATATACACAAGGAAGTAAGTAACTTGTACAGGTAGGTATAGAGGAATTCTGAAACAGTACCTCTTGGTTTGAAATAATTTAATAGTTCAACATAGTTATTATAATGCCAAAAATAAAGATCCGCCCTCAAATAGTCTTAAGATTAAAAATCGCTTTAAGAAGAGCTTGAAATTAAATCATTCTCTCAATAATTCTCCCAGGGTCGGACCTACAATTAATATGGGGGTGGGGGCAAACTTTGTTGTTAGCGCCCTCCACGAGAAAAACGACAAATTCAACATTTTCGCGGATCAATATTTTAACTTTTTCCCTGTACACAAAGCAAGTGACGAGCAAAAAAAACCTCAAATTCAACATTCTGGCATCCCCGAATTTGCGTTTTTGGCGCCCCTAAAACGTTTCAGGGGGAGGCACGTTCCCCCACTACCCCACCTATATCCGGACCAGAGTTCTCATCTAGTAGGTGCAGATTTTTCTCTGCAGATGCGGTTGTGAATGCGAAATGCGGATTTTCAAAAAAGTAATAATCGTAGATGAAGTTTCCTGTCCTTTCTGCGAATATTTACAAATATTAGATTATTTCAAAACTTGACTTAACATAAAATATTCTACATTGTAAAATTGTAAACTATTTCTATAGCAACGCTATAATTATCGGTACTTGTAGCGCAGTTCAGGAGACGCAGACGTCAAAAATGAGAGAACAAAAAATTCTTTAAAAATGAATCCTCACGATTTCTGTACATGTGATGGCCATTAGTTCAATTTTAACACCGTCTGACTTATTAAAAGAAAAAATGAGGAGATCTCCTGTCCAATAATTCGAAAGGCGCGGTTCGTGGATCATACCGGCACTAAGATAATGCGCAAGCGGATGCGGATATGGTTGTAAAAGATTAATTACAGATGTTCTGCATATAAAAATGCAGATACGAGCATCTGCAACAACTCTAATATACAATATTAAATGTTCAAATTGTTTATAAATTCCAATTCAAGATGTATAATTTCCGAAAACGTAAACATTATTAACTAACCATAAATGTACAATTTGATAATATACCTAAAGGTAAACAAAGCTAAATGTATTGAACAATATTCCACTCAAGACAATAGCAGTTACTTAATCGGATAATTGTACAAATTGTAGGCACTCAATTGAAGCTGTGATTAGACTTAAATAATTAACCTATATATGTACATTTGTATGTATAATGTCCATATAACGCCATATTATTTAACTTATTCAAGTTTAAAATTGAAAAGTACCAAAGAATACTAAAGTAAAACAAGAAGGTAATTTTGAATAGTGATAGGTTTTAATCTTGAACATACGTATAATCTTCAATAGCAAGTTGATATATAAAAAGCGTTTTACGCCACTTTTTTTTTTTTTGTATATCAAAAGTATTTTCTTTCCGTTAAGACAAGATAATCGACCCAACTCTTTTTCACGTTTTGTCGGAAAAATTGGTTTACACCCTAATTTTACTGAAATTACTTTTGTGAATTTCAAATCACCATGAACATGTGAATTCGTGGGAATACTTATTGCCTAGATGGTCTGCACCATAACTTCACAATTCCAGTGTAGGTATACTTATATAATTCCAGTGATTCCTGAGTAACACCTTAACATTTGAGGGGTTACTACGGATGTTCAAGATTGAACTACTCATTGTTTGTGGGTTCCAGCACACAGCTTCAACGGGTGGTCAGAATTTAGAAAATCGGACGAAGTTTTGAAGAAAACAAATTTTTGGGTCCTTAAACCTAAAATTACACCAATTCAGAAAGGAAATTAGAATCTGTAAGCTTTTGGAAAACAAATCGAAAAATCTCGGATATTTTTGGTATTTTTTTCTGTAAAAAAGGTTTGAAATTTAAAGGCAGTGAATTTTTTAGATTTAAGGGCTAAAAAAATTGTTAGGCTTCCAACCCATCCTTATATGTTATAATTAATAGAGAGTTACGAGCTGCATAATGTGAGCCGATTTGAAATTACATTTAAAGATTTTTTTCTATTTTCTTTCTTTTTTTTTTTGTATTATAGTTAATTAAATCCAAAAAGATTGGTTATATTTATTTAGTCTACTATCCCAGGATCATACATATAGTGTCGGAATATGGGTTAGCAGTAAATTTCACAATAAAGTAAACAGTATTAATGTTACAAAATTGTGTAATGACAAGACATTTGAATGTGCAGGTGTTAAATTGTTATTACATGACGAAATATGGTATATATGCGTAGTTTATAGGTCGCCAAATAGTGATTTCACAGCATTTTTAGACGCATTTGAAAATTTGCTGAAACAATTAAAAACTGATAAACACAATGTGCTGATTATGGGTGATTTGAATATAGATTATTTAATTGATAATACAAATAGAAATAAGTTTATTGACATTTTAGATTCACACAATTGTAATAATATTGTAAATGAGCCGACACGTATCTGTAAAACAACAGCTACTGCTATAGATTACGCAATAGTAAATAAAATGGATCACTGTCTTAATCTGGAGGTAGTAAATACACTGTTATCAGATCATATGGGGCAAATTATTACTAAAGATATAAAAGAAATTAATAAAGAAAAATTAAAAATAATAAAGCAAAGAAATATTAATGATGAGAATTTAAATTATCTTGCATTTACTCTTAGCAAAGTTAACTGGCCAAATATATCAAGTAATAATGTGAATAAAGAATTTAATTATTTCTGGAGCTACTTTCAGCATTGTATTGATGTGTGTATACCCATCAATACAATGGAAATAAAAACAGTAAATAACAAGAAAATTAAGTCCTGGGTCACAAAAAGTTTAATTGAGGAAGGCAATTACTTAAGAGAACTACATAAAATTAAAAATAATAGTGCTGAATTGCAAAATAGATACAAAATTTTATTAAAAAAACATAAAATAAATATAGAGCAAGCAAAAAAACAGACAGTCTTTAAAAACATAGATTTGGGTCTAATAAACACGAAGGATATCTGGAGTGGAATAAATAAACTATTAGGTAACAAAAAGAAAACTAACAACGAACTAGTACTGCATTATAATGGTAAAGTAGTTAATGCTAACCATGAATTACTTAAAATATTCCTAGAATATTTTTCTAATTCAGTATATGAGAAGCTTAACGAACATTTCAAAGATAAGAAATCAGTTCATTGTACTAAGATAAACGTTGCATGTCATAAAACAGTGTATTTGATGCCTACAGATCCAGTGGAAGTATATAATATTATTATGAGTTTGCCAAATAAGAAATCTACAGGAATTGATGAAATTCCTGCCATAGTATTAAAACAAAATGCATATATATTTTCAAATATACTATGCGAACATATTAATAGCATGCTTGAAACAAGTATTTTTCCAAGTCGACTTAAAGTAGCCAAAATAAAGCCAATATATAAGAAAGATGATACGAACAACGTAAAGAATTACAGACCAATTTCTTTGCTCTCTGTATTTTCGAAAATTTATGAAAAAATTATCGCTAACCGGTTAATAACTTTTCTAGAAAACAATAAAATGATAAATGAAGCACAGCACGGTTTTAGAATGAAGAGATCTACGACAAGTGCAATATTTGAATTTTATGAATATCTCTCAAAAGCAATTGATGATGGGAAGTATGTACTGGGGTTATTCTTTGATCTTAGTGCGGCTTTCGACAGTGTAAATCATGACTTTCTCATGACAAAATTGGAAGCTATGGGATTAAGGGGAAATGCTTATAAGTTAATTAAGTCGTACTTAACGGATAGGAAGATCATAGTTGAGATCGATGGAGAGAAATCGGACATAGCCGGGGTGGAAATAGGAGTACCCCAAGGGAGTACACTTGGTCCACTTCTCTTTATATGCTTTGTTAATGATCTCTATGCACATTTAGAATTTGGCAAACTGATAATGTATGCAGATGACATCACCATAGTAATAACAGGGGATGATCTGCACGATGCTGTAAATATAGCAAAGCTTACAGTAGAGCGTTTCAGTGAATGGTGCTCACATAATCAATTAATGGTAAACTTAGTTAAGACTAATATAGTAGATTTTAAATTAAGAAATGTGCTCAATACAGATTTTATATATAGTGATAAAAGCAGTCAAATAAAAGCGACTAAAGTCACCAACTTTCTTGGGATACATATTGATCACAATTTAAAATTTGTCGATCATGTGAATTATGTGTGTAAAAAATTGAATCAGCTGCACTACCAAATGCGAATATTGAATAACTATGTCGAACAATCTCAACTGTTAATGTTTTACTACTCACATGTATTTTCAGCTATTAAATATGGCATATTAGCATGGGGTAGAAGTACGGAATCTAGCAGAGTATTTATAATACAGAAAAAAATTATTCGAATAATATTTAGAATACCATCAAGAGACAGTTGTAAAACGGCATTCAAAGACAACAAAATTCTAACATTTTGGGCTATATATGCATATGAACTACTTTCATACATGAAAGAAAATTCATATTTTGATCAATCGTGCACCAAGAAATATGAGTACAATACAAGAGTGAAGTCAAATTTTGACTATACACATAGAACAAGCTTTTATGAAAAAACGCCTGTTTATACTGGGCAGAAGCTGTATAACAAACTACCCGAATGGATCACAAGTAAAAACACGCAACAATTTAAAAGGGCATTAAGGAAGTATTTAATCGAAATGGCACCTTATGATATAAGTGATTTGATGTAATTAATAGCAAATGTAAACCTTTTGTATACCTGTATTGGTCGATGCAAATAAATGTTATTATTATTATTATTATTATACAGAAGTCCGAAAGTTTACTCATATAGTTCTTCCCTCTCAGTAATCATTCGTTTTTACTAGTTCCCTCCTTTTTCGATTTTGCAGTGCAATGTTTTTCGGAAATTTAAACACGTTCGTTGTCTCTTTTATTAATGTAATTGTAAGTGTGCGGTCCAACTTTAAGCTCCAGCACATCGAAAAATTTTAATAAGGATTCTGATCCTTTATTAAAAACACACACGCATATCCAAGAGGATATTTCAACTACTTTACTGCATATATTATGTAGGCGACCACGTTTTATATTTCGTTTTCAAATTTTTATTGATGATTCTTGGGATATAAAGGAATAAAAATACCGAAGAAAAATAAATTCGAATTTTTTTCTGCAACCCTGATAACCCCTTAAGGGCAGGGTAAGGTATTAAAATAATTTTTTTCATTTTTTTTTAACTGAATGCATAGTATCTAAAGAATATTGTCTCAAAATTTCAAGTGGATTGGAGCAAAATTCACGAAGTTATAAGCATTTTTGTTGTTACCTGGCAGATGTTTCGCTCTCTATATATCTCTCTCTCAGTTATATTATAGAAATTTCAATGCAAGTACAAACGTGTTTATACCTGTACTGTATATTTTGTCAGTGTAGGGTACAAAATTTAATTTAGCAGTAAGTATTCTTTATATATGGTATAGTTTTATATAAGAATTTTTAAGTGTTCAAAACTTTAAAGCGTTTTCCCCACAGCTCACGTTTTCAAAGTCGGTGCCCCTCATAACTTCAAAACTACAGCACCGATCCATTCGAAATTTTGAACACTATTTCTGTACATAATTTACGAGGTAACGCTGGAGAGTTTTTTTCAAATTTGTTAATAATTTTTATTTTACAATAACAAATTAGCCGATTTTTTTCACAAAAAATCGTGTTTTTCCTTTCTAAGTGTTCCAAAAAAAGTAAAAAATTGAAATTTCAAAAAACCCTCCCAGCGTTACCTGAGGAAAACTATTATCTAACGAATGAACTTTCATTTTTTTTTATTTCGGATGATCCAGCACCAAGTTATGAGGGGCGCCATTACTCTATTTTTTGGTATTTATTCGTGAAAATTTTATACAATATTCCTCGAATGTCATACTTTAATGTACCACTGGTTTTAATAAAGAGATTTTAACTCTGTCGTCACAGAAAAATAAGAAAAACATGCCTTTTTTGTACGAACTAACCTTATAACTTCAAAACTACAGCACCAATCCATTTGAAATTTTGAACAATATTTCTGTACATAATTTACGAGGTAACGCTGGAGAGTTTTTTTCAAATTTGTTAATAATTTTTATTTTACAATAACAAATTAGCCGATTTTTTTTACAAAAAATCGTGTTTTTCCTTTCTAAGTGTACCAGAAAAAGTGAAAAATTGAAATTTCGAAAAACCCTCCCAGCGTTACCTGAGGAAAACTATTTTATCTAACGAATGAACTTTCATTTTTTTTATTTCGGATGATCCAGCAACAAGTTATGAGGGGCACCATAACTGTATTTTTTGATATTTCTTCGTGAAAATTTTATACAATATTCTTCGAATGTCATACTTTAATGTACCACTGGTTTTAATAAAGAGATTTTAACTCTGTCGTCACAAAAAAATAACAAAAACATGCCTTTTTTGTACGAATTAACCTTACCCTCTCCTTAACAAAGGTCCAAAAACTAACTAACTGTTGAATAAATAGTAAACCGACTCTTACAAATTATGTTTATTTTCAATATTGTACAGAATCCTCGATGCGCGAATCAAACTCACAATATTTATTTATTTTATTTTTCCCCCGAGGTTCACGAGGGCCGGATAAAAATTTTTCGTGTACCATTGTTATAGAACAAATTACAATCCAAACTGTCAATGACTAACCAGTCGCTGACATAATTATCGTATTAAATAATTACATACACTATCGGGCAACATTTCTCCGACAAATTAACATTCAAAAACAATTTAAATATTTATTAATTCTCTTTTGTCGTCACTTTTGACATCATTATTTATAATATTCAAAAAATGACACATCACTCGTGTACCACGCCAACTGTACCAGTAAAACCATTAAATGATTGATGATATCATTAAAATGGATAAATGAAACAATAATGATCCAAAAAAACTGCCCGACCCGAGGACAATAACAATTGGATTGAAACTGTCTAATACACACCCGTTGAATCGTGCATGTCTGTCATTAAGATTAGTCAAATATTGTCATATAATACATTTTTTTGAAGAAGCTGTCAACTCCTATCTACCCGGTATACTACGGGGCATTGTAGTTTATTGCATCGTTGGAATTGATAATATAAAATCGTCCCCCTTTATTCAATACGTACGTACACCCTTACGCAGCGCGTAGCGGGACTGGCACCCTTGCTTTATTCTTTGAAAATCAAACAATAGAGTTATGTCCCTAATTTAAATGTCAATATGAATCTCGGCTTTATAATATGTACATAAGTACCAACAATGGTGATTGTGGCTTACGGATTGGAATTGTTAAAATTCATGTGTTGGGGATCAACATCACCCTTGCTTATATTATTATTTTACAAGACAGTGTATAAGTATTTACGATTTAAAGCTGTGACCTGATTGAATATAAGGTCATTTTTGGTTACTTTTAAACTATTAATAATATTTAAACTAACCGTACCAGTGACGTTGTTCACGCGAAACGTTGAGTAGTTTCTTTTTCCAATTTGTAGTTTCTTGCAACACAAAATGCATTAAATTGTCTCCAAATTGACAATTGTGTATTTATTGTATTTTCCGGTACACAATTAGCAACATTTTTTTTTATTTAAAATTCAGAAAAATTTCCAAACTACAAAATTTATTTACAATTTTTGTTACTATAGTTATGTAATTTTTTATGAAATATGTAAATTGGCGTAATGTGTGTGGATGCTCAAAATAGTTTTTCCATTTTCCCGTGGGAATGAGACATTTCCCCGGAATAAAAAGTATCTTAGATGTTGACCCAGGTAATAAGTTATCATCACACCAAATTTCATTAAAATCCGTCCAGTAGTTTTTACGTGATGCGTGAACAGACAGACAGACAGGCAGAGACAGATTTAGAGTTTTATTATATGTATAGATTAGTTTCAATAAAATTAAAATTAAAAGATTACCCGAAAATAGGATTCTTTCCTCTAGTTCAAATTTTACCCAAATTTACTAAAATTTTACTATTAAACTCATAATAAACAATTTGAGCGTGTGTATTAAACAGGTATTAAGTCAGGATTTCATAGTCAGTAGCTAGAATTTTTCACAAATCTCGGGATACGATATTTCTTACATTATTTCTAAAAATAACTTCACTTTACTTTTCTTATTATTAACTATATTCAACAAATCTATAGAAACCAAAATAAATCAAAATTAATTTTAAAATTAAAACAATTCAAACCCCATTTACTATGCATTGAATTTATATCAAATATTTATATTAGTATTTAAATTATTTCAAAGCCAGTCTTCTAACATGAATTATTTTATGTACGGCGACTGAATTGTAGAAGCAAACCTATTTTATTACTCCGTTAAGAAATATAAAAGTAAAACTATATGGCACTAGTTGCATAATGAAAAGCAAAAAGTACTAGCGCCATAAAGACCTGTTTATTTTTTAATTCCAATTTTACATTATTTATTCGAACAACCTTTTTCTCTTATTCGTTATTTAATTATTAATAATTTTTTGTTAAAGAACCTTTTAAAAACTGTCACAATATTTAATTAAAATCAGATAACTAGCAATAACAATAAATTAATTAATACATAACTGAGTCCGTCATAATAGAGGGTAAAGTGGTACTTTTAGTCCCAATGGACTAAAAATACTTTTACTCCCGCTTTTAAGCCAACCAACAAGCAGAATTTACAGAGCATCACCAATCAGCAAAGCGAAATTTAAGTAGCGTTGCTAGATAATTTAAAATCACACTTTAGTCACATACAATTTTACACCCAGTTTCAAATACAATTGAGCATGAATCATCGTTAAAAAATTAAATAATTCTTATATTCGAAACAAATCAATCTTCTATTCTTTTCTAAAAACAAACTGCAAATTTAAAATTTACGCAGTTGCAACAATGAAAGAGATAAAGCTAAGAAAACGGGAATTCCTTTTTGTAAGTGATAAATCATGCTTAAATTTAAGTGGAATAGACCATACCTAGAATATAGACTAGAGATGAGCTAAACTGTTATTTTCTAATAACTGTTATTGCAATAACAGTTACTGAAAAATAACTGTTATTTATAACAGTTATTATAATAACTGGTATGGTATTTGAATATTTTAACATATTGTAAGATATTCGATATGCGTATAAACGGTTCTGTTAGTGAAATAAGCACAGATCTGTAATACTGACGGATACTAAATAATCTGCAATATCTGTTCAAATACTTGTCTATACAAGGATTTAGGCTTTATATACACAATTTTAACAATTTTAAGGATACAAAATTACAAATACAAATAGATAACTGTACAATAGACAATAGTTCATTATTAAGGGTTTTTTAAATGTGCTACAATAGAAAATGTGTAACTTGCCTGGGGCGTTATTATTTTGAAATTCTCCGTAGGTGGTTAAAATAAATTACTGTGATCCCTGCTTTCGAATATATTAATATTGTCCTATGTTATCGATATTTCCAAAGGAGTCATTTAAGTAACCAGTTACTGAGTATTCCAGTTATTGACGATAACTGTTATCTTTCTATACTAGTTACAAAATAACAGTTATCGATATATCGATCATCTCTAATATAGACTCGGTTCGTTCATAAAGTTCTTCATTATGTACTTGTTGCATAAATAGCTGTTGTGTTACGGGATATTAAACTAAAAAAACCGAAATTCTATTTTAAAATACTTTATTAATGTTTATAAGAATTAAAATAAACTATTTTTTCTCCCGTTATTATAAAAACTTGTATACAAAACCACAAAAGTACCTTCTTATACTTGCATTAGAAATACACTATATAACTTGATAAATAAAACAAACTTTTAATTCAGCTGATTGTATTATTATTTCCCGCTTTAAGTTTGTTTTGATGGTTGAATCGAAAGTTTGGTGTTCATGTGCTCTAACATGTGTGTGCGTGTGAGTGTGTTACGTTATATTTGGTTTTATAAAACTGTGTTATTTAATGTGTTATTCATATAGAGAGCCCAACATAATATAACAATGATAAATTTATATGTGCCTAACACATTTACACCGTCATAAGTTTAATGTTTTATTATAATCTAGCTCATGAGCAATGGACGTGGTGTGTGTGTGCCTCTTATTAAATATGTATGTTTTTATATCATGAAATGAATGAATCCAAGCAACAGATTATGTGCGATTATAGTTAATCTTTGTAATGGCGTCATCGACAATTTTCCCCTGTCAGAAAAACATTTAATAATTTAGGATATATAAAATCAGCTACTTTTCCATATAGGATTTATTTGTACTTCGACAAGAATACAGAACTTATAGAGAACAGAAAATAATAAATTTTTCGATTTTCTTTTTTTGACGAAACTAAATTGTGAATGGGAACGAGTGTGATACAAGCAGAGTTGTGCCATGTGATGTAAAAAACCAGTCTTTTACATTTTATGTAAAAAATTGTAAAATATGTAAAAAAAACTGTAAAAAATATAAAATACTTAAATCATTTGTCATTTCACTGACAAACAATTTATTTTGACCGTTATTATTTGTTTGTTCACAAGAAAAATGTGTAAACAAAATGTCGACACAAAAATGATTTTCTGCTGGTGGAAGGCCATGCACAACCGACTATAAAGCTTTAAATTTCCAAATTAACAAATTGTGTTTTGACAGATCAAAAAACTACTACATGTTTATCTATGTTTGAATTATAATAACAATAAAATCACTGATGATAGTGATGATGAAGATGACTGATGCCTTTAATAAAATTTAACTGAATAAATAAATTTTTTTTTAATATTGAATTCTTAAATAACCTATTCTATCAAAACTATCCTTTTTTTCCTGTTTGTACCCATTTATATTTTTAATTTTCAAATTACTTAAATATTAAGTTTTACTTTGCAAATATAGCAAATACTTCAATAGCAAATATGGAATACCATCAGTAACGCTTACATCTTTTAAATTTAAAAATATTAGTTTTTACATTTTTTACATTTTTTACTGTTATTTTTATCAAAACAAGTATCTGTAAATTACAAAGTTTTTTACATGTAAAAAACTGTAATTTACCCGAATGAAAATTTCACGCACAACTCTGGATACAAGACAACAAATAATGTCTGTTGAAAGATTTACTTTACGAAATTTCATCTTAAATCTCATCATTGCTTTGCCAGTTTTCACAATAAAGTTATAAGATGTGTATGAATCGACTTTCGGTTTTTGCGCCATCGTCAGGTGAAATAAAATAATTAAAAATTGTTCACTTAGGTATTAACTAGACTGGATTGAATAATGTATTACTGGAGGATGGCATTATTCAAGGGTTTGCAAAAACCAGGTCCTACCGGCTGAATTTCCCAAATTTGTGGATGAAGATTTTTTGAAAGATTATTTAAATGTTGCTCTTTTATATGCTTAGGTAATATTTTATATATTTTTTTAAAAAATTGAGAAAATATGCTTTTTTGAAACTGATTTTGAGTCAGGAGTAAAAACAGGAAAAAACTATCCTTGAAAACCATATTGCGTCACTCTTTTGCTGGCATTTGTTTAGTTTATTTACTATTACAGTTATATTTAAACGCTGTTTTTCAACCACCCGTCCACGGTCCGGTGCTGAGCCGCGAAAGTATCTCACCGGTCAGACTTTGATTAAAATATTTTTCACAATAAAACTGAATTTGTTAAATACTCTGTCACTTCCTCCCAGAGACACAGTTATCATTGTTTGTACTGGGTTGGTATACCTATTATTCTATGAATTAATTAATAAGTTTTATAAGAAATCATATTGCAAGAGGTGTTTGGAATGGTTATTTTCGTACCAATGCTTATTTTTTCTTTATTGAAAAGAAAACTGTCATGTAACAGAAACGGTAAGCCCATTACATAAAGACAATAGTCGTAGGCCCGGACCTAGCGTAAGTGGCGCCCGGGGTACGGTCAAAAATTGGCGCCCCTGTAGAAAAAAAATATTTATTTTTCCCTCCCAAAAAACAAGTGTCGAGCAATAAAAAAAAGTTTCATACCTAATTTTGGCCCCCAAGACCTGCCGCCCGGGGCGAGTGCCCCGCCTGCCCCCTCTAGATCCGACCCTGGATAGTCGTACTCATTCGTACAAAGGGTCAAACTTTACATTCGAGATCAAAAGTCACATTTTGCTCCTTTTGATCCTATTCTGCAACCGGTGCTAAAGTATATTATACATTCTAATCAATTCACCACTGTAATAAAAGTTGGTCATTTTTTTTTACCATACAATCAGTAACGAAGCGAGGAGACAAGGGAGTCTTTCATGCTCCGGGTGTCACTCGCAAAGGGGCGCCAAATTTGTGCCAAAAGGGTGCGAAATATTATTATATTATGTGTTTCTGGCGGGGGGAGGGAGTCGTCAATAAAGTGTCGTGCGCCGGACGCCAGTTGTGTTCGCTACGCCACTGCATACAATCAAATACCTGTTTCGAAAATTCCAGCTGTTATCCGGAACTAGTCCCGTAAAAGGTCTGATGGTTTCCGTGAAAATATATTTTACATAATATAAAGTAAAAAAAAAGTGATAATTTTTTATTTTTATTTATCGAATACGTATCGCAGTGTTCAAAGAATTATAAAATATGTTATTCATATAAAATCAGTAGAGTGTACAATTTTTATAAATTTAACAAAGAATAATTTTTTATTGATTGCAATAATTTTATGTATTTATTAAGTAATAAATTGATTAAACATTTTTCCGGAAGAACAATTTTTTCAACAAACCTAATCGACTGGAAACTTGAGAAAGTTAATTTTAGAGAAATTATTTTTCTTCAAAGTGTTCATTTTATTAATCTTTGAATTTTTATGCCTAACGCTTTTACATCAAAAATAAGTAGGTATCTTTTAGTACACTTTTTAATTTTGTATATCGTAAAAGCATTGCAAGGAGGATTTTCGCCCTAGATGTGTACATGATTCATTAAAAAGTTCTTAGACGTCGAAAAAGGGACGAATAATGTAGATTAAATATAATTAATTAACTATTATTGCTTATCATAGTTACTTATAATTTTATATAAAATAAAATTACGTCAAAAGTCAGGAAATAAGTATAATAATTAGGTTGACAGTTTTTGAAGTTGGTGTTCTTGAAGTCAGCTTCAGCAAGTTTACCTGCATTAAGACTTTTCCTAGTTCTAAATGATCAATTTGATACTACAGTAGAACTTGTCTTAACCGAACAGCATTTTCACGCGAAAATTTCTTTTATTAAATAAAATATTCCGGAATTCTACACAAAGCCAATTATTTATAGTGCCCCACTTATTTCGTTAAAGGACTCAAAATTAGCAATTTTCATATTTCAATGGTAATTTTCGCACGAAAGTGCTGTCCAGTTAAGAGAGGTTCCATTGTAATTTCAATACTGTAAAATTTAATTTTTATACTTATCTTTTGACTTATGGTGTAATTATTTCACAATTTTCTTGCTTTTCAGTGTTTTTATTATTATTTTGAAGTCGATTTTATTTTACCCTTTTGAGTGGTCCTGAAACTCTTAGTATTTTCAGTTCATTATGCAGCACAGTAACCCAACCACGATATGAGTGCTCTTCGTCATTAAGGTCTCCATGGTGAGATTCTGATCAAATTTATACGGGACCCCTTTGAATGGACATCTTTTCAAACAAACAAAAAGAGATCTTCCCAATACAAAATTCAGGAACTCTGTACTAATTATCTCTACACTGTGTTGTGTAGTTACACACTGTTTGTAATTGTATGTGTTTGATATTCGCATCTATGGGAGTGGTCACACACACAACTGCATTAACAATACATAGTAATTGACGTGCATAGGTTGACCGCCACCGAAAGAATGATCAGCTAAGCAGTGAGAAAGGCTCGATCGGCCTCCTTCTATCCACAGATTTTTATATGTACGCTGTTTCTATATTCTGTGATCCCAATCGATTTTAATATACCAAAGGTATGACGTGATATATCCAGAAAGAACAAACAAATACAGTCGAATTGAAAACCTCCTTTTTGAAGCCGATTAAAAAGAAACTATTGTGGTGAAACTTCGATACTCATCTGTCCGTTCGTTGATATATCATAGTCATTTTTGTTAGTAACAATTTTTGATACCGAATTGAAATCTGACACGTTGATAGAAGTCGTTTGCGTACACCTACTCCAACTGAAAAATTTAAAGTGCGACAGAACTATATTATTTCAGAACTATATTCTTTTCATTTTATTTACCTTTTAAATTTGAAATCCTAAAAATTGGTTTTTTATCCAATATGGTGGAAATCGGTTTTAACCCTTTATGGGCCAAGAATATTTCTAACAATTGTACAAGTCTGGTTTTTGGTACATAGTTTAGAAATATCGTAAATATTGAAATTCTTTCATGTATTCACCAGGGAAATGCGTGGAAATTTGTTTTTCCTTTCGTATCCATATGGCTACATTGGCCCTTAACTTTAAATGTTGCTTATATCTAAAATGTTGCCATGTGGCTACACTGGCTTTCGAATAAAACAAACGTTTCAACAAAAAAATAATATTTACATATCTATTTCTCCAAAACAGTTTTATTCATTTACAAGCAGAAATAATATTACGATTTATTGCTGATGAAATGACATAAAATATTTCTTTGTATTGGTGAGACGAAGTCGTGTATCACATTTTACACATTTTAATCTCGTGAATGATTTTTTACGATGTTATCATCGGCACTTGTTCGTCTAAACTAGCCAATGAAGTATGAATTTATCTTTTTATGACAATAAGCTGGATTACGAACGTTTGTGATTCTTATTTAAATAAGGTTCTTTAAAATCTGATTATCTGATTCTGACGCCAGAATTTCTGTGTCCTCATTATCTAACTCGAATAATCTGTTACATCGGATACATCTGGTGGTAAAATAGCCACGTCACAGAGTTCACCATAAAATTTGCTATAGCGGACATAACTACACGTCTGCACTCCAAAAATGAAAAATGTTATTAAAGGCCAGTGTATCCATATGGCTACGAATTGTTCATAACGGTTATATTTAAAAATTATTTATCTAGGCCAATGTATCCAATTGGCAACAGTACGTTTTTAGCAAATTTATAAAGGTTTCTAGCCACAAATAAAATAAAATAATGTTAGCATATTAAAATTAACTATATAATTAAACTAGTAACATACATAAAAAAATTTTTTTAAATGTATTAATCACCAAAAAATGTAATTATTTCAAACACTTTGAACAACCGGCCAAACAAGAAAATTTCATGACAGTTTGAGTGTATTTTTTTATTCAGTAGTGAACAGCACTGTCCAACACCATATTAAATAAGGACCATTTTATGTTTGTATGCTAGTTTAAATGTATAATTCTTAATAATACAAGAAAAAATGACAATCAAAGTTCACGTAGCCATTTGGCTATACCGTGGCCCATAAAGGGTTAAACATTAATTATTTCAAATATTATATTAAGCGTGATAGTCACTGACAGTGTTTTCTAGAACACGCCGTACCCATTCGAATAATCGAATTAAATTTCTAGAGGGTTAAAGCGACAAGATTGAAATCATTTGTTATCCGTATGTGTTTGCTCTGTTTAGAAATACTATGTTCCGTTGTCGTTTTATAAACAAATATAATTTCATTAAATCTTCTAAATAGCTTTAAATTAAATTCTTTTTAGAATTCTAAATCTTTCTACAGATATAGGAGTATGTATGTTACGTACATGTTATTTCTAAGGGTTTTAGTCTTTTACACTTTTGTTGTACTGCACCCGTATCTATTGATTGTTTGTAACGTGTGTAGGTATTGTAGAAAACAATTTTAAATCTTTGTTCGATTTTCAATTGCAATTGAAATGGAGGGAGATAAGTATAAGATTAAGATCTTAATAAATGAATGAAAATAAATAAAACGAATTCAATATATTATGTACCTATGTGTTTATTTTAAAGTGAACTTTATCCACAATAAGTACAAGTGTTCTTTTGTGCAGTAGACCCTTCTTTTACACGGAGATTATGTTTATAAAAATGCCGCGTAAATCTGCGCAGATTGAGATTATTGAAACAAAGTACATTGTTGTAAATAATATTCATTAACTGTTGAGTAAATACAAAAATAAAAATTAATAGACCAAAATCACTATTTTAAAAAGAAACTCGTCATCGTAATTTATTTGGAATTAAATTTTGTTGCAATTTCTTGTAGGATTGTAAGGTGTTAGGTACATCATTTTGAAATGTGAGAAAAGGTTTTATTCGAGAATTTTTTTCTCCCTAACAAATTATGCAATCAGTATAAAACTTTTTAGAGTGTTATACATAATCTGGGATACACAAAAAAAAAATTCCTCCAATTTACAAAACAAAATGGCCAAACGGGCGCTCTTTTTTTCGAAAAGTCTCATATATCGCCTTAAATAATCTATCTAAAAGGTTATAGGTGAAATTTCAAATCAATCGAATGAAAATTGCTGCAGTTATCTTGCCCATAGTTTTGGAAAAGGTAGTTTCGAGAAAAACCCTTGAAAATATTTAAAACGTATTTATCGTTTTGTGTGTTTATACCTATAATTTTTGAGTTATTTATGGAAGTGTAGCAAAAGTAATGAAATGGGATAAAGTAATAAGACAAGTTATTGACCATGATAAAAATTTCCAAAATGTTATGCGCAGCCTTTGTCATTTGAAAGCTTACTGGCTTCTATAATTTTAAAAAGATAATGAAGAAATTTTCAGACAATAAAAAAACAATAATGGTAATTAAAACTTGAAAATTCCATTTTGGGAGGTCAGAAAATTGAGTTCCAAAATTCAATAGAAAAGCGGAAAATTGAAAAACTTTTAATTTACAGAGAACTTTTATGGACGGTGTAGTCAATTAGATTTTTTAGATTTTCCGTTTTTTTTATTAAGTTTTGAGACAACGCGAGGTAATTTTTTGACTGCGCAAAATAAGCGCAAAAATATAGTATAGATCATTTTCCATAAATCCGTAAATGACTAGCCCACTTTTCTGACCTCATTTTGGGAGACAGGGGGTACTTATAAATGAAAATTCTAGTCATGAGAAAACACAAGAGAAAAAAGATTGAAAACCGTTGCTTTATCATATTATACCTAAATATAAAAATTAACTTAAAATTTTCAGCACTAGATAGCGTAGTCGCAACAGCCACATACCAATTACTTCAGGGTTTAAGGGTAAATAAATTGTCTTGAAGAAAAAAACACGTATGTAATTTGGAATTTTCTGTACATTTAGAATTTTCTTGAATAAATAATCCCAATCTTTAACTTGATTTCAGTGTATCTCATTTGACAATCGAAAGACAAAGTATCGCCTCACGTAAGAAAACTATTTCCATTCAAATTTCCTTAATTTCATTGAATTACGTTACAAAACAAATGGCTTCATTTACGAATATAAATTTAAAATTATAATCAACAAAATTTAATTTGAAAAAAATAAGTTCAACCAAATTACGATGAGAGAAATTAATTAACTTTTTTCGTTCGTCGAGCATCGACACCGAGCCAAAATCCTATTAGCAATTTTGTATCAATTAACTTATGTATGTTTATTTACAAACAGAATTAATATCCGAAACGCAATGAGATCCGCCCATTCTCATTTTCGCTTCATTGCATTTTACCAACTATCGTCTCTCTACAGTCGCTATCGCAATTGTATAGGTGGTTAGATACGTTGTCTGTATTATCGACCACACAATTTGAATATTTACTGCCGACTATTTATTTACTACAAGGAACGTCTGCCTATTTCTAATCAGATTCTCTAAATCACTTCACCGATAGATATTATTGTTAAAATGTAAATAACTATTTTCAAAGCAAGTACTAATAATAATAATTAAATGGCATTGGTATGTCTCTAAGCCTACGACTTTCGATCGAAAGCAAATAAAGCTTGTTTGATTTTAATTTTAAAATAATTCAGCCGTGATTCGATAATATTATCGAATTTAGTACTACCATTTTATTATTTTCGAGATACAATATGAGTAAAAAAATTCAAAAAATTAAATGATTTGTGTCGGAGGCACGAGCTTTAAGTTTATTTCAGACCAGGCCAATTACGACAAATCTGACGATTCTGTGATTCAACATTGTATAGGTATAATGTTATAGCACAATTGTTATAGTATAGGAAACAGTGAATTTTTAAATACAAATTGACAATTGAGAATTGTCAATTTTTTTTTTTTTTTGAAATTTGGACACAATATAAATAAAAGATTGTTACCATAGGCAGTAGCGAAATGCACTTTCTATCCTTTTTTGATATAAGTACAAACAATTATGTATGTCCTTTTTTACTTATGTGATTGTATGTGTTTGTACATGTGAGATTGAGGGTTCATAATGGTCATGTTAAATTATATGAAGCTATATTCAAATTATAATCTTCAAAATGAATTGAGCAAACGCGAAATTGATGACAGTATTCAACAAGAGAATTTAGATCGTCACGACCTATTAGCACCAACCACTGCCGAAATCGAAAATATTAATTAAATTATTATAAAATATTAATAATTATTTATTAATTAACGTATTTTTACATAAGCATTCAGATTATAACAATACTTACAAATTTGCATCAAACGGCACTCAGAAAAAACATAAATTTAACCGTTTGCACTCGAACCATTTTTTTAGTATGGGTACTCAGCTACTCGACAGTAGTTTTAAAACGCTGCAAACACTATTGTATTAGGAGAACATAATATCAATAATACAATATATCTATTAGTTAATTTTAGTAGTATACTGTATCACAATGTATTGTAGCAAGACGTCGCGTCGTTGTGTTGTATCATCTTTTCCTAATATAATAATTTTCAAATAAATGAAGAAGGCTGAGAAACGGAGCGAAGTGGAATCAAAACGTGTTCACTATCATCGATATAGGGTCTGATATCGCTGCGATAAAATATTATCTCAGTGGTATTGGTATTGGAGCGGTATTGAAGCGAGAGCGAACCATGACTGATATCGGAGCGATATCAGAGCGATGATGTGAATACACTCATTATTTATTATGTAAGAATATTTTATCGGACCGGGAGCGGAGTGATATCGTACTGAGAGCGGAGCGTTAATGTAAATCTGGCCTTAATGTAAATCGGGCCTTAGGTCCCCTAGCGTGTTGTAAATAATAAAATAGGTACCTATTGCTTATGGCGCCGCTGGGGCGCCTAACAAGTGGAATTAATATTTATTGTGTCGCCGTGGAGGCGCCCATCGAATGCAAAGGGTTAAATTTTGTTTTAAATGATTTAAAATTTAGCAGCACGAGACTTATCACCAGACATTTTAAGCCACCATAATAATTAAATACATATCAGAAATATCTTACAGATCACAAAACACACTAAAATTACATGGAAATATCAAAAATAACTGATGACAAGCTTTAAATAAAAAAAATTTAATGACAGTTAAAATTCCACTGCCATCGTTGTTAAAAATTTTAAAAAAGTCAGTGAAACTTGGACAAAATTAAATAATTTACATAATTATCAACTGTAAATTTTCACAAACTAATTTGACCTGCAAATTTATTTTTCTAAATTAAATTTACTTTAGTGATAATATTTTCACTGTATTAGTATGCATAATGTTATGCATTATTTAGGTACATAACATGGATAACCTTTGGAATTTTTGAATTCTAAATGACACTCTTACGTCATCTCGTTTCGTAACTGTTTGTGAAACAAACTGTTATTTAAACTGTGATTTGGATTTTCCACAACTCAAATTGGTAATTACACACTTTCACGGTCACCTGGTTTTTTTAACCATAATTAACCCTAGAATGACAAACCTATTTTTTCTACTCTTAAGCTACAAACCGGGGTATATATTTACCCCACGGGATTTTTGATCGTATAATTGTTTTGTCAGCAGTAATTTCACTTATAAGGACATGAATTTTTTCGATTTTTCATGTTGAAGAGAATGGTGAAGAGCAAATTCAATTTAATCGAAGTTTAGTCGGTGAAAAATCAATTTAAATAGCTAACAGTGTTAAAAAACGGTCAAACTGTCATTTAATAAACAAAAATTTATAACTATTTTTCTAATAAACCGATTTTCAAATTTGATATGGCATTTTAAAGAGGACACAATAGACTTTAGATAACTAAAAAAATTACATCATGATGTTTTGCCAAAGAGTCTATTTATCTGGGATTTTGAAAATTAAAAAAAATTGGGAATTTGATATATGGAAAAATCAAATAAAAATGCATGAAATAGGTATTGGTTTTTAAGAATATATTTCAGTTTCTGTCATGCAAAATGTAAAAAAAAAACAAGAATTTAAATTATTCAAAGGCGCCTGCCAAAAAAAAGCAACGCGTATCAATTTTATTGCTATTCCCAGTGTATGGGTACTTAAAATACGAAAATCATCACCGAAAATTATATGTCTAATGTTTTATTGCAAAATTAGGTTATTATAAGTGGATCAAAATTATTTTAGCAAGAAAAATAATAATAATTTACCTACACAAAATACTGACGCAAACTACAAACCGGGGTATATATCAACTCCAAACTAGCTTCACGTCTTCATTCCGTCACAGTAGACAAGAAACTGAAGGGTTTCCCTACCTCAACCTACTATTACAACCTTGGACTAAATTATGGTATAGGCGTCCAGTCGATAATGTCACTAACTAATTTAAAAATGTAGTTTGAAGTTTACCTGGGGTAGATATCTACCCCGATTTGTCGTTCTAGGGTTAAAAAAACTAATGGTCCGGTTTTAATGATTTTTTTTTTAAATGTTCGTCATTACGGCGGATTTATAATAAAAAAATACTAGAACTTGATACCGATTCTGGAAATGCTGGGAAGCTAAAGGATAGCGGAGCAGCACTGTAACTTCATTTTCGGGCAAAGGGTAATTAAATAAGAGTTCCAATTTCCCTTTGCCCGAAAATGAGGTTGAGAAGTTGATCTGACAATGTAAAAAAATTTTATAAAATTTGTTTTAAAAATTTGTTGTTTTTTAGTATTCGTTGTATTTTTAGTAGGGAAAAATTGAAAAAAGTGTTTTTAAATTTTTTTAAATTGTTCATTTTTTCATGTAGATTACCAGAAAAATATAAACAGTTGATATAAACACCTAAAAAAAAAATTATGAGCGATTATTCGTAAAAACTTAACATTTTTGTCCATTTAAAGTAATAAAACTATCAAAAATATTCATTTTTGCTCATTTCTGTGATTTTTGTCATAAATCTGCCGTAATGACGAGCATTTAAAAAAAAATCAGCTAATTCCCAAATTACGTGCCAACGAAAAAATAAAGTTGTCAAGTTTTTTATTTTTTTATTTTATTTTATTTTTTCTATTTTATTTTTTTTTTTTTTGATTTAATATTAAAACAAATAAAAATGACGATAAAAGCTTACGCACATATTTAATTTTCATTAAAAAATATTAAAAACTGAATTTTTTATTTATAGGAAATTTAGGTTATGTTAATATGATTTTACTATTCCCCTTAGAAATTATATTATTTAGTTATAAATAAATATGATAATTAAATTAAATTGTTTCTTTTTCTTTCTAGTATTTCCCTTTGCCCAAATTTAAAAAAAAAATTTGGCGGACAGGTCTACCCACACTGTCAACTTCCCATTGGGTGTCCTTAAAGACTAGAGACTACTGTACATAAAGAATTCTTTTTCCATTTCGGGCAACTTCTCCCCTGGGCCCCCGATAGAGGATTAATAAAGTTAATTCTGTTTTTTTACCACAAAAAACAAACCGCTAATCCGAATTTGCTGAAAACTTTATCCGGTCTTCATTTTTTGATTACGCATCTAATGAAATCAGTCCGGAGTTGATATCATCATTTGTTCTCGAGATATGTGAGACGAAAAAAAATTCAGGAACGAACGAACGAACGAACTAACGAACACACGCACAGACATCACGCTAAAAACGATGGATTCGGATTTTAGTGACCTTGAAACGTGGAGATATGTCAAAATTAGCAATTCGTAAAATCGGACCCATTACAATAACTTCCTATGGAAAGTTAAAAAGAAAGGAAAATGGGTTATTTACTTACTAAACGCAATACTGAATATATTAAATTTTAATACTTTTTAACGGAAATTAAGCGTGTCCCCCAATTTTTATCTACTTTTTTACTAGTTTTACTTGCAATGCAATCAAGAAAACAGAAAAAAAAATACAAAATTTCGTTGGCACCTAATTTGGAAAATTGCCAAAAAATCATTCAAATTGGACCATTGGTTTTTTACTTATAGCCAAAAAACCAGGTGACCGTGAAATTGTATAATTGCCCTCAAATTTGTTACCAAAAAGCGATTCAACTCAAAGAACAGTCGATCCAAAAACAATCACGTTGTCACATTTTTGCTACTTGACAATTCTCCTTGTTACATTGCTAAGCAACAAATTTTCGTTATATATATAAACGCAGATTTATTCGAAAGAATACAAACCTTTCGTACAAAAATAAGTGATTAAGAATATTCAGTAGAAAATGTGGATAATCGTCATTTTTCTAGTTTATATAGTAACGCACCTTTTTGAAAAAATTGCTGTCACTAACACAATATGTCAAGCTTGAAAAATTAAAATGATAAAATAGAACGTAATAATAAAATAAGAAATATGTGCTGTTAATACATTTAATAATAACGAATAGTTCTGATTTAGAATGTCTAACGCTGGGCAAATAATTACTGCTTTTGTCGGTAAGCTGAAATTAATAGTATAAAAAATTAGATTTCAAACAATTTTTTGCGGAATTTCAGCGGCAATGGGAGGATTCTTTCTTGGTACATGTATTGGATGGTCCTCCGACGCTGAGAAGAAACTGGACGCGAAAGGTTATTCATTAGATCGTGTAGCATGGATTGCTAGTGCATTGTTGGTTGGTTGCGCTATATCCGTATTTCCCACACCCGTAATGATGGATAAAATTGGACGAAAAATTACTATGATCATAATGGGCGTATTGTTATGTGGTTCGTGGCTTCTGTTAGCATTTGCCAATAGTTTTGCCCTGTATTTTCTCGGCAGAGTGTTTACCGGTTTTTGTTGTGGCGCATTTGTCGTTGTGATTCCCGTGTACGTCGCCGAAATTGCCCATAGCAGTATACGTGGCGAATTGGAAGGATTGTTTCAATTAGAATTAACGATTGGAGTGTTGTTTGGCTACATATTGGGACATCATTTCGATTTGCCGATATTTGGTTATGTGAATGCAGCTATTCCGGTTGTATTTGCATTTTTTATGATATTCTTACCGGAATCGCCAACGGTGTTGGCCGAACACAACAAAATGGATCGTTTGGAAAACACGTATAAATTTTTGCGTCCGAAAGGGTACGATGCAAGTGCAGAAATCAAAGAATTAACTGACGAGATTGCTGAACAAAAATCACGTGAAAAAGAGGGAATATTTCAGGCGTTATGTAAAAAACCATGTAGACGAGCTATATTTATATGCCTTTTTCTATTTATCGGGCAACAGTTTTGTGGAACAAATTATTTTCTGTTTTATTTAAACACGATTCTTAGAGAAAGCAAAAGTACATGGAACATTTACTATTGTGCATTAGCAATTTCCTCATGCCAAATTCTCGCTACGCTTAGTTCAAATTTCCTTGTAGATCGCATAGGTCGCAAAATCCTACTACTTATTTCATACTGTGTAATGACAATATGTTGCCTGTCAATGACCATATACATAGCTTTACTGAAATATGATGCGGAAAAAGCAAAAAGAGTTTCCGCGCTTCCGGTGTTTGTGCTCTGCATCTTTTACATTGGATTCTCGTTGGGCGCCGGTCCACTACCTTTCACCTTCGCAGGTGAATTGTTTGAGGCAGACGTACGAAGTTACACGACGTCAATTTTCACTCTATTCTTGTGGCTTTCGTGTTTTTTCGTAACCAAAGTTGGTCCACTGACGGCTAATAGACTTGTAGGGTATGCACCACCGTTGTTTTTTACTGTGTGTTGTTCTGTTGTTATTATTTTAGTGGCAATTTTTGTTTTTGAAACTAAAGGAAAAACACCAGCTGAAATTCGTGCTTTACTTGAAGGAAAAAATGAAAACGACAATGAAGTTAATGCCAACAAAAAATAATTAGGTAAAAAAGTTAAAACGTTAAAAATAAATAATGATTTCTATTCTTTTATAATTGTTTTGTAATATTGTAATTTTATCAAAAGAAATAAAACTTTCTTAAAAGTGCTTTTTTCATGTCAATTTCATTTGTTACCAGTAAGATGGCATACATGCTTGCTTGGTATCGTCAAAAGTATACAAAGAAAATTTTCGTTTAGCATTTTAGTAAAAGTTTTTACATCAATTGTATAATTGGTACCCAAGTACCTATCCGTGCTTTGATAAGCTTTGCTTTAATGCTCTTGAGAAAAAATTTGTTTTCACTTTTCAGGTTTTCACTTTTCAGGTATGAACTCTATCAACACACCAAAATTCAACCCTCTACGTTAATTCTGGGGTGCTGGGGGCGTGTTAGATCCAGCGAAAATCGTTTTTCCCCCTCTACTCCCGCCAAATCACCCTAGGAAGCTGAATTTTGGATATGTTGTAGATAATTGACCGAAACATTATTCCCAACCAGTTTGGAAAAATTTTAGTGCTTTTTCGCCCCCCACCACCCCCTTGATGGTTGGATCGGATCCAAAATTTGCCCAAAATTTGACCCCACTTTGATAGTATTGTTGTGCGTCAGAATGAGCCCCATTTACCAAATTTGAGCTCTTAACTTCCATAGGGGGGCCCTACACATATTAAAAGGTAGCGGGAATATATATATATATATATATATATATATATATATATATATATATATATATATATATATATATATATATAAGACATTTTTTTCTACATAATCGTGTTCTACGGGTCCGAAAACGGATAGCGCCCCTACTCTCGCCTCTCGCCGTTCTTATCCTATAAGCTGTATAAGTCTAATTTTTTCAAGGAAAAATTCGACTAAAAAATACCTATATACTCAGAAATTCACGGCAAGGTATTTATTATATCCGAAAACTAGAATTTATTGATTGGAACTTCGTTTTATTTCTTTTCTTTTTTTTTAAATCCACGAATACTAAAGGAAAACAAACATTGCTGATTATATTTGTTAATTCCCCGTGAGATACTGAACACACTTTTTGCCATTACTTCTCCATATATTCTGTTTCACATTTCAAGTATGAAAATACTATATATATATATGTAACGACATAGATATAGAGAATAAAATTCTAAATACATTTTATTTTATATTATTTGACCCTTTAATTGTTTTTAATATCAAGCCGATTAAATTGATCCTATTTTGTTGTTTGATAATATTTGTATATAATGCTCCCCTACTAACAAGTAAAGGTCCCGAGGCCGGACCTATCGATTTTGATGAAACTTAAATATGTTGTAGAACACTAAAAACTAAGGGACACGTATTTTTTTTTTATCTGCGGAAAAACGGTTTGAAGGGGTGAAATCGCCCTCCAAAAATTGGGGTAAAAATTTAATTTTTCAAATATCTCGAAAACAGTAAGAGATAGAGCAAAAGTTTAAATTGGCGATATTACTCTTTTTTAAAGAGCTATCTATTGATATGCAATTTGTTCAAATTACATCAACAGGGGTGGTTGGGGGTTAAAATTTGGGGGTTAATTTTACAAAAAGGGAGTGAAAAATAAACAATATAAAAATTTTGTTTACAGATTTGAAATCTACGTCAAAAAATCTAATTGACCTGTTTTTGCTCAATATCCTAATATTAAGTCTAGGGGTAGTTAACTAGAGGGTGACTATGTCGAATAATCGTACTATTTGGGTATTTCAAGAAGTTCTTCTTCATGGAAAATAGCTTAGGACAATTAAAATAACGTAGAAATGAAATTCTCGAATTCAAAATTGAGTTTGAGTAACATTGGAGAGGGGGTGAGTCACCCTCTTAAATTACATACTAGTTTATATACACTAATTTTTTTTAATTTAACACACTGATAGTGGGTAAAATAATGTCACAATAAGTGGTTCTGAAGTTGGACTATCATATGTAAGGTCTTTATTAGGTTTGTTTTTTAATGGATATTATAGTTTTCCTTATCGAAAATTATCGATACCGAAAATTACATAACCTAACCTAAAATAACGAAACCTAATAAAAACCTTACATACGATAGTCTAACTTCAGAACCATCTATTGTGACATTATTACCCCCTGTCAGTGTGTTAATTGCAAAAATTTGTGTATGTAAACTAGTATGTAATTCAAGAGGGTGACTCACCCCCTCTCCAATGTTGCTTAAAATCAATTTTGAATTCGAGAATTTCATTTTAGTCCAACTTCAGAACCACTTATTGTGACATTATTTTACCCACTATCAGTGTGTTAATAGCAAAAATTAGTTTATATAAACTAGTATGTAATTTAAGAGGGTGACTCACCCCCTCTCCAATGTTGCTCAAACTCAATTTTGAATTCCAGAATTTCATTTCTACGTTATTCTAATTGTCTTAAGCTATTTTCCACGAAGAAGAACTTCTTGAAATACCCAAATTGTACGACTATTCGACATAGTCACCCTCTAGTTAACTACCCCTAGACTTAATATTAGGACATTGAGCAAAAATAGGTCAATTAGATTTTTTGACGTAGATTTCAAATCTGTAAACAAAATTTTTATATTGTTTATTTTTCACCCCCTTTTTGCAAAATTAACCTCCAAATTTTAACCCCCAACCACCCCTGTTGATGTAATTTGAACAAATTGCATATCAATAGATAGCTCTTTAAAAAAGAGCAATATCGCCAATTTAAACTTTTGCTCTATCTCTTACTGTTTTCGAGATATTTGAAAAATTAAATTTTTACCCCAATTTTTGAAGGGCGATTTCACCCCTTCAAACCGTTTTTCCGCAGATAAAAAAAAATACGTGTCCCTTAGTTTTTAGTGTTCTACAATATATTTAAGTTTCATCGAAATCGATAGGTCCGGCCTCGGGACCTTTACTTGTAAGAACTTTGTATCCCTTTATAAAGATTCGACAGTCCTTTAACCCTTTGCACTCGAACCATTTTTTAGTACGGGTACTCAGCTACTCGACAGTAGTTTTAATAAAAAATTGTAATACATCAAAGATACGTATCTTAAACAAAAGTAGTTTACTTACATATTTTATTTTTATTTGCATATTACAAACATTTTATTTTATTTTATTTATATTTGAAGTAAAGAATAGAATGGCATTGAGAGGCGCCTTTCGAGTGCAAAGGATATTTATTGTGTCGCCGTGACGGCGCCTTTCGAGTGCAAAGGATATTTATTGTGTCGCCGTGGCGGCGCCTATCGAGTGCAAAGGGTTAATAATACCATGCCGATAATACCGTAACTTGGGGTAAGATTGGCCCATTTTTTGCGTTTTTTTACGTAAACTGCCTTATATTTCTCATATATATTTAGGTAACTTCCTCCTACTATTAGCTATTGAACTCTGCATATTTCAAAGTATACATTGACTAGTTATTAGAGCTCAGAACTTACTTAATTTCTATTTTAAGATGTTCTGAAAATTTGGAACAATCTTGCCTTTATTTGGGGTAACATTGTCCCAAATACAAAATGTCGTAGTAATTAATGCCAAATATTATTTGGGGCAATGTTCGACATTTTTAATTGTGGTTGTACGTAAGTAGATAGTGTACAATATGTTAGGAAGAGGGCCCGCTCTAAGGGCGGGCAACCCGGGCATTTGCTCGGGGCGGCAAATTTTAAGGGCGGTAATTTTGTAAATTTTTTTCATTTAATTCCTGATTTTTCGTTTAATAAATATTTCATAATTATTTCTATAGAAGCCACCAACAAAATAATTTAAACTTTTTTTTAATTCAAAAAAAAGACAAACACTCAATAATATTATTTTAAAAAGGAATAAAAAATAGTAATAATAATGGAAAAAAGTATGTGAAATTCGTAATAAAAAATAGTATATGCAACTCGTTCAGGATTGTCGATTGCCCACTTGAGCGAATGAGCGCACTCACTACGATCGTGCGCTAAACTTCGCTCTCGTGGGTAATCGACAATTTCCCGCACTTATTGCATAATATACTGTTCTTTTAATGGAAATTTAAAAAAAAAAAAAAACAGGGTGGGCCAATCTTGCCCCAATACTTGGGCCAAAGTTACTCCAGCTTACAAAATCACATTTTCCAAATAAACAAGGTAAGCATCAGAAAAAACAAACTTAAAACGTTTTGAATATATATTAAATGAAAGCTGTTATACACTTACCAATGAAAAATCTTAAGTAGTTCTGGATGTGTAAGCAAAAGCTGGTTTGCATCAAAACATTCACAAGAAGTAACGGTGAAGTTGGAGCAGCACTGAGCAGTGGCAAAAGATGGAATTAAATCAATCAGCATTCGAGTATAGCCAGTGCTGCTACCTGTCATTTACCACAAGAACCAAGTTGATAGCTGTATTTGCTAACTAATAGTACATCAAACTGTATTTTTCCAAGACTTGGGCCAATCTTACTCTTAAGGACCAATCTTACCCTTGAGGGCCAATCTTACCCCGAGTTACGGTATATTATTATTTAAGAAAATACAAAATACATACATAGAAGTTACTAACAAGGAAAGGTATCCAACTGTATCTCCCTAAAATTTTTGAAATTTTCGTGGATTGTAAATCTTACTAAAAGTAATCACGAACCATATTTCGTTCGTGCCCATAAGCGGTTTAAGGGGGTGAAATTAATTCTCGAAAATTTGAGTTTTTTTCAATTTTCTTCAATATTTTGTAAATGGTAAAAGCTTTGGTAGGGAAACTATATATATATATATATATATTTGTAAATGGCACTTTAATTAAGATCTTTATTATGATACCAAAATTAAAGTTATAAAATCATTGTGGTTTCATCCGCCAACCCCAACCCCTAATTTTAACAGGTATATTTTGGTAAAAGAGAAGGCTGTTATGTGTAAATAAAAGAATTTTTAATTAGTATATTTTACGTCACACCAGTTTAATATATGTAATATTGAAAATTGTACCGATAAATAAAAATAAATAAACAAGTAAATAAATAAATAAGATTTGTATTGATATCAGTAAAGTATGGGGGGGGGGGGAGATACAGTGTATTTTTTCCTTATAAACTATGTACTTTAAAGTATATCCTAAGTTTCTAACAATTCACTAATAAAATACGAGATTTTTTGACCATATTTTTGCTCATTATTAAATCAAAAAGTTGAAACTTTTCCCAAGTTAATATTAGCAAAGAGTGTATTTATATGCAAAAAGAAATAAACTGGTGTGATTTAAAATATATTAATTAAAAATTCTTTTATTTACACATAACAACCTCCTCTTTTACCAAAATATACCTGATAAAATTAGAGGTTGGGGGTAGGGGATGAAACCCCAGTGATTTTATAACTTTAATTTTGGTGTCATAATAAAGATCTTAAAGTGCCATTTACAAATACATATAGTTTCCCTACCGAAGCTCTTACCACTTCCAAGATATTGAAGAAAATTGAAAAAAACTCAAATTTTCGGGGATGAATTTCACCCCCTTAAACCGCTTATGGGCACGAACGAAATATGGCTCGTAATTACTTTTAGTAAGATCTACA
The DNA here is from genome assembly GCA_035578155.1 of Brachynemurus nebulosus. NCBI lineage: Eukaryota > Metazoa > Arthropoda > Insecta > Neuroptera > Myrmeleontidae > Brachynemurus > Brachynemurus nebulosus. Next base: position 171,111,662 of record JAPWDM010000001.1, read on the forward strand.
ATCCACTAAAGTTTCAAAAATTTTTGAGAGATACAGTTGGATACCTTGTAAGAAATTTTTTTTTTTGTATCCCCATTAACCATCAGTTCTTACATATTTTTTTTAAATCCCTACGACGCGACGAGACATTTGATGTCGCCTATTTGTCACCGGATTCCGGTTAATAGTACTTAGGTAGCTAATATATGCTAATAGTAGTATATTAGAAACTTTCGATAATGTTGTACGCCTACATCTCACAATCAGTAGGAGTTATACCACCTAATTTCAAACCAAATTGTGAATAAACCACAAACGTTTTGACGATGAAAATCGTATGTTCTGGAATTTTTTTTATTTACGGCCCATGATAGCACACGTCTAATGCAACAGAACCCAACATTTTTTTTTAAGAAAACGTCGGGGCTAGTTTGGTGAGAACATACGGTCGACCAAGTGGTCGAAAACCGACATTTCATATTCCACGACCTAATGTTAATGACGAAATGGTTTCATGCTACAAGAATTCGATTTAAAATTAAAGAACTAAGTACTTTCAAACGATTATGTAATGCTTTTAAAAAGGTGTCGATATCTATCTGAAATACATTCATGGTCGACGAAGTGAATTTGAAATTAAAGAACTGATTTTAAGTATTTCTCTAATGTTTAAAAAAGTTTCGATATTGATGTGGATTACGTGGTTGACCGAGTGGCCAGAAAGCGACATTCCATATTAAATAATAATTGTCATATGTGATTCTATATAATTATGTACCTAGCCGGTCCACACAAAGGGTAACTTCAAAAATGTAAACTTTACCGCATCGATGCAGCATCATGACTTTACTGATGCGTCTAATACTACATGATGCGCTGCTAATGCTCTCCTGAAATTTGATGCACATTAGATGTTTTTGAACGGGATATTGGCATCATTTAGCCTCTGATTTGGCTATAGATAAGACAGATAATCTGATAGACTATAGATAATATAGTAATACAGTCCTTGTATAGGTATATTATCTTTGAATTTCAACTTGAACTTACTTGAAATTGAAAATATTCAAATTATTTGAATAAAAAATATTACATATTTTAAGTGCAAAATGTATTCAAATAGTTGAAACAATTTTAATAAAAGGTAAATACATTCATCTTTTTCAACAATTAGTTTTTCGGAATTATTCCTGTTGGTGTTAATACCTACATAATATGGCAAGTAGTTATAATTCTACATTATACACGTTACAGCATCTTGGACACGCATCACCAAATTTCTTGATGCATTGTTTTGACGCATCAAATGCAAAAATGAACTTTTGATTTTTCGTTGTGATGCGTCTGATGCATTTTTGAACTCTGCCTCATGCAAGCAATGATGCATTTTTGAAGTTAGCCAAAATTATCCGAAATTTTATTAGTCCGTGATTGCAAAAAAGTTGAGAAACGCTGTTTTATACTTACTGTACTATTTACGCCTGTTCTAGTAATACAGTGTGTGGGGTATTATAGAACTCTATAACATATATATTTGTGTTCTTTCTTAACATTAATTTTCGTTCTTAAAAGTTAATGTACAACGAAAAATATTAAGTGCTTCTATGTTGTTACTATTACTTGCTTCTTATGTACCTACGTCTTGTAAAATGAGTGTTCTTCTTCCACTCCACTAAAAGATTTATTAAATGAATTAGAAGATAACACACAGAAATAGTTTTATTTCAAAGTATATAGTGTTGTGAGTGCGTTATCCGTAAATTTGTAACAATTTATGTTTATTTATTTGTTTTTGCCTCGGTTTATACCGACGGTACGGCTTGGTTTATATACATATATATATATATATATATATATATATATATATATATATATATATATATATATATATATATATATATATATATATATATATATATATATATATATATTATTTGTGTTAAAAACATTTCAGTTTTTTGGGTTTGTTTTAGTCGGGCTGAATGAAAATGCCAGAAAAGTTTTGTTTATCACTTTTGTTATTATTACAATTAAAATTTTGTAATCGAAAAATTTAAGATGAAAGTTGGACAATTTATAATTATTATGTACATTTTATGCTTCTTTTTATTTTTATTAATTAATATCAATAATTCACAACGTTTTGAATTATGTAGATAATACTTTTTTTCTTTCACTTGTTTCCAGGTACTTTCCGGACTTCTTACGTAAATAGCTATTTTCTGTAATCGGTTCGAAAGTGCATAATTTCTTATCAGTTTACTGTAAGACTTTGTCTCATATTATTATTAACTCTTCATTCATATAGCGTGAAAAATAACTATTTTCTGAATGAGATTTTAAGGACTTTATCAACATAATACATAGGTATTTTCAAGTAATAAAAAAAAGTGGTGGCTCAAACGCGATTATCTTAAAACTACATTTTTAAACATAGTAAAACCAAAATTCGGGCACTTTTCATTCGATCAACTTAAAATTTGAACTGAAACTTGAAATATATTCTAACGAAGAACACACAATTTTTGTTATTGGTTGAAAATTGGAATTTTTATAAACAAATTAAATCCATTTTTTTTTTAGCGAAAAACGGAATTTTTTTCAGAATGTCACCATTTTACAAAGAAACACTATTTTTTAATGGTCTTATGTACTTGGCTCCCAAATCTAATATAAATTTGCTGTGTTTAGAAAAATCTTTCGTGATAATCCCCTTTGGGATTCCATTTTGTGTTTTTTTCGTTAAAAAATTTCTTTGTACATCTAAACATATATGTAGATTAAACTCTTAAAGTCGCATTTTGTTTGCTTTTTTCGTTTTCACAAAAACAAAATCTCTAAACAGAAGTCTGATTTTTTTTTGGTAAGATTGCTAGATATAACGCCGTAGCAAAAAGTGCTATCTCCTATTTGTGACCGAAATAACTATTTTATAAAGAGTTAATAAAATAAGAAATTATTTATATATACTTTTACTTTCCAACGAACGTGTAGGTACATTTAATTGTTAATAAAACTTGTCATATATACCTAAATTAAGGTAAATATACTGTTTATTTGGATTTACTAAACAAAATAGAAAGCTCTATAAATAATAAAAACGATGAGGGAAAAAAGGAAAAACGGTTGTTTCCCTGTGGCCTTACACTTGTATACAATTCACACACACACACTCACGCACGCGCGCATATGTGAACTAAACTAATATTATTTACGACTATTTTTTCGACATCCGTAACATTGTACCGTTCGGTTTTTTTTCTCTGATACGATGATACGATCCCTTCCTTCCCAGAGGTGGTTCTGGTTTTTTTTTTTTAACCTCAAATAATAAAATATATAATTTATTAATATTGTTGACATTAAATATAAAAGCATGTTTGAAAATTTATTAGTTTTAGGTTATGTTGTATAAAAATTTTTCATCGAATAATAATAGACTTGATGGAAAATTGTAAGGGTTCAATTTTTATGAGTGTCTGTGATGGTAATCGACAAATACTTATATGAAAAATTTAATGTTTTGATCAAGAAATTTTGACTGCGGTGTCTAGAAAGATCGCTTGCCCAACCTGAAATACCAAACTTAGGTCAAAAAATTTAAAAATTAATTTTTGTTTAAGTATCTAGAATGGTCTAGAAAAATGCAGGGTAAGTAACATCATATAAATTATAATCTATTATGTTTATTACGACAATTTCTAAACAGACAATGGGAAATTATGAACTTGATGATGTTCCTCTTTTAATATTTTCTTTATTATCTGTTCACATCTACAAGGATTTCCATTAGTCTGAATTCATAAGTGACTAACAAATAATTTATCAAAAGATAGTAGGTAGATATTATGGCCGCAAGCTCAAAAGACCTCCAGAAACTGAGGTGAGGGGAACACAAATTGTATTATTTCCATAGTTACCAACCAAACCGAGTAACTATGTTTTTATATGAGTGAGTGTGTAAACTTCTATTTATTAATATGAGACAAAGATAAATGCAGATGTAGATAAAAAAGTTCTTTTTAGCTTGCGTCCATAATACGTTATATTATGATCAGTTAATCAGTCTATTTATATACATATTTAACAAAAATTAAAGGAAAGATTCGAAAATTTTTTCCTTTTTTCAAGAGGCAGTGGTCAAAAACAATTAGTTTAAAATATATACCTTTTGACGTTGCAAAATAATATTTTTGAAAAAAAAAATCGCAGAATAAATTAAAAATTTTTTTCTCACTTTAAAGTTGTACAAAAAATTCAGAAAGTTTTTTTTAAATAAATTCTGTACGATACTTTTTTTATTGTGTACTTTTTCGCTTTAATTTCTTTATTTAAAGGCCTTTCTGCGATCATTACCTCAAACGTTATGGTCCATTTCAGTTAAATTTAACCATGCTTTATCACTTATGAATTTAAATAATTTCATTATTGCATTTACGTAAATTTTAAAATTGCAGTTTGTTTTTAGAAACGAATAGATTGATTTGTTTCGAATAAAAGAATTATTTAATTGTTTAACTTTGACTCATGATCAATTGTATTTGAAACAGGGTATATTTATAGTTAAATAAAAAAAGATACTTTTAATTTCAACCCTTCGTATCACTATCTCAATATAAAAATTTTACTTCAAAAAATTACAAAAAATTTTAAGAATTTGTAAGCTCTAGCTTTCTTAATATTATGATCCAAGTTACTTATTTTGTTTTTCTCTTGGGTGATTTCTTCAAAATTTACTATATTTTTGGTCTTGTTTAAAAAATGATCTACCAACCGACAAATTTTGTATCAGTTGCACCTGTAGTCATACTCATGACACGCATCTTTCTTATGCATCACTTTTAATGATAATTTTTGTGTCTACATTATGTAAAACGTATAGATATATCTATATACACAACGTATATTAAATGCTTACAAAATATAGACAAAACACAATTCTTTTTGGACCAATTCCAAATAGCTCCAAGCTAAATGTTATTATTTTTTTGTGGGTTTCTCTGTATTGTAATGAAATTCCAACTTTTTTTTTTATTCATAGGTATTATTATGCAATATTTAGATTTATGTTCCATTTTAATTTTTCGTTTTAAAATTTTTAATATTTTAATATTATTTTTGGGAAATTAAACGTAAATAAAAATGCAAACAGAATTTGTTATTTTTCTTTCAATTACTTGATTTTAAATTGGTTATTTAAAATTATTTCAACGGAGATTGTACGAATTTTGATTTCTAAAAGAATTAAATTATGGTACGTGTGCAAAAAATTCATTATTTTCCATGACAATTGACTTTATTCTCCAAGGCAATCATAATAATTCATATGAATGATATTTCAGAGATGAATTTTTCCATAATTTACTTTAATGTTTTACTTATTTGATTTGAAAAAATAGAATTTGCAAAATAAAAAGTACCGCGTACAATTTGAAAGCAACTTTGTTTCAATACCGTGACTAACTATCCACAGAAGAATGTATTGAGCCATTACAGCCGATTTATCGTAAGCAATACTTTTATTGTAAGTAACATTTTAAATTATAACGGACCAAACATTGTTAACGTTTCCCTCCAAATCCATTGATTACAACTGTAAACTCTATATTAAGTTTCAATTTAATAGTATATTTCTGTGTAAAAATAATTTTAAAAAAAAACCTTCTCCTGTAAAATTTGACATTTGTCGCTTACGATAAGTCGGCGGTAATGGGTCGGTATGACATCTTCAAGTTAGGATACGTACAAATATTGTTTCTTTTTGACTCGTGATTATTTTATAATTCAGTTATTTTATTCACAAAATATTATGCAATTTAACCTGCAACTTCCAATTTAACCTGCAAATTGGGTTTTTGAATAAAAAATAAATATCATTTTTTTAATTTTATTTCAATTCTACATCATAAATAATATTGATAATCGATACGAAAATTTTTTTAAAAATGATACATAATAAATAATAAATTATAATTAAAACTTGAAAAATCTTAAAAAATATCATTCGGTTAAAAACAGCACTACAAAAGATCGCGATGTCTGTGACGTCATAAAGGTAATATGTCAAAAGTGTCAAATTTATTAAAATTTAGTAGGAAAAATTATTGATGGTTGTTTCATTGATTTCGACGTTTAAAATCTTGAGGGACATTTTTCCGGATTTATTTTTGTATTGCTATCACACAGTGGTACAAAACAAGCTCGATATTTCTTTAGTTTCGATATTTCGACAGTGAAGTTTATAGCAAGCAATAATTTGGATAGAAACAACAATTTCAGAGCAACAATAATAGTAGAAGAGTTGCTGGCCAATTTGCAATAGTCATTTCAACACGCATTAAATTCGGCCGGGTTGAGTCGAATAGGCCTGCCAGAACTGAATTTCTGTGTAGAGTAAGTATCCAAGATTCTATCTTCTGTTTAACGCGTGTTGAAATGACCATCGCAAATCGGCCAGTAGCTCTTGGTCTATAATCTATTTGAAAATAAAAAGACACTAATGTAGCTATGTTCAGGCCATATAACCTTTATTACGTCACATAAGCGCTCGTGAACTATCGGCCCGTTATCGATTCTAAGTTTGAAAATTTATTTTTAATTTAATATAACTTCTTAATTATTACGTTTAAAAAGAGTTTTCTTATAAAACTTATATATGATCTTTCCATTTATGACAAAAAAAAAATTTTCTTCAAAAACCTAATTCAATTCAAGGTGCAATCAGTATCTACCAGACTTTTCTACGAGACGAAAATTATGTATATTTCAAAAAGCAGGATACGTAAGGTGAAGAGTCTGCTGAGACACATCTCAGTAGACCCACTTATGCATAATAGTTACTGCCACGATTACAGTTACCATCGTGGAAATTATCACCGTCTAACCAGACATCTGTTTTTCCATCTCACTTAAACCATTTTGATGCATATGTTTTATCATGCATTAAAGACTGAATGTATATGATAGTGACATTTAAATTTAACAAACAAAAACTAATAATTATTATTGTTTGCAAGAGTGTATGTGTTTTCCATTTATGTTCTCTACAAGATGTGCCAGAAATATTCGAAATGTTAGGTACATTTTGGTTGATATTGTGCAAAATAAGTATGTGTGCCAGTGGCGTAGTGAACATAACCGGCGCCCGGGGCACAACACTTTATTGGCGCCCTTGTAGAAAACATTATTGCTTTTTTCCTCCCAAAAAACAAGTGACGAGCAAAAAAATACCTCATACCTAATTTTTTTTGGCGCCCCCAAGACCTGCCGGCTTTGGACACATTTGACGCCCCTCTTTGGCACACATTTGGCGCTCCTCTGCGAGTGGCGCCCGGTGCATGATAGAACCCCTTGCACCCCCCTCGCTACGCCTCTGATGTGTGCATTTAACAGTTGACTTTCTGTCAACGCACTTAAATTCTCATACGTTAACATTATTGAGAAAAATTTTCTACCTTATGTAGGGATTCTTAAAGTGTGGGTCGCGATACCAAATCCTCTCCAATTTCAAATTCAAATAAACTATTTACCATATTTTTTTCATAAAGAACCTATAAATATGGTTATATTGTAGTTAAATTTACATAGATTTCATATATCAGTGCTGTTCAGCCATTTTTTCCATGCAAATTACTTTTACTATGCACCAGAGTAAAATTCGCAATTTTGATGAAACTTCGCTAGTGTGTACAATACGCAAAAATAACGGACACGTATTTTTTTTTATCGGCCACATTCCACGTTTACGAGGTGAAACCAGCCCCTAAAGTTGGGAGGTTCAAATCTTATTTTTTAAGATATCTCGAAAACTATAAGAGATAGAGGAAAACTTTCAATTGACGAAATGTTACTCTTTAAAAGACCTCTTCACCAGTATAGGTTAAACCAGGGTCGGGTTCATAAGAGGGGCTGTAGGAGTGAAAATGGGGATAAATTTTCTTGTACCGCCTGAGTGGTTCAATGTGTCAAATTTTTACCGTCATAAATGAAAAGAGCACCAAAAATTAGGGGATACGGGCTTTTGCATTTTTCCAAAATTGGTGTGTTATTCAATACATATAAGGAAAAATAAAATAGGGTAGATTACATTGCATTATTATGGATTGCAGATACCTTGTATACTTTCACATTTTTATGTTTATTTCATCATGAAAATGTAAACTTTTAATTTTTCGATAATGGTTCGTGTATTTTTCAGTAGTTACATAATTGATAATTTAGCTATGTGTAGGTACATTTGGTTACTCCTATTCTATATTTTTTACACCTTTTTTTACCAAAATTCTTTGGTCTGCGTGTGTGTAATGAATGTTCTACAAGAAGTAGTAATTTTTTTCGGTCAACAAGTCAACTGCTATTATCTTCCCGCGTCGAAATATTGAACCTGCATTAAACCTACATTATTCCTTTTAATTGAATTAAATAGGGTTAAAGTAGTTTCAGAATTACATGTAAAAAAAGCCTACAATAAGCCTACATGTTGTCGCAAAATGACAGATTCTCCACTTATAGTGTCAAAGTAGTATCTCTACTGACCCTACAATACTGCTCCTTGACCCTTAAAATCAGATGTTGTGAGGCTGAAAAGAGGTTCTTAATGGTATACATACAATACACTAATACATATACGCATACGTACATACATACATCCATACATACATATATGTGTACATTCGTACGCGTATGGATGTATGCATGCACGCATGCGTATACATATGGTTTTAAAAGGAATACAAAAGTATTTTATTATTTTACGTTTATTAATTTTAAGTATATACATTAAGTACAATTCAAATTAAAATCATTTAACCCATGTTTTACATATTTTAAACACCATTTAAATGGTAATAATTTCTTTTTAATATTATTTTTTAATAATAATAATAATTCTATGTATATTTGACAATTAATTTAACTATTTGATTCTTGTTATTCAAATATAAACAATTAAAATGTAATGGGTTTTCAGTTCTTTCACAATTATCATTTTTAGTTCATCTCAGTTTTTTCATATAAACACAAAATTTTAATTTTTCATCTCACCCCAGGGCTTGTTTACCGCTTGCAATTCGCTTCTGTTTGGAGGGTCACCACAACAAGCTAACAATTATTTTAAATGCACCTCAATTTTTAATAATTAAAATGTAACGTTTTTTTTTAATTTTTTCACAGTTTTCACTTCTAGTTCATCTCAGTTTCTTCATATAAACACAAAATTTTAATTTTTCACCTTATGAATTGTAGAATTCATTTACCCGGTTCAAATTAAAATTTACACTTAACATTGATTCAATTTTAATTATCAAATGATTTACGTAATACTTTGTGAGGTTGTTTACATTTAAATTGATACAAAATAAAGAAATAATTACTACACATATTTGACAATAAATTTGATACACTTTATTAAATTCGTTTTAAATAAAACTAGTTCGTCATTTCTTCAAATAGCTGAAACATATTCACATATGCCTTATCGGCCATTTCCGTCGTCTGTGTCGTAAAGTTTCGTTTATGTCTATTGTTCATCTTTGTCAATCATTCCGGTATATAATGTATATGCATACATATATACAGTGTCTTTTATAAAGTTCGCACAGTATGGGAAACTTTTTTACTAATAAAATTTTTTGAAAAATATTCTAGCAGGGTTAGTTATTGCATCAGTTAGAATGAAAAAATAGCTAAACTTATCTTATCCCAGTTTGCAATTTGACAGGAAACCGGAAATTTCAAATCTGTGATATATAAACAATAACATTGTGTCCTCTGAAATATTAAGGAAATTTTGACATCGTATCAAAATTTGGTATGATAAACGTATTATAGTCTCCAAAAATAAAGGTCAAAAATCTGCTTTTCCAAAATACGACTTTAAGTGGCCCTAAATACAAAAAAGTTCATGAATTCTAGCAAAATAAAAATTATGCCGTTCTTTGAGATCTGTTTATTCATAAAGTCACAACTGTCATTAATGAAATAAAATTTTCGTAACGAGGAGGTATCTTGACTACTTACTGCAAAGAAAATAAAGCAATAACAATTGCTCATGCTTGTTAAAACTAAAAATGTTACAAAGCACGTCTTTTTGTGACCAAGTTAAATTTTTCTATTGAAAGACCAATGTCTACGGCAATATTTTGATGATAATTGTGATTTTATGAATATGCAGACTAGGAAATTTAAGTGTAGTAAACATATTCTGATAGCTAAATATTATAGTCTGCAAGAATAAAGCTCAAAAATCTGTTTTTTGAAAATACGGCTTTAAGTACCGCTAGATTCAAAAAATTTTATGAATTCTAGCAAAATACAAATCATACCGTTCTTTGAAATCTGTTTATTCATAAAATCACAATTGTCATCAATGAAATGAGATTTGCGTAACGAGTATTTTGACTACTAACTGCAAACAAAATAAAGAAATAACAATTATTCATGCTTGTTAAAATTCCAATATTACAGAGCGTGTCTTTTTGTGACCAAGTTAAATTTTTCTATTGAAAGACCGATGTCTGTAGCAATATTTTGATGATAATTGTGATTTTATGAATACGCAGATCTCAACGAATGGTATAAGTTTTATTTTGCTAGAATTCGTACAATTATTCTGAATTTAGGGTCAGTTAAATTCGTATTTTGGAAAAGCAGATTTTTGGGCTTTATTTTTGCAAACTGTGATATTTAGCTTTCGGAATATATTTACTATGCCTAATTTTGATACGATGCCAAAATTTCATCAGGAGGTAATCAATAACTTTCAAAGGATTATCATTTTTCATAATTCACAAATTTGAAATTTCCGGTTTCCTGTCAAATATTAAGCGGGCGGTAAGATGTGTTTAGCTAGTATCTCATTTAAACTGATGCACCAACTAAGCCCACTAGGATATTTTTCAAGGAATCAATAATAAAATTGTTTCCCATATCATGCGTACTTTATGAGAGACACTGTATATATGTATATTATTTTTTCCCATTATTTTTTTAAACTAATAAAATGTTTTGAGACTACATCGAACCTGCTCAGACCTACTATTTAATTGTTTATAAAGTGTTAAATAGCATTAAGATAGGTTTATGGACGGTTAAGTAGCTTCAATGTAGGGTTATTATTTATAAACATTGTGTTTGTAGGTTCATTAAGAGTCGATATAGGTTCACTTAGGGTGAATATAGGCTCATTTAGATGTTAGAAGGGTCAATGCAGTGTTAAAATCTTGACTCGGGTTACAATTTTTTTTTTATTAAAGAAATAAACGCGGATTATTTCTTTGTCAACATTTCAACTACTTTTCTTATTCTTTTTTGTATGCTTTCTAGGTGTCAACCGCATTTCCCAGATCACAAAATTTATATCAAAGCACATGAATAGTAAACCAAAAACATTCCTGCTTCTTGTCGAGCATTCATTAACATTTGCATACCAGAGAACTTTGGCAGAAATAGGTGTAAAAAAATATAGAATAAGAGTAACCAAATATACATTATGGAAAAATTACCAATTAAGTAAGTACTCAAAAACACATGAACCATTATCGGAAAGGAAAAATTTACATTTTTATGATAAAATAAACATAAAAATAAGAAAATATAGAAGGTATTTGTAATCACTAATAATGAAATATAAACTATCCCATTTTTTTTCTTCCTTATATATTTTGGATGCTACACATATTTCGGAAAAACACAAAAACCCGTATCGCCTAACTTTTCGTGCTCTTTTCATATATGATGGTAAAAATTTGATACATTAATCACTCAGGCTGTGCAAAAAAATTTACTCCCATTTTCACCCCTCCAGCCTCTCTTGTGGACCAATGAACCCGACCCTGATTTAACCTATACCGGTGAATAAATCTTTTAAAGTTTTCCTCTATCTCGTTTTTGCAATATCTTAGAAGGTTTAGCAATATCTAAAGAAATACGATTTGAATCTCCAACTTTAGGGACTGCTTTCACCCCGTAAACGTGGAAGATGGCCGATAAAAAAAAATACGCGTCTCTTATTTTTGCCTATTCTACACACCAGAGAAATTTCATCAAAATTGAGAATTTCACTCTGGGTGCATCTCCTTGTTAGTCTTGGTTTTACTAGTATACATACATAATCTTGATCATGGTCTCCGACTCAGTATCTGTTTTGTTTAAACATATCGCAAGAGCAAGCAAATGTTTAATTGTATTGTGATAAGAATTTTTAAGAAATTGTCAAAAATTTTAGTAGATAAATTTAAAATTATTAATAATAAGCCACTGGGTAAATCTGTAAAGTTTCTTATATAGGTAGCAAAAGTTTTCGGTCTCCTTAAATTCACTTCATAAGTTTTGGTATTTGTCTTGCAAAAAATGCAATACCGAGACAAGATGGCACTACGATATTCTGTACAATTTCTTGTAGTTTTTAAAACACCCTGTTTGTTATGCATTTGATTCTGCATTAATTTTGTGGCTTTACAAGAAGCATAAGTTGAACTGAACATATATGTATGTATTACACTGTCTTTGATGTTATGTTTCATACCCAAGTGATAATATAAGAGAGTGGGTTGATTTTCTGTGTCTATATCTACTTACTTAATGTTTAACATTCTAAAGAAAGTCAAACAAAACTTCAATTCAACATTTTAAACTTACAATCAAAATTTCCAAAATAAATATTTGTCTGAAAACTTACTTCAAATTTTGATCATAATGGATATTTTATATATGCGATCAAAATCTATTTGTAATGAGGCCAGATTCTTATACTGGAAATGGATGGCAAATTTTTTTTTTTCATTTTACATCAAATTTTAGTTAGGGTATGTAAATAATATCAAAACTTTATTAGTAAACATAGAATCAAAAAGAAAAAAAAATTAAAACTTATTAATAATAAAAACTGAATAAAAATAATTTACTTACAATATTCTTTTCAATTTTTGTAATCAAAATGTCTAATTTCGAATGAATTTTATAATCTACATCAACCCACTGGTAATCTTTTTTTGGTTGCGGATCAAAATCAGCCAAATTTTTTCTAATAAGAAGACGTTTGGATCAATAGTGTTTTAATTTTAGAATAGTCTTTTTACAAAATAATAAGATTTTTTTATCCTAATTTTTTAAAAAGGCAACAGTAGACCCTATTTTTACTGAAAATTGCGTTTTTATAACACCCGCTTCTAAAGTTCAATATTCGAGCATTGTGTAGTGGGCGTAAAGAGCAGTTTTCATATCATTGTAAAATAAACGACAGTAACAGTGCGCGAAAGTACAACTGTGCGTGAAAGTAGCTAAAACTATGCAAGAAAATAATGATATTCATTCGTCAATGATAATCATATTCAAATTAACATGGAAATGACCAACAAATTAATAAAAAAAATAAAAAAGATCTACAAATTAATAAAAAAAATTTTTTTCGTATAAAATTATAAAATAAAATTAACCCTTCTATTTTCTAAAATTGCTTAAAAATAATTAATTTTTTTCTCTCTATTAAACTTTAGAAGCCGTCGTTATACAAAAATTATGTTCGATACGTATGCGTAAAGTGAGGTATCCACTAGGCTTAAACTGGGGCACTCGCTAAAGGGACTGACGCATACACAACGAGATCTCGTGCGCTTACCCCCACTCGTCTGATGGCTCGTGGGGGTATTCAGCGCACTCGATCTCATGTATACGTCAGTCCCTTAGACTCGTGTCCCAATTTAAGCCTACTAGAATACCTCTCTTTACGCATATGTATCGAAAATAACTATTCTTTGGTTAAGAAAAGGTCAAAGAGAACGGTAGTAACAATTCATTTTATCTTAAAATTTTAAAATTTAATTATAATCTAACTGTATGATGAATCTTAGTGAAATTTATAAATTTGAACTACATGGAGTAGCTGCCCGAAGGATGAACATTAGAATCTTGTTGTATTTCTTAACGAATTTAAGTTCATTTTGTAGACTATATAGGAATTAGCATGTACTTAATTTTATTTTTGAATCTAAGAATTAATTTTTTTTACTTTCCATTGAAATATAACAAAAATTCTCTATTTTTCATAAGGGTAAATGTATTTTATCGTAGACTGTATAAATTTTGCTTTACGATAAGCTTTTTTTTTCAAGATGAAATCCTAAAGGAATAATTTCTTTTTTCTAAATTTCTTTGTTCTAAAATTGGTTACATTTTCATCACTTTGACATAAAATTGGTTACATTTTCATCACTCAAACAAAGTTCAATGCGGTTATATAAATTTCTAAGTAAATTTTTGGAAATTTACCAGCTTAGTAATCTAGTCTTTTAAATTATATAATTATATCTACGATTTTTAATTAACAAAAACAATTCTAAATTAACGGTTTATATCTAATTTGTGAATATATTTTGTTTCAGAAAACAACTTCATCTGCGATTGTCGTTTAAAATGGATGCACAAATTACGTAACGAAACGAAAAATCCTCAAGTGCGTAATGTGCTCGACGAAGTCACATGCCGTTTTCATAACGAACACGACGACGAGAACGAGGATATGAATGTTGGCGTAGACGGGGAACATGGCGATCTTGGTACACGACGAATTGATATTACAATATCATCGTCATCCGTATTACGTAATCGTGGCATGGGGCACGGAACTGGTGGCGGTACAAGTGATGGTGGTGGTGGCGGTACAAGTGATGGTGGTGGTGGTGGTGGTGGCGTGGGTACGTCAATGGATGGAAATTCAATCAGTTACGACGATCATGAGGTGTACGACGATGAACAACACGATGATGGCGTTTCAAGCAGTTTTGTCATTTCATCAACATCCACACATTCAAAACAAGTCAGAAAACATCTTCTAAATATACCGCCGGAAACGTTACCATGTCCAAAACTACCGAAATTTCCAACTGGTGCCCCGAACACGGCATTGCAAACGCCCTCATATAAAGATTTGGGCACGTTCGGGAACAGTTGTATACGAATACAACAGTCAATCTGTGTTACAATTGTTTCACTTGTATTTGTTCATTATTTGGCGTAAATGGCGTTATTTGGATGAGAAAATTTCTATAATTGTGATTTTAAATACTTTTTAAGAAACATGAAATATGGAAATTAATTAATTTTTTGATTAATTAATTAATATTGAATGAACTGTATTGATATCATTGTACAACTGGAACGCTACCTACACATATTTATACGATAACGTATGACAAAAGCAATTCCTGTTGAAAGTATTTTTTATCATTCTCTGCTCCCTCTACATATATTATCAGATACGCAGTTTAAATGATTATAATTTTTCCTGAAAAGAAAAAAGAAAAGATACTTATCTTAGGTTATTTTTTTTTTCATATAGAAGTTCTGTCGTTTACTGGCATAAACTGTTATCGGGTTACATTTAACATGATTATACATTCAATAAAACCAAAGCAATCTGACAACAAATGATTTATATACTTACAAAATGGGAAAAAATAAATAATATTTTCATTAAATTGTTTGAATATTAATAGGCGAGCAAATTAACTCTTGATTTTAACAAAAAGTGACCATGAATCTACTAGTGGCAAGTTTTTTTTTTTTTTAAGAAATAAAAAATGCTAAATATTATTGGTTTTTTTTTTAACTCCGGTATCAATATTAAAAATATGATAAACGTAGCTAATAATATATCAAATACCTGTTATAAATATTTAGCATAATTATATCTATTCATTTCAAAATTTCATTTCTTAGTTCAGAGTTTTTCACCCTCTAAACAAGCCAGGACTTCTTCTTCTTCTTCTTCCTACGGGTGGGGGGGTCCTGTCAGCCCATGCACTGATTCCCAGTGGAATATTGTGCAATAACCCCGTTTACTCATCAGTTATGCGTAAGAGGTCCGCTTCTTTGATGAAGTCAGTTAGGGCCCTTACGGGATCCCGATGAATAGTCTCAAGCTCTGTACCCAAACCCAGTGTTGAGTGCCTAATGCGAGCCAATGCCTCACATTCAAACAGAATGTGGTGGACTGTTTCATCTTCCACCTCACATTTCCTGCATACTGGTTCTTCTCTATATAAGCCAGGACTTAATAATATACGTTTGCTTCGCAATAAGGTTGCTTCACAAACTGAATACAGAGAAAGGGATGGAACGTTATTTGTTTACCTTATCACAAGTTTTTTTTTTTTTTTTTTGCTAAAATGTAGTGTATACAGTTGTTCCTTTAGATATTTTAGTTCAAAATTTTTACTTACAAAAATGATATCATCATTATAATGCAACTTTTTAAATAAAAGAAATACATACGTACATAATTCATGTATCCTCATGTAAGATATGTCATATGTATATTCTGATTTATTTAAACATTAATTGATATACTTTTAGTCACATATGTACATATTATTTTCAAATCTTCAAATTGTCATATGTTTATGTAGTTTTTATACAAAATAATAAATTAATATATTAGATAATTAAATACATATTTAGTTTTGAACAGTATATGTACGTTTTTCACGATATTTTTTCTCAGAAACGATATCATCACATGAATATTTAAAAATATTTTTAACTTGAAAAAAGTGATATGGTTATATGTGCATTTATTATTACGGATCTGGTATTACAAAACTTTTTTTATTTTATTTTTTATTTTTATCACACTTATGTTACCTTTATTGCCTTTATGTGTATATCTATATATGTGTACATTGTGAACATCCTATATATGCTTCACTTATAGTAACATAGAAAGAGACAAACCTTTCTTGGTGTACCGTATTGCGCAGCATTCGTGTAATAATAATAAAATAATATTTTAATTTCTTATTACTTTTTAAATTCTGAACCACAATTTGAAAAAATATCAGCGACTAAGATAGTCGTGGTCACTTTTTTTATTTTCTAAGCACCTCTTTGGGGGTAAATTACTCACCTGTTGAATAGTGTAGCGGTCTTGGTGTATGCAGCTAGTAAACAATGCACGACTGTTTATTCAATGTTTTGTACCAGTTGAAATTTTTTATGACACAAAATTGGAAAATATAGCTCGGGAATTTTGATTCTATAAAAAATCTTATATTTTTTCAAATTTTAGGTACGGGTGAGTTCCTGCAAATGTCGCAAAAATTAAAAAAAAAAAGAAATAATTATAAAACTTATTACAAACTATTTCTGAGATATTTTTCTGTTGAAATTCATAAATTTATTGAACCAACACATAGATGTCTCAGAAGTAGAAGCTTAGTTACCACATTAGCAGATCTATCAGTGGTACAGGGACCCCCAAACTACAAGGGCGCCGACATGTGTAGAGAAAAATTTGTTTTTGAGTTAGTTTTTTTACTCTTCAAAGAAGACTCTTAAGAAATTTTGATACAGGCCCCAATCAAGGCTAGCTAACTACGCTAGCACTGCTAACAGATTATCCATTTTATGAAAAAACGTAATATACAATTTTTTATAACGTCCAGTGCAAAACAGTTCATTCTAAAAGTAAAAGTAAATATAAGGCAATTTATGGAATCGAGTTTGTTTAATTAAGTTATCGACATATATTTCAAACATGTCTATGCAAAATTTCGACTCGTACAAAACTGAATAGATCGTTCATTAGTGCTTAGTTAATAATTTAGTGATTTAATATGAATGTTGAGTTGAAGTTGAATGAGAAATTAACTCAAATTATTTAGGAATATGGAAACCTTTTTCTGATTCTTTTTTTTATTGAATTAATTATTTATATAAGTAGTAAATGAATGAAATTTTATAAAATAAAACATGTTTTTTACAGAACAAAAATATTCACAAAATAAAATATCTATCAGTAACAAAAAATAGCTGAGCATATGAAAATTATAAATGAAAAATTTAGTTTTTGGATTATTTTTATTAGAAATTTTATTTCGATGCAGTAAATTTTTGCGTGTGGTCCGACTGGTGAAAACAGAGTGTTTGGATGTTGCAACATATAGAAAAATAATGGCTGATTATAAAGGTTCCGTTTTATAAAATTTGGAACGCTTATAATCAGACTTATAATGTAATTGAAATGAAAATACGAAATGTTTAAATTAAACTAAATTTTTGTAGATTTTTTTGAATGAATTTTTTAAGAAGGACCAACTCTAACCAGTATCTATTAATATTCTAAAATAAATAGAAGACTTTTAATTGATTACAAATTATAAAACTTAGTTTTCAATCTCTAAAACATTTTTTCATATGCTTATTCTGTTAACACGTTCACTACACAGATCTGTTGTAGAGAGCTTGAATACACACATGTCAATCTTCATCAGTGAGCTCTTACAAAAAGGTCGCCTACACACAGTGCGGTCAGTATGTGAATTAGAGATGTAACGAATGTCAAATTTTTGATATTCGCGAATTGGGATGTCTACCAGCATGGTGGTTATGAAACATTTCTTGAAGAGTAAAATCGTGTGACACTTCATTTTTTAGACAACAAAAATTGTAATTTACACTTAATGTTTCGTCTAAAAAAATCAATATTCACGAAATCGAATGCCAATCCGTTACGTCTCTAACATTAATATTTCATAAAGTAACACTACCGACATCTGTAAACATCGAAAAGAACTTTTACAATTATCTAATACTTGCGGTGGCATTCAAAATATGATAGTGATGTCTCATTTTGCGTTTAACAGATAATATTGAACGTGTTTAATAACTCCTAAAAATTCGACTAAATATAAATGCACCATATCTAATTTTAAATAAAATAATAATAAAGAAAATAATGATAAAATTAAAAGATTGTTACATACTGGAATTTGTGAAAGTTACAGGACGGTAATTTAGTGCTGAAATTTATTCCACAATCAAAACGAGACCGGATCGGTAATAAATTCAGCGTTATTTTAAACTTTCTTGATAATTCTGTTATACAAAAAAATATCTAAATAAAAATAGTGTAAACTCCATATAACGAAATTGAAGGGACCGGCTATTTTATTACGTTATAAAGAGTTTTCGTTATATGGAGAGTAAAAGAAAACAATATAATTTTACGAATACGTAAGTGGTTTTAATTTTGACTGAATTAAATGATACTTCTTCGTCAATACACAAACTCTTTCTTTTACTCGCCATGTTTACAGTTAAAAAGTTTGAATGCAACTAAGAATATGATAACGTAAAGACAACAATAAGACAATAGTACGGAAGTACAGTACGCAAAAACATGTGCTAGGCAATTACAACAAACAAATAAACAGATTTCTAAGAATCCTTTTGTGCGTACGAAATATTTACGACTCTGTATCACTATTGTGTTTGAAAGTCAGTGAAATAAAATTTTTTTTTGGTTTAAATAATGACGTATTTTTTGCTATTGAGAGTGGTTGTTACGTTATAAAGAGTGTTTCAACATATAGATGATAATGTAAACCAAACAAACCTTAGCAATTTCAACGTTTTAAGGAGTTTTTCGTTAAATAGAAGTTCGCTATATAGAGTTTACACTGTAATAAAATCATCTAAGTATCACTGGCCTGTCTAACAAACAACAAAACAGACTGCATAACACGAATCATTTACAGACGTACTGTATCGTGATTTTCAAACAACAAAATTATAAAATATAATTAATAATTAAGTGTCGGTGTAAAAGAAGAATAAACAATGCTGGATAAATAAATGAAAAACCTCAACTTCATCATTTCATAATTATAAATTTTATTTTGTATTTCTTTACGTCCCTCTTGAACGATAATTATTAATGAATTATTGAAATTTTAATTTAGAAAATAAATAATTTTTAAAAAAAAAATTCCACTCAGATAATTAAAAAAGAATAAAATACTTAATACTTATTTATACACATGTGACAAAATTAAAGAGCTAAGGAGAAATATTATTTTTACTACCGAAAATTCTTCAAATTACAACTAATTAATTGTAAATGTGCCTTGGTTTTCAATTTTATTTTATTTTTTTACTTTCTTTTGAAATTAATAATAATTTTTGTCTAACAATTATGGACCGAACTAAGATAAGAATTACATTTGAATAAAAATTACAATTAATTACCACTAAATTAACACTAGATTTTTAGTTTCATAGTACTTTTTCGCCTACTCAAAAACTAATAAAATCTGAAAAATTATTTTCAAATTAAACAAATGTTCATAAACATTCTTATATCATTGTCTTTTTTTTCTTAGCAGATATTTAATTATTTAGTACTAATCCAAAATTTACCAATGAAATTGTTTCTATTTCATGTAAAAATATTTTTAGTACTTGTACCAAATTTAAAAAAAATTATTCTAGAGGATGACTGTGGTTGGAAAAAAGAAAATTATATTAAAAATAAACGTATATAAAGTTCAAAAGTTTATAAAAAATACTGTTTCCAAAATCCATTTAGAAGAACGATTTAAAACTGTAAGAATATAACCAAAAACAAAAATTCTTCTAACAAAAATTTGAAAAAAATTGGATATACTCGATGATACTTAAGCACAGTGAATAAACACGAACGAATACAGTGATTTGTGAAAATTCATTTTTATTCCTTGTGTAGTTTGGACGTCTGAAAATAAATATTAAACAAGTATTCAAATATAACCTTAATACTTTTTAATCTTACTAAATCAAAAACGAAAAATGTGAAACAAAAAACGTTTGACTGAATGATGTAATTTAAAAAAAAAATTATATTTTACTTACTCAAATTACTTAGGTAAAGTTTAAAAAATTGAAACAGCTATTAAATAAAACCTAATGAAAATAAATTTCAACAACTTAGTATTAAATTGATGTAAAATAAATAATTAACTAGTTTTTTTTTATGATATTAAAAATAATTTTAAAAATTACAATAGAATTGCAATAGTTATAGTTAAAACTCTATTGCAACGCTACTGTATTAAATAATAGTTTAAAGATGAATTAAAAGCTTGAAATCAAACTTTAAAACTTAGTTTTTGTCAAATTCCTATTCATGGAACATAAAGTGATCTGTTTTGAAAATCTGATTTCAAAATTTAAAATTCATCTGTATATATGTATGTACGTATCACCACACTATTAAAAATAAAATTCACGTTAGCAGCAGACATATTAAAAAATGTAATTGTTAAAAAAAAATGAAAAACAAAAGAAAAACAAAACAAATGAGAACACTTTTTGTAATAAAGTATATTTTATTAAACAGGGTATTTAAATTGATTATGTAACACAAGATACTGTTTGAACATTGTTAAAAAGAATTCATGAACATTCTGAAATTTCACATGATTTATTTACTAAACGCTCCCAATTTAAAATCATTGTTAAACTGATCAAACAGTTTTAAACAAACTTGGTCGAATAAATACGTGATTCTACTAAAAAAATAAATAAACTGAAAATTTATATTACAATGACGAAAGTCTAGACTACACATACTCAGAACATGCGCAGTTTACACATTACAACTATCCGCATCTACAGTAAAAAATTTTCAGTTACATAACCAATAAAAAACACCCGTATACACCTAATCTATTATCATAACATTTTAAGATGTATTATATAATTTTGTAAATAATGTCCAATTTTACTTTTTATTGAGATTAAGGAGAAAAAAAAGTTAGTTAAATAAGTAAATGTAATTTAAATAAAAAAAATTAAAACCCAAAAAAATAAATAAATATAATTTTAAATAACAACACTGTAATGAAATTTGTATTTAAAATAAGTTGTCCTTTTATTAAGATACACTCACAGCTTGTTGCTTATTAATTTTCCCTCAAAAAATATGGATCAAAACGTAATTAATGAAAGTCCCAAATGATTACAGATGAAGAATAAATGTTGAATTAAATTATTAATTTCTTTAAAAATATTTGAGTATTTGTATTTGATGATATTTTGTATGTTTACTTCATGTCATAAATAAAAATTATTAAAAAATAAACATCTTCGTTTTTTTACCCAAAAAATCAAATCTATTAGTTACAGCTTGAAAGATAGGGGAGACAGGGGCATGTATTAACAGATTTCACTTTTTTATTAATTTAACGGAAATGAGACCAGTTAGTTTTTTTTTGTAAACCTCATGAAGCATCAACTATCTGTCTATGACTTTTGATATAGAAAAAATCACATATCCATTGTATTTTTTACGGAAAACCCTTTTTGTAGAATTTATTTTTTTTTAAAGGAGCAATTTATTTTCCTGCCGTTCTGTGCTTTAAAAAAAAACAATATATTATCTATTTTACGAGCACGTCCCCCCTATGAAAAATTTTACCTCTGCCGCCTCCTCTCAAAAAAATTTATAATCAATTCGTAAATTGTTTTTTTACTGGAAAAACTCATATTTTTGGGTGACAACAGGTCTATACGACACTTGAGAGGAAACCGTTGATCAAACACGTATTCGATACTAACGCGCTAACATAACTCTGACCGCTTGAGAATTGTTATTGTTAAAATATTACGTACAGTAGCGAGCAGCAAAATCAGTGATAAGAGGTTACATGGCTTTTTTTACCAAAAAACCTAATTTATTCCAACTTTTGGCAATTTTTTTCTATTAGTAAATGCTTATGGCTAGTACTTAAACAAACGGATTTTAAAAAAATGAAATTTCAACTTTTGATAGTGTTTTAAACAAAAAATTTTGATTTTTGGTAAAAATTTTCGTGTTTTTCGTTGATTTTCAACTCGTAAAATGAGATCTAATGAACGGAAAAAGTAATTTTTCGTTCAAGTACAAGCCATAAGCATCTACTAATAGAAAAAATTTTGTTTTTTATTTTAGGTAAGAATTTTTTAGGTAAGAGTTATTCAGCCTACGGCAAAAAATTAGCGATTTCTCGCTGACGCGATTTCTCTCTCGAAACCAGCTACCAATGGCAAATTATTTTTTTTTATAAAAATTTTTTTACAGTGTCTCAAAATAATATGTAATAATATGTCAAAAGTTGAAATAAATTATGTTTTCTTACATTGTAAAAAAAATCGAAAAAATAGTGTTTTTTTGCTAAAAAAGACCCATGTAACTCCTTAATATAAAATGTCCATTATCTGGTAGATATATGTTTGAGCGCTTATTCTTAAAACTATGAATTTATTAAAACGACAACGATATTTGCAATTAACCTGCGCTCCCCTGGTGAACAGTTCGCCCCCACCCCAGTTTGGAAACCGCTGCCTTAGGGAATAAATTTCCAGAAACGTTTACACAACTGACTTTTATTTATAAATAGAAGCCTAAACGCCAATTTTCTTATCTCCTGTGCTAAATTTCATCCTTCTTAATTCGTGTGGCTGAGCGTAGTCTGCCAGTCAGTGTTAGGCCGGCTGCACATTGAGACGCAGTTAACGCAGGCAGGGCAGCGCAGTTTCTGTCACTCGTGTTGTAAAACGGGACAGCGCGAATTTAAACGCAGAGCAGAGTAGAGCAGCACTGCGTCGTACGAGATCGACGTGGCACTCGTGAATGTGACACAGAAACTGCGCAATGCTGCGCGACATTGTAACACGTTCTCGAGTTTTAGTTGGTTTTATTTCGTCGAAATGAAAACAATTGAAGAAATTGAAGAAAAATAGTGCTTCTCTACCCTGCTCTGCTTTTAAATTCGTGCTATCTCGTTCTACAACAAGAGTCACAGAAACTGCGCTGCCCTGCCTGCGTCAACTGCGTCTCAATGTGCGTCCGACCACACGTGCTTTCCTGCTCTGCCCGACCCTGCATTTACTGCGTGACGCAGCTCAATGTACACCTGGACTTAAAGATTTATTCACTTATTATTACACTACAGGTTTGTATAACTTGTAAATTTTGCTGTTGCCGCCCTTCCCGAGAAAAGCGCCAAATTAAACAATTTGGCGCACCAATATTGTTTAAATTTTTTCGTAAAGAAAAGTATGTGACGAGTAAGAAAAAAAAAATCCTAACACTGCAAAAAGTAAGTGATGAGCAAAAAAAAAATTCAAATTGGTTTTTGGCGCCCCTAAGTGACGAGCAAAAAAAAAACATCCAATTCACCGTCTTGGCGACCCTAAAAGTTTGCAGGGGGCATGTGCTCCCGCTGCCCCCCCCCCTAGATCCGGCCCTAATTCTTCCAATTCTAATTTGTACGTATTGCCAAAAATTGCGAACGTGAGATCAAAACGTATATGATTGAACAGCCAATCTTTGTTGATATAGACTTATTCTTACAATTAGTTAAATAACTGATCTAGGCCACAGCCACAATAACTATATTATACACATTTGAACAATCCTAAAAGTTACGACTATAATTTTTCAGAGTTTAAAGATCTGTGTAGATCGTAGAGGAACGTTCCAAGAAATAGATATTGAATAGTGTGTAAATTGTTCATGTACAATATTTTAACACACTTCCATTAGCAGTGTACTAACTGGTTTTAGACAGATCTTAAACTTATTCCTCAACTACTTAGTATGAATCTAGTTGTCTTTTTTCATAGACGATATTATTATATATATTGTATCTTTAGAGAAACCTTCACGTAACGCAAATTCATCGCTTGCTCAACACACAGTGAAATAATTTTGTAAGTAGATACATGCACGTAGATAAAGTTGTGAACCTATATTACTAACATCAGTATTATCAAATATGTAGATGTTGTTTGTACTAATATATACACAGCAGTATCTGGCAGTACATAGGGGTACACGTAATGAATATTCATAATCAGCCCCGACGAGAGGGTGGGGTAACCGAGGTTGTAGGGAGGCCCGTAGCGATCGGTAGGATCCGGGGAAAAAGTAATAGCTTTTTTTTTGCTTATCACTTATTATTTCGGGGAGAAATTTTTAAGAGATATGCTTGATTCACGGGGCCCGTCTTTTGTCTCCACAGCCCTGTTCATAATTTTAAAATGTGTTTGACAACTCATGATCATAGAATTACGGAAGTGTTGATCCAAAGGTGCGAATTCAGGACCGTGGAGAAAAATAGCGGACCCCGAGAATAAACTACATTCTTTTAAAAAATTCCTCCCAAAAGAATAAATATGAGCAAAAAAACCTTTTTTCCTGGACCCTCTGCCGACAGTTAGGGGCCCCCTCCTCAAGCCCGGGCCCCAGGGCTAGAACCCCAGCTACCCCACCCTCTCGTCGGGCCTGGGTGCGATATATTGTTACCAGGTTTTCTAGAAGTATCTACTGTAAAACTAGGCGGACCTATCTCCCTACAATAAACACATAATATGTATACTGTATATACCACACGCAGTAATTCCAGCAAGCTGATTAGCATTAGTACCTAAAAGAACGTTATTCTCATTTTACAATTGAAGGTAAGTATTTTTACACTATTTAAACAACTGACCTATTAATGAATTTCTGACGTTACTTTTAAATAGTTGACGTTGAAATTTAATGTGAAAGTACCTGTAAAAAAATTGTTAGTAAAAATAGAAATGATAATAATGCATTTGCTTAATTCTAGGTCAGCATTTATTGAATTATATATTATAAATTTCGATAACAAGCTTTAATTAAATTTAAATGAAGGTCAATTTTATAACAAATAAAAATATATAGAGTGATCCGAGTTACAGTTAGAAGTTCAAATTAGTGAATTAATTGGTAATATGAAATTTCAAAAATTTCCATAGCAGAAAACATAAGGTAATTTTCCCAAGATACCACACTGTGGTCAAAAATATTTTCAACTAATATTGCTTATATGCGGTCATATACTCATTATCAAAATAAAAAAGAATATTTATCCGGAAGGTATTTTAAGACGTAGATTTTCAGCTATTTTCAAACGGTTTTTTTTTTATTAGAATTCTACCGAGCAAAGAAAAGGTAAATGGTTTTTGTCTCATATTCTGCATGAAACAGTTCGTTTTATCTGTCTTAAAAATCTGTTTACCTTAAAGATGAATCTAATTATAAAAACTAGCTGCTTCTATATGAATATTTATTAAGCATTCATGAGAAGAGCATATTTTTCCGCTCAGGAAGCTGTAAAAGCGGAAAATTCTTAGAAGTGAAAGGTTATCGAGTACGACCACTCAATGTGGACGTAATAATAGTAGGCAGTAGAGCCAGGAATTTTAATAACAATCCCTGGTAAATCTCTAGGATCTCTTATACTGTAGCAAGAGTTTTGCTTTTTCGTAATCTTGCTTGTAATCTTAATCTTTGGGTAGCGATCAAAACGAAAAAGAAAATTATTCTTCAACTCAAAAAAGAAAAATCTTATTTAAAAATGTTGGACTTAAAAAACATAAAGACAAAGTACAATTGTCAAATTAAATCACTTATTAATAAATTTATTAACAATAATATTAACCCTTTGCACTCGATGGACGCCGCCACGGCAACACAATAAATATTAATTCCACTTGTTAGACGCCGCAGCGACCCCATAAACAATAGGTACGTATTTTATTATTTACAACACGCTAGGGGACCTAAGGCCCAATTTACATTAACGCTCCGCTCTCAGTACGAAATCACTCCGCTCCAGGTTCGATAAAACCTTCTTACATAATAAATAATGAGTGTATTCACATCATCGCTCTGATATCGGTCCGATATCAGTCATGGTTCGCTCTCGCTTCAATACCGCTCCAATACCAATACCACTGAGATAATATTTTATCGGAGCGATATCAGACCCTATATCGATGATAGTGAACACGTTTTTGATTCCACTTCGCTCCGTTTCTCAGCCTTCTTCATTTATTTGAAAATTATTATGTTAGGAAAACATGATACAACACAACGACGCGACGTCTTGCTACAATACATTGTGATACATACTACTAAAATTAACTAATAGATATATTGTATTATGGATATTATGTTCTCCTAATACAATAGTGTTTGCTGCTAAAAAATGATTCTAGTGTTTGCATACTAAAAAATGATTCTAGTGCAAAGGGTTAAACTTACTAAAATCAAAAACCATATTCTTTTTCTAACCAATTGCAAAAGAAAGGCAATAGTTCCTTTGGGTAACGGTCAAAACGAAAAGAAAATTATTCTTCAACCCAAAAAAGAAAAATCATCATTGTATTGGTATTGTTAGTTTATACATAGTATTAATGTAAGCCTTGGTCTTGCAAAAAATTATCAACCCTTGCAGAACCTAACACCTTCATTTTATATAGACATATATGTATGGAGAAACATATTCGAGTTCCGTCGTACCCCTATACCCATTTTACTCGCATCTTGGCATTTATAAAATTTAGGATTTTAGTTAAAACAATTTAAATAATAAATATAATCCTAGCAATTTAAATAATTATAAACATATAAGCCGCGTCGTAACATTATTAAATAGTAAGAAAACACAAAAATTTTATTACAAACATTTCTTAATGTTACACCGTCTATTTAACTTCTACCTCTCTTCACAAATGATGTTAATGTTCATTTTAAATTTTTTCATAAAACAACCGATATTTATGTTAAGTTTAGAATCGAAATCAAATCGTGACAATCAATTGTTAACATGCAAATCAAACAAAAACATTACAAAATTCGTTTTTTTCTCTAAAATTTAATAAAATATTGATAGTGTAATGAATTTGTTTACTGATAGATTTGCGATATTTTAATATTAATAAAAAAATATGTTATCAATACAGGAAAATCATTGTCAGTTCTCATTTTGGTAGCTGTAGCTACTGTGTGAACAGTTTATAAGAGGTGGCAGAGAATAAAATACGTAAATGTTATAAAAATTGACTTAAGTGTTGAGTTAATACAAAAATTAATTTCTATTATTTTAATATCTATTTTTGATATTTTCATAACATTAAGGTACGTTTATATTGCTCAAAGTGGTTCGTGCATTATAGAGTTTAAGTGACTACTGATTCCTAAAAAGTCGACTTATTATTATCGGAAATTAAAAACTGGTTAGTTAATTGTGAAATTTTCTCCGAAATTTCATTCTTTTGCTTTCTTTAATGTTGTATTTTTTTAAAAAAAATTTGATTTTATTCAAAAATCAAAAATGAGCTAATATTCAGTATGGCCAATATAAATTTCAATCAATTTTTCAGTTCTTAAAATTACTCTATAAGTCAGAATTTATTGATTTTCTTCTTTAATTTTTTCTAAATAGGAGTTAAAATTTTTTTAATTAGTTTTTTTTTATCATTTAGCAGTAGGTATACCTTTATTCGATAAAGTGTTCGTTTTCAGTGTGTTTTGGGGATTCCCATATTAGTTGAATGTTAAAAAAGTAATTTTTAAAAATTTTGATCTTACACCTCTATACATAAAATAAGAATTCAAATTTTTACATTTTATGTATTAAGAGCACTCTAACAATAATTCTGAAACAAGCCTATAAATTGGAACGAATTTTCTAGTTGGGGAATATCATCATTTTTTTAAGATAAGAAAAACAGGGAAACCTTTCACCGTCGATTCTAAACAAAATATTTTGTAATGGCTAAGATATTTTGAGACGAAGTCCTAAAATTCTAGCCCTTGTTTTTCATATTTTAGAGAAGACAATATTGTTTTACGTGAACAAGGGAAAAGAAATAAATATTTAAGCCTAGACGTTACAATAATTTTTGAAATTATTCAAAAAGCTACGAGACCTAAATATATTATTTCAATAAAATTCACTAATAAAACTATCAACTCTTAAGAATTACCTATCAATCTATATTGGGATATTTAACTAAATTTGAGAAACTATTTTATTATTAAACTATTGAGAAAATATTGAGAATATTAAACTATTGAGAAAAAAATTATCTTAAACCATTTAAGCGTGGCGGCCATTTTTCTTTTCCAATTTATATTGATTTTTGTCTTTGCAGCCTTTTACGTCAATGCACATATTTCATAAACAATTCATCCTAAAAGGTTGAAACAAAAACCATTTTGAAAGCAACGAATGTCCATGTTTCCACAAGAAAATTTCACCTAAAGTTGGATATCAAAAATGTGCAAAATTCATTTTTTGAATATTTTTGCTCTCTCATAGAAGGAGTATTGTACCGATACAGCTTGGTATTTTCCAAACTTCAGAACTTTGAGACCCTATGTCTCTGATGGGATACCTCTGATTTTTTTAAATAATTAATTTTAGTTCTAATTGCTGTTTTGTGATAGCAAAAGTGATATTTTGCAAAGTAAAGTGTTTTTATTTACTAACATGTTAGGCCTTATCTATAAAAGCGCGGTACAAATCCATCCCATTAATTATCACTGATAATTTTACAATTCTATTCTTAAAACGCAAGACCTGAACCTTCACTGTTGACAAATTTTGAGAGAAAGCTACAGAGGTATATTGATTATTAAGTTGTTTTTTTTTATTTTGGCCATTCTAAGATGGTGTCCCATTTATCCCAAAATAAAATTATATTCTATATTTAAGCTTGATAATAAAACTATTTATAAAACAGTTTACTAGTTATTTTTTCACGTGAATAAGTTACTTAGTACAAATTCATCAGTGTAGCTAACAATAAGAGTTGATGTATGATACTAAATGTATGAAACAATATTCTAATTACTTTGTCAAATATCATAAAACTAATAACTTAATAATACTTACTTTATGATAATATAAAATATACATATGAGACAATATGTAATTTCTTTGTCAAATATCACACCTCTAAGTTATTAATAACCCAGAAATACTTTTTAATTTTAATCCGTTATGTAATATTAAAACAAAACAAAAAAAAAATATATTATTAAAATTGAAAAAATGCGTAGTATTGATTAATAGAATATTAAAATTAAAAAAAAAAAACAAGAGCTTAATCCACACCCTCCAAAAAAAAAAAAAAAAAAAAAAAACAATCTAAAAATAAAATTACTATAGATAGAGTATTAATTTTAATGTACACAAAAAATTTTTAATTAAAAAAAATCTAAGTATTCAGGAATGTTTTCGATTTTTATAATATGTAATAATTTTTCTTGTAACGTCCAAATAAATTATTATATCATGGTAAGATTAACACTGTTTCCAAGTTGCGCAGAAGGTTTTATAATTAAATTATAAACAATAGTAATCAGATTTATATCTCGAGATGCCGCAAAGGTACAAAAATAATAAAGTTTCCAGATAATATTACGTGATAAATGATATTTTTACTATAGTAATACATATAAACTATGAATTATGAACAATTAGTTTAGCATTACAGTTATTTAAGATCAAAGGTTGAAGGTAAAATATAAAAGGTTTTAAAATAAAATTCAACTACACTTACAGTTTAAATCATATTTCATCCAGGAAGATCCTGGGTTGGATTCCCGGCCGATCTATAATTTTTTCAATCACTTTGTGATTTTTAATTTACATTTGAATTTTGGTCATACTAACCAAAGAAATAGAGTGCTTAAAGTTTCCCTTTAGCTGAACGATAAGTGAACATATGAATACTGCGTGTGTTTAAATGCAAACAAAAGTTTGTCATACGTAGTAATGTTTCACAAGCACTCGATAATATTTGAAATTGAGAAATTGTAACTGTTTCTCGCATTAGAGAGAGTACCAATACACATAGGTGGTGGAATAATTGTCTGGCTCGGGTGACTGTCGAACACAGGATCGTTGGTCCAATGACTAAGAGACCTGGCTAGTTACCGGGAGATCATGGGTTCGATTCCCGGCCGAACTGGATAATTTTTTCAATCACTTTGTGATTTTTAATTTATATAATATCGCAGTGTATATTAAAATAATAATTGTAGTAAACGGAACGCTCAGAAAGCGTGCGCAAGATGTGTTTCTATTATTCCAACAAATCAGCGATTGTAAAATCTTGACATGAAAAACGATCTAGAAAGAATTGGGTTTTGAATAAAAAATAAATATCATTCTTTTTTATTTTATTTCAATTCCACATCATAAATAATATTGATAATCGATACGAAAAATTTTTTAAAAATGATATATAATAAATAATAAATTATAATTAAAACTTGAAAAATTTTAAAAAATATCATTTGGTTAAAAACAGCACTACAAAAGATCGCGATGTCTGTGACGTCATAAAGGTAATATGTCAAAAGTGTCAAAATTATTAAAATTTAGTAGGAAAAATTATTGATGGTGGTTCCATTGATTTCGGCGTTCAAAATCTTGAGGGATATTTTTTTCGGATTTATTTTTGTATTGCTATCACAAAGTGGTACAAAACAAGCTCGATATTTCTTTAGTTTCGATATTTCGACAGTGAAGTTTATAACAAGCAATAATTTGGATAAAGACAAGAATTTCAGAACAACAATAATTTCATAGTAATAATAATTTCATAGCAACAATAATAGTAAGAGAGCTGCTGGCCGATTTGCAATAGTCATTTCAACACGCGTTAATTTGAGAGGATGGGATCTTGGACACTACTTACTCTACATAAAAATTCAGTTCTGGCAAGCCTATTCGACTCAACGCGGCCGAATTTCTGTGTAGAGTAAATATCCAAGATTCTTTCTATCTTCTTAATTTAACGCGTGTTGAAATGACCATCGTAAATCAGCCAGTAACTCTTGGTCTATAATCTATTTGAAAATAAAAATACACTAATGTAGCTATGTTCCGGCCATATATCCTTTATTACGTCACATAAGCGCTCGTGAACTATCGGCCCGTTGTCGGTTCTAAGTTTGAAAATTTATTTTTAATTTAATATAACTTCTTAATTATTACATTTTTTAGGTTTTTAATCTTAATCTTGGTAAATATGCATTTTCTCGAAAATGTTGTTCTTTACAAAATTAAAGTAGACAAAATTTCCTACAAATTTTGTGCATAACAATTCTTTCTACGACTAACCGCTACGCAGTTAGAACGCACTAAAAAACGGGCGTAATTTTTAAAAATAAAAAAACCTTAATCTTACTATTTTTCTTTCGATTTCCATGGAAATGACCCATGTTACGATAGTTTTGGCCATATATAATAAATTTAACAAAATAAATTTAAAAATTAATAAACTATTGGGTCCACTGATTACGAACCTCGTCTAAAATCGTAAAATCTAGAAGAAAATTGGAGACAAATGAGTTAAAAACCAATTTTTAATTAAAATTACTCAATTGATACAATTCCGGAAAAACGGCTAGCCGTGTATTTTTTGTTGGCATTGTGTCTTGTTGTCTCGATTAATAGTAACAACCAGTGAAAATTTAAACCAGATCCTATGCGTAGTTTTCTGGCAATTGATAGACAAAAAAATTTTTTGTTGAAAAAAGCGCCTATAATACATCATTTGAAGTCAAATTTTGGGAAAACGGCTAGCCGTGTATTTTCTGCTGGCATGCTGTTTTGTTGCTTATTATATTAGTAATAATCAACGAAAATTTGAACCAGATCCTATGCGTGGTTTTCTGACAATTAACGGCAAAAAATTTTTTATTGACAAAAGCCAGTGACAATTGGCAATTTTTATTTTTAAAAATTACGCCGGTTTTTTAGTGCGTTCTAGCGGCGTAGCGGTTGGTCGTAGAAAGAATTGTTATGTAGAAAATTTGTAGGAAATTTTCTCTACTTTAATTTTGTAAAGGACAACTTTTTCGAGAAAATGCATATTTACCAAGATTAAGGTAAAAAATCTAAAAAAATTAACAAAAATTTGACTTTTTTCGCAAAATAATCAATGTTCCGGGCAAAATATCTGTCAGCAAACCTCAAATTCGTGTTCAGCGACCCAGAAAACATAAAGAATGAAGATTATTAGGACTGTGACTAAACTTTCCGCTAACTAGTTTTCTTTTAAATAAATTGACTAGCCTATAAAGGATATATTTTAGGATCAACAAAGCATTTCTTAAAAATATTTATAATTGTAACATCAAAACATTGCCTTTTCACATTTACCACATCAGAATGCCTTTTAGAGCATGACATAATATATGGATAAACCCTAAGCGATTTTTAAGCTACTTTTCAAAAAAGTGATAGGTGGCCACTGCACATATGATATTAAAAAATATTAAGTTATTCTTATATTTATATGCAATAATAATTAGTTCTACTTTTTATGATAAAAATTAATAATAATTATCCAAAAAAAATCCATGATAATATGAAACCGAAATCATTAATAACAATTAATAAAACTCATCGTACGGTTAACTTATTGTTTTATTTAACACATCCAACACTTCTGCCTAATCCATCCATGATGGAAAAGTATTATTGATGATATAATTGTATTTATTGACTATTTATTTTATATATTTTATTTATTTTTTCTCTTCTTTTTTTTTGCCGGGCCTGCCGCTCTGCCTGTAGAATATGACAGTGATTAATATGTTCAACCAGAAGCAAATATGTTGCCAGATGCTGCTATTATTTACGCTATATGCTGCCATATTTATATTATTCATTATATTCGCGCGTTACGATAATGATGAAGATGAGGAAATTTATACGGAAAAATATCCAAGTAAGTATCGAAAAAAGTACAGTGGCGTACTGTTTAAAAGTTTCATGAGACAATGTTATTTAATCTTCTTTTTTAACGCTCATTTTGTATTTATCAAACCTTATGTATTTGGATTTTAAAAGAAGTTGTATAATAAAGATGTATTCCAAGTCAAATTTCGCAATACATCTAAAGATTAAGATATGTAGGTATTTTATGAGAAATTTGCTATATAAATTATATCAATGAAAAATTTAGGGGGACAGGTCTACCCACACTGTCAACTTCCCATTGGCGTGTCCTTAAAGACTAGACTACTATACATAAATAATTCTTTTCTCATTTCAGGGAGCTCCTCCCCTGGGCCCCCAATAAAGGCTTTGCTTATCAAACAAACGATATCATCATCTGTTCTCAAAAAATATTTCATAAGAAGTTTCTTAATACATGTTTTTTTTTTAAATTTTATAATTATTTACTGGTGTTTTTAACTTCAATTAGGTTTTTAGGCCATTATATAATAAAGACATGGTAAAAAATCCATATAATCTATTATACGTTAATAAAGTTACTTCCGTTTTTTTATCACAAAAAACAAACCGCTAGTTCGAATTTGCTGAAAACTTTATCCGGTCTTCATTTTTTAATTACGCATCTAATGAAATTAGTCCGGAGTTGATATCATCATTTGTTCTCGAGATATGCGAGACGAAAAAAAATTCACGAACGAAAGAACTAACAAACAAACGAACTAACGAACGTACACACAGACATTACGCTAAAAACGATGGATTCGGATTCTAGTAATCTTGAAACGTGGAGATATGTCCAAATTAGCGATTCATAAAATCGGACCCATTATAATAACTTCCAATGGAAAGTTAATAAATAAATTTGATAAAATAAAGATTTCATTTGACTACGGTTGGCATTGAAGGTAATCAGAAATTTCGATTGGTGGACACAATAATTTATGTGTTTTCATACCACGTGACTTACAGTTCTAATTTTTATTTTTATTTTTGGGAAAAAACCGGTGGAACAGAGGTATCTTTGACATTAACAAATAATAGAAAATATAAAGTTCTTAAAACTATTCGTTTTTTTCACGATAGTTCGGTAAAATTTTGTAAATTCGCTGCACGTAACATTTTGAAATCTCTTAGTTCGGTCAATAACTTTTTTTCATTACTTTATTCCAATATTTTATTTTGTCACTTTTGCTAAAATGATAGGTATAAATAAATACACAGAATAATAAACAGATTTTAAAACTTTACATTTATTTTTCCGAAACGGAGAGTAAAATAACTCCAATAATTTTGATACGAATGACTTGAAATGTTACGTTGCAGCTTCTTAGATAGATTATCTAGAGCGGTACACAAGATTTTTGAAATTGGTTAATAAATATATTTTTTATAAGCAAATTATGGTTTGATTTTGTCGTCGATTTTCACACAATTTTTTTTCAAATTTGCACCATTTAACGATAAATTAACATTTTTTAATAGTCTTGTGTACCGCTTCGGTAAAATCTTTTATTTTCTGGCCGCTGTTTGAAAATTGTTATGCTAACCTAACCTAACTTCTTAAAAAAAACCGTCTGTGTTCAACCTGTTCCTGCTATTTTATTTTGCAAATTTGGGGGAAATTTTTTTTTATGTACACCACATCACGTATAATACACTCTAAAAAGTTTCATATTGATTGCGTTAATCACTCGTTCCAGAGAAAAGTATTCTCGAATATATTTTCGGACATTTCAAAGTGTTGTAACACCTTAAATCATTCTCTAGCTCACAATCAGTTTTTGTCGCCTCGTTTTCAAAATTTGTTCAAGTATCGATGGTATAAATGTGGATATATTGACAACGACCAGAAAGATTTGAAAATCCTGTAACATATTGCTTTTTCAAAGAATAAAGAAAAGCACCAAAGTGTAGTGTATATGGTAACCCCGCTTTTATAAGATGTACTTGGCGTGGGCAATACTTTTGTTTTGAACATTTTTATAAACAATATCATTATTGTGTAGATTGCAAACCTTAAAATATTGAAAATTGTATCGATAAATAAAAATAAATAAATAAGTAAATAAATAAAAAATATTTGTATTGATATCAGTAAAGCATGGGGGGGGGGGGGGTCTGTAGTGTATTTTTCCTGTCTAAACTATGTACTTTAAAGTATACCGTAAATTTGTAACAAGTCATTACTAAAATACGAGATTTTTTGACCTTATTTTTGCTAATTATTAAATCAAAAAGTTAAAATTTTTCCCAAGTTAATATTAGCAAAGAGTATATTTATGCAAAAAGAAATAAACTGGTGTGATGTAAAATATATTAATTAAAAATTCTTTTATTAACACATAACAGCCGTCTCTTTTATTAAAATATACCTGATAAAATTAGGGGTTGAGGGTGGGGGATGAAATCCCAGTGATTTTATAACTTTAATTTTGGTATCACAAAGTTCTTAAAGTGCCATTTACAAATATATATATATATATATATATATATATATATATATATATATATATATATATATATATATATATATATAGTTTCTCTACCAAAGCTCTTACCATTTCCAAGATGTTTAAGAAATTTGAAAATGACTCAAATTTTCAGGGGTGAATTTCACCCCCTTAAACCGCTTATGGACACGAACGAAATATGGCTCGTGATTACTTTTAGTAAGATCTACAATACACCAAAGTTTAAAAAATTTTTGAGAGATACAGTTGGATACCTTTCCTGGTAATTAAGTTTATAGGTATAGCTATAACTTTTTAAGCACGCTATATAAGTGCTCATTTAATGGTAAACATTTCAAATACATTCAAAAAGAAAATTGGAGCAAAAACATTTTAAATAATTCATGAATTTATTTTATGAATTAGTTTGCATGTTCCTTTCTTTTTTTCTTACTAAAAAGAGCAAATAATTTTTTTCAAACGTTCTAAATATAATTTGTTTGAATATATAAACAGAAAGTAAAGTTAATAACAAATCATATAATTATATTTAACTATGATGGCTACTTACATATGTACCAAATGCATAAGGTAGGACTTTATCGAACGAGTTATGTGTACGAACGAGCAAACAGCTCTTTTAAAAATATATATAAACCAATCTAAATACTAAAATGTATCGGTAGAGATCGTTCCACAAGTAGTTACAAAACTGCGATTAAAAATTACAATTACAGATTTCAAATCTTTTTTTTTATTTTTTTATTCCAGTCTTTCAAGATATACACGCAATGATTTTCATTGGATTTGGATTTTTAATGACATTTTTAAAGAAGTACGGCTACAGTTCTGTGAGTTTTAATTTACTTGTTGGTGCATTTTTAATTCAATGGGCAATACTTTGCAATGGTTTTTTTAAAATGAAATCAAATTCCAAAATTGCTGTCGGTATTGTCAGGTAACTATAAAAAAGAATATTTGATAGTTAGGGGAGAGGCAGGCAAAATGGAAATAGAAGGCAAGATCGAATTTCGAAATTATCTTATCATCTGATAATTGTAAATCGTTTTGTTCGTAATGAAAATTCACACAAAAATTCCCCGATCTCTCTCAAATGGTGTAGATACATGTAACGGTTTTTGTTCAGTTGCGTGATATAATAAAATTGTCAATTTGAAATATGTTTTATGGCCGTTTGCAAAAACATTAATTTAATTAGAACTTAATGGCCATTAGTAAATCAGGGATTAACTAACCCCGATTTGTCTGTTGCACCATTTAAAATAGGACATGAAATAAGACACAAGAGAAGCAAATGCTAGTAAGTTGATAATATCATATGGTTAAAAAAATTAAATATGTATATTTTGAAATAAGTAGCGCCTACTTGATTTATATAATATTAGAAAATATATAATTTATGTTTACGTAAAACATTTTGAAACTGTGATTTGACTATTATGAAGATATTTTTCAATTCAAAAATGAAAAAATGAAATAGATACCAAAATTTTACAGAAAAAGAAAATTTTAATTGAAATTGTACAAAAGTATATTTTAATAGTAGAAAAAAAATTAAAAAATTAAATATAAATTTTAATAAATATAAATACTATGGAAACTAGCATCAAAATATGGACTAAACGCTGATTAAATATTTAATCAGCTTTAACTTAACGGACGATTTAATCATCAGTTAACAAAAATTAACCTTGGTGTAACAGATAATCAGAGATTTTAACTACGGTTAAGGTTAATCATTGATTAAGGTCTTAACGGCCGATTAAAAATGTTGGTTCAATCGGCCATAAGTCTTTTTTCAATAGTTGTATAAAAAATAGTATTTTATTAATATCAAAAATTTTTGTTGTGCTAAAATAATCATTTTTTTTTAAAATAAGTCTTGCTCTTAATAATTTCAAAATATTCAAACACTTTTGTTTTTTAAATTAAAACTTGAGGGTTAAGCGATTGAGGCAAAATGGAAATCATCAATTGCATCTAAGATGGAAATGTTTCCATCAATATAGATACAGTGTAGTATGTGCACACAATACACTGAGTCTTCAAGCAGAATCATTATTTGTGATCATTAGAAGCTATGACATTTTAAAAAATAAACAATAATGTTGAAAATATTAAAAAAAAAAAAACAAAATTGTTTTAAATTAAAAATACAGTATAGGTACTTGAAACTATAACTAATCCTTTTTGAATTATAATATAGTTATTTGGATCTGTGATCAAAATTTATACATAAAAAAGTATTGTTTATTAAATTAACTAAAAAAATATAAATAATTGTTAATCTAATTTTATGTTTTATGTATGTTCCATTTTGCCCAACGTCAAGTTCTATCTTACCTTCACCTAGCAGGCAAGATGGAAAAAATGCAATATTTTTAAAAAGGGCCGTTTAACCCCAATACCGTATTGTTTGCGTGATTTTTTCATGGTACTTTGGTTAAAAAATAACCAGATTTTAGATCGAACTTATAAAAATTTTTACTAACATGTAATTTTTGCCTTCAATTCTTGTTAAAGTTAAAACGTTTCCAACTTACCTGCCTCTCCCCTATTAAATACATTCAGACCTTTAAATTGTTTTATATAAACATCGAAAGCAAATATAATATTACCATATTATA
Organism: Brachynemurus nebulosus; assembly: GCA_035578155.1. Lineage (NCBI taxonomy): Eukaryota > Metazoa > Arthropoda > Insecta > Neuroptera > Myrmeleontidae > Brachynemurus > Brachynemurus nebulosus. The sequence continues at coordinate 171,150,110 of JAPWDM010000001.1, forward strand.
CAACCTTTAAAATAACATTCTATGTGCAGACCGATCACATATAGGATCACATATTTATAACGATATCATTTTCTGATAATTTAGCCGACAATGTAATTCATATAGTAAATATAGACACTTTTTTAAGCATTAGAAAAATGTTTAAATTCGATTCTTTAATGTTAACTAGAAAGAATTCTTATAGTCAGAAAACGAGCTTAACTGGAATAATATTAGGACGTGTAATGGGCAATTCTCGCGTGACGCACGGGACATTTTTGCAACATAAACATTTTAAAAAAAATGCAATTAATAATAAACAAAACAAAATGTTTATAGTATGCAAAAAATGAATTAAAATTTTTTGAGCATATTCTAATTTTTATCTGAAATCCAGTACTCAAGATATAAGGCATAAACTCACGTAACGCACGGGACATCGTACGAAACGAATTTTATGTCTTATATTTGGAGTACTGCATTTCAGATGCGAATTAAAATATGTTCAAAAAATTTTAATCCAGTTGTCCTGTGTTATAAGCTTTTTGTTTTGTTTGTTATTAATTACATTTTTTTTTAAAAATGTTTTTTGTTGCAAAAATGTCCCGTGCGTCACGCGAGAATCGCCCTAATATGAAATGTCGTTTTCCGACCACTTTGCCGGTCGTATAGTTTAGATAAGTATTGACACTTTTTTGAACATTAAAGAAATTTTTAAAAGCAATTCTTTAATATTAATTAGAATTCTTGTAGTCTAGAAACATTTCCACCGTTAATTGAAATAACATTAGGCCGTGTAATATTAAATGTCGTTTTTTGACCGCCTAGTCGACCACGAAATTCAGATGTAAATATCGGCATTTTTTTAAGCATTAGATAAATGTCTAAAATCAATTCTTTAATACTAAATAAAGTGCTTGTAGTCTGGAAACGTTTTCACACTTAATTAGAATAACATTATAGATAGTGATCTGATAACATTATAGATATGAAATGTCGTTTGCCGACCATTTTCTCAATCCAATGTCCCCACCAAGTTAGTCCCGCTATTTTATTTTTTTCAAACAAAAAGGTTGTGCCATATTGTACTAATCTGTGCTTCATGTGCCAAAATAAAAAAGCTATAACCCAAAAATATATTTTTTACTATCAAAGAAATTTTTATAGCCATGAAGTTAACTCCACCGTTTTATTTTTTAATAATAAAAAACGTTGCGCTCTATTGTACTAGACGTGTGCTATCATGGGCCGTAAAAAAAAAAAACTAAATTCCAAGACATGCGATTTTTATCACGAAAAACCTTTTTTTAAATCTAGCCCCGCCATTTTCTTTTTTTTTGAAGCCAAAAGGGAAAATTATTAACATTTTTGTAAATTATGTAATTCACACATCTTTCTACGGACCGGTGTGATACTCTCGCGACTCAACATAGAGCAACAGGCTGGCGGTTGCCAAACATTAGTTTAATGTATTACTTTCTTCAAAATTTTATCAGCAAACTTAATAGGTTCCCTATTTGAACGGTCGGCTCTTTGACTAGAAGTTATAATTGTATATGATCACCAGACATGGGAAAAAATGGTCCCTAACTGAATCGCCATATAAAATATTTTGTACTGGGGGGCTACGAATGGAGCTGGAGGGCTGTCTTAAAACGTAAAAATATTATCAATTTTTTAAAAAAATCAGTTTTACGACGTTTTACTGTTGATACCACATCTTCTATGTCGTTTGTGTCTGTTTGTGTTTTTTAATTCCCAATATTATGAATCATTTTGTCTGTTATCTATACATAGATATCTTTATATTTTTCTAATGCAAAAACTAAACCATGTTGATACATTCCAGCGACCTACTAGAGTACCTGAGACATATACATTTTGATTTATATTAAGCAGGTACTGTTTTTATAAAGAAGGTGAGATATACATGTTATTTAAATAATCACAAAGAAAGTAGAGATATGTTTACATTATAAATATTTTCAATTCGACTTAATTAATTTCTATTACAGTTGACCACTTATTTATTCAACATTAATTTTTTAAAATTATTTTTAAAGTTAGAATTATATATTAAATTATTAAAAATAGGTAATATTGAATTTTTACTGATTTGTTCTCAAAAGTTTCCTTAGACTAGTCTTCAAATCCACAGGAAAATCCTCAACCTTGTAATAAAATTTATAGCCCCCCCCCAATCCAAAATATTTTATATGGCGATTCTGTTAGGGATCACTGTTTTTCCAAGTCTGATGATCACAGAATATCAAATCTTTTAATGATTGCCAACTTTAAACATTCTGAATAATAATAACAATAAAATGTAAATAATTTATCATTCGGGGTTTTTATATTTACTCAACGCAAACATGAGAAATGAATCAAAGAAATAAATAAACATAAAATCCTTTTGAATAAACAAATACACAAATAATTGACTTCTTTGACAATATAATTAATACAATACCAATTTTTTCCATTAAGACATCGTCAACAGCGATCGATTCAACCGAAAACGTATAGAAACGAATCCAATTATTTAACGTGACATATTAAGTAGGTAACTAACCTATGTTATGTATTCGAAATAATGAAATAAAGATAAATAGTTACATATATATGTAAGAGGGTGGCGACACAATACAGCGACAATAAAATAAGTTATCAGTCATCATATGTTTTAAAAATAAAATTTTCTTTTAACGTCTCCCTGTAGTAGATACATCCATTTTAGTCTCAACATCTCCGTGGTACCACGGTGATACGATGTAAGTTTTTAGTTGTATTTATATCGTTACAATATTATGAACTTTACAGCTTAATGGAAGCAGATGTGGCAGTGGCTTGCGTTCTCATTTCGATGGGCGCGGTTCTTGGTAAAACATCGTATTTACAATTAATTGTCATGGGAATTGTTGAAGTCGCTCTATATGCTTCTAACAAATACTTATGTGTACATGTTTTTCAAGTAAGTAAATGTGCATTTACCCAACTCTGGTATATACGTATTCTATATGTGTATTTATTGTCTAGTAAAAACATTTCCAAAGTAAATGGTTCACTAAAAGATGAAAGTAAATAAATATTATGATTCTATGAACCAAAAACCCAGATTAGACAGATCAAGTGTATATGTAAAAATCTGTCGTTCGTAAGTTGCAATGAGCTGCAATTTGTTATTGTTTTTTAAATCAACTCGTGAAATTTAAACAGAAAAAAATATGAAGTGTGTTGTAAAAATAAAGGGACATCTTTCTTAGAATAAATAAATTTAATTTTAATTTTTGGTTGTTATTTAAATAAGGCGGCCATGACAGATTCTGGTTATTTTGTGACCAAAAACTTCAAAAACGGTAAAGAACGTTAAAGTGACTGAAAATCACAAAATATTATTACGAACCTACCGTTAATTTAAGATCAATTTACCTCTACAGTAATTTTATCTATCAAATTTTTATAGCAAAAGTAGCGAGGTCACAGCGATTATATACCAAAAGTAGTAAGGTAACAGCGGTTCTATACCAAAAGTAGTAAGATCACAGTAATTCTGTACCAAAATAGTAAGATTACCGTATTGTGACATTGTCACATAAATATTTTCAATATATACAACGAACAAATCTACAGATAGATACGAGTACATTAGTTATTATTTAATAAACGTACAGGCCTAACTATTTGAAACGCAAGTTAAATGATGCATGCGCAATATATACCTCATATCAGTTAAAAAGCATTGCAAACAGAATATACTCTCTCATTTTTTCTTTCTACATACAATTGGGGCGATGGCCTTTGTAAGCGTTAGATTAAAAATGGCATAACAACATCATTATCATCATTAAAATTAAAATTTTTAAAAAAGTATTCATATATCTAAAGAGAAAGTAAAAAAAAATGTGTTTCCGAAAATATTGTGTGTAGAAAAAAGAAAATGCGAGCGTGTATTCTGTATGCAATGCTTTTTAACTGATATGAGGTATATATTGCGCATGCATCATTTAACTTGCGTTTCAAATAGTTAGGCCCATTCGTTTATTAAATAATAACTAATATATCTATCTGTAGATTTGTTCGTTCGTTTCAATTTTATTTAGCTTAGGGAATTGTAACACACCAATTATATTTTAATTTAATTTAATTTAATGAATTTAATGATATTAAAAGTATATATTGAAAATATTTATGTGACAATGACACAGTATAGTTACACAAAAACGAAGTAAAAACACCTATGAATATTTGTTTTTTCATTGCAATTGTAATTATATACGTTATAAAAAAACGAAAGTCACCGTACATTTCGTTCAAAGAGTTTATTTTCAACAGAAATTTTGTATATAAGCTTTGTATATGTCGAAAACTTATTATGCCGGTAACTTTGTTAAACAACCACAGTTCCATAAGGATTTATTAATTTTTCACAATTGCCAAATCGTTTTCATGTAGGCCATCCTATCCCTGACTGGACAATGTAAAAAGAGCAAAATGCAATAAATTGTTATGTTGTTGTACAAAATTTGTTTCAAGGCCCCGCAAGTCATCTTTGCACCAGGCCCCACCTTTGGTCATCTTTGGAAAGCGGCTTCATATGAGGCCCTTTTTTCTTTATAAAATCTCGTGAAACTGATGGAAGCCCAACAGAAAAAAAAAACTTAGTAATGGTGAAATGTAATTAAAAGAAATATCAAAAGTTGTATTTTCTAACTAATATTTTCTAACTTTTTTGATATAAGAAAACGTATCCTTAAAACCCCTAAAACATGGAAATGCGTTCAAGATATACATTATTGTATATTGTACTATATACTACCGGTTAAAATTAAGTTAAACTCTCAAAACAAGTGATTCTGTTCTGTCTTTACCACATCGTTTTGTACGGTGAATTTTAATGAGATTTTTAAGCCACTTGTTCTGAGACGCAGTTATACCTTTAAAGCGTGAATGTCATTACAGCAATTACAAGTATTAATGTGAACTGAATTTCTTTTGATTATATACATACGCCATAATAAAGAAATCAGTCAGAAAATTTAAACCGAGATAGTACGTAACGTATATACGTAACGAAGGAATACCATTTTATTTTTATTACGGTTATAACGCAGTAAGTAAAATAAATTCTTAAATAACTTTTGAAAATATATTTCGGTTGTCTAAAGCAAATTTTCGCAAAATGTAAAAAACTATAATTTTATATTAAATTGAAGGCAAAGCTATTAGACCTGCAATCAAACCTAAAACAAACATTGTAAAAGTATCAGTGGCAAGCATTATGAAGCAATTTTGAGATGTAAGCGACCCTAAATTATTATAATTATACATACTCTCATTTTTTATCCTACTAGTCCCATATTATTAAACTAGCCGTACCCGTGACGTTGTTCACGCGAAACGTTGAGTACTTTCTTTTTCCAATTTGTAGTTTCTTGCAACACAGAATACATTAGATTGTCTCAAAATTGACAATTGTGTATTTATTGTATTTTTCGGTACACAATTAGCAACATTTTTTTTATTTAAAATTCAGAAAAATTTCCAAACCACAAAATTTATTTACAATTTTTGTTACTATAGTTATGAAATTTTTTATGACATATGTAAATTGGCGTAATGTGTGTAGATGCTCAAAATAGTTTTTCCATTTTCCCGTGGGAATGAGAAATTTTCGCGGAATAAAAAGTATCTTAGATGTTGACCCAGGTAATAAGTTATCATGACACCAAATTTCATTAAAATCCGTCTGGATGTTTTTACGTGATGCGTGAACAGACAGACAGACAGACAGACAGAGACAGATTTACAGTTTTATTATATGTATAGATTTATAAAGTTAAGACATTTTTAATTTATAAACAGAAGGTATTCCGAAAACTGGTGAAAAAGAATCGAGTATCCATATACCTAAGTATAGTTAATTATATCGGATTACAGATAAATATTTTACGCTGATTTTCCCTCACTTTGACGCAATTTTCCCTACTGTCTTTCCCTGTAAACCCCAGCTACGACTTACTAAATAAATAAACAAGATCACACTGATTTTTTGGAACAGAGTGAGCAAAAGCGAACGAAACTCCCACGAAGCGACTCAATTAACCCTGGTCCTTTCAATCATTTTTTCATCGATTTTAAATATTTTTCGGTTGAAATGTTCAAAATGTTGTGTTCAAAAATCTGTCAGAGCCAAAAAAATAAAAAAAACAATTATGATATACTAAATAGACAAAGAATAATTAAAAATATATTGTCACAGTCAACTTAAAAGATAGATATTTCTATTTAAATATGAATAATACGATGTTAATTATTTATCCGTTTCTACAAAAAAAAAAAAAAAAAAATAATTATATAGCTTAAAAAAATGTTATTATCACAGCTAACTTAAGAGATTGTTTTGCCATTTACCAAGGGAACGACACAGCCTTGGGGTCAGCGATTTAGCTGAAATTTTTTTTTTTTTTTTTTGGTGATCCAGTACACTTAATATGTTAATATCCTAGAATAATAGCGTGCACTATTCAAAAAAACCTGTAAAAAAAATAAAACTTTTTTATGCAGCTAATGTATTTAATAAGTTTAAAAAAAAGATCGTCGTGTATAAGAAACAAAGTAGGTCGGAGGTAAAGTTCTCATCTCACAATAGAATGGTCCTACGTTCGAAACCGACTCTGTTCAACAAAACTTTTCTGTATTAATTTTTTTTTTTTTTTTTTTTTTGTAAATTTACAAAAATCTTATTTATTTATAAAACATTTTATTTAAAATATGTATTTGTAACAAATCTTTAAATACAAAATCATTATACATCAGTTTTTTCAATACTTTTTATTTACAATTTATTAATCTACTAGTCGTATACCCGATGGGATTTCCCATCGGCAACATCTTTTTATTAGGTACTCACTTTCAATGTTTTTCGAAAGCCTAAATACCAATTTCCACGTTTCTAATTTCAAAAATGACGAACTCCCCATACGAACTTTCATTTCCTGTTTTAACCCCTTAGGGAATGAATTTCCAGAAACGTTTACACAACTGACTTTTATGTCTAAAGATCAATCTTCATATCTTCTGTGCTAAATTTCGTCGTTCTAAACCCAACAGTTTAGGCTGTGCGTTGTCTGTCAATCAGTGTATAAAATATTATTTATTTGAATAGTCATAGTAACATATTTTTATATAGGTATCTAACTTCAAAAATGACGAATTTCTATAAAAATTTGCATTCGCTATTTAACCCACTTGAGGGACGAATTTTCAAAAATCCTTTCTTAGTGGTCACCTACGTTACATAGGGAACTCCTGTGCAAAATTTCATTCTTCTAAACCCAACGGTGTAGGCTGTGCGTTGTCTGTCAGTCAGTCAGTGTTAGAAATTTATTAAATAGATATATTTATAATCTTTCATAACACAATCATATTTTTATTGGAAAAGACTTTAAAATGTTTTATAAATAAATAAGATTTTTGTAAATTAAAAATAATACAGAAAAAGTTTTGTTGAACAGAGTCGGTTTCGAACGTAGGATCATTCTGTTGTGAGACGAGAACCTTCCCTCCGACCTACTTGGTTTTTTATGTACAGTGATCTTTTTTAAGCTTATTAAATACACTAGCTGCATAAAAATTTTTAATTATTTTTTTACAGGTTCTTCTGAATAGTGCGCGCTATTATTTTAGGATATTAACATATTAAGTGTACTCTATCACCAAAAAAAAATTTCAGCTGAATCGCTGACCCCAAGGCTGTGCCGTCCCCTCATAAGTAATATATCCTTTTACTTTAGGTAAAATTTGACTTTTTTAAATAAAGGTTAATACTAAAAAGATTGATCTGAATTCTGAATCGATTATGTTCCCTGATTCCGTTATAGCTTGAAGCGCAATAACAAGCAGTAGTAACATAGGTAAGATTCATTTACCCACGAATCTCCCAACTTAGTCCAGTTCAAACTTATGTTACATTAGAATCACTCCTGATTCATTCATACAATTCTTACTTTAAACGCTTTAAATGATTCTGGTGAGGTATTACAAAATTACTAAAGCTTTTAACAATTAAACATAAAGGTCGATCAATCAAATACTACCACGCAAAGTTTCTGCATTGGTACCGATAATATTAGGTCAACTGAAATTAAATTCTAAATTGTACATAATAAACTAAGTTATGCATATTTCTACTAGCTATAGAAGCGTAATATATCATACTCGTGTTTTCCAGTTTGTTATTCTATTTATTCTACATTCAAATGTCAACTTTATAAACTTATCGATAAAGTGTAACATATATAGTTGTTTATATCCAATAAGTGTTGTGACTAAGAAAAGAGGATACATATGTAGCAATATTGGACAGGACCTCGACAGGATTGGGAGACAGAAAGACGCAGCACGGCACAGCGTATATAGAGCTGTGACGTTAGGTATATCTACACCAAAGACAGTGTCAGATAAGTAGTTAGGGAATTGCAGGCGTATAATGAAGAAAACTATGTTTACGACTTACTGTACTGGGTTTTGTCGTACACTATTGAATACTGAAAATGAAACACTGCATTTGAAAAATGTTCGTATTTGCTGTTTAAAAATCAGACAATGCCTTATAACTAACTGTATCTCTCCAAAATTTTTGAAACTTTGGTGGATTGTAGATCTTATTAAAACTAATCACGAGCCATATTTCGTTCGTGGCCATTAGTGGTTTAAGGGGGTGAAACTCACCCCTGAAAATTTGAGATTTTGTCAATTTTTTTAAATATCTTGGAAATGGTAAAACTTTGGTAGGGGCACTATATTATATGTATATTAATTTGTAAATGGCACCTTAAGATTTTTATTATAATACCAAAATTAAATTTAACAATTTTTAGAAATCAATTTAACAAACCAAAATTAAAGTTATAAAATCATTGGGGTTTCATCCCCCACCCAAACCACTAATTTTATCAGGTCTTTTTTAGTAAAAGCGGAGGCTGTTATGTATAAATAAAAGAATTTTTAATTAATATATTTTCTTTGACCATATTTTTGCTCATTATTAAATCAATAGATTAAAATTTTTCCCAAATTAATATGCAAAATGAAATAAATTGGTGTGATGTAAAATATATTAACTAAACATTCTTTTATTTGTACATAGCAGCCTCGTTTTTTACCAAAAAATACCTGTAAAATTAGAGGTTGGTGGTGGAGGATGAAACCCCAGTGATTTTATAACTTTAATTTTGGTATCGTAATAAAAATCTTAAAGATATTAAAGAAAATTGACAAAAACTCAAATTTTCAAGGGTGAGTTCCCCCCCCCCTTAAACCGCTTATGGGCACGAACGAAATATGGCTCGTGATTAGTGTTAATAAGATCTACAATCCACTAAAGTTTCAAAAATTTTTGAGAGATACAGTTGGATACCGTTCCTTGTGAGAAATGAGAAGGAATTTCACGAAGGTATACTAACCCATTCTGTTTATCCGTTGATACGTTGCAACCATCAAAAAATAGAGAAGACGTATTTTTTTCTAGGTGCAGTAAAACTGCCCCTCAAGATTTTGAAAAATATTTGGATTTTAGAAAACGGTAAAAAAATAGAGCAAAAATTTTATCTGTAGCGGTTTATTGAAAGTTAAAATTTCAAGGGTAATTTTGTAAAAAGAAGGTAAAGGAAAGAAAAAAAATTAAAATTTTGCGTAGAGAATTCGAATCCTGAGTAGAAGAGAAGGTGACTCTGTCTATTAGATTATTTAAATAACATGGCCATACAAAATCAAATTTCAAAATCTACTTTAATTCTATTCTTTTTGTTTGTCAAACACGCTTCGATTTGTACCCGCAACGAAGTCGATACCATTTTTATTCACGAAATATCGTGCAGAAAAAAAAAGTCTTTATACATACGAATACACTCACATACAGAGACACGCATTTTCAATAACGTAACAGTTGACGGACAACGTAGATATTTACTAATGTTTAGGGAAGATTTAAAAATTTTGTCAAATTTGAGTGAGTTTAAATATACGGGAGACTGGAGACACTTGATCCCTTGATAGACTTTATCCCCAGGCCGTAAATAGAAAACTACACTTTATTTTTAATATCAATACGTGCAGCACTGATCTCAACTGTTATTGTCAATGACTCAATTAGGCTAGTTAAATTTTATTTAAAAAAAAAGGCTAGTTAGCGGAAAGCTTAGTCACAGTTCTAATAATCTTTACTCTTTATGTTTTTTGGGTCGCTGAACACAAATTTGAGGTATGTTGGCAGATATTTTGCCCGGAACATTGATTATTTTGGGAAAGAAGTTAAGTTTTTGTTAATTTCTTAGGTTTTTGACCTTAATCTTGGTAAATATGCATTTTCTCGAAAAAGTTGATCTTTACAAAATTAAAGTAGACAAAATTTCCTACAAATTTTGTACATAACAATTATTTCTACGACTAACCGCTACGCCACTAGAGCACACTAAAAAACGGGCAGAATTTTTAAAAATAAAAATTTCCAGTTGTCATTGGGGTAAGTCCATATCAAATCAACCAATAAAAAAATGATTTTAAACATCAATGTTCTTAAAATGCATGATATTTGGTGAATAGTTTCTTCAAATCAATGTGGCCAAAAATATCAAGTTTTATATTTTCTTGGGTATTCGTATTTGAGTTATAACAATTTTTAAAAACAAAAAACCGCAATTTTTAAGAGCGCTTTGAAATATTTAAACACATGTAGCTCAAAAACTATCTGCCGTAGAAAGTTGAAACTGGTACCATTAATTTCAGAATTAAAAGGGCTTTAATTTGACACATAACATGAAAATACAATTAAAATTTAACCGTTTGTCCACAATCCCAAAAACTGATTTTTATAAAAAACCCAAAATCGGAATTTTAATTTTTTTTGAAAAAGATATATATTATACCCAACCTCTTAAGTAAGTTGTATACAAAGTTTCATGATGGCATTCCGATGGTAACACACTGAAATAATTTTTAATCTGGAAGATTTGTGGAAATCTGGTACATTTATTAGAGTATATGTTACTAACACTTAGAGTGTATCCCAAGGACCGACCTATTGATTTTGATGAAATTTGAATAAGTTGTAGAACACTCATAAATAAGCAACACGTATTTTTTTTTATCTGCGGAAAAAACGGTTGCTTTAAACTATTTTCCATAAAAAAGGAAGTTTTAAATAACTCAAATAGTACGATTATGTCGACACAGTCACCCCCTAGTTAATTACTCCTAGATTTAATTCCGTCAATTGCCAGAAAACCACGCATAGGGTCTGGTTAAAATTTTCGCTGGTTATTATTAATATAACAAGCAACACAATGCCAGCAGAAAATACACGGCTAGCCGTTTTCCCGAAATTTGTCTTCGAATGATTTCTTTGCCGCCAATTAAACATCTTTTTTTGTGAATAGGTATTTTATCGTAATGTTGTCAATATGATAGCATATTTCATAGAAATAAATATGAGAATAATATTACTTTTTCACTTCTCTAGATTTTTCACTAAACTAGATTATTACATATTTCATACCAAACAGACTTTTTATTCATTCATATTATACAGTAAGGTGAGGATCATATCTACCTGATACCAGGATCAAGTCTCCCAGAACAGGGGACACTTAATCCTTTTATAATATTCTAGGAAAGTGGAAAAAATTGATGGAAAAGCAAAATTTCATGATTTAATGATGCAAGAAGATAGAGGGATATATATTTTCTATCTAGTTACGAAAAAATATCCTGAAAAACCATATTATTTTATGAGATTTGAGCGAAAAACCAAAATGGGGATCAAGTGTTCCCAGTCTCCCCTACAACCTGACTCAATTTTAGCCGATTATTTTTTTTGAATGTGAGAATAATGTGTGATTCACATCCAATTTTTGCTCAATCATATAGTGTTTCATTTTCATTACACATTAGTGTATTCTTCTGCGCTGAACAGAGTAAAACAAGCAGCATATGTTCGCACATGCATCACCGTAGGTCACGTCATTTGAAAGAGTAATATCCTAGGAGATACATAAATCAAATATTAGAGTATATTGAAAACATTTAATGTCATATGACTCCTCCAGGTACCTTACTATGTACTATGTAGGTACTATAGCACATGACGTAGCTCTTGTTGGCATTCGTTGCGCATATGACTTTTGAATAATTTTCAAACTTAACTTTCTCTGTGTATCAGTTAGAAGGAAAAAATAGTTTTAGCATATTATTTTTTCCTTTATTTTAGTGAAAAATGACAGTCATGAGATATCTTAATATAGTGATAGCCGTAAATCCTAAGTGTGCAGTCTGTTTCAAGAGAGCCTGTAAATGCCGAAGGGCAACAATTCACGTGAGGTATCAAAAAACCACTTTAGTCCTGTGGCAATTTGTATGAAGTAATATAACTGTTTGTCTTTATCTGGCTATTTTAAATTACTGGCTATTTAATTTAAAATAAATTGCGCTTGCTGATCGGTGAGGCCCTGTAAATTCTTCTTGTTGATTCGCTTAAAAGCGGGAGCAAAAATATTTTTAGTGCCTTGAGACTAAAAGTAGCGAGATATCAGATCTTTTCTTGTTAGTTCAGTTTTTGTAAGACTTTTTTTGGAAATTTTAAAGCCGTAACTATAGCTTACAATACGAGAAATCTAGTTGAATTTCTTATAGATCGTAGTTGATAGAAGTATCCCAAAGTTTAATACCAAAGTATTTCATCTAAATTGTTTCTTTATTAAGAATCACCAAAAAAAAGGACAATGGATTCAGATTCAAATTTTAAAATGACACTAACCCTGAAAATTGGAGTATTAAATTTTTCAAACAAATAATGTATTTTTGTATTTCCATAATATAATAATAATAAAAACTTCAATTAAATTTCACTGATACTAATTATTCCTTTTTGTAACATCTTGTAGCTAGGCTATATAGTATAAAGGAATCAAATTATGTTCAAGCTTTAACTGTTTGATGAATATAGGCACTTTTAAATAAAAGACGAAACAAGAACTGAAGGGATAGAATAAATTATATTTATTAATAAAATTATAAAATACCCAAATTAAAGCGTTCCGTTTTATTATATCACTTAATTAAAAATCTAATTGAATTTGATGTTTTCCCGAAAGTGTTGTTGTACAAAATTTTCAATTTTCACGAAAAATTATAATACGCTAATTTGATTTAAATTTAATATTAAGTGTTTTTTGACCTAAAATATTAAAAAATTAAAATATTTATTATAAATTTTTATAGGCAGCTGATACGGGTGAATCGATGTTTGTACATGTATTCGGCGCTTATTATGGTCTAGCTGTAAGTTTCGCGATGAGACCGAGCAAAACTGAAATTTTGACTGAAAATAAAAATGAAGGATCAAGTTATACATCTGATTTATTTGCTATGATTGGTAAGTGGATTATTTTTATATTTATTAAAGGAGAAATCCAAAATTTGACTCCTTAGATTATAGACAGTCTTAAAATTATACCTAATAATTTAAAGAAAACGTTATTTGAAACGGTTGTACATAGATTTTGAGGCGATATTTTAATCTAGAGTCGTGAGTCAGCTACAACTCACGTCAAAATTTTGAAGAGTAATTTCATCCCTCAAAACAATGTTATCGCAGTTTTTTTTGTGCAACTTCTTCATGTAATTAAAAAAGAATGGTTATTAAATGCATAATATGAATCGAAAACAAGAGAAAGTAAGAAACCTAAACATTAGTTATCATAATTTACTTTGATAAAATTACTTATTGATGGTTTTAAGCATTTAATCAGTATCTATCCCAACTTTCATAATATTTTGAAAATGTAAAAAAATTAATACTTTATCTTGTTTAAAAAAGCTTTTTCTAAGGAAATTGTAAGGTTTTGAGCGTTTTGAGTTATGTATTTTCTATGAAACTTTTTTTATGTGGTCTCGATCCACCGCATAAAAAAATTTTCAGCTGTATAGGTACTGGTAAAACGTAAAAAGCATAAGGTAGTTTTAATACTTTCGGTTTTTCTATATCTACGTCAGTCATGTCAAAGATACGGCCCGCGGGCCGCATCCGGCCCTCGGACCATATCAATATGGCCCGCGATCACATTATATCACAGAAAGAAGAATCTTGTTTTTAGAGATTTTAGACAGCACTCGATGCGTGTACGAAAGTTCAAAAATGTGCGCGCTTTAATTATAAGTAACTTCAAGAGTAGCGCGTGCCTAGACGAGCGAGAGTGTTAGTTATGCTTTTATCTCTGTCGCGCGCGCGAAAGCGGCTTCTGTTTCGTCTGTGCACGTAGCGCACACTGCGCCCCTCCCCGCCGGTTGTAGTCTTTTTGCAGTAAGTTTCAATTTTTTTATTTTAACCTGGCCCGCCTACACATTCTAAATCTAATATATGGCCCTCTGCAAAATTGAGTTTGATATCCCTGATCTACGTTTTCTCTATATTTCATATATACACTACCGTCCAAAAGTTTGTAAGCAAACATAATTTTATAGATTACAAAATTTCTTTTCCAGACATTTTAATAAATTAGTTTGTTATTAAAATTAAATAGTTCGTACCACAATAACAACTGAAAATTATAAAAGTTTTTATATCTTTTATCGGCTTTCTCGTATTGTTTTTTATCAATACACGTGTTTTGTTACCGTCTCGTTAATGATACAGCAGAAAACTGTTCTCTTAAAGTAGCTGCGTAGCTGGTGAAAAATCGTTCTCCATCTAATGCAACACAACTCTGGATATTCCTAAAAGATGAATGGAAAATTAATGGAAGAATATTTTGATAAACTTCTAAACGGAGGCCCAGAATCTGTGAACAAGTCATCAAGAAAAAAGGTGGTTATTTTGATGAAGCCAGAATCTATAGTATTATTTAAGCCATAAATTTGTTTTTTGTAGTAATCTACTTAATTAATCTCTAACACTGACTGACTGACTGACAGACAACGCACAGCCTAAACTGTTGGGTTTACAAGAAAGAAATTTAGCACAGGAGTTCCTTATGTAATGTAGGTGAGCACTAAGAAAGGTTTTTTGAAAATTCGTCCCCTATGAATGGGTTAAATAGAGAATGAAAATTTTTATAGAAATTCGTCATTTTTGAAGTTAGAGATATATAAAAATATGTTACTATGATTATTAAAATAAATAATACCTTATTAATAAATCTGACACTCGCTGACATCCTGAGATGTTGCCGATGGTAAATCCTATCGGATGGGTATATGGCTAGTATTAGTATAATTAAACATCATGCACACGTCCAAATAAAATTCATATTTTAAGCCAAATCAATGTAATTAATATTTTTGTTCGTGCAAAAAATTTCGGTGATTTTTCAAACTATGACTTACTGCCAGGGCCTGCTCTAGCGTTTACGCCGCCCCGGGCAAAAAAGAATATTCCCGCCCCAGTGCAAAATCTGTCACATTTTTTTGCTCGTTGGGTATAAAAATACCCAACGGTTATCGGTTTTCGGTTTTCTTTACAGTGGAGACCTTTTTTTTTTGCTCGTCACCTCTAAAATGCCGCCGCATTTTTACAAAATTTCCGCCCTTACAATTTGCCGCTTCGGTCGAACCTGGTTTTTTTTGTTCCTTACTTGCAAAATACCACCAAAATTTACAAAAATCCCCCCCCCTTAAATTTGCCGCTACGGGCAAATTCCCGGGTTGCGCCCCGCTGGAGCGGGCCCTGCTACTGCGCATGTTTAACAACAAACTAGTTTCAAATTATTTTGACGCTCGAACGGTGAATTCGAGATTTAAGTTTAATTAAAAATCCACCAGATGTCATTCTTATCGTGTCATACCTACCGGCGGCGGCGCGTCATGGACCTCATGGATGTCATACATTTTAGCGAATTTCCAGAAAGAATTCTGGAAATTCAGCTATTACAGCCACTCTCATGACACGACTTAAGACAGGCACTATGGCAGAAATTTGTTTTGAGGCCCCTAGAACCCAAAAATAATATTCACTAAACTTTATATATATATATATATATATATATATATATATATATATATATATATATATATATATATATGTATGTATGTATTAGCACGATAACTCTTCAGGAAAAACCGCTAGCTTTACGAAATTTGGTGACAACGTTGGAAATCCAAAAATCTTGGATGAGTTCTTCAGCCAGACATGTCGGATGCCAGGAACATGGCTTTTGTTCTTGGAAAAAATTAGTTTTTTGCCAAAATTTCCACTTATTCAAAAATTTGTGCGAAATTTTTTTACATCATTTAAAAGAAAAGAAAAAATTACATAAAAAAGGTCTTTAAACTTTTTTTCTATGTCAACTAGTTTCCGAGAAAAGCGATGTTGTTTATAATGTGATCATTTTATCGTATAAAGTGTGAATCTAAGCACAGTCTGAGAACATATTCGACACAATATGGATATTTTGTATATAACATACATATATATGCATACGATAGATATCCTTTTTGATACGATCACATAATTGTGATACATGTATAAAGGTACAGGACCATTTCATTATCCGTACTACCATTATGCGTACGGTTTGTGTGTGTTGTATATACATATACAATCTACGTGAGAAAATTTTTAAGTTAAACAAAGATTTTTATGTAAACAAGTATTAAATTTTTAACATATACAGGCGATTATTTTGAAAGTTAACATAAATATATGATAAAATTTCCAGAATGGAATTCAGCTATTACAGCCACTGTCATAACGCGGGGGGCATGACCTGAGCCCGGGACTATGGCAGAAATTTGTTTTGAGGTCCCTAGAAACCGAAAATAATAGTCACTAAAATTTATATATATATATATATATATATATATATATATATATATATATATATATATATATATATATATATATATATATATATATATATATGTGTGTCCGCGCGATAACTCTCGAACGAAGTATACAATTTTTACGAAACTTGGTGAAAACATTGGAAGTCCCAAACCCTTGGATGAGTTTGTCAGCCAGACACGTCGGATGCCAGGGACATTGGTTTTGTTCTTGAAAAAAATTAGTTTTTGCCAAAATTTCCACTTATTCAGAAATTTTAGAAAACTTGAAAGTCATCCAAGAATGGAATTCAGCTATTACAGCCACTGTCATGACGCGACTTAAACCCGGGACCATGGCAGAAATTTGTTTTGAGGTTCCTAGGAACCGAAAATAATATTCACTCAAATTTATATATATATATATATATATATATATATATATATATATATATATAATATATATATATATATATATATGTATATGTATTTAAATATATATGTGTTCGCACGATAACTCTCGAACGAAGTATCCAATTTTTACGAAACTTGGTGAGAACATTGGAAGTCAAAACTTATTCAAAAATTTGTGCGAAATTTTTTTACACCATTTAAAAGAGAAGAAAAAATTACATAAAATACCCCTGTCGCAGCATCCTGCATAACATAGCGAATTTCCATTTACAAAAGTACGTTTTTCTCGGAAACTAGTTGATATAGAGTAATTGTAAATAAATACCCCTGTCGCAGCATCCTGCATAACATAGCGAATTTCCATTTACAAAAGTACGTTTTTCTCGGAAACTAGTTGATATAGAGTAATTGTAAATAAAAAAAAAACCTTCTTTATGTGATTTTTCCGCCTCATTCTGCCAAATTTTTTTCACGAAAAATGTCCAAAACCCCGTAAACGTTTTCACGAAATTTCTTAAAAATAAGATGTTTCGTTCTTGAGTTATCGTGCGGACACTTAGTAAACATATATATATATAAATGTGTCCGCACGATAACTCAAGAACGAAACATCTTATTTTTAAGAAATTTCGTGAAAACGTTTACGGGGTTTTGGACATTTTTCGTGAAAAAAATTTGGCAGAATGAGGTGGAAAAATCACATAAAGAAGGTTTTTTTTATTTACAATTACTCTATATCAACTAGTTTCCGAGAAAAACGTACTTTTGTAAATGGAAATTCGCTATGTTATGCAGGATGCTGCGACAGGGGTATTTTATAGTGTGACTTGTAAGGTTATAAAGATTGACATTTTACGTAATTTAACAATTTTGCTGGTTATTAAAAAATTTGAAAAATAGAAAATACTGGTAATCACTGAGAACAATGTACTAAATGATATATTAAATCTATCTGCAACATTGCGAAAACTTGAAGTTGGTTACCCCGCGAACCAAAAGAAATATTAAAATATGTTGGAGTGCATTTAATTTTCCATTCCTACCCGACTAATGTTTGAAATATTCACTAAGCTGGATAAGTTCTGCCAGACTTTCAGCTACATGTCTACTTATTCTGAAGTGCTCAATAAATTCTTCATTATTAGTCGAATTTTCTCCGAAAAATTAGACTTATTATATAATTGAATAGTACTATCAAATTAATTTATATTTTTTGGCCGAATTCTATTGATTTAAAAATCGAATAAATCATCATCGCTCGAAATAGACGAGTCACTTGAACTACACGTACTGGAGCTGGATGAACTTTCATTCATTTTGTACAACAGGAGAAGAAAAACTATTGAAAAATGTTATTGTGAAATAATTTCTTCTCTGTAAACGATAAAAAGAGCACATTAAAACTGTATTTAAATATGAATATCTCTTTTTAAAAATTACTTATCTGTACCTAGTAGAGATGATCGATATATCGATAACTGTTATTTTGTAACTAGTATAGAAAGATAACAGTTATCGTCAATAACTGGAATACCCAGTAACTGGTTACTTAAATAACTCCTTTGGAAATATTGATAACATAGGGCAATATTAATATATTCGAAAGCAAGGATCACAGTAATATATTTTAACCACCTACCGAGAATTTCAAAATAATAACGCCCCAGGCAAGTTACACATTTTCTATTGTAGCACATTTAAAAAACCCTTGAAAATGAACTGTTGTCTATTGTACAGTTATCTATTTGTATTTGTAATTTTGTATCCATAAAATTGTTAAAATTGTGTATATAAAGCCTAAATCCTTGTATAGACAAGTATTTGAACAAATATTGCAGATTATTTAGTATCCGTCAGTATTATAGATCTGTGCATATTTCACTAACAAAACCGTTTATACGCATATCGAATATCTTACAATATGTTAAAATATCCAAATAACATACCAGTTATTATAATAACTGTTATAAATAACAGTTATTTTTCAGTAACTGTTACTGCAATAACAGTTACTAGAAAATAACCGTTTAGCTCATCTCTAGTACCTAGTAAAAAAAAATATTTTAAAAAATTCCACAAATAACTGAAATAAAAGTCCCCTAACAATGCATCTAAATAACGGTCAATAAAATATTTAAATTTCAAACAGTAATACATTTGAGATCTACTACGCAAGTAAAATCCGACAAATTTGTTAAAAATTAGTGAGTTTTTCTTACTGTCGTATAAATTGTGAGTTTTTCTTACTGTCGTAGTTCGAAATTTAATTTTTAAGCTGCTAGAACATTATAGATTTGCAATCAAATCACAAATTTAATTTTGCTCAAACGCTCATTTAACAAGTACGCATGCTCTATACAGTTTATGTACTTTCAAAACTGTTGCACGAACAAACCTAATATCAATCCACTGATTGTTTTACTGAATTTTCTTAATGCTTCCTAACTTTTGGACGGTAGTGTATGTATAGATATCTTAAATACGATATCATCCAAGCCCAAGGTAGTAGCGCCATACATATAGTTACCATTACATATAAGAAATGCCATTAAAAGTTTGTTTCCGAAAACATAATAATTTAACATATTAATTATAATTTTTAAGTAAAGTTATTACAATAATTTGACTTGTATAAGTTTATGATACACATGGGACCATATACATCAAACAAAACCAACGCTTGCACGTTTGATATTTAATTTTCATTAAATATTGAGCAAATATCACAGTGGTATTATGTATAAAGTTTCGCCGTTTATATTTACCTGATAGTATATGTATATTTAGATGTCATAAAAGTATACATAATATTAAGTAAGTATATGTACCTAACTTTGGACGGTAAATAGATATATGTATGTAGATAGCTTTTTAATAAATATTACTATCAAAAATATTTGAATGCAAAATCCACAGAATATTACA
Organism: Brachynemurus nebulosus; assembly: GCA_035578155.1. Lineage (NCBI taxonomy): Eukaryota > Metazoa > Arthropoda > Insecta > Neuroptera > Myrmeleontidae > Brachynemurus > Brachynemurus nebulosus. Next base: position 171,170,240 of record JAPWDM010000001.1, read on the forward strand.
GAACGAACGGTAGTATCTCTATACTACTGAAACCAGTGTAACGACAAAGGATAGAAAATATCCCCCCCCACACTATGTTATATATGTGCAGGCGGAGTTGTGTGTGGTAGTGCGATAGATGGTTGTGTGTATGGGTGTCTTGCATACGCATATACATAATATGTATGCCGTGTCAACACAACGGCAACAATATGACAACAATTGAAACACACCCATTGGTAGCTACTAAGTGAATGACAACATAGTTCTGTAAAATGCACATACTTACCCATAAGTGATTACAGAAAGGAGATAGTTGTATTCCTTCCAGTGTTCCATGTCAAAATCAATTAAAAGTAGGGGAAAAATGGGTATAAAGTATCAATGGGCCTGTTTGTACGACGAAGCGGCATGCAAACGGCTTTATTTCTGTCTGTACTGACATCTGCTGGGGCGTTTTAAAGTACTAACTGATTGTAATAGAGTTTATTCGAAAATAGTTTAAAAAAGCCAGGTAAAAGAAATACCACGAATACTATGAAGCTTCTTTATTTAAAAATGCTTTATGGCTTAATGGCATTCATAGTATTCTTTTTCTTTAACTTTATAAAACTATTTTTTACTTTTAAACGTCACGAAAAGATGTCTGGCAGAAAAAAAACCACTTAAAAACCGCTTCGTCGTACGAGTAAAGCAAGTATAATTTTATTATTAATCAAATCCACTAATATATTTTTTGTAAATGTTAGAACCACAGACCAATGAACATATTATATATTGTATTATATAGACTAATTATACAAATCTATAATTGAGGCAGCCAGATACGGCCAAAATACGACCGGATAGTATTCTTTAATATAGTAATCAATGTAATAACCAATGGTATCCGTAGTAACATTATCAAATAATTATTGTCAAAATATAATATTGATAATAACATTTTACTTTTTTGAGAAGAAACTGCAAAATTTTGAAAGATAGAATGTGGTATTCGCTTTATTTTCAAAACACGTACGTATACAAATTATGTCCTGCAATAATTATGATCGCATTTTCTCAAAAATTGACATTATATTTTATTCCTTAAGTCTCACCCTGTTACCTGCTTCAAGAAAAATGCCTACAAACTGGCCTTACGCTTCGTCTAGTAGTATAATATTGGTAGTGTTCATTGGTCTGTGGTTAGAACTTTTTTGTTACTCATGTGGGAGAAGTACTAACTTGACGCACACATTTCTGTACGCAAAATAGCTGTTGCCCACTGTACTCTGCCCACATACATTTTTGTGTGCGAAAAGTTTATTTTTCGCACGCAAATTGACAATAAAACACGCTAAATTTTTAAAAACACGCAAAGCCGCCTCTTGATTTTTCATTTAATAAATATTTCATAATTATTTCTATAGAAACCACCAACAATGTAATTTAAACTATATTTATTTCAGAAAAAAAAAAGACGAACACTCAAAAATATTATTGTAAAAAATAATAATAATGTCAAATATAGTAATAATAATAGAAAAAAGTATGTGAAATTCGTAATAAAAAATAGTATGTGCAACTCGTACGAGATTGTCGATTGTTCACTCAAGCCGATGAGCGCACTCACTACGTTCGTGCGCTCAACTTCGCTTTCGTGGGCAATCGACAATTTCCCGCACTTATTTCACAATATACTATTTTATAACAAAAATGAAAGAAGGCTATGATTAATCAACATTATTCAAATCATTGAGAAGAGAATCGACTAGAGAGAATGCTGTGTATTACAAATACATTAAGAAATTGAAGCAAAAATATTGTCTGATGTGAGCAAAAAGATTGAATGATGGGATTACTTTAATGGCGGTCAAACCAGCAATTTAATGGTTTATCTAATATTTATAAACAAGTGTCCGTAGTTACAATTTGGGCTTACTAAAATGGAGTCATGCTTCAAAATTTAATGCCTGTGGTATCTCTAGGAAACATATGTTAATATGTTCGATTCAGTGCTCAGTGATTCAAATAGTGTCTAAAATTTTATTGACGAAATTCAAATAATTTCGAGAAAATTTTTTAATCTATACTCATTTCACTTAGGTCATCCCAATATTTTCAATTCAAAACATTTTCAATTCCAGAAAAACTAAATACCCCTGTGTTAAATTATATGTATAAAAGTTAACGACCAACTCGCTGGCTCAATTTAACTACATTTACAGACAAACTTTAAAAATAACTAAACTTTCAACAATCAATTAAAATAATAGTTTTCGAAATGTCTCTCCAATTATGGTATAACTATTTAAAAATTGCACCACTGTGGATAGTTGATAATTTGTTTTCTTACATGCCACCAAAACTTTACCCACATTTTACCCATAACACGAAATATCCATATACAAATCATATTTGTGTAGAACAAAGTTGCAGTTAATTTATTAAACTTGACCAAATATACAGTATATAAACAAATATGCAACTGAACCAACCGTGTAAACACATTATGGTTCCTAAATATATCATGAGTTTCTGCTGAAAATACATTACAAGATGTAACGAAATGACTTTGATAAAAAATTTACATAAAAATAGTCTAGCTGGGGTGATTTCTGCTAAGGCTCAGTAGAACCACAACAACGGGGAATTTATTTCACTATTTGGAAGTTAGTGGAGACCGTTAAAACTTTCTCAGAGTGGAATTGGAAATTCAAAAGTGACAATCAACTGTTTTTTTAGCTTTGTAAAAAAAAAAATAGCAACAGCAAAACACAGATGAATAATCCTTTGAAGACATATAGGTAGAATCAACGAGAAATAATCCCCAGTTGACTTCCAGTTTTTGGTGCCGCGACTAGTGAACCGCAGACAGTTCAACCGCGACAGTTCAACCGCGACAGTTCAACCGCGACAGTTCAACCCCGACAGTCCAACCGACGACAGATCAACCTAACGAGAGATCAATCTAACGACAGATCGACCGATGACAGATCAACCGACGACAATTCAACCTAACGACATTTTAACTGAAGACAATTTAACCGTTGTACAATTTATTAACTAATAAGAACAAAATTATTTGAATTTTATCTAGCAATGAAATTTGCCTCCCTTGAGACTTGAGACTAAATAAGTATTTATGTAGTTTCAAGTCTCAAGGGTGACTCTTTACACAATTAAGGGTACACTATTTGGTTGGGTTGTGTTGGATTTGGTTACCTTTCGTTGAATTCGATTAGTTTAGGTGTTGTCTGGTTAGGTTAATCTGTTAAGTTGTATTTGGTTACGTTAGGTTGGGTTTGTTTATAATTTGTTGAATTCGGTTAGTTTAGGCTGGCTTTGGTTAGGTTAAGTAGGATTTGTTTACAATTTGTTGAGTTCGATTAGTTTAGGTTGGGTTTGGTTAGGTTAGGTTTGTTTATAATTTGTTGAGTTCGGTTAGTTTAGGCTAGTTTTGGTTAGGTTAAGTTGGGTTTGCTTATAATTTATTGAGTTCGGTTGGTTCAGGTTGGGTTTGGTTATGTTAGGTTGTTTTATATTAGGTTAAAATGTGGTTGCTTATAATTTGTTGGATTCAGTGAACTCAGGCTGGCTTTGGTTAGGTTAGGTTGGGTTTGTCTATAATTTACTGAGTTGTTTTACTTCAGGTTCGATTTGGTTACGTTAGGTTGTATTAGGTTAGGTTAGGATGGGTTTATTTATAATTTATTGAATGCAGTTAGTTTAGGTTAGGCTTGGTTAAGTCAGGTTTCATTTGGTTAAGTTGTGTTTAGTTAGGTTAGGTTACTTTTACTTATGATTTGTTGAGTTTGATTAGTTTAGGTTGGGTTTGGTTAGGTTACGTTAGATTTGTTTATAGTTTATTGAGTTGGGTTAGTTCAGGTTGGATTTAGTTAATTTATATATTAGTGTTAAGCAGTTAGAATGTCCTGTGGTTTAACTATTCTACGGTTCAATTGTCGTTTGGTTTAACTGTCGTTAGGCTGAACTGTCGTGAAGTTGAATTGTCATTGGCTAATCTATCGTTAGGTGGAATTGTCGTCGGTTGATCTGTCGTCAGGTTGAACTGCCGTCGGTTGAACTGTCGCGGTTTAACTGTCGCGGTTGAACTGTCCTCGGTTTACTTGTTACAGAACCCAGTTTTTAAACCATCATCAGGTGATTACAATTAAGGCTTCATTATTTGAGTAACGACATTCTGGACAACGAGTATAAAACAGAAATGAATAATGCAAATAGCAAACCCAAGATTATAAAAATTGCAATCGGTATTGCTTTGCATATGGGGAACACCTCAGCGGAGCACTACTTTGTTGAAAAGACCAGAATTTTTGTAATATAAGCTAGTTCGTTTGCTTGTGATGATATTACCTATACGAGGTGTGATCAAAAAGTAACGGGAATTTTCGTTTTTCTTAAAAAATCTTTATTTATCAATCAACATCAATATTGTCCCCTTCAAAGTAATCCCCCCCCCAGATATAATGCACTTGTGCCAGCGCTGTTCCCAATCTTGGAAGCACTTTTGAAACTCACAGCTCCTTCAGCGATTCTGTTTTAATTTCATCAATAGTGGCAAAACGTCGTCCTTTCATTATTCTCTTCAGCCTCGGGAATAGAAAAAAGTCACAGGGGGCCATGTCCGGCGAATACGGTGGCTGAGGCAAAATAATGGTTTTGTTTTTTGCCAAAAAATCACAAACAAGCAAGGAGGTGTGAGCGGGAGCATTATCGTGATGTAATTTCCACGAGTGGCTTTGCCACAATTCTGGGCGTTTTCATCGGATTGCTTCACGCAAACGGCGCATAACTTCCAGGTAGTATTCCTTGTTGACCGTACGACCATATGGCAGGAACTCTCATGATGTACTACGCCACTGACATCGAAGAAAACAGTAAGAAGAACTTTCACATTTGATCGAACTTGCCGAATCTTTTTCGGTCTTGGCTCTTCAGGCAGCTTCCATTGGGACGATTGGACCTTGGTTTCGACGTCATATCCATATACCTATGTTCCATCACCTGTTATGACAGTTTTAAGAAATTCTGGACAGTTGTTGAGTTCATTTATCAATTTCTGAGCGATGTCCACGCGACATCGTTTTTGGTCGAAATTCAGCAATTTAAGAACAAACTTTGCTGTCACACGTTTCATACCTAAAATATCGGAAAAAATGGCTTGGCATGAGCCAAATGATATGCCGACATCATCAGAAACTTCTCTGATAGTAATTCGGCGATTTTCTAGAATCATTTTTTTTACTTGTTCAACGTTGTCGTCGGTTGTTGATGTGTTAGGACGTCCAGAACGATCATCATCTTCAACATTTTCACGGCCCTCTTTGAAACGTTTGTTCCACTCGTAAACCCTTGTCTTACTCATAGCACTTTCACCAAAAGCCACAGTCAACATTTCAAATGCGGTGGTGCACTTTATTCCATTTTTCAAACAGAATTTGATCTAAATTCTTTGATCCATCTTTTTCAAAAGTAAAAAATCGCCGAATAAACAAAAACACGTATAACCTTTTCGACTGACAAAAATAAACTAAACATTAAAGATGATTGTAACTGCCAACATATGTCAGAAACATGGGTACCAACAATATAAAAAAAATTTTTGAACATTGGATTTATAAAGCCCGCGAAATTCAAAAATTTCCGTTACTTTTTGATCACACCTCGTATATGTTTTTAGTGAAAAGTAACAAAAGTAAATGATTCATATTTTTAAAATGGATTTTCATAAAGTAAGCCTTCCGAATGTCCAATTATTAGTAAACTGTTCCTGTGGCTAAACACCCACATAAATATTATATAGTTAGTCATGTCATTTGTGTTGTTAGCTCATGTGGACTAAACACAAATGAGTAAAATGGTTAAAATTTAGTAACATACCTGATGCTAATTAAATTTCCTTACTAAAGAAAAATATCTACAGTAGAAATTTCCACTTTTCTTTGGTCGTTTATTTTCAGCTTTTCTGCCTTTTTGTATCGCATAAAAAAACGTCTTAAATAACTGTTATTTCCTATTCCGTTTTGATATTTCTATCAAGTTTTCTGTAACACCCTGTCTGATTTCAAATCACATTATACGTTTATGTATACTTTTTGGAGGTAACGTGAACGGTAAACAAGTAACAGTATCTAACTCACATTAAGTCACATTGTTAATACATAAAATTCATCAACTTCTAACCATTCTACGGAACGTCAACTCAACCCAGTTGCAACCCGGTGTGCCGTATTATCCGTGTCACTTACTTCCGTCTACCTATCAGTTACCTCCATTACTTACATCTAATGACAAAAATAATTTTACCTTCAAGTTAACTTAAACGATCGTAGAACTAGCAGTATTGACTATAATTAAATATACCCCCCCCTTCAATTTTTATAATGCTGTAAGGCGAATTTGGAATATAATTTGGGATATAAAAGGGTCCCCTAGTCTAATCAGTCAGACTTTAGAATTTCAACATTTTTAGTTTATTTTAATAAATAACTTTTAACGTTAATTTTTCATCCATGGCATTATTTTATAATTACACTGCCTATTCTTTTGCTAATACAGGTGCGAGAAAGAGAAAAATATATTTCGTAGTCTTTTTGAGAAAGAAAAAAATATATTTTGTTGTCTTTTCAAGAACAAAAGAAATAATATATATATTTTATTCTTTTCACGTAATACTATAAACATATTTTTTTAGTAGTATTCTTTTCAAGTAATACTTTATAATGCAATATTTATTACGAAATAATAAACAAATAAAAATATTTTCAGATTTTTATCTGATTACACAGGGCCGGGCCTACAATTATTATATGGAGGGGGGAACATTGCTGTTGGCGCCCTCCCCAAGACAAACGACAAATTCAACATTTTGGCATAACAATATTTTAATTTTTTCCTTACAAAGAAGCAAGTAGCAAGCAGAAAGAAAAAAAACCTTTTTGCGCCCCGGAATTTGCGTTTTTGGCGCCCCTTAAAACCTACGAGGACCGGGGGGCACGTGCCCCCACTGCCCCCTCTAGATTCGGCCCTGTGATTATATACTATTTTACATTAAAATGTATTGCAAACATACTAACATACATGTGATTTGTATTATACATATACACATAAAATTGACAAGTCAAAATTATATTTTAAAAGTTATCATCCTGTAAGTATAGGTATTTTAAAATTTTTAGCTAAAAAGGGAAAAAAATAATGTATTAGCAAATGAATAGTTCCTGTATACGTTAATGGTTCTTTTCTCTCTTTTATATAAATGATTTTTAACGTACAATTGTGACATCTACAACACATACAAGTACTATATTTTGCATAATTATTTTTTCACTTTTCTTGTTTTGTAATACCAATTTTCCTTATATTTATGTAGTAGCCTGAAGATGAAACTATAAGTTTCGAAACGTCGAAATATAAATAATAAAATTTTGTTAGTAATCGTAGGTGATTTCTCTCCAAATCTTCTATCCTTTATGTATAAAACCGTTTGCACTCGAACCATTTTTTTAGAGTATGGGTACTCAGCTACTCGACAGTAGTTTTGAAACGCTGCAAACACTATTGTATTAGGAGAAAATAATATCCATAATACAATATATCTATTAGTTAATTTTAGTAGTATGTATCACAATGTATTGTAGCGAGACGTCGCGTCGGTGTGTTGTATCATGTTTTCCTAATATAATAATTTTCAAATAAATGAAGAAGGCTGAAAAACGGAGCGAAGTGGAATCAAAAACGTGTTCACTATCATCGATATAGGATCTGATATCGCTCCGATAAAATATTAATTATCTCAGTGGTATTGGTATTGGAGCGGTATTGAAGCGAGAGCGAACCATGACTGATATCGAACCGATATCAGAGCGATGATGTGAATACACTCATTATTTATTAAGTAAGAATATTTTATCGAACCGGGAGCGGAGTGATATCGTACTGAGAGCGGAGCGTTAATGTAAATCGGGCCTTAGGTCCCCTAGCGTATTGTAAATAATAAAACACGTACCTATTGTTTATGGCGCCGCTGCGGCGCCTAACGAGTGGAATTATTATTTATTGTGTCGCCGTGGCGGCGCCCATCGAGTGCAAAGGGTTAATAATTAGTGCAGCTGGTTACTACACACTTCTCCTTTCCAGCGTCACAATTATTCATATCAAAGTATACTTACCCTGTATATTATTTATTTTAAACTTAAATACAACTACAATATCTATCTCAGCATCTCATCGTACACTTGTGAAATATAAAATAATTAATTTTCAGTAACAATACCGTATTCCATCGTGTATAATATGTATATATGCTGACTGATGCTAGAGTGTGTTAGTGTAATGTGGCTAAAACATACCACAAACCACATATACATATAATGGGACCAGTTATTATTTGTTTTCTTTTTTTTTGCAAAACGCCACTGGAAAATTTATTTTGTGCCATTAGATACGAGTCGTATCTTATCTGTCTTGTTACTTTTAGGTAACATAAGTAGGGAAAATTTTGAGAAATTATCAACGGATCCTCAGTCCAGTTATCTTGCTTGGCATGGCTATCAGATATGTATACAGGAATTCTATTTAAAACTAAAGAATGGCTTCTCATTGATCTGAATTATATGATAGACCCAGTGGTCGGGAAACGATATTTCATATTATACGATCAAATATTATTCTAACTAGGGGTGAAAATGATTCCAGGATACAAAAATTCTATTCAGAACTAAAGAATGGCTTCTAAACATTTCTCTCTAATGCTTATGAAAGTGTCGATATTTATGTAAATTACATGGCCGACCAAGTGGTCAGAAAATGACATTTCATATTACACGATCTAATGGCGGAAATGATTCCAAGCTACAAGAATTATATTTAAAATTAAATATATATAAATGTAATTATTTAGACAACTGATAATCGTCATATGTGATCGGTTCGCACAAAATTATCCGAGATTTTTACCGGGCCGTGACTGGAAAAAGGTTGAAAGAATCATTACTCCTGGTTGAAAAAATCATTTTTTGAAAGGGTTAAAGAAAATTGAATTCAAATTCTTGTCACTCGAAAGAGTTTTTAAAAAAATAATAATCCCCCTAAAAGTACCTAAGAGTTAATTCCAGAAAATGTAGTAACTCAAAAAAAACTCCTTTCCTTTAAAGTAAATATAGCTTATGTTAGATATTATTTTTGCACGATCGTGTATTTTCATGCATTTACCGATGCTGTTGACAATGCTGGTAAGTTACATTTCCCGAACGTTTGTTTATATCCATGGAAACCAAAAAATAACAGTGCGGTAAGTAAAATAGATGCGTGATAAGTGAAATTAGCTCAAAAATGATTGTAATTATTTATTTATATTGAAATTAAAAGTACAATTTGAACAATGAGGAAAATAAATCGATTAATATGAAAATTTTTACTACTTTGCACATTATTATTATTATTGTTGGTATTAGTCTTCATATTTTACTGACATTTCAAAAGGTTGTTTAATCATTAAAATTTTCTGTGGTTTTCATAATCTTTCTTTCATTTTACGAGCATAAATTTGCAGCCAAAAATAAAATGCTTCATCAATTTCATTATTCTCACTAATATTATAGTTTAACAAACTAATTTCCTCAATTTTTTTAATAGAAAATATAAAAATAGTCACGCCAATGAAATATTGACACTTAATAATTTTATTTACAAATAATATGGTTGTCAATTGTCACTACAAAGTTTCGTATTAGTTGCTATAAATATTTATAATATTTATTCATGACATTCTATGTCATAACATAGTAATATAAATTTCACCTATATTATCCAAATTTTATTTTTTATTTAATATATATTTTTATTCTTTAATTATTTTAAATCGATCGTGCAAAAAAATATTATACAATACACGATGCGTTAAGTGCATTTACTGATCTCGAAAATTGCAAAAACTCAACCCTGCGGGTCTCATTTTCGCAACATTTTCTCGACCAGTAAAAGCAACTTACCGAACTTATATTGTAATATACTATTTCAGCCATTTAAATCGTAAATTCACGTTTACGTGGCTTGTAACTGGACGCATTAACAACATTTACCAGTCTGTTTCCTGGTTAATATAGTTACAAAAAATAACTTATTACTTGTAAGTCTATTTCTGTTGCCATAAGTGTTTAAAGCTCCTCCACTTTCAGCCTCAGATTCTCAAACTGCATCCGAGATCACAAAAACAATACTTACGAGCCTGGGTAAGTAATTTACTATTATTTCATATTGTATTCGTACATAGGCTCTGTATTGTTTTAGGTCTGCATACAGAGTTTTTATAACATTTAGATCGATTTGTATGTATATTACCAGTATCATTCATACATTATAATAGGTATGAAAGTCAAAGTGTTATATATATATATATATATATATATATATATATATATATATATATATATATATATATATATATATATATATATATATATATATATATTGTCACTCTAATGACGGTAACCTATAGGGAAAGTAAGTCCAATTTTCAACAGTGTGTATTACCCGAGACCAAATTTTGTGACAATTCCATTCTTCTACTACAAATTTAGTTTGTTTACAATCGTTTTTAATAAGTTATTTTCACTATCAACAATTTAAAAAAAAATTATTAATAAAAATGTTTTTTTTTTAAAAAAATATTGTAAATAGAAATTAAATATACACACACCGACATAATTAGCGGAACATGAAAAAAATATAAAAATCTATTTATTAAACAAAGTTGGCGGTTTTTTTTTTTTCATTTTTACTTATGTAAAATAATACTGAAATAAGGAATCAATTGACTTTCCATATAATTGTTTTTATTTATTATTGATGCAAATCTTTTTAAGAGGTCTGTCACTTTCGAATTCAAATGCCACTTCTTCTCAATATGGTCGAGCTTCAAACTGCCGTAATTGACGAATGGTAAAGACTGTCCCAGGAGACTATAGATAACATCATTCTGAGTATAGAAAGACGAATGGAAACTTTGATAAAAGCACGGGAGGAACCAGGCGGTATTAAAATGCTGTGTTTAATTTTCTATTTATTAAATAATCTTTAATTTAAATTATTCTTAGACGACATAAGATTCCAAAAATTTGCCACTTTATATAGTTACTCGTTTTTGCTACCGAAAATAAAAGTATATTGACTTGTGAACATGTAATTTTAAGTGAATAATTAAATAAGGTTAGCATTTTCTTGAAATTAAATAGTTTGTTTGATTTTTACAGATATTTTGTATATTCCGCTAATTATGCCGGTGTGTGTAGTTAATTAAAATTTAAATAATATACAATTTTGAAGATATTAATGGTCTATTTATTATTTAAAAATGTATAAAACTAAATTGAAATGCGTTCGTTATTTGAACGAATGTAAACAAAATATCACAACAAGTATAATATTGCTGGTTTGGTCAAAGACGTATGTGTCGACGATGACCAGTACTGTTTAATGCATAAACGATAAACGTAAGCAGTACAATGTGTCGTTACTAGCATCTCTTACTTAAAAATAATTGGAATTTCAAAAATGCCAAGAATTCGTTCTACAGTATTGGTATTGACTATACAACCTAAGGCATAATTTAATACGCATAATGTGGTTTTTTTCGGAATGTACTCATTTCGTGACAGTAATATATCAAAAACTAAAGTTATTGTTTTGTTTGTTCATATATCTCTATCTTCAGATCTCATGAAATCTGACTTTTCCATTTAATTCAAATTGTCTCAAATTTTTTTGAAATTTCTTATACATTGTTTACATGGTTATTCTTTATGTGATATACAGTTTATATTCTTCACTTACGAAATAAATAACAATGGGAATGTATTTCATGAGTCATTATTTTAAATTTACTTTAGCGTAGCGGATCCATTTGAAAATTTAAGATGACATGTCTCGTACATCACCTGCACTTTTATTTTTATTTTTTATTTTTTTCATTTGAAAGAAAACATTTTATTAATGATTATGGTAGGTAGAAGAATAGGTACATAGTCTAGTGCAGTGTTTTTCAACCTGTGGGTCGCGAAGCTTTTTTAAGGGGGTCGTATTTATTTTAAAAATAAAACCACTTTAATTCAAAATATAATATTTAAGAAAGAAAATGTTAATTAAAGATTACATTAATGTTATGCTTGCGCCTGCTTTTCGTTGACCAATGTTTCCCATCGCGGATTCGTTCTTGATACGCAGAGAATTAGATCATTTTCTAAATTTAGATGACTTCTCCAATTGGCTTTTATTTGAGCCATCGAAGAAAACTTCAACTCACACAGGCAGGAGGTGGAAAATGGGATCAAACACTTCAAAGCTTCTATAGTTAATTGTGGGTATTTTGTTTTTTGTTTTTTTGTTTTTTTTTTTTTTTTTTTTTTTATTTTTTTGAACCAAAAGGTATCCGAAGTGACAGACTTAAATTCAGACTTAAATTCCAAGTGTAGCATTCTATCAGCAGATAATTCCAGTAGATTTTCTTTTACGTTGGTTTCAAAACTTGGCTCGTCTGTAGCTGCTTTTAAAATATCGGTTTCAGGTACTTAATTACGTATTTAGTCGATATCTAATTATGAAAATAAAATCAATTACGATGAACGGATTTGATATTTATAACGTAAAAAAATAAAAGATAAAAATAACAGAGGGTAGGGGTCGCGAAATATTTTTCCATACTAGGGGGATCGCGCCATAAAAAAGGTTGAAAAACACTGGTCTAGGGAATATGTTTGCTTTGTTTAGACACATATAAAAATTTATTCGTTTTGACATACCGTGATGAGTCTTATTTAAAAATAAAAATATTTAAATTCTTACCGTATATTTCGAATTAAACTTTGACTTTTCTACTTTGCAATTTTGTTTTTATTTTTGACATAATAAAAACAAATTTTCCTGGAGCTTGTATAATAATCTCTTAGCACGACTTTATGGTAAATAGGTGAAAAAAAAAAATAATTAGGTACTTTTCAATTTATTCTGTTTAAAATATTGAGATTTTGTGAAAACGAAAACTTTATACAGATTAGATAGACCTTACGAATTTCTATTTGTTGATATCATTATATTGAGGAGTGTGATTTCAAGCAGTATTGTGACTTAAGGCCTACAATTTTAAGATTCATTTAAAGAATTTTTTTCACAACAAAATCAAAAATAATCTCTATAGACTCTGAATGAAAAACCATCTTTAAAATTAGAATTTTTTAAAATGTTCAGTCAATTCATGGGAAACATAATTGTGTACATCTTTAAATATTAAAAATTAATGGGTATACATGGAACTGTATTTACACATACATAGTTTTATATAACTGTCGCAGCATCCTGCATAACATAGTGAATATCCGGTTAAAAAAATTACTTTTTCTCGAAAACCCGCTTCCGCTTACATAAGGTAATGATTTAAAAATATATCTCATGTGATTTTTATTGCTCTTTGTCCTGTTGTAAAAAAAAATCAGAAAGTTTTAAAATTTTCACAAATTTTTGCAAATCTCTCGTTTTTTTGAGATTCTGCGCATCGAACCTGTTTGGTTGAAGAATTCGTCGAAAGGCACATATACCTCAAAACACTATCACAGTCCCGGGCTCAAGTCTCACCATAACCTCTACTGTAACAGCTCAATTTCCGTTTAGGAATTCGCTAAAAAATTAAATCTTTTTAGATATAAAAGTCCCTGGTAGCCTACCCAGTCCATGCAGTTATAAAAATAAACATAAAACAAATATTCTAAAATCCAAAAAAATATTTTAAAAAGTTTATTTATTATTATTATTTTTTTAATTTTTATAAAACTTTCATTAGTTTAATTACACTGACTATGATATTTGTATCTTTGTTGAGAGTATAAAGGGACAGTATGTAATAACCGGGTAATCTGCCTGTAGGGATTTGAGTTTGCTGTTGTCTGCGAACCATAAACGTCATCTACGGTATTTTCTATTATAAATATTAGTTTTGTATTTATGTACACAAACACAGACAGGTACGCTCAAAGTTCCCTTTAGGCAACATTTTTTTTTTAACAATATGTCCTATTTTTCGTTAACTGTAATAATATTTTTTCTGCCTTTTCACTCTTTTAATTTCATTTGCAAACAGCAGAAGACGTACACAATTATTTTTGCTTTTAATTAGTTGCATTTTTTTCAATTTAGTCGAAAAATTGCTCACACTCTTCTGTGCCTGCGTTAAATTTTGTGCCTGTCGTCTTAAAATGTTTATACTAAAGTCAGCCTGACATGATATACTATTTTGTAATTCCCAAGAGACTAAACACAAACGTAAATATAATGGAACAGGTGGAGGAATCGCTCCAGGATACATGAAAAAGAGGCGCAACAGGCGAAAGTGTGATCGCAATAAGTAAGGGTTTTAGAATATTAGGAAGTTTCTTTGACTTGTTACTGTAATTTTTGCTTGTTAGTGTAAATCGGAAACACTGGTAATGTTTTGTTTTTTTGCTCTCCATAGTTCAATTTTTTGAGGAAAAGTGAATTTTTCGTAGGGTGGCGCTTGAATCAAAATCGATACAGGGCGCAAAATTTACAGTTACACCTATGGGACTAAGAATTCTTTTACTCGCGCTTTTAAGCCAATCGAAATTTATAAAGCATTACCAGTCAGCAAGCGAAATTTAATTTAAATAAAATTTGGAGGAAATATTATTGTATTTTCAAGTTAGGATTTTTTTTTGGTATTGGTTACAGAAACAGTTAAATACAATGCGGAATGAATTTTACTTTTGCTAAAAGAAATGATAATATTGATTAATAACCCTTTCGGTACCAGCGTTTTTCTTGAACAACTTTGACTTACACAGTACTTACATAGAAAATATAAGATCGATTTTTCCCTCTTAGCTTAGGAGTTTTTGGCAACAACATAGACATTAATTTCACATTCTATACCTTTAAATGGTAATAGATATCTCTCAGATGTCAAAAAACAAGCTGTTCTAGTGGGAAGGATAGACCGTAAAGACTCCATGTTGTACCAGAACAACAATTTACCATTAACTAATTAATTAATTATAAATTTATAAAAGTATTTTTTCTGTGTTAATAATGGATAATAGTAGATAGGCTAGGAGAGAGCTGTGACACCGCAAAACTAAGCAACTTGAACCCTTTTGCCAATGTTTGAAATCGTGTAACTTTACGGTACTAGACATTCCGAACTGATGAGTCATCAAACTGTATCGATGTGCAAACCTTAACCTTTGACCCGGCACGTACCGAGTAGATGTATTTAAAATTTGTTGTTGACATATGACCCCAACACTCGCTCATACTGCTGGCCTTGAAATTCCTAAGAGGTGAGTCATCGCCAGCAACCGAATTAATTTATGTTAACCCATTATGCATCATCACTATTTTCGTCACAATTTAGTTTTGTGTTAACCCATTACCCGCCATAGTTTTTGAATGTGAACCTAACGCATGCGCAGACTGAATTTAAGTACACGACGCATGCGCAGACTGAATTTTAGGCCAAAATTTGATAGATGGGGTACACTACCGCGTCAAAATGTGGGGAATACCCTAACTCGGGGGTGGCCCCAAATTTTTGACACCGTACTGTACTTAAATTTTTGGTACACTACCGTGTCAAAAGTGTGGACCCCCCTGGTCAAAAAGGTATCCGATCACTTTTTGAAACGTACTGTACGTGCAAACCTTGGCCCCAACACGCGCTTGCCTTAAGTACGTCATCTTAAACGAACTATCACGTCAAAAAATGTGGGGAATACCCTAACTCGGGGGTGACCCCAAACTTTTGACGCCGTACTGTACTTAAATTTTTGGTACACTGCCATGTCAAAAGTGCGGGCCCCCCTGGCCAAAAAGGTATCCGAACACTTTTTGAAGCGTACTGTACGTGCAAACCTTAACCCCAACACGCGCTTGCCTTAATTGCGTCATTTTAAACGAAAGGTACATTACCAAGTCAAAAATGTGGGGAATACCCTAACCCAAGGGGTGGCCGCTAAATTTTGCGGGGCACTGTACCAAGCGCTAGATTTTAAAACCAGACTCCGGGGTCCAGATTTCTGACCGCTACTGTACTGCCGGAAATCGAGTGTTAACTGTACCTTATGGGGATTTTTGGTATATTTAACCTTGGAAAATTCCAGGAATTTTTATCAGTTTTAAAATAAACAAACAACTAATAATTAAATGTTTATTTTAGCTGAATTATGATCATATGACTCATATATGGAGTTTTTTTGGTATAAGAAAGATGACGTCATGGAATATTAATGAGTTAAAAAATTGTTTAGTAAAAAATATCACCCATTGTAGGCCTCAAGCAAGAAATTATTTTTATCAGTTTTAATACTTTAACATTTAACCTACAGTGACCAATTTTTTAGTTAACTAACAAAAATTCTTGAAATTTTAACAAGTTACAAAAAATATTACTTCTTATGGTGCACAACACTTTTGAATTTGACTGTAGCACAAAACTGTTTCTATATCAAACGAAAATTATCTGAAATAATTCAGTATGTACATATGTATAGACTCTATATATTAAAAATATTTTATGTATACACTCTGTATATTGAGAATAAGAAAGAAAATTTGTATATAATTTTAATTTTTATGAATGCTAGTAAACGAATTGTATAGCCATTTATGAATAAGTATTAAATCTAATTATAAAATAATTTATAAATATTGCAAAAAATTTGTTTAATCAGCAAAATCAATGTATATCATTTTAATACTGATACATATTTATATTAGGGTATAATAGTATTGTATTTAACATTTTTAAACAGAATAAAAGTTCAATTTTTGGTTTTAAATTACTATAAACACGTCGCTTAATATAAAAATGATAACAGCATTGAGTTTTACTAAATTTTTAAGTCTGTAAAATCAAAATTTTTATAGACTAGAACATTTTGAATTTGATACTTTATCAATCATTAACATATATATAATATCACGTATATATAACTGGTGTATATTTAGTATTTTTAATAAATATTTTAGTATACAGGGTGTATCATGAAATATGCTTTTCAATTAGAATAATAAATTTCATAAGATTTTTGTTAATACTCTTATTGGTTAACGAAAGAAACTTTTTGCTGTAAAAAAATAGGGGAATTCCGGGTAATAATTAAATAAAACGCACATATTTTTCTTTTTTTTAAAATTTTATTTATAGAATATGTATACAAAAAATTAAATTGCTTAAATGTATATATTACTAAAAATCTATTTATTTTTCATATAAAATTTTTTTAAAAGAATACAGTTTTCTAATGAGCAAATTTTATCTGAATGGATCATACAGCGTCTTGAATAATATTCATCTCGCAGATTGGAAATCTTCGATACATCAAATATTTCCTCCAAATTCAAAATCCACGACCGGTGTTCGGTGTCATCAAACAAATTTGAAATCCATTTCTTCTTTTCACCGCCCTTGAAACTTCTTTAATATAGGTTTCAATATGGAATGAAGTTTTTTGTACGGAATAAATCCATATGACCAAGGTATCCCATGCCAATTTCGGCAAAGCTAACGTGCAGCAACCCGTTCATATTTCTTCGGCAACTCGTTGAAATCAAACGGTGCATCGAATATAAGATGTAATATTTCATCCGAATTTTCCGCAACGATACCAACTTCTTTAAAATAAAAAAGCTCCTTGATAGCCTTGTATATCAAGAAACGCTATTTTTTATCGCCGCTGTAGAACTGAATTTACTCACACAATCCACAACTTTATATAAAATAATTAAAATTGGTGAGGATAGTTAATTTGTGGGATGTATCCGAAAATGGATACTAATAGCTATTACTAGTTGACCATCAAATTACAAACTGTTAATAATATTTAGCACATTACTGAGTACCATGTTCTTTTGACTTTACGACCTAGTGATTTAAGGAATGCTAAATTTTCGGGTGAAATGTGTTGTCGCTTAAAAGTTTTACGTTTAATTATCTTAGGTTTCGAAAGTCCTTTGCTAGGTTGTCTAGTGGTGGACTGCTCTGAATTGTAAATTATCATGGTTCGAAATGCAATTGTTATACCACGAAATTGTTTTTTCAGCGAAAGAGATGTTAACTCTTTGACAACCACCGGTAAATTGACAATATTTTGTGTAAGTTTAACTATTTTATACCCTTTAACCATGATAATGTGTATGAGCCCTTTAACCATGATAAGCTGTATGAGCTCTTTAACTATGATAAGGTGTATGAGTCACTCCGGGGGCAAAATAAGTCACCCCGGGAGCAAAATGAGTCACTCCGGGAGCTAAATGAGTCACCCCGGGAGCAAAATGAGTCACTCCGGGAGCAAAATGAGTCACTCCGGGAGCTAAATGAGTCACTCCGGGAGCAAAATGAGTCACTCCGGGAGCTAAATGAGTCACTCCGGGAGCAAAATGAGTCACTCCGGGAGCAAAATGAGTAACTCCGGGAGCACATTGAGTAACTCCGGGAGCAAAATGAGTCACCTCGGGAGCAAAATGAGTCACTCCCGGAGCAAAATGAGTAACTCCGGGAGCAAAATGAGTCACTCCGGGAGCAAAATGAGTCACTCCGGGAGCAAAATGAGACACTCCGGGAGCATGTGAGTCACTCGTTGGAGTCAAATGAGTCGCTCGGTGAAGCAAATGAGCTAAGTATATATAAGTAGAGAAGCAATAAATCTGTGAACAGTTATTCATTTACTAGCGAACGCTTCAGACCTCCCGCTGAACGATGTATAATTGTGATTTTTGTGGTAAAGCATTTACGCGAAAGTCTAATCTTTCTAGACACTTAAATGCTCAACATAATTCGTTAAGCAATATTAATGATGGTACGATTGGAAAGAATGATAACTCACCAAGCAAATTCATATCATATGATGCTAATAATAATAAAACACCTGCTGATATCTCTATATCTAGATTTGATGATAATGATGATGAAAATACATCTCAACTACAGCATGATATTGATTACTCTGAAGCAATCTTGAATCCGTTTGACCAAAAAAGGATAGATGCTGCAACTGAAGCCATTCAAACCAAATTTAACTCTTTGAAAAGAGGAGAAAACCGTCATCAATCTGAAAACGAGAAAGATAGTTGGTCTAATGAAAGTAAGCAAGTAAATCGCTTAACAGCAATTAATAACAATTACAATGAAACAACCTCCTCTTCACAACTAACTAAACTTTTAGGAACTGCTTTAGATATTATAATGTTAAAAGAGGTTCGAAACGTTGACTCGGAAAATGAAGCGAAAATTGTCAATCAGGTTAAACCAATAAGCTTAAAACGTCATATAGCTTCAAATGAAAATGTCGAAAACGGGGCCTTAGCTAAGCATTTTAAGCAAGACAACTTGAGAGAGTGTAGAAATGTTAACATACAATCGAAAAAAATAAAATACTGGCATAATCCTAATACTTTAATAGATGAATTACAACGTTTATACGAGACTTCAGAGACTGGTGAAAAAATACTCAATATTATTCGAAGTTTAGAGGAAAATAAAAATATGTTGTTGTTTAACGTTTACGATCGAGAAGATTTAATCAAAGAGTTAAATGCTTTAAAAGAAACTACTGTTGGTCGAGAAATATTCTCTATACTTCGCGAACTTCAAAAGGCTGATGTTATTGAACCACTAGGTGATTATCTGGATGAAACTGATAAAGAAGATGCTAGCGATTATGATGATGATGATGATGATTAATTGATTATCCACACTAAGAATTTACTGAATTTTGAAGAACACCACCGTATAAGAAGCAGCAATTATCCCTCATTGAAGTGTATATTTTATTTTTATATTTTTTAACCCTGTAAGATAAAAAGGTTTTTTTTTTCAAATAAATAACACATATATGTAAATAATTATTGTTCTTTATTTTTAAAAAATAAGAATGAATACAAAATATTTTCACAATAAATGTATATGTAATATTTTTTACAACAAATGTATATGAAATATTTTTTACAATAAATAAATATTAAAAATTGTATGATTTGTTTATATATTCAATAACACCCGAACGTAACTGTTTCATGTTTTCAGGTAACTGATCCCATACTTGACAAATTCGTTGTGCATATTCGGGTATCATATATGCATACAGATGTTGCACCCAAATATCATATTTCAATAGTTGTTTTGTTAAGTATAATAACATATCGAAATTTCTGACTTTTGTATACAAATAAGGATGAGTCAGAAATATGTCTTCAACGTGTGAAATCCGTGTTGCAGATGTCAATGGTTCACCAACGGGCGGTTGAAAGTTTTCCTCCATTTTCACGCCATTCTTGCACATTTCACAGCGAATTTTCAAACCAGGTGGTCCATCAATATGATCTTGTTGCCAGGGTCGATTATAATATTCAAAACATGGTTCACATTCTTGAAACATGGCTTGATAATCGGCTGGTAACCAAATCCAGGCGCGTTGTATGATTTTCGCACCATAACTTTTCAGCACATTCAAACTGATTCACTTGTAGATTTAAAGAAATGTTTCCAAAGTCAGTTCGTTCAGCAGCATTGGTTCACGTTCGAAAAATACACCAATTGAAACATCTATTTTATCCCGGTCCATTGATTCCGGTTCAGACAATTTCATATATATACTTAGCTCATTTGCTTCACCGAGCGACTCATTTGACTCCAACGAGTGACTCACATGCTCCCGGAGTGTCTCATTTTGCTCCCGGAGTGACTCATTTTGCTCCCGGAGTGACTCATTTTGCTCCCGGAGTGACTCATTTTGCTCCCGGAGTTACTCATTTTGCTCTCGGAGTGACTCATTTTGCTCCCGGAGTGACTCATTTTGCTCCCGGAGTTACTCAATGTGCTCCCGGTGTTACTCATTTTGCTCCCGGAGTGACTCATTTTGCTCCCGGAGTGACTCATTTTGCTCCCGGAGTTACTCAATGTGCTCCCGGAGTGACTCATTTTACCCCGGAGTGACTCATTTTGCTCCCGGGGTGACTCATTTAGCTCCCAGAGTTACTCATTTTGCTCCCGGGGTGACTCATTTTGCTCCCGGAGTGACTCATTTAGCTCCCGGAGTGACTCATTTTGCTCCCGGAGTGACTCATTTAGCTCCCGGAGTGACTCATTTTGCTCCCGGAGTGACTCATTTAGCTCCCGGAGTGACTCATTTAGCTCCCGGAGTGACTCATTTAGCTCCCGGAGTGACTCATTTTGCTCCCGGGGTGACTCATTTAGCTCCCGGAGTGACTCATTTTGCTCCCGGGGTGACTTATTTTGCCCCCGGAGTGACTCATACACCTTATCATAGTTAAAGAGCTCATACAGCTTATCATGGTTAAAGGGCTCATACACATTATCATGGTTAAAGGGTATAAAATAGTTAAACTTACACAAAATATTGTCAATTTACCGGTGGTTGTCAAAGAGTTAACATCTCTTTCGCTGAAAAAACAATTTCGTGGTATAACAATTGCATTTCGAACCATGATAATTTACAATTCAGAGCAGTCCACCACTAGACAACCTAGCAAAGGACTTTCGAAACCTAAGATAATTAAACGTAAAACTTTTAAGCGACAACACATTTCACCCGAAAATTTAGCATTCCTTAAATCACTAGGTCGTAAAGTCAAAAGAACATGGTACTCAGTAATGTGCTAAATATTATTAACAGTTTGTAATTTGATGGTCAACTAGTAATAGCTATTAGTATCCATTTTCGGATACATCCCACAAATTAACTATCCTCACCAATTTTAATTATTTTATATAAAGTTGTGGATTGTGTGAGTAAATTCAGTTCTACAGCGGCGATAAAAAATAGCGTTTCTTGATATACAAGGCTATCAAGGAGCTTTTTTATTTTAAAGAAGTTGGTATCGTTGCGGAAAATTCGGATGAAATATTACATCTTATATTCGATGCACCGTTTGATTTCAACGAGTTGCCGAAGAAATATGAACGGGTTGCTGCACGTTAGCTTTGCCGAAATTGGCATGGGATACCTTGGTCATATGGATTTATTCCGTACAAAAAACTTCATTCCATATTGAAACCTATATTAAAGAAGTTTCAAGGGCGGTGAAAAGAAGAAATGGATTTCAAATTTGTTTGATGACACCGAACACCGGTCGTGGATTTTGAATTTGGAGGAAATATTTGATGTATCGAAGATTTCCAATCTGCGAGATGAATATTATTCAAGACGCTGTATGATCCATTCAGATAAAATTTGCTCATTAGAAAACTGTATTCTTTTAAAAAAATTTTATATGAAAAATAAATAGATTTTTAGTAATATATACATTTAAGCAATTTAATTTTTTGTATACATATTCTATAAATAAAATTTTAAAAAAAAGAAAAATATGTGCGTTTTATTTAATTATTACCCGGAATTCCCCTATTTTTTTACAGCAAAAAGTTTCTTTCGTTAACCAATAAGAGTATTAACAAAAATCTTATGAAATTTATTATTCTAATTGAAAAGCATATTTCATGATACACCCTGTATACTAAAATATTTATTAAAAATACTAAATATACACCAGTTATATATACGTGATATTATATATATGTTAATGATTGATAAAGTATCAAATTCAAAATGTTCTAGTCTATAAAAATTTTGATTTTACAGACTTAAAAATTTAGTAAAACTCAATGCTGTTATCATTTTTATATTAAGCGACGTGTTTATAGTAATTTAAAACCAAAAATTGAACTTTTATTCTGTTTAAAAATGTTAAATACAATACTATTATACCCTAATATAAATATGTATCAGTATTAAAATGATATACATTGATTTTGCTGATTAAACAAATTTTTTGCAATATTTATAAATTATTTTATAATTAGATTTAATACTTATTCATAAATGGCTATACAATTCGTTTACTAGCATTCATAAAAATTAAAATTATATACAAATTTTCTTTCTTATTCTCAATATACAGAGTGTATACATAAAATATTTTTAATATATAGAGTCTATACATATGTACATACTGAATTATTTCAGATAATTTTCGTTTGATATAGAAACAGTTTTGTGCTACAGTCAAATTCAAAAGTGTTGTGCACCATAAGAAGTAATATTTTTTGTAACTTGTTAAAATTTCAAGAATTTTTGTTAGTTAACTAAAAAATTGGTCACTGTAGGTTAAATGTTAAAGTATTAAAACTGATAAAAATAATTTCTTGCTTGAGGCCTACAATGGGTGATATTTTTTACTAAACAATTTTTTAACTCATTAATATTCCATGACGTCATCTTTCTTATACCAAAAAAACTCCATATATGAGTCATATGATCATAATTCAGCTAAAATAAACATTTAATTATTAGTTGTTTGTTTATTTTAAAACTGATAAAAATTCCTGGAATTTTCCAAGGTTAAATATACCAAAAATCCCCATAAGGTACAGTTAACACTCGATTTCCGGCAGTACAGTAGCGGTCAGAAATCTGGACCCCGGAGTCTGGTTTTAAAATCTAGCGCTTGGTACAGTGCCCCGCAAAATTTAGCGGCCACCCCTTGGGTTAGGGTATTCCCCACATTTTTGACTTGGTAATGTACCTTTCGTTTAAAATGACGCAATTAAGGCAAGCGCGTGTTGGGGTTAAGGTTTGCACGTACAGTACGCTTCAAAAAGTGTTCGGATACCTTTTTGGCCAGGGGGGCCCGCACTTTTGACATGGCAGTGTACCAAAAATTTAAGTACAGTACGGCGTCAAAAGTTTGGGGTCACCCCCGAGTTAGGGTATTCCCCACATTTTTTGACGTGATAGTTCGTTTAAGATGACGTACTTAAGGCAAGCGCGTGTTGGGGCCAAGGTTTGCACGTACAGTACGTTTCAAAAAGTGATCGGATACCTTTTTGACCAGGGGGGTCCACACTTTTGACACGGTAGTGTACCAAAAATTTAAGTACAGTACGGTGTCAAAAATTTGGGGCCACCCCCGAGTTAGGGTATTCCCCACATTTTGACGCGGTAGTGTACCCCATCTATCAAATTTTGGCCTAAAATTCAGTCTGCGCATGCGTCGTGTACTTAAATTCAGTCTGCGCATGCGTTAGGTTCACATTCAAAAACTATGGCGGGTAATGGGTTAACACAAAACTAAATTGTGACGAAAATAGTGATGATGCATAATGGGTTAACATAAATTAATTCGGTTGCTGGCGATGACTCACCTCTTAGGAATTTCAAGGCCAGCAGTATGAGCGAGTGTTGGGGTCATATGTCAACAACAAATTTTAAATACATCTACTCGGTACGTGCCGGGTCAAAGGTTAAGGTTTGCACATCGATACAGTTTGATGACTCATCAGTTCGGAATGTCTAGTACCGTAAAGTTACACGATTTCAAACATTGGCAAAAGGGTTCAAGTTGCTTAGTTTTGCGGTGTCACAGCTCTCTCCTAGCCTATCTACTGATAATATATTTGGAAAAAATCGGAAATAGCATATAGTACAATAAGTGAGAAATAAGCTTTTCCCACGCATTTTACACTATACTTTTTCTACGAGCACATTTTTTTTCGTAAAATTTAACATAAGTAATTAAAATAAAATTTAAATAAGTAGTAAAATTTTTTTAAATTTATAATGTCAGTGCTAAGATGTTCAAATTTTTGCCAAAGCATACTTTGAAACTATGGAAACAATAATAAATAATCAACATACATATGTATAATTTTAGTATTATTTCTATATATTATATATTAAACTAACGGAACAGACTACTTTTTTATTATATTAAGGCGTGGGAAATAATTTCCCACTGTATTTCCGCACAGTGTGGGCAATTGTTAATTTTTACATATAGTTAACCGTACACAAAATGTTACTTTGTATAGTAGGAGTAGAAAAAGTATTTTTCAAATATTGTTTTCAAAATTTAGGACTGAAAGGGATAAATAAATGTATTAAATAAAATATTTTTGTCTTCTTTGTAATATTTTCCTTTGCTCGAAATTATACATAAACATCTTTAAAAAAATACAGGCTATTTTGTTATTTTGTTAAACACATACATTTTAATGCACATGTTCAAACACCTAGCTGATTCAAACCGTTGCCGAGCGATGCGATGCAAATCCGGACCGAGCTGATTTGCTAATGTCAAACAAAATTGATATTTTTCAAGCGTTTTCAAGCTGATTTCGTTTGTTGTGCTCTCTGTTGCGTGTTTTGTCGTTTTTATCGTTTTTGTTCATTGTTGCTGCGTCGTAATGTAATATACATATATAATATTTCTTATATATTATTTAAAACATAATATAATAATAAAATAACATTGTGGAATCGAAAACAAAGGAATTACCACAACCGAGATTATGTTGCCAGATTATGGAAGGATATTTCAAAAAAATTAAATTTAGATGGTTTAATAATTAAAATATAATCGAAGGTACTAGAAGTCATTCTAAAGTACCCCCAAAAATTTTTGTGGATCTTGTCGTTGCTGAGGTAAAAGATGATAAAATTCACCATGTTCGTATCATTTTTATTTATTTCATGGACTCCGTGCGAATGATTT
The DNA here is from genome assembly GCA_035578155.1 of Brachynemurus nebulosus. Lineage (NCBI taxonomy): Eukaryota > Metazoa > Arthropoda > Insecta > Neuroptera > Myrmeleontidae > Brachynemurus > Brachynemurus nebulosus. The sequence goes on from JAPWDM010000001.1 coordinate 171,195,794, forward strand.
CTAAAGAGCCTTTTTGTCCTAAACGTAACCTTATATTATTTTCCAAAAAATAAGTATATAAAATAAAATTATTCATTTTAAATAGTTTGCCCTATTACAGAAACGTTTGTATACAAAAAACTATTCAATATAATAAAATTCCGATGTGTATTATAATCTACTTAATAAATTTCTAACACTGACTGACAGACAACGCCTAAACCGTTGGGTTTAGAAGAATGAAATTTTGCATAGGAGTTCATTATGTAACGTAGGTGAGCACTAAGAAAGGATTTTTGAAAATTCGTCCCCTAAGTGGGTTTAATAAGGGATGAAAATTTGTATGTAAATTCGTTATTTTTGAAGTTAGTGGTATATGCTTAAAAATATGTTACTATGGCTATTAAAATAAATATTATTTAATGAATCTTTAACTTTGACTGACAGACAACGCACAACCTAAACTGTTGGGTTTCGAAGGACAAAATTAAGCACAGGAATTATGAAAATTGGCGTTTAGGCTTCTATTTATAAATAAAAGTCAGTGGTTTCCGGAACCAGGATTAAAACAGAAAATGAAAGTTCGTATGGGAAGTTCATCATTCCACCAGGGGTTAAAACAGAAAATGAAAGTTCGTATGGGAAGTTCATCATTCTTGAAGTTAGAAACGTGGATATTGATTTAGGCTTTTGAAAAACATTAAAATTGAGCAGAAAGTGAGTACTTAATAAAAAGATGTTGCCGATGGGAAATCCCATCGGGCATACGGCTAGTAATATATAAATAATAATTATGGAAAATAAACTGACAATTTTATTGTAGTGATCTGTCAAATTCAGCAAATCGTAGACAGCACAAAACAGCAAGCAGTATGAACACTAGCTAGATTCAGACTCGCTCGGTCTCGCTCGATACGGTAACGCTCGGTCCAGTATCGCACGCAGTGTGGACGACTACTTAGAAATTTTGTGATTTGGTTAGACACAACATGATCTATATACAAATATATACTGGGTGGGCCAAATAAGACCTACCAATGTTAAACACAAATAACTTTTTTATTTTTTTATATAATTATTTTTTTCTTTTTGTAGGTTATAACTGAATTCTTGGAAATTTATTATGGAACCATACAGTACAAGACAACGGGTTAAAATTATCGATTTTTTCTAATCTTGTCAACGCTCAATTGTTATGACGGAGCCTAAATATCGACAATATTTTAATTCAAGATCGTCCCAATCTTTAAATATCGTAGTCGTTGTTGGTGGTCTTGCGGTAGCAGTGTTTGCACAATAGGGTATTTTCCAAATTTTTGAAAACTGCTTATATTTAAAGATTGGGACGAACGATATTTAAAGATTGGGACGATATTGAATTAAAATATTGTCGATATTTACGCTCCGTCTTAACAATTGAGCGTTGACAAGATTAGAAAAAATCGATAATTTTAACCCGTTGTCTTGTACTGTATGGTTCCATAATAAATTTCCAAGAATTCAGTTATAACCTACAAAAAGAAAAAAATAATTATATCAGAAAAAAAGAAAGTTATTTGTGTTTAACATTGGTAGGTCTTATTTGGCCCACCCAGTATATATATATATATATATATATATATATATATATATATATATATATATATATATATATATATATATATATATATATATGTCTGCCTAGCGTCTCTACCATCAATACAACTTATAAGTATTATTTGTAGAAATTTGGTATGATTTCATCTCTTAATTATTACGCCAGTAGTACAATAAAATGTTTTTATGACTATTATTGTTATTTAAAATAATGACGTATCATTTTATATATCTAATTACTAAAAGCATGAAACTTTAAACGTACATACCTATACGTACGTATCAGCCGTGCTGGATGTAGAAATCTCATTAAATAATTTTGATGTTACACAAGATTTGACATTTAAATCTTCTCGAAAAGTTGTAAACTCTTCTTATTATTATTCATAAAACATTAATATTTTACTTAATAACTGTCTATAACAGTAGAAGTGTGAATTGTGAACAAAAAATTTTGATTAAAAACAATATCGTAACTATGAAAAATTTTTAAAAAAATATTATATGTAGATATGGTTCTGAAGAAAAATTCTTGGAATCTGTGCTACATCCATAATTCCTACTTCTTTGGATTTACCTACGTGCTACAAATGGAGACCTTAATTAATCCACAGGGAAAAAATGGAGTCCTTTTTTAAAATACTTTTCCGTGTTCTAAATATGAAAACACTCGCCTTTTGCCAAATATTGAGCTAAAAAGTGAGATTTTTCAACCGTGAATTGAAGAAATTTGAAAAAAAAATGTAAGTGTACGTAAAACCACACGGTCGAAGTAAAAACTTCTATGGCGATCTCACAACTGATTCGAAATAACAAAAATATATTCTATAAACAGGGTATGTTCTAATTACTTTCAAACCGGATTCAAGATTAAATGTCATCAGGTTATCGGTAATCAGAATTGCTATGAAATATTTGATACCAATTAAATGCATATTAAATGTGATTCAATTGTTTTAATTTTAAAATTTATTTTGATTTATACCCTATTTCAAATACAATTGAACATGAGTTAAAGTTAAAAAATTAAATAATTCTTATATTGAAAACAAATCAATCTTCCAAGATTATTTGATTGATTAGTATATTATACTATACAGGTTAGCCAGTTTCGCTATTTTTTTGGTCCCAATTTTTAAATGCATATATAACTCAGTGGCGTAGAATCTAATTATTAAAAAATTGTAAACTAAATAGGTTTATATGATATACGTACGTATAAAAGAAAAATGTTTACAAATATGTACTTTCAGAAATCGAAAATAACTAACTTCGTCTTAATGAGGGTGGATTGGCGAATATTTACTTACTTTAAATACAAAATATGCTTTCCATTTTTAAATTATCCTTTTTACCAAGTTGAACGTCACTGGTAAAATATATGAAAATTACAGAATTTTTGTGTAATTGTGGTATTTACTATGGTAATTAAAAGTTTGTTTACTCTTGTAACTACGGAGATGGCTTGCCTGTAGTAAGCTGTAGTAAGAAAAATGGCTATTGGCAGGGTGCGTAGTATATGGTGGGGATAATTAAATCGATTGCAGCGTGAGTAGTGGAGAAAATAGGCAATAATACATGCTCATATGTGTTTATAGTGTAATAAAAAATATTAAATAAAAATATAATACATTGATCCACTTTGATTATAAACGCAATTGCCACTAATATGTCGTTCCTTATTTATCTGTCAACGTATTAACGTCTACACGTCAATCCATAAATACAGAATTAAAAATATTTGGGGTATTTTAAACTCACATGCAATGATGTTTCATAAGAAGTTATTGATGTTTGCTTTATGTATGACTGTACATTCAACTAAATGACTTATGCCAGCATTTCTTAATTTTCGAATTTCTCTGACGTGCTTCACTATCACCAGTAACTTTTTCCTCTGCATAGTCTGGGGTTGAAAGGAGATACTGCCTTGATAATTATATCCATGTTAACGTCGAAAATTGTTTAAATACTTTATTAATACAATTATTATACTTCATCCAGTATTTTATACCTCAAATTGTTCAAATTTATTTATAAAAAAAAAAAAAAAATAATAATTGTAAATAACAAATATTTGTATTCAGATTTAACGGTTTTTTTGAAAATATTTTAAATTTATTTCCACGGTTACCATTATTTAATAGCATGAAAAAATGTATATTATAGATGTCGTTGGCATCACGCACCCAGCCAATAGGACAATAACATGTAACTGGCCTACCTGTATAGCAAATAGTGTCAGATGGATGTATCTTGTCAATCTTCTATTGTTTTCAAAAAACAAACTGCAATCTTAAAATTTACGTAAGTGCAATAGTGAAAGAGATAAAACCAAGGAAACGGAAATTATTTAAATTCATGAGTGATGAAGCATGGTTAAATTTATTTGAGTTTTCATAGATTTGTTGAATTTTAGTAGTTCTGAAAAGGACAGAAATTAACTAATAGGTAACAATCATGAAAGTTACATGACTTTATTTTTATCGAACTTTTAGTGAATAGAAATATTAATTTAATCGTAAGATTGCTCTTAGTAAATAAAATACATAACTTATTTGACTATTATAAAAAAAAAAAATCATAAGAATGAGATTTCTCGATAGTGATATGCTGCTGCACCCTTGCTATATATGTGCATGCTCAACACACATTTAACGCATTTAACCAATTTTCCTTTTATCTGCCGTTTTATGAAGAGCAAATTTTTTGATTCATGGTATAATTATATTATATACATTTACTTTTTACGATCTTCTTATTATTTTTTAACAGTTATTCTACAAATTGTAAGTTAATTCTCTCAAATTTACTGTAATATTTCCCACACTGTAAAAAATAAGTAATATTATTTTAAATTTTTTTACTAGTAGTGAATAAAAATACTTGTTATTTATCTTCAAAATCAAGTTCATTACTATTAATAACGATAATAAATGGTTTTTCAGTATCTTATTAATTTGGCAAAATATTCATACTTTAAAAATATTTATTTTTTGAGCTTTATTGTACCTTTTTACTTGAAGCAGTGGTGTATTTCTAAATATTTTTGAAATTATTTACTTTTATTACCAAGTTTCTTAAGGAGGATGAACTAACAAGTAAAGGTCCCGAGGCCGGACCTATCGATTTCAATGAAACTTAAATATATTGTAGAACACTAAAAACTAAGGGACACGTATTTTTTTTTATCTGCGGAAAAACGGTTTGAAGGGGTGAAATCGCCCTCCAAAAATTGGGGTAAAAATTTAATTTTTCAAATATCTCCAAAACAGTAAGAGATAGAGCAAAAGTTTAAATTGGCGATATTGCTCTTTTTTAAAGAGCTATCTATTGATATGCAATTTGTTCATATTACATCAACAGGGGTGGTTGGGGGTTAAAATTTGGGAGTTAATTTTGCAAAAAGGGGGTGAAAAATAAACAATATAAAAATTTTGTTTACAGATTTGAAATTTACGTCAAAAAATCTAATTGACCTGTTTTTGCTCAATATCCTAATATTAAGTCTAGGGGTAGTTAACTAGAGGGTGACTATGTCGAATAATCGTACTATTTGGGTATTTCAAGAAGTTCTTCTTCATGGAAAATAGCTTAAGACAATTAGAATAACGTAGAAATGAAATTCTCGAATTCAAAATTGAGTTTGAGCAACATTGGAGAGGGGGTGAGTCACCCTCTCCAATGTTGCTCAAAATCAATTTTGCTCAATTAAATTTTTACCACAATTTTTGGAGGGCGATTTCACCCGTTCAAACCGTTTTTCCGCAGATAAAAAAAAATACGTGTCCCTTAGTTTTTAGTGTTCTACAACATATTTAAGTTTCATCAAAATCGATAGGTTCGGCCTCGGAACCTTTACTTGTAAGTTATCCTTTTCTTACCTACACATAATGTGGAACCGAGAATAAATATTTGAAGCTGTAAGGTTGCAATTGTTGGCACAAAATCCATATCACGTCACAATTAATGACGTGTTTTCTAAAAGAAACGACCGGGATATCTAATATTTTTTAATGTACAAAGATCGTATATGGAATTTTACTATTATGATATCAGGGAAACCATTTTTCTACTGTTATTGTAGGAAATTTTTATTACAGTGTTTGTTTGTAAATTTTACTAAGTATATTTAAATTTAATAAAATGTTTTTAGTAATTTTAAATGAAAGGAAATTTTTTACAAATTTAAAAATTTGAGAACATGTGTTTTATATATTTATTAAATACATATGTAAATATTATATACAAGTAACAATTATTTGACTTTTGAGTTGTGTTCCATTAAAGATACTTATTTCTTAAATTGCTGTAGTGTAAACATACTTTATATACGTACATATATTGATGATGGGATGTAAGAAATATATTTAATAAAATTACTCGTTTCTCGTAAATATTCAGTTCTAAAGTACTATCTTACTTCAAAGAACTGTGTTCCAAATTGAATCACATGTCTTACATAAATGTATATTTAAAAAAAAAAAAAAAAGACTACTGGAAATGAGCTAATTACTAAAAACGATCAGTTAGAGTAGAGATTCAAAAAATGTGGCCCGTGGTACCAGATCGTCTGCAATTTCGAATTCGTAAAGATAAATTAAATTTTTTCTTATATATAGGTATGTTGCTATTACATAATATCTTGCTATTACATAATTTTTACATACCAGTAGCGCGTTCAACCTTTTTTTTTTACTATGCAAGTTACTTTTTTCTATTATAATTTATTCGGGGATTTACTTTTACATAAATCAGGTTCGTAGGTTAAAATGACGATATCCATTCAGGAAATGGGATTTAATTTCCGAATGTAATTTTTCTGTTGTTTTTACAATTCTAATTTTCTCAAAAAATGGAAAAAAGAAAACGTATCGAAAACCTGTCAGTAGCTTCAAATTTCATTTTTCTAGAACCAAATTGAAGTTAATAACAGCAAAGATAAAATGAATTAATACTGTCGGTGAAATTTGAGCAATTTAAGTAACAAATTTTCATTTTTTTTTTTTGTTTGAAAATAGTGAAGTTCGTTTAGAAAAGGTGTCTTATTTCCCGAATGTGAATTTTCTTTTAGGCTAATACCTTTATTTTCAATCTGCAATTTAGAATAAGCGATATACTTGTACATTTTTAGACCTAAACTTAGAAAGAAATTTTTCAAAATATAATTTTTTTCAATTTTTGAGGTCATTTTTTAAGATAGAAACAGAAACATATGAAATATCGATAGAAAATGAAGTCAAAATGTCATTTAGGTATGCCAAAATCTATTGTACTTCACGTCCCATAAGAAAAATAAATTTTTGGTTTTATAACTCAAAAATGGATAGTTATAGAAACATTCTAAGAAGATATTTACGTTCTACTAATAAAAAGTTATTGGTAGAAAAAAGAAATTTGTAACTATGGACTTTTTTGGCTGTAATTCCTAAGCTACGAGAAATTTAGGAAGTTTGGCAACGCGTTTACTACTTCTGCATAATTCATCTGACTTAACTAAGACTCTATCTTTTACCGTTTACGAAATCCCCTTGTCGGCAATTTTATTAAGGACACCTTGTATATACATAGAGTGTTCACCGAACCGACAAAATTTAAATAAACCAACGCATTTTTTCTTTGTGTTATTCCTTATATTAAAATATTTTCTTGCAAAACTTTGCGAATCCCTGAATTAGAATGATCAAATGGTATAAAAATACCATCCACACGCTTACTAACTTTTATTTTACTCATTTAATACTAATATACCGTCACTGTTTTATTTCCGCATTCGATATAAGACTTCACCGTTCACTTACTTTAGTACATATTGTATAATATAGAGAAATAAGTATTTTAGTGTTTGTGTAAAGTATATGTAGATTTCTGCTATGGTAATTTTATTTTCATGTAATAAACACATAAAAGTAAATATAATACATATTAATACTAAATATACTCTTCATGCCTTTATAATATTTAAAGTAATACATATCATAGCGCTCAAGTACACAAGTGAGTAAATTTTTTTGAATCATCTATACCAGTATTTTTTAACCTTTTTCATGGCGCGACCCCCCTACTATGGATAAATATTTCGCGACTCCCTAGCATATAAAAATATTTTGCGACCCCTACCCTCTGCTATTTCTAACTTTTATTTTATTTCATGTTATAAATATCGAATCCGTTCATCATTATTGATTATTTTCAGTTAGGTGTCAATTAAATCGTTACAAAGCATATTTTTACATCGACATCGAAGTTGACGACTTATAGTAGCTTCTGAACGCGCGCGTGACTTGTATGAGCGAGATATAGCGCAACTTGATGAGCGTTACGTGAAGCATCAGGTGAGGAAAGAATGACACTTTTGAATTCTTTGAATTGTGAATTCGCTTTGAATTGTGTTTAAATTTATTGAATTGACTTGTTGTTTGTTTAGTAGTTGCTCACTGTCTTTTAGTGTCTAATATCCAAAATTCTGTGCTCATTGTAATTACTGAAAACGGATGAGTTTCTGAGAAGTCATGCACAACCGTCAACTTCAAGTTTCAATGAACGTAATAAAACAAAAGCAAAGTAAAAGTGTCTATATGACGACAATAGATTATTTAAAAATCGGATTTACTATTATTGAAAATAAGCCGCAGTTATTCGCTTTGAAATTTTATCAAGCGAAAGTATAAAACCATCACATTAATTAATCTTTTCTTTATTAAATAATATATACTTTACTAGAGTGATTTTAGTGTTAAAGTAACTGCGACCCCCTTAAAAAGGCTTCGCGACCCCCGGCAGGGGGTCGCGACCCACAAGTTGAAAAACACTGATCTATACTAATATATCGAGCGATTACCGCCATTTTAGCGTAACCGACAAATATCAAATTTTAGAGGAAAATGATTTTTTAAATATTTGTATGGCGCTTGCGATATTTCTGCTGTCTTAATTTTATTACGCCTGAGCGTATTATTCCTACTATTTTATTAACCTTACGATAATGATGGTTATTGTTGGTTACGCTAAAATATGAAAATGTGTTATATTAACTAAGCAGTTGCTATAACTCGTTAATTAACGAATTTTGGAGAAAAACGTTAACACTGCTTGGTCCGTTGCTTGCAATAAAAATCTCAATTTCGATAAAAGTGTCGCTTACGATAAATTGGCGGTAATGGTTCGATATTAAAGAGACAATTTAACTCACGTGTATCAAGTCCCATAAGAATATTGTAAATATTCACTTTTACCATGAAAAAAAAAGTTAGGACAGATTTTTACAGCGAAAAAATTGCTACAAAACATTTCAATGGTCATTTCATTGTAGATAAACATATGATAAAAATGAAACAAAAATGCGTATTGGTAAACTATCTAATTTCAGAACCATAGTAACAATGTATTAATTAAATAAAATGAATTATATTATATAATTTATTTTATTCGTTAAATTGTCTTACCATATTAAATTTGAATTTTGGGCGATTCTCGTTTTTTATAAAAAATGCAATTAATAATAAACAAAACAGAATATTTATAATACGCAGAAAACGAATTAAAATTTTTTGAGCATATTCTAATTTTTATCTGCAATCCAATGCTCAAGATATAAGGCATAAACTCACGTGATGCACGGATCATCGTACGAAACGAAGTTTATGTCTTATATTTAGAGTACTGCATTTCAGATATAAATTAAAATATGCTCAAAAAATTTTATTTAATCCAGTTGCCCCGTGTTATAAGCTTTTTGTTTTGTTTGTTATTAATTTCATTTTTTAAAAAAAAAATGTTTTTGTTGCAAAAATGTCCCGTGCGTCACGCGAAAATCGCCCTTAATTATATTTTTTCTGAATAAATTTGTGTTTTCTGCAACTCAAATTTCTTGCCTAAAAGCAGTTTAACTCGAAGAACTGTCAACCCCAAAACACTTCAACTTCGCTGTTGCGTTTTTGTTAGTTGACAGTTCTTCTCGTTAAGTTGCTAGGCAATAAATTTTTGTCAGAAAAACCCAAATTTATTCAAAAAATACAATTCTCTCGTGTAATAATAAGTGAGAAAATTTGCGTGTATGTCCGAAGTAAACTTAAACAAGTACTCGACCGATTTTGAAAATTTCTTCACTGTTAGACAACTAAACTATTACAGATAAACACAGACTATGAAAATAAACTATTCAACCGATTCTGAAAATTTTTTTACTGTTAGAAAGTTAAACCGTTCCAAATTCGCATTGGCTATGTTGTATTATCCGCCAGAGTCCTGGGAACCCCAAAAGTTCCAAAATTAAATACCTAACCGATTTTAAAATTTTTTTTTACTATTAGAAAGCTAACCAATTCTAGGCTGGCATGACATAGGCTATATTAAGTTAGGTTGCCTAGGATTCTGGAGAAACTTTTTCTTAGATACTATTGAATTTTATAAGAGAAGTTAACATGAAATCATTCCGTCCGTCAAGGTTTTAGAGACTCAAAAAGAGCTTAAAATAAACAGCTAGACAGAACTTGGGTAGTAAGATAATAGTGATTGATTATGGACCACTGAGTAGTAAGATTACAGAGATTATGGGCTACTGAGTAGTAAGGTCATAGTGATTATGGACTACTGGGTAGAAAGATCATAGTGATTATGGACCACTGGGTAGTAAGGTCATAGTGATTATGGACTACTGGGTAGTAAGGTCACAGTGATTATGGACTACTGGGTAGTAAAGTTATTTATAGTGATTAAGGATCACTAAAATCATGAAATAAATTTTGATTATTTATAACGTTTGAGCGAATTTATGTTTTCAGTTGGGATTTTTTTATTTTATTTTAATTTAATTTAAAAAAAAAAAAAGATTACTTCGGGCCACATCTCTATTTTAGAGTTGTTGAGTGGGCGAAGCCAATCACTTAAATAACATTTCATACAAAATTTCGGAATATTTGATTTAAAAGTAATTGAACCCATAATTCAAATATTTTTCACAAATGAAACCATGGGCCATAGCTATAAAATATGTATAAGTTGTAAATAATTTGTAGGAAATTATAAAAAACACCAAAATACCTGTATTTGTTCCCAAACTTGAAGAAGTTTGTTTCTGGGCTTCTTCGCGTTCAATGAAGAATTAAAAGGGTCATAGATAGATATTTTCACAGCCTTTCAGACTCACTTCCGGGAAGGAATACTGATTTTGGAAAAACGCTGGACCAAGTGTGTTGAAGTCAAGGGAGATTATATCGAAAAATAAAATCATTTTTTAAATGAAAATTGCAGTCTTTCATTGTCAGGCCGAGAATTTTTCACCTTACCCTCGTATACAGATCCAAATTCCAACGATTAAAAAAGTTAAAATTGTTTCACTAAAATTATTATAATTCCAATAAAAAAAAATTATATATTTTTCTACATCTGTTGCAGAATACGTTCATTATGTATCCATTAATTGTTAAGAAAGTTATCATTATTCAAAGGTGTGAAGAAATGACCATTACTCAATATCTTTCAACCAATGAAATCTCCGTATTTACCATTATTTATTGGGTTGCAGTTGTCTTACGAATTTTTTCGTATATGTTGCATAGTAACGTATACTAAACAAAGCTATTTGTATTTTATTTTGATCGTTTCCATAGATGGACATTTAATGGAATTAGAAATAGATTAAGTATTAAATTCTATTAATTTTATGCGTAAACTATAAAATTTTCAAATCTTATTAAAGGTTTTACTATCATCATTTTCATTTTTAACACATCTCAGACTGTAAGATTAATGTATCCACATAATTTTAAAATATTTTCTATGCTACGTCACACGACACGTGACATTTATGACAGATTCTTCCTAAAACTTAATATGAATTTAAATGGGACGATTTAGGCAATACAAACATATAGGTAATAAAGATACAAATATATTTCCAACAAACACCAATTTGGAAAACGTAATTTTAAAGAAAATGTATTAAAATTTTGAAAACCGCATATTTTCTTGGTGACACGAACGGCCTTCCAAATCTGCTTAACTCAAGAACTTTTAAAAATTAAGCAAACAAAAAAGAAATCCAAATTTATAGAATGTCCTCTCCGACACATCGTTTCCACCTTATGTATAACAATCCACCTTGGAACTTAAGCTATTCTAAAAATTTAACAACAGCTGTAGACATTAATATGTATACATTCATTTTTAGGGTACCGAAGAAATAAATTTTCAACCTTTAGAAATTCGTCATGTCTGTCTAAGTGTCTATTCATCTGTCAAACCCTTCCCACCTCTTTCGGACTATGAAAATGAAATTTTGAATGTATGTACATGCTACAGGTGTAGGCCTTAATTAAACAAAAACAAATTTCTTGATATCTTGGGGCACTTTGCCGGATGTGAAAAATGGCTAGACATTTTTTTCACGTACCACATTGTGTTGTATATCATTAGAGAGAGCTCTTAAAATGAAGTTAGAGTTCAACCATTCTTTTGTTATGGATATGACATTTTCACGCACTTTATACGCCTTCTCATAAGAAAAATAAATGAAAGTTATTTTTTTCTTATAAATTTTCAATACTAAGCAGATAGACAAATGTATACACAATATTTTTATACTGAATATAAAATACATAACATTATTAGTTTTAATGCTAGAGCTAATAAAGTTGGTGTTACGGACGTGACGTGAAAAGCACTTATTTCGATAATTTCGAGTAATTTCGATCGGTAACTTTAAAGGTTCCAAAGGTCAAGAAAGTAAATCTGAAACCCTAAATTCTGAAAAAATTACAGGTGATATTCCTTTATAAGAGCTTTCAATTAAAACTAAATCAGAAAATTTTGCTCCATAAAGGTATTCGGCAGTCAAATTTTACATTTTTGTTGTAATTTAAATACGTACAATAACTGTCATCAAACTGCTCAAATTGGCGCAGTAGAATAATGCTGGAGAACTAAGGTACCTGTGTTTATTTAATTTTTTTATTTCCAATTCGCCATCTGCGTTTTAAACACCCATTGAATTAGGGTGCATCAGTGATTAAAGTTCTTCACAACTTTCGGGGTAAAATATAACGCACTGAAGTACATTTTATAAAAATTAATAGATAAAGTTAGTCGACAATGTTACTTACATGTATCTTACCTGATAGTCAATTACGAGATAATTCACTCTTTAGCTTAAACGCCCTACATTTTATTTCAAAAGCTATAAGTTATAGTTATGAGGTACAGTTCAGTATTCGCCTGAAGATGATTTAATCAATCGAAAATTAGTTTGTGAAAAATAATATTTTTCTATATTTAAGTGAAAATTTGACAAAATTAAAATTTTTTTCACTAATTCTATAAAAAAAAACTCTAGCCACTGAGGAACCCTAGTTTGATGCGTGTCTAACACGCCCTTGGCGAATTTTTGTATATATCAAAACTGTATTATAAATCAAATTTTATTTTCGAAAATAATTTATTCAAGATTAGAATATATAATTATATAATCATCTACTTACAGTGTAGATTTAACGCATGTTTGCATAATAATTTATTTATTTATCTATATCAAAGTATGCCGTGGAAAATATTCACTAAGTACATACATAACAGTAGATCAAAACAGCCTAGCTCTAGCTATAAGTATATTATAGAGCCAAATGTTTGAGCTATAGGCTCAAATACTATTTATTATATTGTATTATATACATACATACATATAAATGAAGATACATATCAAAAAAATACCAGGTGAACCACTTATTGAGACCATAGTTAACTTTCTGATAACGCGAATGATTCGTATCGTGTTATATGAAAACTGCATTAGGTTTTTGCAACTGCAACTTCGGAATTAGTAAAAACAATTTTTTTGCCACGCTATCGTATCGCTAAAATCACGTACCGCGTTCTATCGAAACCACAATATAAGAAACAGAATCAGTGTAAATTAGAAATTTGAAAGACAAAAGGCTGGAAATATATGCAGAAACTGTATGCTGCAGAAATCGTATTGTAAGAGTTAAGCCCGCTACGGACTGAGAGATATAATATATAGGGGAGAGTCTCCTATATTGGACCGGCTCCTAAATTGGACCGCGTCAGTTTTAAGCAATTAAAAGACAGTTAGAACCATCTAACAATATAAATATTAAACAACATTCGAATTTATTTCTTAGTACGAATTAGGTCAAGTAAGCAGTCTTTGAAAACTCGCAAATTTATGAAAAATTGTTTAAGCCAATGTTAAATTTTCATTACTCACCGTTCGACCAAACACTTAACAGGTAGGTATAACTTTTTCTTTTTATATTTATATTTTATCTATGTCATATGTAATCTATTATAACGACATAATCTTAAAAATATATACATGGATTAGATGTAGATAACGGTTTTTGTAGAAAAACATTATTAAGAACAAATCGGTCCAATTTAAGATACTAGTTTCCTAAATTGGACCAAATGACATAATTTTTTTTATCCAAGGTAGGGTCTTTTTAAAATTCAACTAGAGACGAATTAATGTTTTCGTTTTAAAGCACAAAGATTCATTAATCAGACAACCAAAAATAATGGCTCTATCTTAATTGGTTTCCTTGTTGCAAACAAAAATGGCAAAAGTGGTTCAATATAGGAGACTCTCCCCTATATATATATATATATATATATATATATATATATATATATATATATATATATATATATATATATATATGTATATGTATATATATATCATATATATTTCTAAAAATATCGCTGAACATAACATAAAGTATACTGTTGCGGACTGAAGCCATAATATATATTTATATGTAAGCGATATATTTATATATATATATATATATATATATATATATATATATATATATATATATATATATATATATATATATATATACTGTGTGTTTTTTTGAGAGTTGCCATTTTTATTACAGCCAAACCGTTGATTTAATCGAAAAATTGAAAATTGTTCAAATAAGAGTTGCAGATATCGACGGGGGTAACCGATTTCTACAGTCAGGAGCTTTATAGCTCTTATGGTTTTCGAGCTATGGTACAAGCTTATAAATTCTTAATTGAGACGATATATTAATTTTTCGATAAAACTGATCTAGTGCATTAATTAACAACATAAATGAGCAAAAAAATTTATTTACTCAAGTTTAGTTTTTAATTTTTCTTTAATTTATCAGTTAGGCGGTAAAAATACGCATACGTACATGAGGCTACTTCAACCGATAGTGTTCTGTTTGGTTACATTTCCATTACATCCAAGAAAAGAACCTTTTCCAGTACCATTTCTACTATACAAATTTGGTTCTAACAAAAATGGCAACTCTCAAAAAACTCACATGGTATATATATATATATATATATATATATATATATATATATATATATATATATATATATATATATATATTACAACTTCGTCTATGAGTGATTTTTTAAAATACATCTTAACTCCTCTTACGTTACTGCTCTCCGCAACGCTCTTCAATGTTTACTTCCTTCTATTTAAACGTTTGTTTACAAAAAAGCTTTTTTTTAAATTCATTATTGTATTTGTTAAAATTTGATTTAAATACTTTGTAAAAATACGTATTATGTATGTATATCTGCGCTATAATTAAAAATTTAATAAAATATAAAACATAAAACATAAAAAGAATGGAGAATTTTATAGAATGCGTGCGAAAATTTCCAGGTTTATGGAAAGTTGATTTAGAAGATTATATTATAAAAATAACGAAATTGAAGAGAGTACTTAGAGAAATGCTGCCACTGTATTGTCAAATTCGGCATAAGAATCATCTTCTGATGAGCTATCAAATAAAATTTGCATTTGCAAAACATCCGAAAGATCAGCCATTGTTTCTTCTGATTGCTATGACTCAAATAATATAATAATAAATACTATTCGTCTGCAACCATCATAATATAATATTATATTATATCTTACTTCTGAACTATAATATATGTTATATTATCGCTCTCAGTTCGTAGCGGGCTTTACGCGTTGAGAACTGTCACCGCTGTTGGTTCCGTGTTCTATCAAAACCACCTTTTGAAAATACCGTATTTACATAAAGGTTGGTTTTGATATACAGACAGTGTATATTTTAATATCAAATTCAGTACTTCTTTTTAAAAAAAAAAAAAATAGCTAGTTTACCAATCGCTACGAAGAAATACCCGCATTTTTATTATTGACTTCGCACGCTCATGAAAACCGCGACTCGTGCAATAAAGTTCTGTCTATAGAATATATTTATGTAACTCATAATTGATTATAAAATCGTCACAGAAGTTTTCACTTCGGTCGTATCGTCTTAATCACATTCACAAAGAGACAAGTGGGAATTTTTTTGATTCTTCGAACCGATAAACAGTTACGTCCGAATTGTTTCTGGCTACTTCCGAGAATAACACTCCTAAGGAAATTTCGAAAAGTTTCTAGAAGCCAACTTTAAACATTTATCTTTGCTGTTTTTTTGACTTTTAACGTTGAATCGATAATCGCAATCTCTCACATTTATGCGATATAGTTTTAAAAAGGACTAAAAAATAGGCACCCAGTTTGACAAATATAGTACACAATGATGTGGCATTTGATAATCCTGTTTGATACTATGTATTTGAAGTGATTACATATTCCAACTGAAACTCCACCCTTCCTTCAACAGTCAATTCATAAATAAATTCCCCATCTATATATATATATATATATATATATATATATATATATATATATATATATATATATATATATATCCCGCTAGATATACTGTATAAATATGTTTGTACAGTATACATACATCGTATACATGTGTGTGTTTGTGGAATGTTGTGGAAAAGAAAACTTTATATCACCTCTACATCGTGTGTAAATATGGTAAAATATCATAACTATACAATACATATTATAATCTCTACCTAAAAAGTGTGTAAATAAAAGTATTGAACTTAGGTATGCTAAAGTTACTATAGGCTAACAAGTGAAATTGGTAAAAGCGATTTTACGCAATGGTTCTTACTTTTAGAAAAAATCTAGTCCAAAATTTATTAACTAACCAATTATGACCATACGTGAATTACACAGTCTTAATATCGTTGGGAGATTTAAAAATTCCAGAATGCATCCTTCTAGTCTTTAAAAAAATTTTTCCTATACTTCTTGCGAATTTGGGAATGGTTTCCACCTCTTAGACGGGTACGGGCAAAGCAGTTGAGAGCTGTTCTGCGCAGTACACTGTGACTAAGAAAAGTTTGAAATCGTGACACCTTTGAATTATAGAGAGTTTCGAATTATCGCAGGTTTGAATTAACGAGAGTCTACTGTACATACATAAATATACTTACGAGCATATATAAATTTTAGTGAATGTCATTTTCGACTTGTAGGAACTTCAAAACAAATTTCTATCATAGCCTCGGACTCAAGTCGCACCATGACAGTGGCTGTAATAGTTGTTATGCTAAAAACGTTATGCGTGGTGAGAGCGCAGGGAAAACACAAAGTTATCTATAAAATACGTTGTAAGTGTAAGAAGATAAGTGTTAAGAAGACTTATTGAAGATATACTTACACGCACATATTTTAAAAAATACTGTACTGGTTTCGAAACATGAATATACTGAAAATTTTGTTTTAATTTTGGGACCAATGCAATAACTTCCATGTGCAAGAAAGTTAGTAGGTATTAAAATTAGATTACATAAAAATTTTTGATTTGAAAAATTGATCAAACTTTAACGCTCATGACGCAATTTTATTTATTTTAATATGTTCAATATCTTCCTTTACAATTTGTACATAGACCAACATAACTGTGGATCCGTTTGAAATAAAATTTACATTTTATACTGTGGAAAATTCATAAAAAAAAATATCGGAATTGCCGAATGTTCCTTCTTGTTTTTTTTTTTTTTGGTTTATGGCTTGATAATAAATAATTAACAACTTTCGAATATATTCAGTATAATAAATTAAATAGAAGGAACACAATATAAATCTATAATGTTTTCTCATAAATAATTTTTTAAATTTTACGGTGTACATTTTTATTATTTACGATTCGATTTTATGTACAATTTTCATTGTTAATTTATTGAATTTTTATTAATGAAAAATTAATTATATACAAATGTATATATTATATATTAGGGTGAATGCGGGAGAGATGGCGCACATTTGGAAAACACTTGATAATTCTTATTCTTAAAGTATGCATTTAATTGATTTGAAATTTGGTACACAATAAATGTAAACATTGTTCTTTAAAATTATTTATAAATAATTTTAAATTTTGAGTCACAAAGGATCCATAATTAACATTTTTTTAGAGCCTGCAAAGCGGTGTCTCTCCCACACCTATGGGAGAGATGCCGCATCAAAGAAGGAGAGACGCCGCATAGTTCATATTAAAAATTTTGCATTTTACACACATCTCCATACATGATGCATGCCATATGTAACCATTTTTGGCACTTTATATATCTTAACCAGTGTCTTTTTTTTGTTTCTGAGTACTTTTCAAAACATTCAATACACAGGCAGTCATCATTATTTTCGTTATCTTCACTAATATGAAAGCTCTTCCTGATCTATTAATGGATGTTTTATATTTACATGGCATAATTTACAGTCCAAAAAGAAAAATTGCATAATTAAGGTATAAGTCTGTTTTTAATATGTAATATGATGCGGCATCTCTCCTTTTTGTTGGGATAGATGCCGCATGTTGCTACAGCAAGCATAGTGCGGAATTCTAACCTAAAATTTTTTACAGTACTTTTAAAATATACCTAAATTAATAAAAAAACTCATTTTCATTAAAACAATGAAATATACATTCTTAAATTCTAATGATCACTTATTAATTTTTAGGAGTTGTTCCACCGTGGTTGGGTAATTTAATTAAAGTTTATATACATTAAAATTATATCGTTACAATATATTTCGCTCATTTGAAGAGCTCATCAGGTACATGGTAATTATGACTAGTTAAGTGTTATTTCTTATTAGTTAAATTGGTTAAAATGTATATTTTTATAAACGTTCTTATTGATTATGTACATTTTTGTAAAAAAGACGATATTTTTTTATAATATATCTTTGTCATGTATTACATTCAACTGAATTAATAAAATGAAAATGGTTCATATCCATGTGGTTTGATTATGATGTTTGTTTCAAAACCTTATTAATGCCTGTTTTATTTGTAATTTTTTATGTTTGGTATCTGATGTTGTTTGATATTGTATTTATTTTTTCCTTTATCATATTGCTGACTTCACATGTACATATTACTTTGATTTAACATTTTATCTTTTTTTATTAATTTTTTTTATATATTATAATATAATTGTGTGGTTCGTTTAATTTCTTTTCTTTTAATTATTGTGTATTATTGAATTTAAGATGTGATTTTTGTAATATAACGAACTATTTTTGTTAAATCATTATTATACTACTGTCAGTTGTGTAATGATATAATGAAATAGTTCGTTATATTACAAAAATCACATCTTAAATTCAATAATACACAATAATTAAAAGAAAAGAAATTAAACGAACCACACAATTATATTATAATATAAAAAAAATTAATAAAAAAAGATAAAATGTTAAATCAAAGTAATATGTACATGTGAAGTCAGCAATATGATAAAGGAAAAAATAAATACAATATCAAACAACATCAGATACCAAACATAAAAAATTACAAATAAAACAGGCATTAATAAGGTTTTGAAACAAACATCATAATCAAACCACATGGATATGAACCATTTTCATTTTATTAATTCAGTTGAATGTAATACATGACAAAGATATATTATAAAAAAATATCGTCTTTTTTACAAAAATGTACATAATCAATAAGAACGTTTATAAAAATATACATTTTAACCAATTTAACTAATAAGAAATAACACTTAACTAGTCATAATTACCATGTACCTGATGAGCTCTTCAAATGAGCGAAATATATTGTAACGATATAATTTTAATGTATATAAACTTTAATTAAATTACCCAACCACGGTGGAACAACTCCTAAAAATTAATAAGTGAACTTTACACAAAAATCCACC
This sequence comes from Brachynemurus nebulosus, assembly GCA_035578155.1. Taxonomy (NCBI): domain Eukaryota; kingdom Metazoa; phylum Arthropoda; class Insecta; order Neuroptera; family Myrmeleontidae; genus Brachynemurus; species Brachynemurus nebulosus. Next base: position 171,215,432 of record JAPWDM010000001.1, read on the forward strand.
AAACAAACACTAGATAAATTCTAATGAATTAAATGCTTGATATAATATTATGTTAAAAAACTTACTTTTCAATAATAAAATGTTGGATAATTACTAAACTAATGCACTGATCATATAGGTATATTCCTGTTTCGCCTGTTCTCGTTTCGCCTGAAATTCAAATTTGGTACGCTTTGGTTGCGTTTTGCCTGGCCACATGTTCGACTGAAGTAAATAGTTGTGATTCGCCTGATCTACTAGGTAAATAAAAGAATAAGACAGGTTCAAGAAATCTACTTAAAAAATGAAATAACAGTAGGAAGATGTTTAGAAAAAATAGCTTATACTGTCAATCTTAAGATAAATTAATTTTATTAGTTGAAATTAATTTTTTTTAAATTAACGAAACGTAAAGCGCATAAACTTTTAACTACACCAGTAGTTTTTGCACCTATCAAAAATTACTGCCAATCCTAAGTCTGGAAAAAGTAGAAAGGAAAGTTGCTACATTTTCTTACTTCGAATTTTCCTTAAAATCTCTCATGGTGTTATTTTAACATTATAATAAAATAGGGCATCCATCGTCCAATCTATGGTCAGGCAAAACGATACCACAATTTGAATCGTCAGGCGAATCGAGAAATTTTAATTGGTCAGGCGAAACGGGGACAGGCGAATCAGGCATAAATCATCATAAATGTAACCATATACAGCTTAAATAAATAACTTATTTTAAACATATAATCCATTAATAGCGCTCTCTATCAATCAACAGGCAAACTATGGCTACTGCGGCGTCTCTCCCGACGCCGCATCTCTCCCGTACTTACCCTACGTAGATGAAAAATACTTTTTGAAGTATATACGGGATCGTTGAGGAAAAAGGTAGTATTTAGAATGAGATTAGAGCAAGAACAGGACAGAACAAAATACTTCCGTAAAACTAGACTACTTTGCTCTTAGGAGGAAGAGTGTAACTTTGCACCATAGATGAAAAAACGCCGTGAGCAGCGGGGCCCCATCACGGTAGTCGAATTTTCCCCTTCATCTTCGGTATTGAATGTCTACAAGCGAAATGTGATTGAAAGTCTACAACCGAATTGTCATTTTGTTGGTTTCAAAACTGGTGATGAGTGTTCGGCTGATCGAGGCTTTAAAAAAAGGTTTTAAGTATTTAAGGGCTGTATCTCAGTAAATTTCAATTTTGTGCCGAAAACAGGTAGCAGAAAAAAAGCCAACACAATTCGTACGAGGACATTCCTGCCCATGTTTATCCGCTAATTGCCTTTATGTTTTAGTTTTAAAAATTAAAAAAGGACCTTAAATAGTAAACTGGAAGGCCTTTATAAAGATATTTTTTCTTTCCAAAAAAATCCAAAATTTCTATTTTATAAATACTAAAAATCCAAAATTCCTAATTTATAAATAAACAGTGACTTTAATAACATTTTTAAATTACTTAATATGTACAGTTGAATTTTTATATTTAGACAATGACGTAATAAATTAGCACAACCCTTCAGAGTCACGTCATATGGATTTTAAGCCAATAATTGAATACAAAATTTTTAATACTCCTTCAAAAATTCCGTCTCGATTCAACATTACGAATTAGAAAAAGATAATATAATAATTTAATCCAACATAATTTAAAAAAAAAAAAAAACAATTGAAATATGAATGATAACAATATAAATAACTTACAATATAAAGATGCGACTTACGTCGTTACCTATTTTTAATAACACTCTAGAAGAAGACGTAATTATAATGAGTTGTCTGCCAAAAGTTGCTCTTAATAAGATTTTCAATTATTTTGAATATTGGACAGTAACGCTCAACGTAATGGTAAACTATTAATTAAATTTTACTGTGCAAGTGGATCAAATAGTTATGAATTATAGTTATTTAATCACAAACAAATCAACCAAACTTTCCAATCTTATCTAAATTGTTTTTTATCAACAACAACTCACTCACATTTTATTTTAAAAATGCTTACTTTTTGAGTTTAGCGTACTTTTTCACTTGACCTAGTAGTGTACTTCTAAGTAGTTTTAGAATTAGTTTATTTAAGGCAATTCAACTATTTTAAAGAATTTCCGAAAGGAAAATTTAGCTGTTACAACAGCTGTTATGAAACTTGACCTCAGGACTATGCTTGAAATTTTTCACCAGAAACCGAAAATAATACCGATTCGCAAACCTTATATATATATATATATATATATATATATATATATATATATATATATATATATATATATAAGGTAAGAGCACCAGTAGCCGTCACTGACCCAATAGCCGTTATCAGTAAAATGATAAATATTAAGATATTATGCAAGCATATATTTGTAACACAGATAAAGCAGACAATTTGTATCACTTCTTGACAGAGTTTCCCTGTCCAATCATACCGAATTCACTACATAGCCAAATACACATTGAAAGATATTACTCAAAATAACAATCATCTAAAACTATTAAACATTGAATCCAAAAAACAAATGAATAATATTTTTTTCTACATTTTGCCCTGGGAGAATAACCCATAGAGCGAGAAACTTAAAAAATTATAAATAAGAATTTATTTTGTTACAACGTCTTCCTTTAAATTACTGAATATTTGTTATTGATGTTGTTATCTTTTTCACTAGAGATATATTGTTAAATGTTATTTAACACTTCTTGATAACACAAGAAGTACATAATTGTTAAATCATTAAGCTAAAATGGTTAGGCCCGGCATACACGTTACGGTATACCGGAGAGGTATACCTGTACAGGTAAACTGCAGCGGTAATTGAAAATCAGTATTTTCTACCTGCGCAGGTATGTATACCGCAGCGTGTATGTGAGTCAAACAACACCTACACAGGTTTGATTTCAATTGTTTATACGCTTTCATAGTAAGCGTCATGAGTAATCATGAGTAAAATCTGTGCAGTTTACCTGTACAGGTATACCTCTCCGGTATACTGTAACGTGTGTGAGCTCGTTGCCTGTACAGTTTACCTGCACAGGTTTATCTGCGCAGGTATACCGTAACGTGTATGCCCGGCCTTACTTGATACTGTATAGGTATTCTTATTTTGTATTTATGAAAAAGCTCAATTGCCAGTCGATGTTCTATACAAATTGTATTTAAACATTAATAAAATGTTGATATGTTGTTTATACAGAAAGTATTAATGAATCGAATAATTGTGCTGAAATGACAATTCCGCCAGTGGCGTAGAATATAGGAGGTGTTAACCTTATTTGTGACAGTAGTTAGAAAATCTTATTTAACATAGTTTAGTATGGTTTACGGTACCTACACATCCTGCCAAGTATGATAAAGATACGTCAAGTACTGGGAAAAAATAGTTACTAAGTTTTTAAATAAAACACTCGTAGCTTAGTAAAGAGCAATTTTATCTAAGTGATTGGGGTTGAATCTTCATATTCTGAGCCCAGGAATCCTCAATTTAAATATTTCCAATTATTAATGAAACACCTATGTATAAATATATATATATATATATATATATATATATATATATATATATATATATATATATATAGGTATATATATATATACAAATTTTGGCGAATCGGCATCATTTTCTGGTGACCTCAAAATAAATTTCTATTATAGTCCCAAGCTCAAGTTTTCCCATGACAGTGGCAGTAGTAGCTGAATTTTTCATTTGGAAGTTCATTAAAACATTTGAATAAAATAATAAAATAAAAATTTAAAATATATTTAGCAGTACACTACCAGCTCAAATGAAAAAGTATAATAAGCTCAAAAAATAAATAATTTTAAAATAAGAACATTACATCAAAACAAGGTATTGAACAATTATTACTAGCTGTACTCGGGACGTCGTTTGCGTGAAGCGTTGTTATAAAATCAGTGAGAAATATATATGATATGTTTAGTATAATATATATAATATATTGGTATCTAAATCGCCAACTATCTACAGTATCAGTACCTACAATTTTCCAAAAACATTCCATGTACAGATACGGTCTCGTTACAATTTTATGATATGTGTATTGTGTATATAGATTAGTAATGCACTGCATTTTAAATATAATCTTATTTATAAGAACTGAAAATGACTCATTTCAAAAATAAAATTTTGTAACATATATAAAAGTTATTATAATTTCTACTATCCTATTTCAATATATTAGATAGTAGATCTTGTGAGAGATAGTTATATTACGAGCTTGTCTGATACATAAATTAATGTGAATGAGTTATTTTCAGTTGTCGTTGTTTTCACTATAAGTAATAAATATATTATGTACTTGGAATTTATTGATTGTTTTTTAAAGGTTTTTTGGATATAAATTTAATATTTTGCGGGTTTTATTGGTCTTATTATATCATACGCATCTGTTTAATCATAAGTTTAACCTTTCGCGTATTATAAAATTTATAAATAATTAGTCTCTTTGTCAAAACCACTAGAATAATATGAACATGCCATATTTAAGTTTGTGGGCTTTTAATATCTGGGTTTTAATATATGGGTTACTATAATACTATTATAATTATATAGTAATTAAACTTTATGTCCTTAAAGAATTACGGTCAGATTAACTGTTATTTACGAGATTAAATTTCAGACTTTTTATTAATTGCTATTCATTTTTGTTAGTAGAAGCTCTAATAGCACATTATTTTGCTAACCCGTCAGATGTCAGAAAACTACGGTCCGCGGGCCAGATCTGACCCACCTGCTGTTTTTAATCCGGTTCGCCAATTAATATTTTGTCTTTTTTAACTTTAATAATGTTTTTTGATGGTCAATTTTTTGAATGAATACTTTTAGTAGAAGATAGCTAAATAAATTATTTAAAGTTTAAAGAAATGGGTTAATTCAAATTCTAGAATGATGATACGATCCACTAAAATCACCTGCATGGGGAGTTACATTTGTATTGGAAATGTATACCTCTAATACGAAAAGATATTTTCAAAAACATAAAATAAAGATATAAATTTCCAAACAATTTTATACCAAGCGAAGTCAAGTTTTAGTATTATAAAAAGATTATCTCAAAATTCCATTATGTTATATTTTATTAAATTTTATTAAATTTTTTTAAACTTACAAATAAATATAGTAACCTGACGAAAATTAGGTGCTTTAAATGTCCCTATCATGTTTAATAATTAACCTTTATGTAGTCAAAATTATTTATCTCCCTGGAAATAGCGGGCTGTGGGTCAGAAAACAAATATAAGCTGTTATTGATAAAAAAAATTTAACTACGATTGAAACATTTGGTTAATTTATTTGCAATTAAATAGTTATAATTTTGAACTATTTGTGTGAGCCTTACTGTACTATGCTTCGAAACATTTGAAATCTTCCAGTGGTGTGATTGTTTACGCTAACAAGAAGAGTATATCAAGTACACTGTTCAAATTTTTGTTGAAGAGTTTTGTTATCTAGTGATTGCTATCTAGCGAATATTATCTCGTTTTCGAAAATGCCGAAATCTAAAGTCATTTATGAGGAAATGAATTCCGTGATTTTAAAATTGATAAACTATTTTATTTTAGAATTGCAAAATCGTGGTCCTTTGATTCCTTTAACTGTCGCACAAGAGGTAAATATAAAATTTTTGCAAATATATTAATTTATTAAGTAACACTCATGATTAATTTTAACATTTTAATTAAATACAATATTGCGCGGTTTTAGAGAGTAGCTTTAGCATTAAATTTAAGTATATCTTCAAGTACAAGAGCAGTTCAAGTGGCAAAAAAATCAGCTGAGCCTAAGGAACGCAAAAAAAGAATGTGTCCCAAAACTATCGACTGCGATTCAGTTGTAAAAAATGACATTATGAGGACCATTATTTATGATATGCACCAACATGGTATGTGTCATCATTGTAAATTATCTGGATACTTTTTAGAAATTTCACATAATATTAGATATTAAAATAAAAGTATAACATTTTTCTAAACATCATTTTATAACATCAGAAAGACTGTGGACAAAAAAAAACTGAATAATATAATTATTATAATACTAAAGTTAGTCATAGCACACTTATTAACATCATAACTTAATTGAGTAAGTAATAGCTATTTCAAAATACTTTTCAGTAGAAAATTGTAACTTTGTTCCTTAAATATGTTGAAATTTTATTCTAATTGCTCAATTAAATTTTTAAATTATATAATTAAGTATTTTTATTTACTGAACTAAATTCACCACAGTATAGATCCATTACTGTATAAAATTTTGTGTTGTGCCAAGATCTGCGAAAGATGAAAGTGACGTTAAAATGATTTTCCGGGGCCTTGGTGCCTTGAAGGGCCTAAAATAGAAACAATTCTAAAACTGCTGGTATAGGTACCCATACTAAGTTCTTACGGTGCGGAAATTATCCATGCTAATAAAATATCAAGATAGTTATTTTAGAGTCATTGGGCGAGCAGGGTCAAGTGCTATAAATAATTGATTTTGCACAGAATTTTGGAATATATGATTGAATTGACCTATAAATTTTACCTATAATTCAGATAATTTTATGCGAATGACACCGCGGGTCGCAGCTAGTTAGTATTAATTTAATTTTGTCTGTCTGTCCGTCTTGAAATCTTTTAAACACGCCAGTAATATTAAGTACTAATAAAATTTGATTTTGATAGTATTTAATTGAACTGGCAGTCCTAAGCCTGTGTGAAGTGTGAAGGAAAGATTTTTGAATAAAACAAAAATTATTTTATGAAATTCTACTGAGTGCATTTGAGTCCACACTAGGTAAGCGCCTTTTTAACTCATGCAGTTGTTCCCAGCACTATGGAAGAAAATGATTACATGAGACAAAAGTACACTAATAATTTATATTAATAAAGTAAAATTTTTGCGAAGTAATTTATTTGCTATTATGAGCTGAATTTCCACAAAGTCACGCTCACAATCAAGGCCGTGGACGAGTAAAAAAAGCTCCCTTTATATTCTCCCGGGCTCCCTACCGATAGCTATGAATCCGCTCATAAAGCAAAAGTCCTTTTCCGATGCTGCAACCCCGACTACCCCCTCTTGTTGGGCCTGCAACACAATTCTAGGCATTTTTAGGGAATTACTTCCGTTAAAATAACTAACGATTCATCCTCAAAATTGACACTTTGACTTACAAAATCTTATTTAAAATAAAGATAATAAATAAAGTTGATTATATCAAAATTGTAAATAAATACAGCAGTACAAAAAAGAAATTGAAAATATTTTAACAGTGTACTTTTAAGATACATTATTTATACCAATACCTAGATGCGCATGTCATTTATTAAGAGCAACTTTTGGCAGACAACTCATTATAATTACGTCTTCTTCTGGAGTGTAATTAAAAATAGGTAACAACGTAAGTCGCCTCTTAGTAAATAATTCATATAATTATCATTCATACTTCTATTGTTTTGGTTTAATTAGGTTGGATTAAATTGTTATATTATCTTTTTCTAACTCGTAATATTGAATAGAGAAGAAATTTTTTAAGGAGTGTTAATAATTTTGTATTCAATTATTGGTGTAAAATTCATATGATGTCACTCTGAAGGGTTGAGTTTATTTATTACGTAATTGTCTAAACATATTAATCGGACGATATGTACTTCATTTGTCATAAAAGTAAGTTCACTTTTTTTTAAATTTTTTAAAATTACTATTCGCCTACTTGTATTTAGAATAAACATAATGCTTTTAAAACACATTTAACAATAGCTTTCAATTCCGATGTAAAAATGGGAGAAGTGGGGGGAAAAGTGATGCGGACTCCCTACAAGGTACTAGCTGGATACTAACTGAATACAGGTACAAAATTTCAGCCCTCTAGGTTTCCTTATGAAGTCTCTAGACGTGTTAGAAAACAAGCAAAAAAATTAAGGAAATATTGGCGTAAAAATCGTGGGGGTAAGGGTTAAAAGTTGAAACCTCCAAAAAACAGTGTCTGGCTATTAGCTTAACCTGTACACCAAATTTCAGCCCTCTAGGTTTATTTGGGGAGATTTTGACCCGAACGAAACTGTTAAAAAACAAGAAAAATCATGTTCTTTTGGGTATAAAAATGGTGGGGGCAGGGGTTAAAAGTCGAGACCCCCAAAAGGCACCCCCTTGATACTAACTCAATCCGAATACAAAATTTCAGCCCTCTAGGTTTATTCGGGTGACCTGTGCGAGTGGTACAAACTTCGAAAACGTCGAAAAAGCATGAAATTGTAGTTTAAAAATGAGGGGGGTGGGGGTAAAATATTAAAACGTCCAAAAAGCACAACCTAGGTATGAACTCTACCAACACACCAAATTTCAATCCTCTACGTTAATTCTGGGGGGCTGGGGGCGTGTTAGATCCAGCGAAAATCGTTTTCCACCTCTCTACTCCCTCCAAATCACCCTAGGAAGCTGAATTTTGGATATGTTGTAGATAATTGATCGAAACATTATTTAAAACCTCTTTGGAAAGTTTCTATTGTTTTGTTGCCCCCCACCACCCCCTTAAAGGTCGGGTCCGAAAAAAAATTTGACCCCACTTTGATAGTATTGTTGTGCATCGGAATAAGCCCCACTTACCAAATTTCATCTCTTAACTTCCATAGGGGGGCCCTACACATATTAAAAGGTTGCGGGAAAATATATATATATATATATATATATATATATATATATATATATATATATATATATATATCAGACATCTTTTTTTTTTACATATACGTGTTCTACGGGTCCGAAAACGGATAGCGCCCCTGGTCTCGCCTCTCGCAGCTCTTATCGTATAGACTGTATAAGTCTAATTTTTCGGAGAAAATTCGACTAAAAAGTTTCAATTCCATCTAACCAATAACTAATAATCATTTCCGAATAGTTTTGGTATATTCCGCTAGATAGTACCACCTATCTCAACTTTTATGAGAATGAATACCAAATAAATATAAAATATCCAAACAAATTCACAAAATAAATAGTGTTGCTAATAACTATTGAAATAAATACACGCGGTGCGCCTTGATTAAATATTTGTTTCTTTCTAGTAAGCATAAACAAGTCAAGAAAAAGATACAATCGTTTTGAAATTGGAAATTATAGTTTATTTTTGAAATCAAAATTATTCGTCGGGGAAAATGTCCACAATTACAACTGATAGTATGGAACACTGTTTGCGCAAGTACAACTTGCACCTGACAATTTGTTTGTATAGGGTAGGACTAAAATTAATTTTTATAATCTTTACAGAACACTCAACACGTGGAATTATACCACTAATACCCAGCCAATATATTTTTTTGTTATTCTATTATTAAAATGAATTGTTTTTTGTAAATTAATATCAAAATTACAAAATTATTTTTTTACGAATTGTTCGCAAAATCAAACACGGTAAATAGAATAAAAGTAAATTAAAATTTTTTTTAATATTTAATGTTGATGATATGTATATTCACTTAAATTACATAATACACATTATATTTTTTAAACAAAAAACCGTCTAGGTATAAAAATTTAAAAAAAAAATACATATACAAATAATTAATAAATTTGATCCCCTTTTTGATTTTATAAAATAAAAGCTCGTGCGAAAAATCACATATGAATTTTATTTACAAAAAATAAATAAATAAATAAATAAATAAATAAATAACGAAAAAAAAGCATAAAATATAAAACAACTGAAGCACTAGTGGCTTTGATGTATTAAAAATTTACAAATATTGATATTTTTAAATGAAAATAGGTATTAGTTAAAAGAGTATTGAATTTATAGGCTTCAAAAACAGCATTCCTATTACACCATGCAACAAATTATAAACACTTTTTCACTAGGGTTATGCCAAAAAATAGGGAATTTTCAACCAATTTTTCTACACTAATGCTTCAAAATTCTTCAACTTCATAACAAAGTAACTGTGTTAAAATAACCGTAGACAAAATAACGGTTTTTCTATCACATTCGTCTTCATATCTAATTTTTTGTCTATTGGGAGCTAAAAAAATCCCAATCATATCATGTTTGTATGTAATTAAGAATAAAGAAGAAAATGAATAAGGAGCCCCAGTGAAACCTTAACTGAAATTCCTGATGTCGGCTCCATATTTTTTTAATGGTGCATACGATTTTTATTGGCAGAAATAAGTGAAAAATAGGCGTCGGAGAGGCATCACTAAAACCTCATTTTGAGGCAAATTGGGACTCCTCAAAGGTATCATATCCCTTTTAGTGGCGGAACCAAATTCTTACATAAAAGTCAATTTCTTTTTGAATTTTGTATTTGACAAATCAAATGCATTATTTCTGTGATTAAATAAATATCCTCGGACTTTCATTAATTTGATTTCCAAAATTTTTCCCTATTAATAACCGCTCTGGTTATAATATTCATTATATTTTTTTTCTTTCATTTGTAGAAAAATAAAAAAATGAAATTATTCATATATTAGGAAAAATAGAATTCGAACGGTTTCAACCATCCGTTTCTATGCGAATAATAAATTGCGAATACGTTTTATTAAACGTATACGTTTTTTTTCTAGAAACTACTTTTTTGAAAAAGCGTTTGTAAAATTTGCAAATGATTTCAGGAAACGGGCCCCTGTTGTAATTACAACAGACTTCGTTCGATATTTTATACGTCCCTACGTATACATATATAAAATAATATACCCCCTTCAATAGAATTCTAATTCGAATATTTTAATTAAATTTTCATGACACACAATTCGAGACATCCACAGCCACCTAAGCCGGTCGATATTATTAGTTTTATGTAAATAGACGGTAAATAACAAATTTTATAAAATATGAGTTATGTGGATCGAGACCGGACGAGATCAATGTGTGAAAACATTGATGACATATGAATGAAAAATTGTTTCATATTGTAGCGAAGGTTTGAAATAAATATTTGGAGAAAAAAAGTTGTCGGTTATTCACGCACTAGAGGCATATTCATAAATTACAATCCCCGGAGAGGCAAGTTTTCCGTTTTTTTCGCGTATTTTAAAATAACTTCTAAAGGTACAAAATATGAACGCCCGTGAAATGGAATAGGAAAAGACAAATTATCGTTAAGAGTAAGGAAAATTAACGGTAATAAATAAACAAATACTTTACTTTGCAAAATACCACTTTTATTTTTGAAACTGTGACAATATTGTTTCGAACCGCTAGTTAATTTTCTTGTTTGAAAATGAACTAACGGTTCGAAACAATATTGTCACAGTTTCAAAAATAAAAGTGGTTTTTTTTGCAAAGTAAAGTATTTGTTTATTATTTACAAATATGGAATACCATAAAGTAAAGCTCAAATCTATTAAAATTAACAGTAATTTTAAATTTTAATTAAATTTCTTTTTCACTATTGTCGATCTGACATAATGATATGGGGTGTGTTTGGTTAAGGAATGTTAGAGTTGCGTAAAAAGCTACGCTAGATTACGTGAGGAAAAGAAGGGAGTTAGGATCGAGTTGCATAATTTTTCACAGGCCGAACGAGATATTGAGACAGCCGAAGTTGTAGTCCTGGGGTCGAGGCTTGGAAAGGGGGCCCAGAAAAACTAAACAATATTTTTTTGCTCGTCACGTATTTTTTTGTGGTAAAATTTTTTAAAAATGTGATTTATTTCTGCGGCCCACCATTTTTTCCGCGGCCCTATTTTTGCATTTACATATTTTATTTGGCATAATTACAAAAAGCATGAATGTGACCAGTTTTGGAAACTTTCATTTTAATAAAAGAGCCATATTTGATACGAAATTGATTGTAAATCTATGTAAAGCAGAGGTATTAACTAAGAAAACTGACTCCAATATGACAAAAAATTTAACTACCTATATTTTTTTTAATATTTCTCATTATTTTAGAAAAATACATAACCCTAACTGAATGTTACAATAATTTAAAATGAAAAGTGACTACGTTTTCGTCACAAGAAAAATCGACAATCTGTGGTTAAAATGGCTTTTTTTGGAAAATTGTCCCCTTTTTTTACTATTTCGTTTTTTTTTTTTTTTTTGGACAAGAATACATGTTTCTAGCATTTTAATTTTTGTATTTTTAAATTGGTTGACGTCTAAAGAACAACATGTCAAAAAGTCACCATCCTAAATAAGTGCGCTAATGTCAAAAAAACTCGATGTGGTAAAAAAAGGTACATTTTTCCAAAAAAAAGCCATTCTGACCACAGCTTGTCGATTTTTCTTGTGAAGAAAACGTAACCACTTTTACTTTTAAACTGTTGTAGCGTTAAGTTATTATCCTGTATTTCACAAAAATAATGAGAAATATTGTTTGAGTCCACTTACAAAAATGAATATACTTCCCTGTTTCGGCTACGAAATTAATCCTCGGTACTCGTTTGAACACTAGTTATGTATATTAGCCCAACAAAATATATTTCATACATGACGGAAACCTTGGTAAATAGTACAGAGGACAGAGGTACAATACGTATCTCTCCACTACTGGAATCAGTGTAACCAGTAAGAGATAGAAAATATGTTATATACGTGCACGGTGTTTACTTTGTATTGGCGCGCTAAACTGTGTATGTGTGCGTAATCGAACATAGAGGTTGCAGTCACGTGACCCAACGTGTGATACCACAACGTTATGTGTGGGGGTTCTACAATGCTAACAAGAATCAAATCCATTGTTGTTTGACTGACTTACACTTAGCGACTGCTACTGAGACACTGACTACCTACGACCCTAATGTACACAAAAAGCCACACTGGAGATTTCATGATAGAGATAGTTGCTGTGTCTCCATTACTCCATGGTAAATAGAAAGATACAAATCAAGGATTCATGAAATACTTAAATAACGCTAATATACTAAAAACTTTAAACAGAAACTACTAATTTTCTCAATTCTTTACGTGCTATTTAAATACATAAATTATAAGTTTAAAAAAAAGCCTGTAATAACCAAGATTTGACCATTCTTGCCAAATTTTTTTTTTAATTGTTTTTTTTGTTTTATTTTTATATCATCAATAGGTACGATATTTCTATGGATATTCTGGCCAAGTTTCAATGCCGGCGGCGTAAGTGGCGCTGAACAGCATCGTGCCATTATCAACACATATTTGTCGTTGGGTGGCTCGTGTATAGCAACATTTATCGCCTCGTCACTTGTCAACAACGAGCGACGTTTTCAAATGGCACACGTACAGAATGGAACATTGGCTGGCGGCGTAGCTATTGGTTGTGTTGCCAATCTAATGGTCGAACCGTATGGAGCGCTTCTCATTGGATTTACAGCTGGAACATTTTGCGTTATTGGTTTTCATTATATTCAGGTATGATAAAATAATAATTACTAATTGTCCATAATATAAAGGGGGTGTCTATTTTTTGTGGAATCAGTATTTATATAATTTTTTATATATTTCATTAACTTATTACTCCAACGAAAGAAAAGCTAACAATGCAGTTGTGGGACTTCCCCGTACTGTTTTTGTTTTCTGAAACCTGCTGAAAGAGAGGGATGGGGATCAGTAACAGAGATAAACCCTCAATAAATGCATAATCAAAACTTATTTTTTGATTTTAGGGGTAGATAAATGTGTTTTTAAAGAAAATTCTTGGAAGCAAAGTAACTGTAAATTGAATTTTTTACAAAATTTTTACCCGCAGTCTTTCCTAGAGAGGAAAGTTTGTATTTCATGTCACCTTCACCCTCTGTGATATCATTTTAAAAAAAAAAAAAAAAAAAAAAAAAAAAACGATTGCCGATTGAGAGTAAGCTGCAAGTGCAATACTTACCTTGCTCTAAAAATTTAAAAATTTTTTGTTCCTGATAAGTGGTAATGTTCTAAAAATTCAACATTCTTCCAAGTCACATGACTTATAAAAAAAAATTTTTACCTTAAGGTAATTGGGACGTTTTGCTATACGTCTCAGCTAAATTTCATCGATTTTCATAAACAAAATCTAGATAAAATCAAAAGAAACCAAAATTTTTGATTTTTCCAAAAAGTTTAAAATGGCAACAACTCCTGAACCACTGACCAAAATGTATCAAAATTCTACTCCTTTTAATGACCCATATATAAAATTATTTTAAGGTTGGGCTCCTTTCTCTAGCTTCAGTAGATCTGAAGATATTCATTAATTTAAACGCCAATGTTCATACAAAAAGTCCAGAATATTTCCATCCGTATTTTTAGTTTTCTAGGTCAAACTCCGTTGACATATGCTTAAATTGGTCTGATTACTTTTCCTTCTCATAGCTTAAAAACTTAGCTGTAGCTTCGCTATATAGCCTATACGGGCCGGGAAAGTCATCATTTATTTCTCAGATGGTTACAAAGAAGTTAAAAAAAAAGTCGAAACAATCTGTACTACCGCGATCCCGATATTTGTGTTAAATCAATTTAACAGTATATATTTTTGCAGAATTGTCCGCCAAATATTCTATTATTTGGTTCACAAGTCAACCTAGTACACGATATTCTATATGCAACAATTTTACTAATCCTAAGTATCGTATGTAAAACGGTACCTACGTAATTTTGTAGGCACACCCTGTACACATATGTGCAGATATTAGTTGGATGTTCAATTTTGTTAATAACTAAATAATCCAAATGAATTAATTTATTATTAGCCGATCCATTCAATTTTACTAAAGACTGTACTTTGTATAAATCCGTTCATATATTAAATTGGTATAAAGTAATTTGGTTTGTACAGTGAAATTGCTTAAACATTTAAACGATAATGCATTTTATTCATAGAAACCTCGATTATAACGACTTTCTGATAGTAGCGTTGTAAACCCGATGCTGCTTCAATGAAAGTATATGAATTTTAAATTTACTCAACTACCTATAATAACTCAAATAGCTGAATTTCTATTCTGGAAATTCGCTAACATAACACCAATTTCAGAAATGGCCTAAAATCCTAGTGTAAAAGTAAGATAAATATATTTCTTCAAACACTTGAATTGTAAGTTATCAAGAATAAACTTATCGCAAATTAAAATTTGAAAAATTATATATTTCCTCCTAATAGCTGGGAAAGATTATATTCCAAGTCACTCCAACCCACTATAACACTATTTTGAAAAAAATCGATTACCGTTTAGAAGTAGGCTATGACTCGTACCTTGCAATAAAATTTCAAAATTTTTCAATGGTAATAACAGGGAGAAGATTCTTTGAAAAAAAAGACGAAAAATTAAGAAAATTTTTGTAAGTCAGCTGACTTATGAAAATAATTTTGCCCTTAAAATATGTAACACCTTACGTACAAGTTTCGTCGATTTTCATAAACAAGTTCTGAAGAAAATCGGACAAAATAATTTTCCGATTTTTTCAAAAGAGTTAAATATGGAAATAACTCTAAAATCAAAATGTGTACAAATTTTATTCCTTTTAATGCCCCATTCACAGAACCATTTTTAAACCTGGTTTCGTATTCTAGCCTGGAGATATTCATTGCTTTAGAACAACATACCTATATTAAAGTCCCGAAAATTTCTATCCGGATTTTTGACTTTTCAGGCTTCTCAGGTCCTACCACGTTAAAATCCAATAAAAATCGCGCATGTTCAAATTGGTCTGATTTCGATACTTTCTCTTAAAACTATAGCTTGCTATAGTCTATTTCAGTGATTCTCAAACTTATTGGTCCGCGACCCCCCCCCCCTCTTGCATTTAAAAATTTCAGGAAAACCCCCAATATATGTAGAAATGAGTAGAAAATGCGTAGAAAATCGATATGTAATCTGTAATCAATTGTTTCTACGACTGCCTCAAATAGTTTTTACGACCCCTACTTTGAGAATCGTTGGTCTATACTAGAGATGTCGATTTTAAATCGATTAATCGAAAATCGATTAATCGAAGCTTAAAAAATCGATTCTTTTTTCGATTTTTTTTCATTTGAATCGATTCATGAATCGATTATTAAAAGTAAGAGATCGATAACCGATTTTTTCCAAAAATAACTTCATTTTAATAGTAGTAATTCTACAAAGAAACATGTGTTAAAATGAAACACCAAAAACTCTATTGTTATCACTTTTTACTCGTTATATCAACGAACCCCTCCTGTGGCTCTATATAAGTCAGACTATTAATACAAAGGGAAGAGACCACTTATCTGTGCAAACGACGATCCCTTTCCCACAAAAGCGACTTATTTAGAAAACATTTTTTTGTCAATTTGTTTGAAATTTTTGAATAAACTTGGTTTAATTCGTGGTATTCGTCCTACATATTCAATTGCCTTATTTTTTATAATTATAATTGAAAAGTTAACTCATTCATCGCCTTTACAAATATAATGTAAGGCGTTTTTACACGATATTACCGATATTACCTATATACTATCAAGTAAGTCCCTTAAACAAAAATTATCAGCTAATTTTATTAAACTATTCAAAATTTCGACTTTTTCGATCGATCTCATAGAATCGATTTTTTTTTAGCCGATTTTCTTTTTGAATCTATTTTTTTTTTTATTGTTTAGATGCGCCACAGCTAAGGTGATATGCATCGTAATCGATTTTTTTGATTTCGATTTAAATCGATCCAAAAATCGATTTTTTTTTTGGAGAATCGACATCTCTAGTCTTTACTGTATAGTGTAGGGACGGGAGGGTTGGGGTATGGGGGATTCCCCAAACCCCCACCTAACTTCATCCATGGGAACAAACAAATTTTTGAAGTATTACCAAATTCAACATTGAACTAAACAGGTTCAACTATAATTAATTCAAATACACTGTACTACCGACTTTATGCAAAATATTTAGATCCTTGAATAGGTGTACATATTTGCCTTTAAATAGTATATATTGTGTAGATATTTCCAATCGAAATAAATAAAAGCTATTATTTTGTTATTTAACATTTCTGAGAACTTAGAATGTCTGTTTTTTCCCCCACCCGTCGATTTTCATTGTTCCAATATTTTAATTAAATCAACAAAAATTCAAATCAATCATTTTCATTGTTTTCCGAATCTTTTATTATTTGTTTCCCCATGAACACCTATACCCTAGCCAACTGGCCCACTCACCTTTTTACCAACAAGCGTGTTTGACTACGATAAAATTACACTTCACATACCACTCCATAACATTATTACGTAAAATAATTTGCTTATTGGCTTTATTGTGTCTAAATTAAATGTAAATTAATAATGCTTTTAATAGAACTGATTATTATTAAAAACCGAAACAATTGAATTCGTATATAAAAGTATAAAACAAAGAAATTTTATTCCATTTGTCCGATTCGGAACTATTCATTATTCTAAATTTAAATTCTGATACTGTAAATGTTGTGAATTAAAAAATATAAAGAAACGAGGCCCCTTTTATTTTTTCCTTTAAAATTATTATTATAGTCCCATAAATGTTGTAGAAATGAAACTACAAAGCTCGGAATTTTTGATGGTCCTGCGCCACTGATTGATTTCGCAAAATTAAAATGGTCTAAAAAAAGGGTCAAAGATTTTTTCCTAAAAAGAAAACCTATTGGTAACCCACTTCAATAATAAGACCAGCCGTGCACTAGCAATTTTTTTATGACGTCTAAAAGCAACTTTTAAATCACCGAGTATAAAACGTATTGTTTTGTATTGAACCCAGCGCACTGGTGATTTTTAAATTGAGGCAACTAAAAAATTACATCATGTTCCATTTTATGAATGAGAGAAAACTGTTGCCGATGATAATGGAACATGCATGTTCAGGTTAGTTGGAGCGCACTGGTGACTATTTAGTTGCTTATAACTATTTATTATGACAAATTTTTATTCATTTTTGTGAAATTGAATCATGGCGTTGAATGTTGAAGATTTTATTAGTGAGATCGAGAAGTGACCAGCAATATATAATACAAAATTAACAATACACCAACACCTCACTTTGCGTCGTTTCGTTTTGTGTTTTTTCGAAGTTGCGTCGCTGCTGAATTAGTACTAATTTTCACTGTGCATCGTTAGATTTTCGAAGTTGCGTTGTTTTGGGTTCAAGTCTTTAATTTTTTTTTTTTTTTGAAATTTGCTATAGAAAATCATAATTCACTTTGCGTTGTTTCAATTCGCGTCGTGTCTTTTTGGAACGTAACCACGACGCAAATTGAGGTACTCTGATAAAAATTTTAAAAAAAATTATAGGTTGAATTAGATATGAAAAAAATTTGTTGAGAATTGGGATGAACTTAATATTGCAAATTATCAAAAATTTTGACAATTAGTTATAAAATAATTAAAAAATTTATTTTTATCTTCCCTTTAATTTTGAAATAATTTATAAAATTGACCGTTAAGAAGCCTCTGGCTCACTAATGGATGAATCCACAATCGTTTGCGTTTTTGTTTCTTTTTCCATAATTTCAGAGCGCAAACACATGCAATTACTATGAGCAACTATTTAGTCAACTAGTGCGCGCTTGTAAAAACGAAAAGGCAACTTTTAAGTGATTAAACTATTCAGTTGCCTGTTGCAAAAGTTGCTAGTGCGCGGCTGGCCTAATAGAAGTATTGTTATAATTAACACAGATGAGACATCAAGCCTACATACAAAAAAGTGTGATCCGAAAGTTGCAATAAGTAGCAATTTATACTGCTTACCAATTAGTCGTCCATCGGCTCTTCAAGCGTACACATTCATTGTTAAGTCGTGGCCACAGTGGTGGCTGTTCATTGTTACATCATTAGTAGCAGGTACATGCGTATGGTTGTACGAGTATACGTATCCATTCCCACCTTGGACGACTCGCTACATACATACAGAGTATTACACACACAAACATCCATTACCTTACACATACCAACACAAACTCTAAATACGAATATAACCTCCCACCTCTCTGCCAAGTCTGATGACGTAAAATTCTGATTACAGTCGGAATACTAACTATCATAATAGTAGTTTAGCCCCTTGACTAGTAACAATAATAGTAATTTTCATAGAAATTAAGCCTCGCGTTTCCGATAATTTTCATGCTTATTTACGATCATTTTGAGTCATATCTCAATATCTGATACAAAAAAGCAAAATTTTTTAAAAAGTTATTATTTTGTTATAAGAAATTTATCTCAAGGCGTCGTAAACCACCTTTATACCAAGCTCTATTTTTAATGGGAATAGTCATAAATCTCATAAACATATCAAAATCGGAGGATATACCATAGGCCGTTTCCTTGTCAAAGATTATTTATATAATTTTTGATATTTAATTTCAAAGTATATTAAAATTTTATAAAGTTTCTTTTTACAATTAGTTCTCTAACGTTGTCATTTTAACTAAAATTTCTGGAGGCTGGTTATCATTCTGCAATAAATTTAAATATATAAATTTTTGAACTAAGTACGTCTTAAAACTTTTTCCTTTCATCTAAAAGCTTGAAAATTGAATAATATTCAAAAATGATTTTAGAAAATAATATTTTTATTTTTTCTTTCTAAATACATATAAAGGGTATAAGGGAAGAACTTGATTACTTCAGTTTTTTCCATTTTCAGTTTTTTATTCACTTATGCATGTGTTAGTACAATTTTTAAAAAAAAAATTCACCAAAATTAGGGTTCCGTAATCACTTTAAAGAAAATTATGAGAATGACAAACCAACTATAAGTATTCAAATTTCTTATATTTTATTCCAAAAATTCCAACTCTAGCCACTAACTATACCAAACCTTAACTTAATACGTGTCCAGCTTGCACATAACAAATTTTTTACATTATTCTATTTACCTAAGGTACGTAAGGGTAATATGGCCACCATGGCCACCTTAAGGTTTGAAGCATTATAATTATCTGAAAACAAATAAAAGAGGGAAATAAATAATACCCCATTATTCTACGATTAATGGTTTATTAATGTTATAATAAATTAGGAAGATTCAGTTTTTAATTTTTAGAAATTTTTGGTTTTTTAAAAAATGTGCAAAATGGACATATTTCCGTACATAGGTGAAAATATGGCCAACTCTAGCCACATCAATATTATGTAAAATTTTAAGAAAATCAGCAGATTTATTTAAATAATTTAATGAAATAATTCTTTTAACAATATTATTAAAGAAAAATACTCAGTAAATTATTATTAATCTTCGCAACTTGGGCATATGAGATCATCTTTATCTTCAGAAGTCAGACCAGGTATATCCACATCAGATTTTGGACCAAGTTTATCCACATCAGATTTGGGACCAGGTTTATCCACATCAGATTCTTTCAACTGAAACATTTGTTTTATTACCTCCTGGACCACAGTGTCCATATTAGCAGGTTAGAATCTGTTGTTAAAAAATCCACTGTATCAAAAAAATATCCGTGTTTCATAAAAAAATACTTTCCATATCAGAACTAGAATTAAAAATGCAACGTACTTACCTTTATTTCAATGCCACAATTATTTAACATAAAGTTTACGTGCTGAATCTCTTTGAAGTAAAATTTATAAACAGGTATATAACCTCACACGCGAATAACGTTTTCTCTTTTTAAAAATCCCACAGACGACATACAGCGACCCTGCCTTGTAGAGTGATATTGCTTACTGTTCAGTTGAGACTAACAGTGTTATCTATAATTAGTTCCTCGTAGTTTCGGAGTTATAAGAAAGTAGCCATATTAACTGACTGACCATATTACCCTTACGTACCTTATACGTACCTTAGTGTTCCGTGGTTATGACTACGGAACACTAAAATGTCGTATGTTAGTAAAATAATTAGTAATGGTTATTAAATTCTTTTTCGTTCTCCTCATACGTAGTTTTTTTCCTTAATCAGTAATCAAGCAAATTTGTTCTTTTTCTACCCAAGAATTATGTACATACTGAATCTACGTAAATCAAAAACTTAAATTTACCAGATTCTAAAATTTAGATCTACGTTGATCAACCATGGATAAATCCAATTCATTGTTTGATAATAATCACATTGATCGAAACAAGTCGTAAGAGCTTCCAAAATGATGTGTTTTGCAAAGTAAAAGTGTTTATTATTTATTAATAGTGGAAAATTAGTTTAAAAATTTCTTTTCTCTTTTTCCAGCCATGGTTATTTGAAAAAATACAGTTACACGATACTTGTGGCGTCAATAATCTACATGGTATACCTGGTATATTAGCCGGCTTAGTGGGTATACTTATGGCAGCCATTGCCAATGAAGAAACTTATGATGATGCACAAATGTACAGTATATACCCAGCAAGAGCATCCGTTCAAAATACGATTTCAGATACTACGGCAAGCGATCCAACAGTGCAAATAACTGAAAATCAGAATGGATTAGGACGAACTGCATCAGAACAAGCTTTGTACCAATTAATTGCACTAGGTGTCACCCTTGGAATTGCTATCATTAGTGGTTTTATTTCAGGTACTTAATGTGGGTTTTGTTATAAGCAGGGCTGGGAAAAATGGTTTATAGAAACCATTTAAAATAGAAAATGGAAAATGGTTTAATAAAATGCATTTAAAATACAAAATGGAAAATGGTTTTGCTAAACATATTTAAAATTGAAAATAGAAAATAGTTATTTAAAATGGATTACAAAATGCAATGCTTTTTTTACTTTAAATTTATTCTATAAATTTTTTATAATTATTTAGATTATAATTTAAAAAAAAAGTTAAGATAATATCAAAGATACTGAAATTAGATAAAGGCAGTCTTTTGAGAAAATTTTATAAGTTGGCATGATATGAAAACGAAGCTTAACTCTTCAAATATTGTTACTTAAAAATATTATAAAATTTAATTCGGCCTTGACGTATTTAAACCTTGACGACGCTACGACTGCAACTTCTAAATAAAATTACAGAAATCATCTACTCGAAATACAAAAACATTTCTTATCGATGTGTCTTAAAGGTAGTAGTACACAACTTGAGTCAGAAAAGTTTGACTTAAGGGAACCGCAACTCTAGTAACAAATTTAACTCAAGTGACATTGCAAGTCGAGTTATAAAAAATTTGAGTCAATTAAATCAACTTACATTTAACTTACAATTTGTTAGACTTCAAGTCGTTCAATTCAAGTTCTATAATTAATATTGTATACGCATAAATTTGAGTATACATGCATTTTCATTTTAAATGTAAAATGGATTCAAATTTCCATTTTAAATACAAAATGGCAAATGGTTTGACCGAACTAATTTAAAATAGAAAATGCAAAATGCCATTTTGTATTTTAAATACATATTTAAAATGAAATCATTTTAAATAGTTCCCAGCCCTGGTTATAAGTCAATTTTCAAAGTTTTATTCTTAAGGACTTTTACGTATACTACTTTAATTAGGAACGTTCATTAATCAAACGACATGTGGTAAAATAAATGAGTTGAATGAGTATGCATTTTTGGATCAAATATTCTGGGAAATGCCTGACAACGATTTGGAAAAGTTCCAACCTAAATCAGTTATTTTTCAAAAAAAGTCGACAACTGCTATTGAAAATTTAATGAAAACACCTTAAGTAATCTTATTTAACACATAGACCGTTATAAGGAATTATGACGAAATGACCAACTGATACACTGTTTCACCAATACACCAACTAATACACCAATACATAAAAAAAACTGTAGCTCGCTCTCTGTCTAAGCAAACAGATGCGATAGATCCGATAGCTACCACAGGTCTACTGCACAATACGTAATGTATTATAGAGCACATTGCACCGTTCTACTACCTACAGTGACTAGACAGAGAGCGAGCTATATTTGTATACCTTTTTGGTGTACACTGTACGCTTTAATACAAAATTGTAAACGTGGTTCAGCATTGTGTCGCAGTTAGGCAGGTTTCACTTGACATCGTACAGCGTCCATAACCGCCAACGTCTTAATAACACACTTGATCGTTCTTTTTGTAAGCCCATCAGAAATTTTTTTAATGTACAATTGCACGTTTGAATCTTATGTTAAAATTAGTTACTCGTATATATTAGAAAACACCATTGACTTAAAGGATTATACTACTCACAAGTAACACTACCCAACTGACACTCTCCGATTTGAATGAAATTTAGCATATTTATTAAGCATCGAAAAATATTAAAGACGTGTTTTTTTGTTTCGGCTGAGTACGCTGTTTAGGGGTAGAAAACACCCCTCAACCCCTGACGGTGGAAACAATTACGGTTAATTATTTCTGAAATGATACATTTTCTGAAAAAAGTGCTTAGGACCAAAGTTGTAGAGTTCAAAATGATGCACTTGATGGTGACCTTGAAGTCGACCTTGAGGTCAATTTTCAAGGTCAATTAAATTTGAAAGTAATTAACCGTTGTCGGACTTTATTCAATATCCGGTATCTATCATCACTAGAGTGAGGACATTAATCCGCACAAACGGTGTGACCAGTTTTTTATATCGGGTTCTAGCATACACTACGTCGTTAAAATTATGGGGACATCTTAACCCAGAGGAGGGGGGGGGGGCATCCACACTTTTGACACAACAGTGTACCACAACATTAACTACAGTACCGCGTCAAAATCATGGGAACCCCCCTTTGAAGTCAATTTTCAAGGTCAATTAAATTTGGAAGTAATTGACCGTTGTTGGACTTTATTCATATCCTGTATCTGTATTCACTAGAGTAAGGACATTGGTCCACACAAACGGCATACCCATTTTTTATAACGGATTCGAGCACACACCCTACGTCATTAAAAGTAACCCAAAGAGGGAGGTGCCCCCCTCTTTGGGGGGCACCCCAAAAGTATTGATTTTTTTTAAATCAAGCAATCAATTTCTTTTTATCTTTTTTGATAAAAAATCAATCTTAAATTATTTTAATAAATGTAATTTATTATTTATCTATCGTAAAAAGCGTTGGTACTTCGATAGACAATCTATCTAGAAAGCTTACGTTGCCCACCAGTTTAAAATACGTGGTTTCAAGAAAAACGCGCATAAAACGCGTACAAAACGCGTCAATACGTAATTACGTTTCTTATGGAAAATATTGAAAATATCAGTTAGCTGATTTTTTTAGTTTCATTCTGTTATGTCGGAATTATAGGTATTGCATTTCTTCTAAGCTTTACTAGGGATGGAGCGAGCTTTTCAAACACTTTGGAATACTTGAAAGCTCCTCGGAAAATAAGCTGCAAAAATTTTCAATAATTTTTTCCACCTGTAAGTTTTTTGAAATATTATTTGTAGATAGTTTGTGCCTCATTTAAGTCAATAAAAAAAAAATATCATGAGTAGTATAAGCCGTTAAATATTCACTTTCAATAGTTTTTATTTTTATTTTTGCTAATGCATTTTTTCACTATATTTACACAAAAATCACACATTACAAAAATTCGTCCTATTAGTAAACACAATAATATTATCATCGACACATTAATGTAATAATAATTTTAAAACTAAAGTACTAATGTGTAAAGTGTAACTAACATAACAATCATTATTTTCAGGTTTTCTGATGGATAAAATATTTGTAAAGAAAATTCCAATCGAACATCAGTATCAAGATTCATATCATTTTGACCTACCTGATACCGAAGACCATTGTCTACGAATTAATTTTACTAACACAAGTACAAGTGAAACGCACGGTGTTTGTAGATAGATTTGTGGTAAAATATAATGTAAAGACATTTTGTAAAATTTCAAAAAGCTCAATAAAGTAATATATACATATATAGCTACAAAATAAATTTATTTTTGAGTTATTTTTACTTGGTGTAATAAAATTGGTTGTCGTAATATTGTTATTTTAAGAAGCTGACTTTATTTCAAAAACAGTCTTCGTGCTTGAGCAGTAGCTTAAGTAAATCCATCTGTCTCCGATTAATTCTGATTTGATGGTAATTTAACATTTTTAAGAAGTTGTCAATTCATTACAAATAAAATTCTAAACCTTTTAAAATTATTTAATTTTTTACCGATGAAGTCTGTAAATAATAGGCTTATTGGTATTACGTGTCCGTTAGGAAAATTGTTATTGGAAGTGGAACCCTTCCTTCGCTTAAATGTTTTATAATTAAAAAAACTTTTAATTGTTCATTAATTCATAACTTATTAACAATAATTATGTAAATAATAAAAAAATATTTTACTTCGCAAAAATATCACTTTTAATTTGAAACTATGAGAATATTGTTTCGAACCGTCAGTTCATTTTCAATACTGTTACAGTTTCAAAATAAAAGTGGTATTTTTGCGAAGCAAAATATTTGTTTATTATTTACAAATATGGAATACCATAAAGTAACACTCAAATCTATTAATATAATAATTATGTACTCAAAAATGGGATAATTAATTTTGAAGCTTCCCGCTCTGTTTTGGACAGAAAATGGATGACATGTCAGGACTCTATTTATTATAGGGACATTCGTTCTGTTATATTTTGTGGGTGTATTCATATATACCGCACAGACACGGATTGTTTGTATAGAGTATGTATATGAATGTGTTCATAAGAGAAGCATTGAAAAATATTTGTCGTGTCGGCCACGATACGTGTCTGTGATGTCCAGTGTCTGTAGATATGAATGGGCCTTAATTTATTTCCAATATATTTTACGTAAACTTTGGATGGAAAATGCCGGAACCAATCAGCGTTCAGCACACATGTCACCACTCTATTTATATAGACACCACAGAACAATGTTCTGTGATAGGCACTCTAGGTGAATCATACTTGCAGGGACATCTATTATCAAATAACCATAAGAGAGTTGCCTCATGTTAGACGTCTGTTTCTTGTAACTGAAAATAAAAAAAAAACAAATTAGAAGAATACGAAATAGAGTATGGAACTAGGGACATGACAGCCATTTTGTCAAAAAGAACGGGAAATTTTAAAATTAACTAGAACATGTTTGAGTACATAATTATACATAATTATTGTTAATAAGCTTGAGTTAATGATCAATTAAAACAATTTTAAATCAATTATTATTTCTATAGGTTGAATTAAATGATTTTTTTAACATAACATTTATTTTAAATTTACTTTACGCGAACTTTTGCACCAGCCAGTTCGACCAATTCGTCTATTATGTAAATTCAAATAAATATCGACACTTTCTTAAGCATTAGCAAAATATTTAGAAGGCGTTCTTAATTTTAAATAGTATTATTGTATCCTGGAATCATTTCCGCCATAAGTTGGAATAACATTTGGTCGTGTAATATGAAATGTCGTTTTCCGACCACTTTTGACGACAAATTTTTATGAAACCAAATGTACATATTATTTTTATTTTCTACTGAAAATTCATTCAATTCAATTCGAATATAGAAACTTTCTAATTAAATCAAATATACCAACTCATTTTAAAGCTGTTAATACTCATTAAGGAACATGGGAACGTTTTGCTCAAGGAGAACTTTGGGCCATTCTTTTTAAAACCAACCAAAAATAAATGATTTTCAACCGGACTATCACAGATTTTTTTGAAACTTTGGTTAATTATACTCTTTAACATCCTGACCTCAAATATAATTTTTAAAAAAATTTTAACTTATAGTTTTAGAGTTATATATTTTTGAAAATTGCAAAATACCCTTTTTTGTTACTCAATCCCAGCACTATAAAATGTTCTAATTTCAGTTCTATAAGTCCTAGAGAGTTGTATGACTGCTCATTTTAAAGAGAAAATAATGGGCTTTAATTTTATACTAATCTTGAATACCTTTTAGGCAAAATATTTTTTTTTGGAAAGCCTCAAAACTTGTTTTGAAAATTTTTTTGAGATAGTGTTTTTTGAAAATTATGAAAATAATATATATTTATGATATTTATAATAGTGACTTGGGGAATGCACCATAAAAATTTCAAAGTGGGACCATGATGGGATCAGCAGTTATGATAAAAAATGCATTTTAGTGTATAGTATTGTAACGCATTCTGACATAAGAGCTTGCTTTCAAAAAAGATTTCTTTAGAAACCAAAATTTTTTATTGAACATAGTTTCTTAAAAGGTAAAAATAAAACAAAATTTTAAAAATTAAAAAATATTTATTAAATCATTGTATTTTCAATTTGCATTTGTAACCTCTGTTGTGTCAGTAATGCAACATCAACCATTGCTTCCGGAATAAGTAATTCCTTTGTTGAATACTTCTGTGATTCCTCGTACGCAATTACAATACTTGTATCATACAACATAATTTTACTTTGCGCTAATGCTAAAATACAATTGCGTAAACGAGCAATAACTTCTCGTTCACTTCTGGACACAACCTAAACAAATATCAAACATAATTATTTTGAAATCAATCTTAAAAGTACTTTAAAAAGTCATATATGTAATATAAGAATATATGGCCAATCTCTATAAGAGGCAGTGGTTCCGATGAACTGAAGTGGATAGACATCGGGTAGAGGCACTTCAGTTGTTTTGCGCAGATGCTTCAATTAGTGTTTACTGTTCATATTGGTTCATATTACCACCAAAAAAATCGCATTTGCGCAAAACGAACCAAATTTCTCCAAAGAGAAAGAAAGGACTAATATTGTCTGTGCCGTGATGTTGGGACATTTTTTCATATCCGTATTGGCCATATATTTATTATATTACATATATGTAAAAAGTTCAATTACCTCTTCTAAATTTTGTATGAAACCGCCAGTATTTTCACTACTATTAACCGTTGGACCAACAAATATGAAACCGTTATTTCCAAGTATCACACTGGCTCCACACGGGAGATCATGAAAATGAGTTTTACGTCTTTTTATCAAAAATGGTGTAACTTTAATCATGATTCCTTGTGATAACTAAAAATAAAAAAAAATAAATAAATAAAGCTTATATTTAGTTGCAACTTTCTCATAAATTAGTTCTTATAAAATTTTAAAGTAAACTGGCTGATTATACAACGTGAATAATCTGAGAGTTGTCATTTTTATGAGGGTTAAACGGCTAATTTAAAAAAAATTTTCAGAAGGGTCCACCAATTCAATATTTGGGAGCTTTATATTTCTGATTATTAAAACGTGCTCCAAACTTATGATTTTTCAATTAAAAGATTTTTAGGATTTTATTCAAGAAACGAACACCATTTAACAGTTCCATAGGTGATAATTTATATTGTAGAATACAGATGTCGCGCTTGTCTATTGTTAGTAGAGTCCCTATAATATATAGAGTCGTGAGTCGTGACATGTCATCTCATTTCTCTGTCCCAAATAGAGCGGGAAGCTTCAAAATTAATTATGACATGTTTGAGTAAATATTTTTTAGTATATAATTCTTGTTAATAAGTTATGAATTAATAAATAATTAAAAATTTTTAATTTAATTATTCTTTCTAGGTTAATCTACATGATTTTTGTTAACATTTAATTTATTTCTAACGTATTTTACGGAAACTGTGAACAGAAAATGCCGGAACCAATCAGCGCTCAGCACACATGTCACGATTCTATTTATTATAGGGACTCTATTGTTTTAGGGACTTTTAAAACAATTTTTATTTTATGTAATTCACTAATTAATTGAAATATTGAGTTTTTAGTTCTTGGATTAATAGAACGGGTTACCAATGAGCGGGTAATTACCCGATTTTCGAGTAATTTTAAATTTGACGGGTAATTTCAATTACCGGGTAAAAACAGGTAATCACCTTATTTATCAATACTAATTTAAAAAATTAATTAAGACATTAATAAAAGTAGTTTTATTTTAAAGAAAACACCTATCTAGTAAGTAAAATTTAAATAAATATTATTAGTATTTGAAAAATTAACCGGTTGTAATAATTTATTTGAAACAATAAAATTATCTAGTTTTAAAAATTGAACTAAAAATAAAGACTTTGTATTCGCTCGCTGAAAAAACGGGTAATTCGGACTCCAGCATCTGTAACACTGGATTAATACAAACTGCCTGTAAGCGCTTGCATCCATTAGTTGACTTAATTTCTTATCATCAATTAGACGCACGCGTACATGTTCTACCTGACACAGCTGAAACTACTGGATATTCGAAATAAAAAAAATACTCAAAATCGAAACCGTATCTAAAATAAAAGTTTCGAATAGTTACAATCATCTGCCGTTGGAAACCAGAGTTGTTCACATTATTTAGTGTAAAAAAAAGTTCACTAAAATATTAACCGGAATCCCATCCGAAACATTACCCGACGTTATTATATATCCATAACGGGAATCCCCCAAAAAATTTTTTTTTAAAATATCGGTTCAATTATTCGGCTCACATTATTCTAGTTTAAATCCTAGTAACCTAAAGATCAAAATATACTGTGAAAAAATTATTTACCTTTCCATATTTTAAACTCCTTGTATGTAATGACAAAGATCCATCTGAATAAGTATTTTGAACCTCAGCACTAATTAAATCACCTTCCTGTAAATAACGGCGCATCATCTGTTCATCTTCAGCAGATCGTTTCCTCTAAAAAAACGAAAAAATTTTAAAATGCTTTCATGACCGTCTAGCAATTCCTCAATTTACCAATTCTCCACCAGGAAGATTAACTGATGATAATAGCAAAACAGAATCTAAACGTGAATTCGTGTCGACTTTCCATCGTTTTTGTTGCACCTCTGTAATACGTCCTATTACAACATCACCAACTTCACCATTATATCGATTTTTAATTGGGCGTACAGATATTAAGCGATTAACTCGTTCAATTACACCGGCTACTGAAGCGCGTATTTCATTATCCTCTGCGTAAGTACCATGTCCTCTGAAGTATTTTTTTATTTATTTAAATTGTTGAAAAGATTTTAAAAAAAAATTATGTTTATAACCTCATGAATCCTGCTTGGTCTGTAATAATTTGTCCTGGGGTGTAAATTCGTGGAATATTTTCATTTAATGATACGTTTGGATCAACACGATCCAAAGCTAAACGTATATGAATTTTTGGTGCCATAATTTATATTATTTTTTTAATTCAAGTAATTAACTTTTTAATTTATAGCTGTGGTAGCTTTCATGCCTTTCAGCTTCAAATTGTTTATAGGTTATGTATGTTTTGGTGTTAAAATCAAAACTGTCAAAACCACTAACGTCACAAAACCACAAAACATGGTCACAAACCTACAAATTCAACTAACAGTGCTTACACCCGTTAAAAATGAATTTGATAAAGTCTTAAAGGTTGTGTTCCATTTACAAAACACAAGCGACACTGTGTAACACTGTGCACAGGGAAAAGGTAATGCCAATAGAATTTTCGTGATTTTTCTACTTTCTTTTTTCCCAAAAAATTTTTTTTTTTAATTTTATTGCAAAACTAACCTTTTAGCTGCTTAACTAAATTATACATGTAATCGTGAATCAAACAAAGTATTAAGCAAATTAAATCTATTTTTTTTAAATCTAGTACATTTGTCTATGCTGCGCCCTGCCGAAACACACTAAAAGTTGATGTTCCATTTATGAAATAAATAGACACAGTGTGACAAATCATGTGGTGTGTAATAGATGTACTATTTTTTAAAATGGAATACTCTCAAAGTTAAATTAGCTAAGAAGTACACGAAGTACACTGATATAATCAAACCACTGAACTGTAGGAACCAAAGAATATACTACTATCTCTTCTGTAATCAGCAGTGTGCACTTCTGACCACATAAGGCTACTAAGTAGTCACCCGTTCGGTGGTAGTGGACGAGTGTAGGTCATTGATATAGAAGAATATGAATGGAAACTCTTTCTTAAGAGAGAGACCAGATATAATATAATATGATAGTTAGAATGAATACGTAGATTCCTTTGAATGTACCACAAAAAATAAAAAACAATAGACTAAATAGTCACTGAAACACTTGCAAATAAGCACACAAGATCGAGTCCTAAAAAAAATTAAGTTTAAAACAATATTAATAAACGTAATACTCCATAAATATAATATTTGCGTAAGTAAATATTGTATTTATCAATAAATGCAACCATTTTTAGCGAAAATTTGTTAATTTTTCTAAATTTTTCATTAAAAGAAACAGGTTTATAATAAGTGGAAATATACAAATTTTGACATTACACGAAGTAAAGGAAATACCGAAAAGGGAATTATTCTACGTAAATAAGGAATTAGTTTTTTAATTAAAATATGTGATAATAACGACAAAAATTAAAAAATATTGTAAAAAATAAAATTATGTAAAAATTAAAATATAGGTTAGTTTGACCCTTCATTTCAGTAGCGTCTTTTATGTAAAATTTATGAGCATATAAAAATTTAACTTCAAGATTGTGTATTTTGTTTGTATTTATTTATTTATTAATAAAATGATAATTTAATAATTGTATAATTTTATTTATGTTTGTGTCTACCCTTATCAAGAAGATATATCTTATTAGTGGTGCAATACTATAAACCAAAACGTAATCTTTTTACAAAAATAGTTATAAATTAAGTAGTTGATTATTGAATCAAATAGAACAGATATTAAAAATAATTAATTAATTGTTTGTTTTTATATAGAAATCACAATTATAAGAGAAATATACTAAATATATTGTTTTAAAAGCAAT
This sequence comes from Brachynemurus nebulosus, assembly GCA_035578155.1. Lineage (NCBI taxonomy): Eukaryota > Metazoa > Arthropoda > Insecta > Neuroptera > Myrmeleontidae > Brachynemurus > Brachynemurus nebulosus. The sequence goes on from JAPWDM010000001.1 coordinate 171,246,896, forward strand.
GGTAATGTTTTAATTAAATTAAACTAAGTCATTCATAATACGCACGTTTAATATTCATATGTTGATCAGTATTTTGGGAAATGCTCCTTCCTTTACAATATTATATACCTTTGCTTCTTCCATGGTGTAGGTCAATTGTTTTGATTGTTATGGTCATTAAGGGCCCCATACACGATGAGATCTGTATCGCTACATGTTACAGGTATCAGTATCATGATACAGATCTCATCGTGTATGTGACTGTCTCGGTATCACTGTATCAGTATCAGCAAGTATCAGCTGGTATCATGCTTGTCTCATGTATCGTGGTAACTATGGTTGCATTTTTATTTTGACAGTTAATAAAGTAAATAATTGTTATTTATTTGAATAATCATGTCTGCAGATAGAGATTTTTGGGAAGATTTTATTAATATGTATAAATTATACCCATGTCTACGGGATTCAAAATGTAAAGATGTTTGTATTGCAATTGCTAATAGCACAGGTGCCACAGGTCGTAGATCGCACATTTCTTTATTAATAAAATTTTTTATCTGTACTGAGGTTTTACGATTCAGTCTCAGCGTGTGTGTGCTAAATAAACATGATACAAATCGCAGATATATGTATCGCTATTTGTATCGATACAGATCTCACCGTGTATGGGGCCCTTTATTAACACCACCGCATGCGTATGTAGTATTATATATACGTATGCGACACCACGCAACACACATCAGATCACTCACACACACAAGAAAGATCACACAAATACAAACTAAGCCCAGTGCACATATATATCATATCGGCGGGATATTTTCCATCTTTGGTTACACTGGTTTCAGTGGTATAGAGATAGCAGTGTTACCTCTGTACTCTGTGGTAGGAACGAATATATATAAAAAAAAGTGTTAAATGTTTTACTTTATTTAGACTAACGAAAATCAGAAATTTCACGAAATTTTCATCATCCGACCAAGAGTTTAAAGTAAAAAAAATTCCAGTCAGTTTAAAAGTTGGGCTAAAGATACATAAAATATTATTGCGCATCTACCCAATAAAAATAATAATAATACATATTTACGCCAATAGTGTCAAATTAGTTAGACATATAAGATTTTGTTTACTTTCTTGATGATGGTTACTTTATTAGGATTTTAAATAAAAAAACTAAAATTATTGCTTTAATTGTTTCTTTTATTATTGCAATTATTAAATTACATTATTTCTATGTATATAAAACATACAAAAAATAACAATATTTCATAACAAACCTTAATAATAAACATTAAAAAATAACAATACTTCAATTAAATCTAAATTTAATCAAAATCTAATTCCTTATTTTTATAAATATTGTAAAATTCTTAATTTGTATTTGTTTATCCCTGATCAAAATAACATTTTTATTTTACAATAAAATTGAATATTTTCTTCACATTTTTTGCGCAGTATAAATATGTAGGTATTTTTCTATTTTACAATTGTCATTTGTTCAAAATTGCAACCTTAATTGTAACCCGGTTTGAAATTTTACTCGTAAAAAGCAGTCTTAATATTTTGTCTTATTAATCAACGTTTTACAAAATTACAATCTTTGGCTTTCTCTGGTTTTCTTATGAGAATATTCCTAGAAATTAACTTAACTGCCAGTAATTTTTGTTCAGTGTATTATCGAATCATCAACATCAAAACAGTTCTACCAATGCAAAAAGTTAAAATAACTAAATGTAATATTAAAAACGTCAAATCAAAACTGTGATCAAAACAAATAAAATCATAACCATTAATTTTCGAAAGTCTCAATTTTAAAACAATCCTATCTAACATTTTTTCTTCCCAATATTTTCATTAAATTTTGTGACATAAAATATGGTTTCTCGGGGCTTCCATCATTTCGTTCACAATCTTCCACTAAAAAGCAACCAAATAATTTAGTGATAATTTTTCATGATTATCTCAAAACTAATTTCGGAAAATTTGCAATATATGCCAGAAACGGGATTTTCGAAATTTGTATGAAAAAACGAACAAATATGGGTGGAAATTATTGTATTTGGAAAGTTAAACCTGTGACTTTTTTTTTTAAATCCCTTTTACTTTGTTAGTATCACAAAATGTTGATAAGGGGTGTTTTTGGCAAAAAAATCTTTAAAGCGCCTCAAGCCACTTCATATTTTCTGCCAGGACAGAAATCAAGTGACACATAGTTCGGTCTTACGCCAAATTTAAATTTTACTGAGATAAATTACAAAATTCTGCCATATTGTTGTCTACTCTGATGATTCTTCAATAATATGACCTATAATGTTATTTATACTGTACAAAATATAAAATAACAAATTTTCCTTTGAATGACTCTTATTGAGGTTATTTTTTTTAAATATCTCGACATTTTGCTTTTTGGTGCTTTATTATACTTAGTAAATCGCCATTTGGCTTTAAAGAATTTTTTTCTGCCAAACGCAACCATTGAATGACACTGTGTATCACACATTTTTAAAAATAGGTAATGGCATTATTTATTGATAGAATATAAAAATACGCTGCCAATGGGGTGTGGCACACAGCTTCCTCGTAATCATAAGACTTTAAAACAGTATTCTACCAAATATATACCGTGAAATTATATTTTCGCCTTAAAGTTCATAAAAAATTGTAACGTAAAATACTAAAAGGCTAAATTATAAAATAATAGCAAAAATATTTTAGAAACTAACCCCCAAAATACTTTAAAAATTTAAGCGAAGTGGGACTAGCAGTAAATAAGATATTGACATTTAATGGGATTTCATGGTAGCGCCGTGGATACTATTACTCCGAATGCAATGAAATTTGATGGGGAACATCTAGGAACTAGACCGCATAATTTCTGACAATTTCATAAAAAAGAAATGAATAGCTCAGAAGTTATGCCACTTGGTGCAATTTAGTATATTAATGGAATGACATGGTAGCGGCGTAGCTACCATTACTCCGATTTCGATTAAATTCATAGGGGACCATCTAGGAACCAAACTGCATAATTTCTGACAATTTCATTAAAAACAATCGAATAGTCCAGAAGTTATGCCACTTGGTGTAAACTGGCGACAAACAGACGGACGGACGGACAGACACCAAACCAAAATTGTTCAGGAATTTTATTTTTCATAAGTGATCACAATGCTTCCGCTACTTTAGTAGTCTTGGAAGCAAAGTAACTGAACTGGATATAAAAAAATTTGAAAAAAAGGCAGTATAACTTTAACCTAACTAATTTTTATATTAAAGTTGAAGCATATTGTTTAAACTAAACTAAACTAACCTAACCTAACCTAACCTTAAGTAACTTCACCACCTAGTTTTTATATCGTCTACTATTTGATTGATCCAAATAATGTTTCCCAGGTTTAACCTTTTAGATAAAATATTTTTCACCCAATTACGTTCGTTTTTAAATTCAATTGAGTTTAAAGGCCAGCATCAGACACATATTGCAATTTAGCCTTAATTTCATATACTTACGGAAGCATAAGAATATGGTATTAATCGCCATTTCATAAACGCCGAAGAATATACACGTAATAAAATAGGTTCCAATTCCAATTATAATAACCGGAACTAAATTATAATGCAATGACGGTACTTCAAGGAACGTGTAACTACTCGCGAAGAGAACATACGCTAACGCTGTATTTGCAGCGACCACCATAATTTTTCCCAAAAACAGTAAAAATGAGGAAACGTTGTCGATCACAAATACTCGTAACACATTCCGCAGTAGAAGATTGGCGGCATCTTTTGCACTTCTGCAAAAGTTTTTACCATGAATTGCACACATGATATATGCATTTTTGTTCAGAAATCGTAAAAAGTTCTCCAGACACCAAAAGAAACATCGGAAAAACCATAATATACATTTTGTACAAGCATTATCAAACTTTTGGCATTTGTGATGAATATATTCTAAAATTATACGAATTATTCGACATATCGTTAATATTAATGAACCAAATGCAAGTGTTCCTAAATGATATCTGAAACAAAAAAGATCCTAGGTAAAATATCTTAAAATTTACTAAGATTTCAGATGCTTGCAGACAGGAAGAAATACAGTATAGCACTGATAATGGAAACATCAGTTTTAGAAATTTTTTGAGAGCATCATATTGGTCAACATCACTTTTGGAAAGTTGCATCAAAAATGTCAAGTATATAAATATTAAATCCATGAGCAATAGACCATGGCGCATGATTTTATCAAAAGAAACAAATAAATATACCGCTAATAGTAATGACAAACAACAACAGACCTCAAAGCGTGGGAATGTTGATTTTAATTATTGTACATAGAATGTTTATCTATATGTAATTCTGTTCTGTGGCGGTTTTTATCATACGTAAAATGTAAACAAAATTATTTCAAAGCAGATTAATAAAACGACAAATGAAAAATATTTTCTGAGATAAAAATAATTTTTAATTCTTCATTTTTTTTCTAATTTTTATTAATATTTAAAAAAAAAACATAATTTTAATTCAAAACATAATCTTACGATATTTGTGAATCGCCCCTGGTCAAAAAGCATCATTTTTGTCAAGCACCACTTATGGAGACTACTTTTTCTTGACAAAACTGGTGCTCTACTGTAACTCAAACTGACCTATAACTTCTAAGATATTCTCCGTGAATTAATTCATGTACTGACAAGAGAACATAGGCGATTTGACGGTATTAAAAAAATATATATATACTGTCAAAGAGTGCACATAGCTTCCTCGTATTAAAACATTTTTGTGTAAATCAACAAAAAGTCGCCAACTAGTTTTCAACTAATTTAAAATTTATTGGACAAATAGTGTGATATCCATATCGGCATTTGTGGATTTTATGTTTGCGCATGTGCCGATTGGGATGAAAATCATTATGAAATTCACAGCAGATTTGATCCGAATAATGTCTAAAAAATTAATAAAAAAAAAAAACGGTTCCGAAAATAGTTCCGAAGTTTGTGTGTTAGAAGATTTTACGGACACACAGACAGACATGGAATCAAAATTATTCAGAAAGTTCTGAAAAGTAAAGAGTTAACCCTCTCTCGTAGGAGAGAGTATACTGTTCATCCAATTAAATTTTCTACTTTTCTGTGAAGTGAAATTTAATTTTTATTTTCTTTATTGTATTTTGCTACCATTTTTAATATATCTTATGTAACCATTTTGATTTCTAAATTCCAATTTTGTATTTCAAAAATTACAGACAAGCACCAGTGCATTATGACAATTTAAATCATGTATTTAGTGATAATATTATCCATAATCCAGTTGATTTTGTTTACTTAACGAACGATGACGTAATAAAATTTGATAACAGTCTTTCTAAATAAAAAATTATATAAAAAATTTCAAAATGTTAAAATGGTGATAACTTCAGAACTACTGGATAAGATATAATAAAATTGTGCTTTTTTAATGCCTTCTATATATATAACTATTTTGAAGTTAGTTTCATATTTTTAGCCCCAGTAGGTCTAGAAATATTTACTGATTTTTTTAATACTACCAACTCGCCTATTAGCGATATTTCAAAATTTACTCTCCCCCAGTTATTCCTTTCTGTTTGCGCATCATGATAATTCGTGCTATAATTACCTAATTGTTCGATAGGTACTTTTTGTTAATATAAAAAATGGCACTTTAGATTTTGGACGAGTCCAATACCAGGTAGCAAACACTCCTGCAAGAATCATTTCGCCAAGAGCCGAAACGAAAAACATACTCCATATAAAACCAACCGCATTAACAGCTAAAATGTTAAAAAAAATTATTTCAATTTTTATAAATTAAAAATTATAAAATTAAGAATGCTTAATCAGTACTTTTTATTTAACTTGTTGAAGGTTCCGTACAATTTTAGAAATAATTGCAGTTACCGTAAACCGGTACTACTTGGAACACCAGGGAAACTTGGAACAATTTGGGGAATTTTCGTGTTTTTCAATTGGCAACCTTTCTTGTGTGAGCCTTTCAACTTTGAAGAGATGAATTACAGTAGCGCTCAAAAGTATTTTGACAAGTCTTCTTTTGTTATTATCGTTGACCTGTCGTTATTAAGACTTAGTTCGATATTTTCTTTTTCTTTAGAAATTCATAACATTTAGGGGTCCTAATTTGTAAAAAATATCATCACTTTAAATACATTATTTGATTCAATACAATATTGTTTTTATTTTTTTAACATCTAACAAACTGTACTTGTCAAAATACTTTTGAGCGCTACTGTATGTTACTTATGTTACAGTTTTAATTATAAGTGCAAATTCAAGCTAATGAAATCCCTTTTAATGTTAAAATGGAACAGCATTGCATTAACAAGAATTTTCTTATGCGAAATAATTTTTGTTCTAAGATACCCCCTACCAAGGGGCAACTTGAAACACCCATATTTATATTTTTGTTATACATAAAAAAATTTAAAAAGTGAATTCACTATGCGAAATGTTTAGTTGGACGTAGGACCGGAATTTGTTTACAGATACATTAAAAAAAATTATTTTAACCACAGACCAATGAACATATTATATTCTGTAATATAGTAATTAATGCAATAATCAACGGTATCCGTAGTAACGTTTTCAAATAATTATTGTCAAAATATAATATATTGATAATAAAATTTTACTTTTTTGAGAAGAATCTGCAAAATTTTGAAAGAAAGAAAGTGGTATTCGCTTTATTTTCAAAATACGTACGTATACAAATTATGTCCTACAATAATTATAGTCGCATTTACTCAAAAATTGACATTATATTATATTCCTTAAATCTCACCCGTCTCACCCTGATACCTGCTTCAAGAAAAATGCCTACAAACTGGCTTTCGTTTTGTCTAGTAGTATAATATAATAGTGTTCATTGGTCTGTGATTTTAACATATTTGTTTTGAATTATTCGTGGCTGACTATGGCTTCTATCGTATCGTTACTATAGAAATGAATTTGTTTACCCACTTTCTTTCACGTGTGATACTTATTAAAATATTGTATGCAACACGTGTAAAATAGGTGTTTTTTTTCCGCTCGTATTAATTATTTAACTTGGCGAGCCTGTTGAATAACTGTTACAACTCGTGTAAAAAAAAAAAAAACACTCATTTTGCAACTTGTTGCATAAATACAGTAGCCACTATGAAACTGTGCACTACCAAAGTGTTACAACCAATATTACTTTCACCACTCTGGTGTGGCAAACACAATCAAACGCTGCATGTAAGTACACGCAGAATGTTTATTTTGTTATTGTCGTAGTACAGGTACATAACAATAAACTAATTACTGGCGTCTACATATTTTTTTTATCTCACTATGAAACTGTGATTTTAATCCCGTGCTGTAACACTTTCATAGTGTCGACTGTAACTGTTATTCTCACAATAGTCTATCAATGTATGCAAATTTTGATGATTAGAGTCAACAAATTAAGGAGACAGAAGGGAGTAAAAAATTAACAGATTTTATTTACTTCAAAAAGTGAAAACTATAAATATCTGGAAATTATATTCCAGAAATAGATGCGAACCAACGACTTCTATTAGTGTGCCTACTTTCAATTCCATATCAATAGCAACTGCTCACAAAAATGGCCATGGCGCCGAACAAATGAACGGACATCGAAGTTCCACAATAACGGTTCTTTTTCATCTTTCAAGTATAGAACTCTACTGATTTAAGAGTTAAGTGAATTCGAATTTCTAAACTTACCATGAAAATACCCGGTACTATTTGGACTGAAAATACTTGTATAATCACACACAACATTAACACATTTTTGATTCGTCCTACTATGACATTTTGCATCAAAAATTTGTGGATTACAAATTTTTCCTTCCTAAAAAGAAAAAAAAAATTAAAATAACGGAACAACTTGTACGCTGTCCTCTATATTTTACCCACCACCGTATACTGAAGTTCCGGATCACAGATACAGTCAGCTCCTGTCTTATTCATTCCCTTAATATAGAACGGTTGATTTCCAATCGCAATCAAATACAAGGCAATTACAACCGCAAAAAACAAAACTACAAGATGTAATACCCACGGCGCCAATGGGAAAAATAATGCAGATGTTGCACTTGCTACAGCTCTAGACAAAAAAAAAATTATATAGTAACAACTTTTATAAGCGTTTTTTAGAAAATAATAATTACTTGCTTGCTTCTTCGATAACTGCTATAGCAATCAAAATTCGTTTTCGTAAGGCCAAAATAATTAATAATATTACAGCTAATAATATGCCCGAAATGATAGCAAGAGCCAACCAACCATCTTTCGTATTCAATTTCGTATCCCATGTGGTTCCGCCAACTTTAATTTTACCGGTATGATTTTCATCTGGATGATTCTTCAATTCGATATAATTCACAACTCCAAAATATAAACCTAAATTATTCGTAAAATTATTAATTTTGATAAGTTTTTTTTTCCCGCCAATTTTTATAATACGTGTACTTACCAACTGCCAGTAATGCAACGGCCCCGAATAATGATATCCAAACCATACAACCGGCAAAGAATCGCATCAGCCATATGAAAAGTATACATAATATTGTACCGATAACGAGACCAATCACAATTTCCCATTTTGATTGGACAACATCTTCTACAATTTCATGTCCTGCCTAGGATTTAGATACAAAAATTAAGATTTTGTTACAAATTAAACAAATTATTCAAATCTAAAAAAAAATTGAATTTTCTGCAATCGATCCAAAATTAGATATTTTCTAATTAATTGACTGTCACGAAAATAATATTTTCTTTTACTATTCAATCAAACAATTTCGAGAGGAAATATTTTCCTAAATTATTTTCCAAAAATCTAGACAGTTTTTAGTTGAAGTTTTTAATTAGAGAAAGGAAGAAACTTAGTTTTTAGTCCCTAAATAGTACTACATAAATATCATTAATATACAAAATGATTAATGTGATAATGAATATAAAAAAGTAAATCTATTCGTTGACCTCATCACTTACTTCTAAATGATATAGGCACATGCGCACACTAATTAAAAAATGCGCGGGAACTGACTGTCAATTTCCGCCAACTCTTGAGTAATTTTTAATTAGTGTGCGCATGTGCCTACATCATTTAGAAGTAAGTGATGAGGACAACGAATACTAATAAAAATATTTGTTTAAGTAGCAGTTTTGGATAGTATCAAACTGTCAGGATTATGCGCAAAGCCGTTTTAATATTTATAAAAATTGCTTTGCGCACAATCCTAACAGTTTAGTACTGCTGCTTAAACAAGTTTTAAGAACAATTACCGTTTTTATCTGATTATTAACTATATTACATTAAAATATATTGCAAATACATAATATTTGTATCATAGGTATATACATGTGTTAAGTTAGCAAGTCCAAATTATCACCTGCATATTTACAAATTTCACTGAAAAAGAAACATATAATTTCATTCCTATTTATTCAAAGTGTATTTTACTAAAAGGACCAATATTATAAAAAAATAAAATACATAAAAATATATCGTCAATTTAATCGGCTAACGATTGCAGAAAAAATATTGTACACTTCCGGAAATTGTTTGGCTTGATTCAGACAGAGACTCTTAGCATTCACCAGCAGATCTGCTGTACTAGAATCTGTCTAATCACCCAATAAAACATTACTTTCCGGAATTACTATAATTATATAAATATTTAAAACCACTATAAAACAACACAGAGCTAAGCGTATTAAAAACGGTTAGGTAGCAAGCGCATGCGTATTTTTATGTAATCAACATAACAACCCAATTACATATTACTATACAAATATATATTTTTAAATTTTCTTATGACAATTTAACGCATGTGTATCAAGTCCCATAAGAATATTGTAGTTTTTTTTTTCACTTTTACTATGGAAATAAAGTTAGGACAGATTTTTACAGCGAAAAAAATGGTACAAAACATTTCATTGGTCATTTCACTGTAGGTAAACATGATAAAAATGAAATAAAAATTCGTATTGGTAAATTTAACTAATTTCAGAATCATGATAACAATGTATTAAATAATAATTATGAATTATACAATTTAATTTATTCGTTAAATTGTCTTACCGTATTACACTTGAGTTTTATATTTTTTCTGAATAAATTTGTGTTTTCTACAACTCAAAATTCTTGACTAAAAACAATTTAACTCGAAGAACTGTCGACCCAAAAACGGTTCAGCTTCGCTGTCGCGTTTTTGTTAGTTGATAATTCTTCTCGTTAAATTGCTAGGCAACAAATTTTCGTTATATATAAACACAAATTTATTCGAAAAAATACAAACCTCTCGTGTAATAAATAATAAGTGAATAAATAAAAACAAAAAACATGGCTTTCCAATATGGCGGCTCTTTATGTACTAATAATAATGGTGTGTCACTTGTAGTTTTTTGTTTTTATTTATAATAAACAAATTTCTACATTCTTTTTTTTTTTTAAATTACATTCCAAAAATTTACAATCATTAAAGCTAACATACAAAACCAATATTATATGCAACCCAATCAACCCATTTCGTTTTAAATAATAATAACAAATTATTTTTTCAAAAATATTTTAAGTATAAATCATCAAAATGTAAGAAAAAGGAAAACAAATTCAAAATGGAATTATTAAAGAAAAAATAATTATAGGCCAAATCAACTAAAAATTGTCTGATTTCATTTAAAAAAATGAAGCAAAATTAGACATACAAATTTAATAAGTTACTCTAGTTATTCTAATACAAAAATAATAAAAAGGAAAAGAGACAGAAAACTAGATAGTCTAATTTTACTTCATTTATTACATTTGCCTGATGACGTCAGATCATTTCTAGTGGATTTAGTCTATACCGAATCTACTAGAGTTTATGTATATGTAGTGAAAATAGTTTGTAATGCTTGTATGTATGTACTGTGATGCCAATACAATAGGCTGAATATACCGAATAGTTGAATAGCCTCTGTCCAGGTTTTCAATAGTTCAGGTTGACATTATATTCAATTTTTCACTCCTTATATGAGGGGTAACAATTAACTATACAAAAGATGCAAAATTTAGGTCTATAACAACTAATCGAATTCAAATTTATTTCGAATAGTAGTCTAGAACTTTTTTTTGGAAAACATTAGGAAATTCGAATCTTCAATCAAGAAAATACTTGAATTTCTGAATGGGATAAAGACTTTAAGACTACGGTGCTAAAATCATGTTGTGCTTTCTAACATTTACGTGTTTAAAATGTTGATTTCTACACAAAAAAATATTTATATTACCTTAATAAATTTAATACATATTGAAGATAAAAATTTTAGACAAGTGGCATTACACTGTAATTTTTAGTGAAGAAGATATTAGAAATCAAATATATCAAAAATATCCAGTGTATTGTGATCAGTAAAGCAAACAAAACAGTTTAATAACAACCCTACATTTTGATCATGAGTTAAGAACTAACGTGACCTAAAATTGAAAGAAAATAGTTCTGAAATGGGTAAACCAAGCTCTGTTATATCCCGCTTGACTTTATTATCCCATTTTCAAATTTAAATCCCTCATTTTTAAGCTCTTTTCCCATAAAAATTCTTAGACTCTTCCACTTAGATACAGGCAAACGACTTCTATCATTGTGCCAAATTTCGAGTTTATATCAGTAGAGCTAGTAGTTACCTACTGAGAAATAGTATATTGTGAAATAAGTCCGGGAAATTGTCGATTGCCCATGAAAGCGAAGTTGAGCGCACGAACGTAGTGATAAATCAAAATGTATTATGAGAATGGAAAGTAAGAACAAGTAAGAAATTTGAATAATAGATTGCGATAAAGTTAGTTATTGACTGTTTTTAAGCATTTTATCAGTACATTACATACGAATATAAATTAATTCATCATTCAGTTTCTTTCCACATGTATGTATTGCAATTTTTATAATATTATAAATTAAATATTAAAAAATGTTCCCATGTATAAACTAACCTTTTAGGGTTGATCCACACTATAGTGCCAGTCACAGTCCGTTCTCAGTCCAGTCTTCGTCCGGTAAAATATTCTTAGAAATAATAAGTGTATTCACACTACCAACTCCAGTCCAGATCCAGTCCAGTCACGGTGCAACACCGATCCATTCCAAAGAATATTTGACTGAGGTCGGATTTGTCCATAGAAAAATAACGCAATTTCTCTATGAACAAGTACGTTATATTTCTCTATGGTATCACTGGCTTCAGTTAGTCAGTGTCACTTAAATATATTATTTGACGGTTATATCTACATAATTTAAATGCCTGAATTTTTATTCATTATAATTTTGCAATATGACAACTGAAAAGTATTGCAATTTTGAAAAAGGTAATTATTTATCAATTAAAAATTAATAAATAAGTATATAATCTATAGTGAATGACAATATCTATGAACATGGTAAAATGACATTGGATCGAGAACGAACCATACCATTCATGAGACACAAATGTGAATGTAATAGGATTTTACCGGAGCGAGACTGGACTGAGAACGGACTGTGATCGGCACTGTGGATCAACCCTTATATTATTTATATAACGGACAGTGTGGATCAACCCTTATATTATTTAGTAAAGCAACTTCTAGGGAAATTGGGAGGTTTTGAGCGTTTTGTTATGTTTATTCTATGAAGCTTTTTTATAGTAAAAAAAAAAGTTGTATTAAGCTGGGTCCAGAGGACCCATTAGTAGTTTATTTGTTACAACTTTTATATAGAGGAGTCAAAGCTTAAAAGTCGAAAACGCATTCGTTAAAAATTTTATTATAATCGTGAAACTAAACGTAATAATTCAAATATTATTATTAATAATTTGAATGAGATACTCAATATTTTTAAATTAACCCAGTTTACCCAGATTTCGATTTAACTCTCTTAAAAATTGTAATTCTGATTTTAATTAACACTATGAGACCCGAGCACCTTCGTAGTAAACTTCCCCGGAAGCCGGCAATATTTAAAAAAAAACTTTATATAAACAAATACCTAAAATAAAATGACTCAAACACTTAATAGATTCAACACAGTTCAACATGTATGTGTAAAACTGTAAACATACGTACGTGATACGTACATACTACATGTACACTGACATTCAGATCAATTTTATTTAAAAACATAAATTATATTTTTTATGTATTCTTTGTTTATCTTACAATTTTTTATATATAGAAACCAAAAGAGTAGTGTGTGCTGGTATGTATTTGTGTGAGTAGAAACACATCTGTGTGATGAATGATGATAAACATCGCACACATAATGCGTAACCAACTAATCAATTAATCATTGATCGCGGTCGGCCTCTGGGGATGTTTTGTTTGGTTTCGGATGCCGAAGCCATGGGACTGAAAGTGTTAAGTTGATATGATTGACTGTGAGTAATCAACGTTTGGACACTAATAACTGAGATGTCAAATTTTCCGAAATAATTACAATATTCGTCAGAACTAGTGAGGCTTTCGTAATCGCAATACTTAAATATATACAGCAGTAGACATGCTAAAAATTTTGATGCATATTTCAAAAACAAAGCGTTCATTTTCAGCCAAACGAAATTCCAAATCATGTACAATAAATTCCAGACACTGTTTGCTTTATTGATCACAATAAGCAGAATATGTTCAAATCACTATTCAAAATACAAAAATACAATTTAGATATATTTTCTTAAAATTAATTCCAATATTTAAGCGAAATTCAAAATAAAAATATCCACAAAAAGACAAATAAACCAATATCACCCATTTTGTAAAATTACAGTAGGGATTTACCTGCGATAATTCATTCAATTGTTTAATATTTTTAATTCCTTCCCAAAATGAGCTGATATCATTATTATTAATAGCTTGTTGAATAATAGTTTCATTCACGTTGGGACTGGGTATGCAATACTTGAAAACTGTAAAAATATTTTTACATAACAAAATCTGCGATACTTTAAAATAGTACCAGCCATATAAACAAAAATAATTTTTACCCTTTGTAGCCAACACCAGAGTTATGAGTTTCAATATACAGAGCAAAATACACTCAACCTTCCTATAGCACGATTAATTCGTATCGTGTTATATGGAGACAACTTTGTTCTTAGAACTAATTTTTCATTTTTTTCACAAAATAAGTACAAACATTTTTTTTTGTATCGTGTTCTATCGAGACATCGTTATAAGAGACCTATCGCGCTATATCAAGTCATATGTGACCTTATAAAAAATCCTCGTGAAAATATACGATTAAACTTGCAGGAGCTCCGATGACAGCAGTTCAACAACGTTGTTGAAGGAGTTTTACTCAAATACGCATGCGTTCTACGAAAAGCGTGTTATAAAAGTACCGCGTTATAGGAAAACTGTTACGATTTTTGTTCCATTATGAAAATGTCGTGTTATATGAAGGTTGGCTGTATTTTACATTTTAAAAATTGTGTTGAAAATGACTTTTTTGTTAAATTTTAATTAATGAAAGTTGAAATTTTCAATATATTTCGAGTTATAAATCAAGTATGTAATAATAGGTAAAAATTATTCTGGTCACATTTTTACAAATAAAAATATTTTATTCTTGAAAATATATAAAATTAGTTTAAAACTACTTTGGTTTTTTTAGACAGATACTCTTTGGAATTCAGATAAAAATAAAACTGAATATAATAATTGAAGACCTTGTATTCACTAGGTGATAATTTACGGTGAATAAATGAAAATTTTAATTATAGTTTGTTTTTTTTTTTTTTTTGTTTTTTTTGCAAAACGCATTTGTGCGTGAAGGCCATATTATTTTTTGATTCATTATACATAAGGTTTTGTATCAACTATGCCGTGATCTATGTCATCTATTTCCACTGTGAAATTTTTTGGACAAGTGTAAACACGGCAAATTTTCACTGCCTTAGGATGCACTTGTAAACGAATAAGACTAATTGTCACGTCGGTTGATAAGCCCTAAATTGTAAAAAAGTTGTTTGTTTATTAAAAGTTAAAAAGAAAATCGTTCTTGTCAGTCCATTTCCCCCTATTCTTCACCCTGCTATTAGAGCTCAAACTTGGACAGACAGTAGTTACCAGTTAATATAGTTTTAAATTGTAGTTTCGTACCTTCAAATTTTTTGTATTCATGATTCCTATATTGGGTCACCAATTTTCATAAAAGAAAATAACTTTATAACCTACATAGACTTACACGGTTTACAAGTTGGCAATTTGATGTCCGAACTTTAATAAACTGTTTTAAATACTCCCAATTTTAACCCCTCTAAATTTTAATTAATACGCCACTGATTACGCTATTAGTAAATTTAATTTTTTTGTTAGTATATTTTTTGTTAAGTGTTGCAAGTATGCTGAAGAGGAAAGAAAATAGAAAATGATTATGATGAAATACAAGTAGAGAATAGAGATTATTCAGTCACAAAATATAACAATGTTATATTGTTATCACTATTACGGTGATAAAGTTAAACTATGTAGTTTTTAATCATTTTACCTGGAACTTAACCTATTTTGTTCCAACATACACAACAGGGCAGCGATTCTTGAAAAGTGAAGTGAAGTGGAATGGAATGAAATGAAATAGCTGAGAACAGAACCAAAGGAAATATATTTTTATAAGTTGGTAGGTATACATTATTGTGAGAATGGGTACTCTATCGACGAAATTGATTACTATATATATTACATACATACGTGAGGAGGTATTATTTATGGTACACAGTTTTCATTTCCGGTTACATATTATGTGGAATTTAAAAAATAAAATTTACAAACATTCATCATTAGTATTTTTAATTTCAAATATTATCGAGTGCTTGTGAGACACTACTACGTATGACAAACTTTTATTTGCATTTCAACACACGCAGTATTTATATGTTCATAAATCGTTCAGCTAAACTGAAACTTTAAGCCCTCGATTTCTTTAGTATAGTATGGCCAAAAACCACACGTAAATTAAAAATCACAAAGTGATTGAAAAAATTATCCGGATCGGCCGGGAATTGAACCCAGGATCTTGAAATTAAAATTGTAACTGTTTCTCGAATCAGAGAGAGTACTAATACGCATAGGTGATTGAATGGGTGTCCGGCTCGGCCGCTTACCGAGCATGGGATCGTTGGTGTAGAGGTTAGCACGTCTGGCTAGTTACCAGAAGATCCTGGGTTCGATTCCCGGTCGATCCAGATAATTTGTTCAATCACTTTGTGATTTTTAATTTAATCATTAGTAGGGTAAAAGCCCCCTTTGTGGAACGGTATCTAATACTGGAACAGTTTTGACATTTACATATTTACTTCTTTAATTAAGTAAGGAAACTTTAAATGCGAGGTGAATTTAAATTGAAAAACAATCATTCTATTAATAATAATTTCTGTTATCAGACGTTTCTTTCAGAAATAACTTCATTAATATGTAAATGTTCATAATTAGATACCGTTCCACAAAGGGGGCTTTTACCCTATTATTAGAAAATAATTACAAAAAAAAAATATTAAAAACTAAATAAAATTACTAACGCTACTACTACAAAACAAGGTTATGTCGAAATTTTGTTTCTACTATTAACTACTATTAAAAAGGAAGATATACAATTTAAATAAAAAAAATTAATAAAAGATAAAAAATAATTAAAATACAAGAAAAAAAGTAAAAAATTAAAACAGTTAATATAAAACACAGCTAGCTATTCAAAAATTACAACGAACGCAAACGGAATGGACGAAAGATGGCAATAAAATGATGAATTTTTATAAATTTTATTTTTTAAATTCCACATAATATGTAACCGGAAATTAAAACTGGGTACCATAAATAATACCTCCTCACGTATGTAATGTATGTAATATATATAGTAATCAATTTCGTCGATAGAGTACCTATCATCACAATAATGTATGCCTACCAACTTATAAAAATATATTTCTTTTGGTTCTGTTCTCAGCTATTTCATTTCATTCCATTCCATTTCACTTCACTTTTGAGTGAAGAATCGCTGTCCAGGACGCACCTGTTCTAAAGAAGAAGAGTTTTAGTTACGGAAAGTATTATAATTTTATTATTTTATGACGTATTCGGCCTACTGTGTTTGTCAAACACTGGGAAAAAATATTAGGGAAAATTGGAAAATTGTTATATTTTGAGTTAGGAAATAACTGACATTTTTACATGCAACTTCCCTGTAAGTCTCATGCTGTCTCAGTAACTTATTTTCATTCCCTAACAGGCAATTTATGAATTCTAGTACTTCAAGAAAATTTATAAGAACTTTGTATGGTGTGGAGATGTAAATATAAAGTAGTAGCGATCAATTTAGTTATAAATTAAGTCTATCATAGACACAGTGATGAATTTATCTATAGCAATGAAGATCAGTGGAGTGAATCTTTTTGCACTCGGGACTCTCAGGATTTTATCTCGCCCTCTCGGTAGACAAAATAGACCCGTAATCATTATAAAAATAATAAAATAATTATGCAATTTTTTACTAGATTCCGAGCCATTGGTTGGACACCACTGATCTAAGTTATTCAATGGAAGTTTATAACAAATTGACAATAATGTAAATTATAAAATTTGGGATTAAGAAAGGACAGTAAGATTAACATTATTTTAACTATATTTTGAACAAAATCAAATTTTGTCTGAATATATAAATTTTTCTTGACAGGAATAACTCAACTCAGTTCTCAAATCATTCATATTAGGTCAATAACTATGGAAAATTTATAGCAGGCAACAATTAACAGCTATAAGAAATGTTTCTCAAATATACAGTTAATTGGTTTGACTTCAAAGAATTCAATAAGCATGATTGGCATTAAAAGAAAATTAAAATTAATAAAAAAAAAAAACTATGTAAGTAATGCAGAAAAGAAATTTACTTAAAATTTGCATCATTGAAGTCTTGAGATTTTTTTACACCATAGATGTCATTTCTAGAGTGCGCAATTAATTTATATATGCACCATGCACAATAAGACATTTTTACTTTACATTCAAGTTGAATAAGTTAACGATAATAAATTGCTATCCTTAAGGGTTAACAGAAGATGATTTAATATGTTAATTATTCCTGTCAAGATACGTAACACTGAGCCATTACTTGCTCAATTATTTTTTTTTTCATGCTCTTCATGCAAATACACCCAACATTATCAAAAAAGAACATTTTCCCCGATTAAAAACTAAAATTTTTGGAGATATCCATATATTATACACAATAACCATCTCTCATTACTTTCGTTAGTAATTTTTCTTAAATTAAATTTTAGTAACATGTTTTAGAACAACATGAGTGTGTCTAATTTTAGCTGCCTATATATGATTCAGTTACCTTTTCAATATTAACGTTGTCAGTTGTCAGTGAAATAGTGTTTTGAAGAAACACGACAACCCACGAGAGGACATTTTTAAAATAGTATGTGGCTTTATTCACTTGTTCAATTGGAATGGTTTGAAATAAATTAGTATTTTGTACTGATGTCGTCTTTATTGGTGCGCTAATACAAAAATTCAGAACTGTATAATAGAAAAAAAATAAAAAAATATCAAAGCAGTTAAAACATTTTATTTGAAAATGGTTAATTTTTATTTCTAGACAACTAAATTTAGATAGACATTTGGTTAAATAAAAGGTTAATTGAGTAATAAAATACATACAATCATTATTATTTGCTAATTCGAATTTTTAATAATACACACGAGCGAAAAAATTACGCAAGAGCCGCACAGCAGCGAGTGTGTAATATGCATTACAACCGAGTTACGTACTATAGTTTATCTACGACTAATATGAAATTCACAGTAAATAATATAAATTTGGTACGAATATAATACATTAAAATAGTCAAACTTTAAATGTATTAAGTTGTTTGGTAAAAATTTTGTACAGATTTTAATAAAATATTACAGTACACTGCCTTGTGTAAAGTATAAAATTTTACACCAGCTGTATGTAAAACATAGCTTACTTAAATTAAAAATCACAAAGTGATTGAAAAAATTATCCGGATTGGCCGGGAATCGAACCCAGGATCTCCCGATAACTAGCTAGGTGTCTGACACCTGGTGTAATTTTTTCAATCACTTTGTGATTTTTAATTTACATTTGGATTTTGGTCATACTAACCAAAGAAATCGAGTGCTTAAAGTTTCAGTTTAGCTGAACGATAAGTGAAGATATGAATACTGCGTGTGTTTAAATGCAAACAAAAGTTTGTCATACATAGTAACGTTTCACAAGCACTCGATAATATTTGAAATTGAAAAATAGCTTACTTACAATTATTTTGTACAGTAAATTAGCAATTTCATGGTAGTTGTAGATAAAACATTTTATTATCAAGATGGCGGCTACTAAACAGCTGTTTTTAAATTATTTAAAATTTCATTAAAACTAGATTTAGTTTACATTCGAAATTTCTACAATATTAAAGAATAAGAAATTCCGATTTTTATTTTCCACAAGTGCTTCCCCTTTTATTATATTAGATATAATGTAAAGTAATGTAAATATAAATATAACCTCATTTCAGTTGCGTTGCATACTTCAATGTAAATGACCCTTTCTTTTTGTATTGAATAGGGAACGAATGTTTACAGGAAGAAAATAACTTTTTCCATAATTACGTGTGCGTGAACAAAATTTAATTCACTATAATAAAACCTACATTAATGTATACAGCTGTAGACAAAATTATATTTTCCAATAATGAAAAAAATATATTCTAAAATAAAAATTTAATTGTATAAAATAGAAATTTGTTTTTCAGTTAGATGTCACGAATATTTTGTTCGCAGCTGTATAACAATTTGAAAAGAGTCAATCGTAAAAATTATTTAGACAATATTAGTTTTTCGTAATAGATATTCTACTAATTCTACATCAAAGCAGCCAAAAAAAAATTAATTACTAGAGAAAGAATTAATTACTATTACTAAGAAACTATTACGTTACAGTCCAGTGGCGTCAAGTCAATTAAACTAGAATGCTGACTCGCGTTTTATCCGGTTATACTGTTTTTAAATACCTATAATTTTTAATTTTTGGTAGTAATTAGACTAATTAGTATACAAAGCAATTAGTCACTTATCCAATAAAATTCTGGCTTATCAGGGCTTATAATGAAAATGTCTCACAAAAACTAATTTAATTGACTAATCTGAATTCGTAAAGTGATTAATTTTGGTATAAAATGACCCCTAAAGATAATATTTTTACTTTTTTTTGCAAATAAATAATAAATAATTATTTATTTATATCATTTTATACATAATTCTCTTAACTGTCACCTTTAAACTATTACATTTAACCTAACCTAACCTAACCTTAAATGATGACATTTCTGATTTCTATCAATTACTCATAGCAAAAAATTCATTACATTTAAATTTTGTGAATATATTTAAGCAATATATGAGCATCCAACAAACATCAGACCTGATTTTTATAAATTGTCTTTAAACCCAAATAGTGTCAATGGGATGGTTGGAAAAAATCTTTAGAAGAAAGTGAACCGGATAAAATCACATCAGTTGCGGTCTTTTGCTTGTTGCAAATATTTATTTTGTTTTTTTGTTTATCAAAAAACTCTAAAACATTGGTAGAACTATAGAAAAGTTGAAAAGGGCACCTTTTAGGATCTAAAACTTAAATATGATACAGCCCCGCCTAATGCGAGATATCTGGGGTCACTTTAGAATGAATTTCTGATTTGTTTTAAAAAACAATTCGCTGAAAGTTTCGTTTAAAATCTTAATCCTGAATTACTATTTCGCTAAAAAAAAAAATTAAAATTAAAAGATATGAAAGTAACAGAAACTTACTTGGATTGCTTGGCAAATACCACGCCGAACAAAGATTATTATCAATTGCATTCTGAATCAAGGTCATACTAGTGAGCTTCCTCTTATCAAAAGAATCGACACATATTAGCTTATTTCTTATCGTTGCTACACCACTTGTTTGTGACTCCGTTTGATAAATAAATATATCGTTTGGACATTTGTCCACACAAACCTAAAAATTTGAATTTAATATTCAATAATCCGTACACGAAACATATTGTAAATTAATTGTGGTTACCTGAGGTGTTTTACATCCTATGATCGGAACATTTGGAGCTGCACATTTGGTCAAGTCAAAAAAGTATAAGTATGGCCGTTTTTCATAGCCTGGATCGTAACCACATCGATTTCCTTGTGAATCCTTCGGTGACAGTAATGTACTAATATCGCCATTTTTAATTGCTATTATATAGTAAAGAAAAATTTTTAATGCAGAAAATGGTCGAGAAATTTCAAAAATGAATTGCTAACTTTACCTAAAATTCCTATTGTAATCCACGATACAATAAAACATACAAAAATAACTAAACATAGCACATCCGTACAAGATCGTTTACTAATTGGACCCTTGAATTCTGGATCATGTTTGTATGGTTTTCCTGTAACAACATCACCAAAATAAACTTATTAATTTAAGAATAGCGAATATGGCGAATATGAATGTAAAAAATTCGCCAAGTGCTTGTTAGTAGGGATGTGAAAAAATAATCGATTTTTATTCTAATTGATCATTTTTTCTTATAATCGATTTTTAATAATCGATTCTCTAAATAATAACAATCGATTTTTAATAAATCGATTGTATAAATTACACTCTATTATTTCTTTATTATTTAAGTTGAAAACTGAAAGAAAAACTTGGTTTGTTTTTTAGTTTTAAAACCAGAAGGTTGTCATTTTGGTTATTTTAACTAATCTTCATTCTAAATATGTAATTGTTAATATTAATCTGGTAGTTTTATTATTATAGTTATAGAAAAGTATGGAATTTTTTGAATAAAATTTAAAAAAATCGAATTTTTCGCAAAATCGATTATTTCTTTTAAAATCGATTTTTTACAAATCGATTTATATTAAAAAAAGAAAATCGATTATTTAGTAATCGATTTTTTTCACTCCATGTCACATCCCTATGTGTTGTGTTAGACATGCATTAAGTTAGGACTTCGTAGCCAATAGCTAGTTTTTCGCACTTTGAATTTATTAATAGTATGATTATCTGAATTATTTGTTTCCTATATGAGTTAAAAATATTTCAAAAATAGTTTTAAAAAATAACATTGTTAAGTTGCGTAAAGTCCGACACTGACTATTAAGAAGTGGTGAAGTGACTTAGCGCAACCATAGACAAGACGAACCTAGATACAAGTATTTCGTGATTATGACTACGAAATCCTAAAAACTGTCAAAAAAGTTATTATCACTAAAAAATTCTACAGTCTAATACAATTTAACTCGGCAATTCCCAGTGTCACCTGTAGGTGACAGACATTTTTAATTGTAAACTGTATTAATTTGTTTGTTTAACTTATAGTATAGAGTTGTCACAAGAAAGAAATATAAAGTCATCTATTAGCCTTCTAATGGTGGTAACAGAACGTAAAGATTTAATTATCTTATCGTTGAAAAAAATTGAAAACATCTGGCACCTCCAAATAACTCTGGGAATTGTCAAGTTAAACACGGCGCGTCACGTGACTTAACATGATATACTGGTTTTTTGGTACTGATACTCAAATCGTTAGTATTCGCAGCCATACAATGAATGCTAACAATAAGTCCGAAAATGGCCCGGAAACCGGGCCACATAAATATACCTCAATTTTCGGCAAATTATTCGATTGTACTTCCACAAATCCGGCTTTCGTCATTATTATAATTTATGTAAATGGTAAAAATTAAATTAAATTTACTTTCAGTAAATGTTTCAAAAAAAAAATAAATAAATAAATAAATAAATAAATCAGAAAACTGAATTACAATAATTTAAATAATTGTATATAGTAATGTTTTTGTCAATAAATGATGGTGAACGCAGTGAACGACGCGTTACACGATTTACATATTTCGGATTTTTCCTTTGTTTCCATACGTGTTTAAAATATTAATTGAAAATTTTATTGTTTAAAATATTTTTTTCTTTTCATAAAAGAAAATTACAAATTAAAAGATTTTTCTTTATCAGAAGAACTACTAAATTTTTTACTAATACGTAGAGCATAAAAAAAATACTTAAGACTTGACTCAGACAACTTACCTAAATCTTTCGGCATTTGATTCTAAACGATACCTGAAACCAAAAAGAAAACTTCAGTTACACTACCGAGCATAGGTGCATAATATTTTTAAGTATATACTAATTTCACAATAAAATGTCAATACTGAAATAACCTGGCAGGATATGTTCAATTTTATCAAAAATTATTGAATTCTCTATTACAATTATTATCTATCAGATAATTATTGTTAAGTGTCTTTTATATTTTTAGAAATTCCTTCGAGTATCAACTTACTGTATTTGGTAAGTAAGACATGTTTCGACCAATATGAGCGGCCGATTTAGTGATAGTGGATGCTTGCTTGAACAAAACAAAATTTGTCAAGCTATTCTTTCATTGAAAATGTTATAATCTGGTTCATTTTGTTCCTTCAAATATTTACGATCACGAAGCCGGCTGACCGTATTTATCAAAACATACTTTTATATGTAAAAGTAGAAATATTACAAATACAAACTTTTACAAAATAACCCACAAGCAGAAGTTTTAAGTGATCAAAACGATTTAAGTAATTCTCCTTTATTAAAAATAAATTCTTTAGTTTTTATCAATTTTTTCAATAATTTTGTTACCCTTCATTATTTATAAACAAAATTATTCAACTTTCCAAAATATGAGGTAAAAATAGTTTCGTCATAATTCCAACGCCTCCAACTTCTTTCAAGACGAATTTAAAATATATTTGACATTAAGTGTTGTATCTACACCAGGCGTGGCCAACCCGCGGCCTGCAGGCCGCATTTGGCCCGTCTTGAACTTTTTTTGGCCCGGGAGATCACACTTATACAAAATATGTTCATTTTATAATGACCAAGGTAGTGAAAATCAATGTATTAAAAAAGTACATAATATATGGGAACACATAATTTTATATGCGGCCCGCGGAGTTATGATGCGCTTCAAAAGTGACCAGCAAGATCATTTGGGTTGGCCACCCCTGCTATACACAGTTATTTATAAATAAAAATTCCCCCGTTTACTTTCCTTCAATACATTTTGATATAGACCACTGATAATCAGTCAAGTATAATCAATGTCTACTCTGTGTTTTAATACTCTACAACAAATCGATTTATTTACAATAAGCCATTTAATTACAAATTATAATAAATACTGTTATCACAAGCGAAAAAAATCAAACACTACATGTCATATTTTTCAGAAGCAATACATTTTTGCGAAAAATTATGATAATCTATAATTGGAAAAAACCGTACATCAATAGATACCTACATTATTTTCATTAGGGTTGACCGGGGTAATTGTGAATGAATTTTCATGAGTTGAGATAAAAGCGTTGTTTTAAGTATTTTTTATTTTATATATCACATTACGGTTGATTTATTTTAATTCTACATTATTCAGGATGCACCACACAAAGAGCAAATTCGTATGAAAAACAAAAATTTTATAAGCCATTCACATTTCCCCGGTGCGATTTTGTAAATCTTATGAATTTCGAGGTAAAAGTGAATGCCATCAAAAAAATTATTTAGAATGGATTACAAGAGAAGTGTGGTACGTCAGAGTAAAGCCCAGCTCAAATTCTTCACATTTGTTCCACTTTCAAATTTTTCATCATACTTTAGCGGTCACAATTTCTCTTTGTTTAATGCAAGTTACGCATACCTCAAATTTCTACAAAAAATCAAGGTTAAAGAAAAATAACAAAAATTGTAGGAACAAATTCATTACAAGCTAAAAATGATATTTTGTCATTTTATCAAATAAAAAATCAAAAAATTCCATGTATTCACACAAAAACAAGGAAAATAAGACCTTTTCCAGGAAATATATTTAGTTTACATGAATAAAAAACAACAATTTTTTTTTGTATTGTTTGTATAATGGAAACTTGTACAATAAGGTCACTAGCACCTTCATCAACATTTTCAACTCTGAAAAGGACACAACTGAAATTTTTGACCGAATGGGGGCATTTGTGAATGACGTTCACAATTACCCCATAATTTTAAAATCATGGGGTAATTGTGAATTTGTGATAAATTGCCCAATTTCTTTAGCAATTAATAAGGAATCCTCTTAGGGCTTAGACCACTTCTTTAAAAGTACTTTTAACCATTTCCTACCTTTTAAAAAAAGAAAATGTATTTACAAAACATTTTTTTAAGGATTAGTCGAAGTAAGATTCATAAAATTTTGCAACGGTTTTTTTAAAATAAAAAAAGATCCTAATACTTGGAGAATTGTTATGAAATTTTAATAGCATATTCAGAAAGGGCAGAAAAACATATTAAGAGTTAATTTTTAACAAAATTGTTATTTTAGAAATTATAGGCGCCGTTCACAATTGCCCCAATTCACAATTACCCCGGTCAACCCTAAATACCTACATAAAATTTTAAAAGGGTACTTCATTCATAAAAAAAATTAAGATTAGTGTCTACGTATATCATTAACGTGAGAACAGCAACTTATTTTTCAACAATCAGTAGCTTAGATTTAAAAAAAAGTTTTGTCACAAAAATAATCTAATACAGCTGATCCATTTTTTCGTACAGTGGATAGGGACCGCATAAAAAAAATATACTTAAAAACTTCATAAATAGTTATAAAAAGTATAGTTCGATCCAGATTGTACAAAAAAAACTTTTTTTATGTGGTCCCGATCCACCGCACAAAAATATAACTCGAAACGCTTAAAACCTCCCAATTTTAATAGAAGTTGCTTTTCTAAACAAGATAAAGCCTTAATTTACAAGTAAAAACATTTTATTTCATTTTTATATAATATTATGGAAATTTTGAAAAATACATTGGTAAAAAAATTAAATGATGCAATAACTTATGTTCTTATGCACTGTATTAATTAAATGCTTAAAAGCCGTTAAAAAGTATCTTTATCAAAGAAAGTTATAATAGTAAATGTTTAGGTTTCTTACTGTCTCTTGATTTTGATTCATATTATACACTTTAATGGCCATTTTTTACAAACCGCATAAAAAAATTCGCATAAAGAAATCGCACAAAAAAAGACCGCATAAAAAAAGATTCAGCTGTACTTAAGGCGATTGACACGTTAGAGGTTGGCGGTTGGTGCCCACATAACTATCCCATAAAACGAAGGGTTGTGCGCACACCAATTAAATGATGTAAAATTTAAAACTTAACAGAAAAAAAAAAATGTTGAATATAACTTTTACAAAAATTCTTAATTTTACATAATATAATAAGAAAAATAAATAAATCACCTGAATTACTTTTAAAACCACAATTTTACTAATTTATTAATCACTAAAACAAAAGAAACCAAATCCTTCAATTGCAAACAAAGAAATTCGTATGAGTAACAGACACAATTAACTATACACATAAGAAAAACCCAAACATTTTGATATACTTATTTATATAAGCCCTTTCTATATTCTCTACTAATCCACAGATTGGTACTCAATTTTTTTCTTACGAATTCAACAATATTTACAAATACATTCTAAAATAATTAAAAACATTATAAATTATTTATAATAATGTAATTAATGACATTTTGTAATCCAGTAAGTTTAAAAAAATCGCAAATTGCTTATGTTGAGCATACATTAAATCTGGATTTTGTACTCCGTATATAGGTACAATTTTTCACGACTTTCGCAATATGGTAAATTTAAATATACTTATATAGAGTGTCCCTAATAAAACTGCCAGCTTAGGAACCTTATAAACGGTGAGAGATATAGTTTCAGTTAACACGTTGACGGTCATGAGCGTCGTAGGACGTCAAGTGAAAGTCGTAGGATGTCACTTAAGTTTTGATTTAAGTATTATAGTTTTCTTACTTTATAATCTATCAAAACGATAGTAGTGTTTATCGGAACCGAAGTATAAAAATTGAATCTCAAAATTAACACTTTAATTTTATTTAATAATAATTAAAAAACTTTAATATTAGCATAAATGGATATAAATTTTTTTTAATTTTACACTACCAAGAAAAATTAGTAGCCCGTAAAATTTTGAAACAATGGATATACACAAAAAACATTGTACATTTATTGCAGCTGAAAACATTTCATAAACAAAAAAAATTCAAATGACCATAATTATTGTTACAATTGGTCTAAAACGAACTGTGTCAATGCAGATAAAATTTATTATTACGTATTTCCGGGAGAATGACCTCTTTCTAATGCACAATGCATAACATAATTAAGATATTCAGTGTCCAGAAATGATTTATATTATATATGAAAGTGTTCCTTTAGGGTATCTACACAATCAATGAAAAAAGGAATAAGAAATAAGAAATAGGGAATAAGAAGTATGCCATCTAGTGACGTTGAGTGGAACTTTAACGTAACTGCTCATAGATATGAATATGTAGGTACTTTTGTACGTCAAAATTCGTGATTTTTTTCACTTTAGTGACAAAAAAAGTCATCACGAACGTAATTTTTCATGAATTTTGATGTACAAAAATACCTAAATACATATACCTATGGGCAGTTACGTTAAAGTTCCATTCAACGTCACTAGATGGCATACTTCTTATTCCTTATTTCATTGGTTGTGTAGATACCCTTACTAGTCTACATAATTGACAAATAAATGGGAATAGTTTATAAGGTTTATAACGTTTATAATGTCAGTCATAAATGAAGACTGTACGTATGTGTATACATGATATACACATGTTTCGTAATTTATATAATATGCATCCAGTTGGATTAGCCCATAAAGTAGATCAACAATTAAAAATGTTCCTACACTTCTTGCTAATAAAAATGAATAAATCGTGCACTGGAAATATTTAATAAAATGTAGCTGTAAAAACGAACTAAGAAGATTGGGCAAAATAATTTCCTTTTTAAATTTCAATAGTATTTATTTAATTTAAACTCCTAATGGAGTAAATAATAGGGTATTTAACATCAGTTATAAAAAAAATTCTATATTATTTGTTAAATGATTATTATTATTACTTCAATTATAAGAATTCTGTCTTTTTTAACTCTTTTAGGACTAATGACGAGCTCAGCTCGTCATAGCAATTTTAATAAAAAATCCAATTGACGAGTCTGGCTCGTCTTGTGTCGATAACTGGAGCCTACTGCCATCTAACGCTATAATATTGTAAATATAGGAAGTAAATCATACCACATACGCACATGCGTCACATCGTTTACGTACTTATTTTTTACCTCGTGCTATGCGTTTTATTAATTATCCTTGTCATCCTTATATTTTCAATTTTATTTTTTGTTTTTAATGACATTTATAATTAAAAGACAGTTTTTTTTGAATATTATTTTGAATATTTTAAAACTTCTACGTTAATAATATTTAAAATAATTTTCATAGGTTAGGTCTGTTTCAATTTTAGTGTGTGTGTAATTTTGTGTATGTGAATTTTTTTTTTTTAGTGCTTAGAAAAGACAAAATTTTTGCATTATAATTTTTTTTTTGTATAACTATATATAACCTATAATTATATAATCGTAAAAAATACATAATGGCCCAAGGATATATACAGAGTGAAGAAGATTTATTAGCTATTCTCGAAGATAGTGATATAGAATTTAATTTAAGCGAATTTAGTGGCGATGAAAGTTCAGAAAGTGATTTCGACATCGAAGATATTCAAAATATCGTAAGCCGTAGTGAAGAAGGAGAAGGGGAGATACAAGAAGACGATGGCGAAGAACTTTGAATAGAAGGGCAACGAGAACATTGCCAAAAATTTGATTTTCTTGGTGATTCAGGAATAAAAGTTGAATTTCCTGAGGATAATAATATCCTGGATATTTTTAGGTACGTATTTGTTTATATGTTTGTTTTAAAATATACATCTATAACTCAGTGGCGTGGAATCTAATTATTAAAAAATTGCAAACTAAATAAGTTTTTATGATATACGTACGTAAAAAAGAAAAATGTTTACAAATGTGTGCTTTCGGAAATGGAAAATTGGTTAATTTCTAACTTCGTCTAAATGAAGGTGAATTAGCGAATATTTACTTATACTTTAAAGACAAAATCTGTTTTCCATTTTTAAATTATACTTTTTACCAAGTTGAACGTCACTGGCAAAATAATATATGAAAATTACAGAATTTTTGTGTAATTATGGTATTTACTATGGTAATTAAAAGTTTGTTTACTTTTGTAATTACGGAGATTGCTTGGCCGTAGTAAGAAAATTGGGTATAGCACGGGTATAGGACAATAACATGTAACTGGCCTACCTGTATAGCAAATAGTGTCAGATTGATGTATCTTGGTAATAAATTACTAATTTTTGTTTTAAATATTTGGTACAAAAATTTAATTACAGTTACACCTTCTTTTATGCGGTCCTTTTTCTGTGCGATTTTTTTAATGCGGTTTTTGAAAAAATTTCTCAAGTGCATAATGTAAATCAAAAGCAAGAGAAAGTAAGAAAATATCGTTAAATTTTTTTACAGATGCATTTTTCAGAATTTTCATAATATTTTAAAAATGAAATAAATTGTTCTTATGTGTAAATTAATACTTTATCTTGTTTAGAAAAGCAACTTTTAAGCAAATCGTGAGGTTTTGAGCGTTCTGAGCTACATATTTTCGATGAAACTTTTTTTATGCGGTTCCTATCCACCGCATAAAAAAAGTTTTTTCTTACAATCTGGATCGAACTATACTTTTTATAGCAATTTATGAAGTTCTTAAATATTTTTTTTTGTGCGATTTTTTATGCGGTCCGTATCCACCGCACAAAAAAAGGTTTACTTGTACTGCACTATTTAATTAAGCAATAAATCATTCAATGGATGCAACGATGAAGTTGTTGTAAACCTACTTCGTCGAGTGAAATCATTTGTTTGATATTAAAATTCAAACAAAAAACTATCAAAAAACAATTTACTTACCTACCACATCAAAATAAAAGATAATATTAATATTGTAAATTTATTTTTTATTTTTGCAGATGTTTCATAACCGACGAGATAGTGGAAAAAATCGTTGAAGAAACGAATATATATGCTGAGGAGTTTATAGTAGAAGAGCTGTACGGGTTCTGTGACACCGTAAAACTAAGCAACTTGAACCCTTTTGCCAATGATTGAAATCGTGTGATTTTACGGTACTACACATTCCGAACTGATGAGTCATCAAACTGTATCGATGTGCAAACCTTGATCTTTGACCCAGCACGTACCAAGTACATGTATCAAAATTTGTTGTTGACATTTGACCCCACACGCGCTCATACTGTAAGCCTTGAAATTCGTAAGAGATGAGTCATTACCCGCAATCAAATTAATTTATGTTAACCCATTATGCGTCATCACAATTTACTTATCACAATTTGGTTTTGTGTTAACCCATTATGCGCCGGCACTAATGTAATTTTTGAATGTGAACCTAACGCATGCGCAGACTGAATATAAGTACACGACGCATGCGCAGACTGAATTTTAGGTTACAATTTGATAGATGGGGTACACTACCGCGTCAAAAATGTGGGGTTACCCTGACTCGGGGGTGGCCCCAAACTTTTGACATCGTACTGTACTTAAATTTTTGGTACCCTGCCGTGTCAAAAGTGCGGGCCCCCCTGGCCAAAAAGGTATCCTATCACTTTTTGAAGCGTACTGTACGTGCAAACCTTGATCCCAACACGCGCTTGCCTTAATTGCGTTATTTTAAACGAACTACCGCGTCAAAAATGTGGGGATACTTTAACTCGGGGGTGGCCCCAAACTTTTGACACCGTACTGTACTTAAATTTTTGGTACACTGCCATGTCAAAAGTGCGGACCCCCTAACTAAAAAAGGTATCCGATCACTTATGCGTATCACTTAAGCGTACTGTACTTGTTTTTTATGTGTACGTGCAAACCTTCGCCATTAATCTCACTTAATTGCGTCATCTTAAATTGAGTGCGGTCGCTAACGATAAATTTTGTCAGGGGCGCACTGTGCCAAGCGCTAGATTTTAAAACCAGACTCCGGGGTCCAGATTTCTGACCGCTACTGTACTGCCGAAAATCGAGTGTTAACTGTACCTTATGGGGATTTTTGGTATATTTAACCTTGGAAAATTCCAGGAATTTTTATCAGTTTTAAAATAAACAAACAACCAATAATTAAATGTTTATTTTGGCTGAATTATGATCATATGACTCATATATGGAGTTTTTTTGGTATAAGAAAGATGACGTCATGGAATATTAATGAGTTAAAAAATTGTTTAGTAAAAAATATCACCCATTGTAGACCTCAAGCAAGAAATTATTTTTATCAGTTTTAATACTTTAACATTTAACCTACAGTGACCAATTTTTTAGTTGACTAACAAAAGTTCTTGAAATTTTAACAAGTTACAAAAAATATTACTTCTTATGGTGCACAACACTTTTGAATTTGACTGTAGCACAAAACTGTTTCTATATCAAACGAAAATTATCTGAAATAATTCAGTATGTATATATGTATAGACTCTGTATATTAAAAATATTTTATGTATACACTCTGTATATTGAGAATAAGAAAGAAAATTTGTATATAATTTTAATTTTTATGAATACTAGTAAACGAATTGTATAGCTATTTATGAATAAGTATTAAATCTAATTATAAAATAATTTATAAATATTGCAAAAAATTTGTTTAATCAGCAAAATCAATGTATATCATTTTGATACTGATACATATTTATATTAGGGTATAACAGTATTGTATTTAACATTTTTAAACAGAATAAAAGTTCAATTTTTTGTTTTAAATTACTATAAACACGTCGCTTAATATAAAAATGATAACAGCATTGAGTTTTACTAAATTTTTAAGTCTGTAAAATCAAAATTTTTATAGACTAGAACATTTTGAATTTGCTACTTTATCATTAACATACATATAATATCATGTATATATAACGGGTGTATATTTAGTATTTTTAATAAATATTTTAGTATACAGGGTGTATCATGAAATATGCTTTTCAATTAGAACAATAAATTTCATAAGATTTTTGTTAATACTCTTATAGGTTAACGAAAGAAACTTTTTGCTGTAAAAAAATAGGGGAATTCAGGGTAATAATTAAATAAAACGCACATATTTTTCTTTTTTTAAATTTTATTTATAGAATATGAATACAAAAAATTAAATTGCTTAAATCTATATATTACTAAAAATCTATTTATTTTACATATTAAAATTTTTTAAAAGAATTCAGTTTTCTAATGAACAAATTTTATCTGAATGGATCATACAGCGTCTTGAATAATATTCATCTCGCAGATTGGAAATCTTCGGTACATCAAATATTTCTTCCAAATTCAAAATCCACGGCTGGTTTTCGGTGTCATCAAACAAATTTGAAATCCATTTCTTCTTTTTACTGCCCTTGACGTATATGACATCAAACTTCTTTAATATAGGTTTCAATATGGTATGAAGTTTTTTGTACGGAATAAATCCATACGACCAAGGTATCCCATGCCAATTTCGGCAAAGCCAACGTGCAGCAACCCGTTCATATTTCTTCGGCAACTCGTTGAAATCAAACGGTGCATCGAATATAAGATGTAGTATTTCATCCGAATTTTCCGCAACGATACCAACTTCTTTAAAATAAAATTCGTTGTTAGCTCCTTGATAGCCTTGTATATCAAGAAACGCCATTTTTTATCGCCGCCGTAGAACTGAATTTACTTACACAATCCACAACTTTATATAAAATAATTAAAATTGGTGAGGATAGTTAATTTGTGGGATGTATCCGAAAATGGATACTACTAATAGCTATTGCTAGTTAACCATCAAATTACAAACTGTTAATAATATTTAGCACATTACTGAGTACCATGTTCTTTTCACTTTAAGACCTAGTGATTTAAGGAATGCTAAATTTTCGGGTGAAATGTGTTGTCGCTTAAAAGTTTTACGTTTAATGATCTTAGGTTTCGAAAGTCCTTTGCCATGATAAGGTGTCTGAGCTCTTTAACCATGATAAGGTGTATGAGCTCTTTAAAGATGATAAGGTGTATGAGCTCTTTAAGGATGATAAGGTGTATGAGTCACTCCGGGAGCAAAATGAGTCACTCTGGGAGCAAAATGAGTCACTCTGGGAGCAAAATGAGTCACTCCGGGAGCAAAATGAGTCACTCCGGGAGCAAAATGAGTCACTCAGGGAGCAAAATGAGTCACTCCGGGAGCAAAATGAGTCACTCCGGGAGCAAAATGAGTCAATCCGAGAGCAAAATGAGTCACTCCGGGAGCAAATGAGTCACTCCGGGAGCAAAATGAGTCACTCCGGGAGCAAAATGAGTCACTCCCGGAGCAAAATGAGTCACTCCGGGAGCAAAATGAGTCACTCCGGGAGCAAAATGAGTCATTCTGGGAGCAAAATGAGTCACTCCGGGAGTAAAATGAGTCACTCCGGGAGCAAAATGAGTCAATCCGGGAACAAAATGAGTCATTCTGGGAGCAAAATGAGTCACTCCGGGAGTAAAATGAGTTACTCCCTGAGCAAAATGAGTCACTCCGGGAGCAAAATGAGTCACTCCGGGAGCAAAATGAGTCATTCTGGGAGCAAAATGAGTCACTCCGGGAGTAAAATGAGTCACTCCGGGAGCAAAATGAGTCAATCCGGGAACAAAATGAGTCACTCAGGGAGCAAAATGAGTCAATCCGAGAGCAAAATGAGTCACTCCGGGAGCAAATGAGTCACTCCGGGAGCAAAATGAGTCACTCCGGGAGCAAAATGAGTCACTCCCGGAGCAAAATGAGTCACTCCGGGAGCAAAATGAGTCACTCCGGGAGCAAAATGAGTCACTCCGGGAGCAAAATGAGTCATTCTGGGAGCAAAATGAGTCACTCCGGGAGTAAAATGAGTCACTCCGGGAGCAAAATGAGTCAATCCGGGAACAAAATGAGTCACTCCGGGAGCAATGGCGTGAAAATGGAGGAAAACTTTCAACCGCCCGTTGAAAGTTTTCCTCCATTTTCACGCCATTCTTGCACATTTCACAGCGAATTTTCAAACCAGGTGGTCCATCAATATGATCTTGTGGCCATGGTCGATTATAATGTTCAAAACATGGTTCATATTCTTGAAACATGGCTCGATAATCGGATGGTAACCAAATCCAGGCGCGTTGTATGATTTTCGCACCATAACTTTTCAGCACATTCAAACTGATCCACTTGTAGATTTGAAGAAATGTTTCCAAAGTCAGTTCGTTCAGTAGCATTGGTTCACGTTCCAAAAATTCACCAATTGAAACATCCATTTTATCCCACTCCATTGATTCCGGTTCAGACAATTTCATATATATACTTAGCTCATTTGCTTCACCGGGCTACTCATTTGACTCCAACGGGTGACTCATTTTGCTCCCAAAGTGACTCATTTTGCTCCCGGAAGGACTCATTTTGCTACCGCAGTGACTCATTTTGCTCCCGGAGTGACTCATTTTGCTCCTGGAGTGACTCATTTTGCTACCGCAGTGACTCATTTTGCTCCCGGAGTGACTCATTTTGCTCCCGGAGTGACTCATTTTGCTCCCGGAGTGACTCATTTTGTTCCCGGATTGACTCATTTTGCTCCCGGAGTTACTCATTTTACTCCCGGAGTGACTCATTTTGCTCCCAGAATGACTCATTTTGCTCCCGGAGTGACTCATTTTGCTCCCGGAGTGACTCATTTTGCTCCCGGAGTGACTCATTTTGCTCCGGGAGTGACTCATTTTGCTCCCGGAGTGACTCATTTTGCTCCCAGAGTGACTCATTTTGCTCCCAGAGTGACTCATTTTGCTCCCGGAGTGACTCATACACCTTATCATCCTTAAAGAGCTCATACACCTTATCATCTTTAAAGAGCTCATACACCTTATCATGGTTAAAGAGCTCAGACACCTTATCATGGCAAAGGACTTTCGAAACCTAAGATCATTAAACGTAA
Organism: Brachynemurus nebulosus; assembly: GCA_035578155.1. Classification (NCBI taxonomy): domain Eukaryota; kingdom Metazoa; phylum Arthropoda; class Insecta; order Neuroptera; family Myrmeleontidae; genus Brachynemurus; species Brachynemurus nebulosus. Next base: position 171,281,942 of record JAPWDM010000001.1, read on the forward strand.
AACTTTTAAGCGACAACACATTTCACCCGAAAATTTAGCATTCCTTAAATCACTAGGTCTTAAAGTGAAAAGAACATGGTACTCAGTAATGTGCTAAATATTATTAACAGTTTGTAATTTGATGGTTAACTAGCAATAGCTAGGGTCAAATGTCAACAACAAATTTTGATACATGTACTTGGTACGTGCTGGGTCAAAGATCAAGGTTTGCACATCGATACAGTTTGATGACTCATCAGTTCGGAATGTGTAGTACCGTAAAATCACACGATTTCAATCATTGGCAAAAGGGTTCAAGTTGCTTAGTTTTACGGTGTCACAGAACCCGTACAGCTCTTCTACTGTTTATGAATAAAAATAAAGAAAATGAACCACATTCTTCTCATAGAGAAGTTTTCAAAACAAATGTTAATGAATTAATGTGCTTCTTGGCATTAATTTTATTAGAAGGTGTGGTACACAAACCAAGTAAAAAATTATATTTTACAAAGAGGCCATCAATTGAAACACCATTTTTCAAAAAAGTGATGTCGCGGGAAAGATTTTTTCTATTAAAAAAATTTCTTCATTTTGAGAGTAAAGAATTAGAACCCACAGACAACTACTCAACGAAATTGAAGAAAATTTGGCCAATTATTGAATCAAGATTTTAGGAAATGTATACACCGGAGCAAGAAATATGTGTGGATGAAAGCTTACTACTTTACAAGGGAAGATTGAGCTGGAAACAATTTATTCCGAGCAAACGTGTCCGATTTGGTATAAAAATTTTTAAACTATGCGAAGCTTCGTCGTCATATATTTATAAATTTATAATTTGTACTGGCAAAGATACCGTATTAAGCGATTCGTTTTCAGAATTGCCATTTTGTAGTAAGATAGTACTTACTCTTTCTGAAACTTTATTGGATAAAGGCTACTGTTTAATTATTTTTTTTTGTGTGTGTGTGATATATTGTATTATGTAATTTTTTTACTTCGTTATTTCTGAATATAAATATTTGTAAAAATTGTCATTACATATTTTTGTAAAGAAAACCAATAAAATCTATTATTTTTTTTTGTGTGTGTGATATATTTATTATGTAATTTTTTTACTTCGTTGTTTCTGAATATAAATTTTTGTAAAAATTGTCATTACATATTTTTGTAAAGAAAAACAATAAAATATATTATTTTTTTTTGTGTGTGTGTGTGATATATTTATTATGTAATTTTTTTACTTCGTTATTTCTGAATATAAATTTTTGTAAAAATTGTCATTACATATTTTTGTAAAGAAAACCAATAAAATATATTTTTTTGCGTGTGTGTATATTTATTATGAGCTTGTATTACGTATCTCAACATTACTATACGGTAAGTATAAGATATAAATAAAAAGCAACTGAGTCAGACGTATCAATTGAAACGCTTGATGATGTATGGCCTACTTTATATAAGAGACACACACCCTTCAGTATAGAAGTCTGTAATAATACTTATAAAAGTATGAATTTTTTTATTTGGAAAAATATCGTAGATGGTGGTCCTAAACGGGTTAAATAATAAATATAGTTTAGATTATTTAAAAAAATAAAATAAAATTATAAAAATTTTAATTAAATAGAATTTGTAATGACGTAGTCATAAGCATAAATTAGAATTGTTGACGTCACAACTCAGTATTGTCAAAATGTAATATGTTAAGAACCTGAATAATGTAATAATTTAGATAATTATGACTTATGAGACAGTCAATAATTAATGTTCAAATATCTTATTTTTTCTTTTCATTCTGATTATTCACTTTGATGGACTTTTTTTTAAAAAACCGTATAAAAAGAGGTTATGCTGTAATCACAATTATTTTTATTTAAAAAATTTTGAATACCTAGAAACTAAAATGTAATTGTTATGAAAAATAACAAAACAACATACGAATTATGAATTTTTTTACGATGTTACTAAGAAACTTTTCATGTTAATAGAATTGAGCGTTACTTAATGGTATTCCATATTTGTAAATAATAAACAGATATTTATCTTCGCAAAAATACCACTTTTATTTTGAAACTGACAATATTGTTTCGAAACTCATTTTCAAACAGAATTTTTTTCTGTTTGAAAATGAACTGACGGTTCGAAAAAATATTGTTACAGTTTCAAAATAAAAGTGGTATTTTTGCGAAGAAATATTTGTTTATTATTTACAAACTTTTCTTTATTTTTTGACAATACTGAGACGTGATTAGGGTTGCCAACCATACTTTATAATAAAGAGTTCTAGGTTATTTTTCACAAATATACGTTATACTTTTACATAAAAATAAAATATGCTAAAATACTTTATTTTGAATATTCACTGTGATTGAACTAAACAAAACTCTCCGATACGTAATTCCCAAACGATTTATTAAATATTAACCTATATTCTGAATAAATAATACTTAAAAAAAACTCCAGAAAAAATCTATTGATCATAACAAAGAATTTGCAAAGGAAAATACTGCTGAAAAACGGTAATATTAAAAATGCGTGTGATAACTTACCAAATATAAAAAAAATATTTATTATTTGCTTTCTGCTCCCAGAACCCTAGTTGTCACTGAGAGTTTTTTCGGTGATAAATGTGAAGTGGCTAGGGAGAAATAGATCCTCCATAAATTTAATAGAATTGTTGTGAATTATTTATTTAAATCTAAACTTTCGATTGTAAAATTAGCTATGTAATTTTTTCTCCCCTTTTAAATGGTGTAAAAAAATTTCGCAAAAATTGTTGATTATGTGGAAATTTTGGCAAAAAACTAATTTTTTGCAAGAAGAAAAAGCATGTTCCTGGCATCCGACGTGTCTGGCTAACGAACTTGTCCAACGGTTTGGCATTTCCAACATTTTCACCAAATTTCGTAAACCTAGGACATTTCGTTCGAGAGATATCGTGCGGACATATATATATATATATATATATATATATATATATATATATATATATATATATATATATATATATATATATATATATGAAATTTTAACTACAGTTAAAGTTAATCCTTGATTAAGGTCTTAACGGCCGATTAATAATGTTGGTGCAATCGGCCACGTGAGTCGATTAATAGTATATTATTCAACGAGCTAGTAATGATAGCTATTACTCACGAAGATGAAATTGCGACACGAGCCGAGCTTGCGAGGCGAGTGTCGTAATGCATCTGAGTGAGTAATAGCCATTGTAAGCGAGTAGAATACGATATTTTTTCTACGACTTTTTTCCTTTTTGATTTAAATAAAATTGAATATAAATTTTAAATCAAATTTTTAATCTATTTCTAATTTCATTAAAAGTTTGTAAAATATTATGTATAAAACGATCAAAACAAAACATAAACTACTTTATTTACTTGAACGTTACTAGGCAATATATATTAAATTAAAATTTGATACATACATATGTACACAAAACAAATGCCGGCCTATTGAATAATGGTTAATACGGTGATTTCATTGGTCAAGAGGGTATTGAGTAATGAAAATTCCTCCACACCTTTGAATAATGCCTAACTTTCTCAACAATTAACAGATATATAATGAGTGTGTTCTTCAACAGGAGTAGAAAAAATATTTAAATTTTGTGATACTAGTTTCCATAGTATCACAAATATTTATATTTATTTTCTACTACTGAAATATACTTTTGTACAATTTCAGTTAAAATTATCTTTTCTTTTTCTGTAAAATGTTGGTATCTATTTCATTTTTCCATTTTTAAATTGAAAAATATCTTCACAATCGTCAAATTACAGTTTCAAAATGTTTTACGTAAACATAAATTGTATATTTTCTAATATTATATAAATCAAGTAGGCGCTACCTATTTTCAAATTTAACCATGTGATATTATCAACTTACTAGCATTTACTTTTCTTGTGTCTCATTTCATGTCCTATAAAAACAAATCAGACACCGTTGCTAGTCAAAATTGACAGGTAACGGACATTAGTTAACCATTGATAATTTTAAATGGAAAGCACCAGTTCCGTGCCATTGGGGCCTTTTATTTTTCGTAATTTCTCTATTTTCAATTTTAAAGAAAAATGCCAAGAATACTTTTGTCTCTAAATGTTTGAAAATATTGGAATTAAGCGAAAAAAAATTATTTTTCTTTTTTTTTCGGGGATGATTTCTCCGCAAACTATTAGAGATAGGGGTAAGAGGGTGGTATACTTTTTTTTGTAGAATCGAAAGATTTACAATTTTTATTTGAAAAAATTATCCATATCTCGCACAATTCGCGAGATAATTGGAAAATAAACTTTTTTTTGGTTGCTTCTACCTTTGTCCGGGATCAGAGCACTTTTTTTCATTATAGGGAGAATTGTTCTTGGTAACTCTAAGAACATTCCCTCGAATTTTCATCCATATACCCCGATTTCAGCCTTAATTTCACTGGACTATATAGTTCGATCCAGATTGTAAAAAAAAAAACTTTTTTTATACGGTGGATCGGGACCGCATAAAAAAAGTTTCATCGAAAAATCATAACTCAAAACGCTCAAAACTTCCTTAGAAGTTGCTTCTGTGAACAAGATAAAGCATTAATTTACACGTAGAAACATTTTATTCCAATTTTATAATATTAGGAAAATTCTGAAAAATACATCTGTAAAAAAATTAAATGATGCAATAACTTATGTTCTTATGCAATGTATTGATTAAATGCTAGCCGTTAAAAAGTATTTTTATCAAAGAAAGTTATTATAGTAAATGCTTAAGTTTCTTACTGACTCTGGATTTTGATTTACATTATGCATTTTAATGGCCATTTTTTTAAAAAACCGCATAAAAAAAGGTTCAGCTGTATAGGTAACTCTTACTGACACCTTAAGGACATTATGTCAATGTACAATTAAGAACGAGTATTTGTAGTTAACAATACGAAAAATCATAAGGGGCTAATTTTGGCCAGTTACACTTTCTTTATACCATATGTCATTATTTGACGGTATTTGATATTGCAGTTTAAGGTGACTGTATCAGGTGACTGTATAATATTAGTGACAATGATTAGGTACTGATTGGAACGATTAACATCAATATCGGACATGATTAATCGCTAATTAATTTATAATACTAAGGTATTACTAAAAGTAAATGATAAATTAATAATCAGTACTTTCAAAAATAAAAAGTAAAACAATAGAAGACAATTTGTTAAAAAAAAAAGAAAAACAAGAATAAATAAACAAAAAATAAATTTGACGCATGCGGAAACAATCGATTAGAATTAAATAAAAAACTGGATTAACTTGAAAAAGAGCCAATTTCAATTGTAACATTCAAGGTTAACAACAATTTTATGTTATGTTCCTTAAATAGAAATAAAATTTTATTTATTTGAAATTATGTATGTATATTACGTAAGTTTTATCTATTTACAGAATAGTTACAAAAATTTATTACGCGGAAAATTGCATAAGCTTAAAAAATGTTAAAGATTACATATATTACACGATTTTTATTAATACGGTACACGATCCACTTTGATAAGCTATTTGAAAATTTTTATTTTCAAAAAAATTACTCAATGTTTTACGGTAGAGCTGACCCAAAGTTTTACTGACTTTACTGACCATTTTCCACCCCTGCCTTTAATATACGTACGGATCATTTCCGTTGGCACTCTTAACAGGAACCAATACATATGGGACTCATCGCAAATACATAATTATGCTACAATACATTTTATATCAAAACTATACAGGAGCGGGGAGAGAAATAACGGGTCCCGAAAATCCGATTTTTCAAAAATTTCTCCTCAAAATGCAGGCAAAGAACAAAAAAAAAGATACTTTTAACCAAGTCATTTTTTCATTACCCCCCCTAAAAAATATAACTAACGAGAACAAAAAGAAAATAGTATATTGTGCAATAAGTGCGGCAAATTGTCGATTGCCTACGAAAGCGAAGTTGAGCGCACGAACGTAGTGAGTGCGCTCATTCGCTTGAGTGGGCAATCGACAATCCTGCACGAGTTGCACATACTATTTTTTATTACGAATTTGACATACTTTTTTCTATTATTATTACTATTTTTGATATTTTTATTACTTTTTAAAATAATATTAAGTGTTCGTCTTTATTTTCTGGATTAATTATTGTTTAAATTACTTTGTTGGTGGTTTCTATAGAAATAATTATGAAATATTTATTAAATGAAAAATCAAGAGGCGGCTTTGCGTGTTTTGATCAAATTTTGCGTGTTTTATTGTCAATTTGCGTGTGGAAAGTTACTTTTCGCACGCAAAAAAGTATGTGGGAAGAGTACAGTGGCCAAACAGCTATTTTGCGTACAGAAATGTGTGCGCCAAGTTAGTACTTCTCCCGCATTAGTAATAAAAAAAAAAAAATAAAACAGTTTCATTTTACTTTCGTCGGGCTTGAAATTATGAATCTTATAATCCTTTCTTTTTAGAATCACTGAATTAAAGGATACTTTTAACGTTAAGGTAAAAGTAAGAAATATTTTATTCCGAAAATTTTGCAAAACTCTAGCTACTGCCGAATAATACGTACTTGCCGAATTTCATTTTAATTCAGGTGAATGATTTTATTAAAGAAAAATCTTAATTTAATATTTTAGTCGATACCTAGTACCACGCGTAAATGCATTAGTTGTAAAATAAACAAAATTTATATTTTAAGCAATGCGTTTTGTTAATAGAAATTTTGTCATACAGCGTGACACCATGTCTAAAATTAATTTATTAGAAGAAAATAAAATCTGCAATTATAAATAGCCACAACTGGTTGTACTGTCAACGCATCCCAACTTATATTTCCTAGTCATTTAAGTCCACAGATCATTAGGAAGTTAAGAGCATTCACAATAATGTTTCCATATGTATGTACTATGCGGCAAATTTTTAATGGTTTGTAATAAATCAAAGTTATGTTAACATTTTTTTCAAAATTTAATTAACATACAGTTAGTTGATTTTATTTATAACGATATAGTGTATTCGGCGGGGCAGAAATACTGAAGAAATTTCTGAGAAGAATAGCTATTAAATTACTCTGGTTGTCGACAAAGTAGCGTTATTAAGACTTTCATTGCCGATCACACGATATCGCGTGATACGGCTACTTTACTATATGGCCAATCATGCGATATCGCGTGACAAATATATGAACCTACTCGTTTAATATAAAATATTTAGCCATCTCACAAAGTCCATATTTTTAGCGTGGCAATGAAAGTGTTAAACTTTCATTTATAAATAATTATTACTTGAGAATTGATTTGTTCCATAATCATTTTTTTTCAAAAGGTTGACTGACGATATATTTACGGAACACATTAGCAAACGAAGTTCCCAAAGTCCTGCGTCGCCAAGCATCACAAAGGATGCTGCGGCTGTTTCTATAAAAAGAAAAAATAAGGTTCATAGCTCTAGGCCCGGCAATAGTAAAAAATAATGGCTGCAAAACTACTTTTTTTTTCTTTTTGTTTATTTTCAGTTACATTTTTGAACGAAAATGAAAATGATGAGTTTCGTATTAGTTCGTGTTAAGGGCGCAGTCGGAAATCATCTGTACATTAAGAGAGCCGCGGGTCTAAAAAATTTAGAAACGCCTGCATTAACGTATAACGGATTTCGAATGTACCGGCCAAATTGTAAAAGCCTTTGCATCTTAGGTACATATGAAGTAAAACGTCATGTATACACAATACACATATACATGCAATTTTAATGAAATAATATTTTGAATGCAGTAACTTCTAAGCTTTCATAGAAGTACATATTTTTATTACTGCAATTTGATCAATATTATCAAAATTGTATCTACTATGAGCATTGAAACTATTCAAGTATAAGTATTACGTATAAAAACAAAGTCTAGACGCCACTATTTGGCGCCTTTAAAGATACAATAACATTAATAATTGAAAAATTCTGGAAAAATGTATCTACTTACATAACAGAGTAAGTAAAGTTCTCTCTTAATTGTGATATATGACTTTTGTTGATTTCTTTTGCTATTTTATAACTTGTCCGATATAGTTAACCAGAATACTGCCGTCAGATAAAGTGAGAACCTTACTACTAGTGAGCACCTTACACAAATTGTTTTCTAATTTCAAAGCTGTAAGAAATCATATGGTGAACTTAAAAGGATAATTCTGTATAAGGCAGTACCAGTTAACTGATGGAAAAATTGTAGATATAATTCAAGCACATTAATTAGATGGATACAATAGTCACTCATGTTCTACAACGGACTACTGTGCGACAGAGTAAAAAATATCATGAAATGGATGAAATGTACCTGATTTATTCACTTGCACAATGACTAAGTATACACTATGACCATCATTGTGCAAAAGAATTAAAAAATATTCGCAAAGAATTTCTTCGTATAATGTTTCCGGAACTTGATTTTTAAAATTTTGAAAAACAATTAATTTTTCTTATAACTATTGAGAAATTTTAAACAGAATTTTGTTGAAAATATCAGCATAACCAATAAAATTTTAAAAAACAATACCCAGTAAAAATATTAACAAAATATAGCTTATCAAATTTTTGAAAATTTATATTTTAGTAATTACTTGTATTTGGAAATCGATTGTTAAAATTTCAAGCATTTCAAACAAACACAATTATTTTTATCGCTTCAATAACACTGTTTTAGCAATAGAAAATAATACTGAATTCTAAGAAACATATAAAAATACGTCAATATTTGAGCTACGCGACGTTGGCGGCTCGAAAATTTTCTTTTCTTTTTTAAATCAACTTCTAAATTAACGTGTGATAGCTTAAAAAATTCCCTTTAAATGCCCTTTCCGAATATAAAATTGCCTTAGCTGTATCTTTTAGCAAAAATAAGTTATCATTATATATAAACATTTTGACATATAAATTAGCATTAAAACAATAAAAAAAGTTTTTTTTTTTTCATCAAAATATTTTTTCCTAATATTTTTAAATTTACTCCATCGAAGGGCGAAATTCTTTTTTGATTTAATTATATAATTAGAGAGAAAAAAATTAAAAATATTAAAAAAATTTTCGAGGCGCTAGCTTCACTTAGCTCAATATTTGAAATTGACGTTCAAAATTTTAAGGAATTTATGAGAATTTACCTCAAGTTTAATGATAAATAACCTTATATATATTATATTTGTTGTATTGAACTATAATTGGTTATGTTAAATTATCGAAAATATAGGAATTACCGTCTGTCGATTTGTACAGGCGATCTTAGTCGTTTATTAGTGAAATTTTTCGTTATCTATTGGGAATATGGTTGCCACTAACTTTAAAATAAATTATTGTATTTCGAGTAAATGTAGGTACCTTAAATTTTATAAAGAAAATAAAGTATGCTAAAATACTTTATTTTATACAGTTATGTTGAATTTTATTAATTTATTCTTCTTTTAAGTTCTGGAAATTTTTAGAAAAACGGTTCATATAAAAATATTTTGTTACCACTCGATACACGTTGACGGTCTTGACGGTGAATGATCTTATAAGGATTTCGTTTTCCTTTTTAATGTACAGAATCCGAAAAACGAAAAAATATTGCTGTTAATTTGATACCCGAATAACAGAAAGTTCATATTCTCTTGTACTTTCATAATCCATTAACTGTAAAGTGTACGTAGTTTCGAAGGTTTGCATGTGGAAAGGAAAAGGTTACTTTAGAAATTTTCGAAGGAAACAAATATCATTGAAATATTTAAAAACTACATATAACGTAAAAGCCCCTATACTCGAACGCGCTTCAATACTCGAACAATTTTGATATTTATCGGTTTCTTTCAGAAATAACTTCATTAAAATATACACATAAAATATCCAAACTGTTCGAGTATTGAATCGCGTTCGAGAATAGGGGCTTTTACCCTACATACTGGTAAGAGCAATAAAAAACATCTAGGGAATTAACACGTAGGAACGCGTACTTTTTTTTAGTTGAGTGTACTTTATTTTTTTTGGTCAATAAACATATTTGTAAATAAACAAATATTTGACTTTCTATGTTTAAAGCGAAAACAAATAAAGTTAGTTACTCATGCCATATTAAAATAAAAATGAAACATGCATATCTATTGTTATCATTTAGATAATTCCTCAGCCAGATCGTGTAATTAAAAGTTTTATCTATAAAATTTTCATTATAATTAAAAATTGTTAAAACTTAAAAAAATCGCTACATTAATTAACTGAAACACTTTCATTGCCAAGCTTTCTAGCTTGGCAATGAAAGTGTTTCAGGTAATTTAGTGTGTTTCAGTTAAAAAATTTTACGTTAAATAAGTAGGTTCTTATATTTGTCACGCGATATCGCGTGATTGGACATATAGTAAAATAACCGTTTCACGCGATATTGCGTGATCGGCAATGAACGTTTAAGATATAATTTGCCTACACCAAGGAGTGAGAACACCAAGGAATATCTTTTATCGTTTACTCTAGAGTCTAGAAGGTTTTCGTGGCGAAAATTATTAATGTACCTATTCATATTATATGTATATAGAATAAAACCAGTATAAGAGCAGGATTTAATATGTATACCCAGTATAATTAAATTAAACTTGTAAGTCTTTCTACGGTCATTACTCTAGAATTTACTTGTGGTTAAACAAAAAACGAAACTTTTAACTTTAGCTCTTGTTATCTTTGAAAATAATGATGTTACAACAAATGGAAAACTATCCTCAAGAAGGAAGTTAAAAATTTGTATCAATTAAGTGCAGAAAAATCAAAAATTTCCCTTTTGATCCTTGGAAGATGTACAATTTGTCAAACAGCTTAGAATTTTTTTCGCATGTCTTTATCAAAAATAAAAAGTCGGAGTAAAAAAATCATAAAATATAGATCTTTTTAAAATTCTTAATGTTTCTTTAATTTTTTTGATGAATACATTATAAAGAGCCATTTATTCCGTTTTAATTTTGTCCCTTAACTAGGAAGGATACCTTTAAGGTTTATCAAAATTAGAAGTTTTTGACAGTCAGCTTTTCATAATTCTCTCAGGATGACCTATAGCTTTCGAAAAACGTGTTTCTATGGGTCATGAAAATATTCAGAATCGCCACCTTTACAGCATATTTTAAGAACAAGGAAATTTGAGTTAAGGCAGCTTTATTCGTCATAATTTATTGCCTCAACCACTTATTAAATTAAAACTACATTTTCATTTGTTAAATGTCCTTTTTGTAATCGAATTCTATAGATTTATTTTTTATTACGTTACATTCTTGTACACTGTACGCTTTTTGTCCAAAACCAATATCTACTTTATTTATATTGTTCAGAAATTACTTGAGTTTGGACGGTACGATTCAAGTAGTACAATAAAATCTAACTGCGGGCAACGGTGCGAATTAGTGGTGTCGGATGATTAATCGATTAATCGGTTTAATCGACTAATTTTGTTTACATTTGATCATTTTTTTTTCGACTATTTTACCCTCGATTAAATGACTAAAATGATTAATTTTTTTTAAATGACTAAAAACGACTAATTTAATACTTTTTCTGTATTATTTATTGAACTCCAAAAAAAAGAAAACTAGGAAATTATTCATTTGTGATTTGTAATTAACACATTGTGATATGTCTGTGATTGTGATTGTTGATATTTTCGGCTAATGACTAATTTTGTCTGAAAAACAACTTTAGTCGATTAATCAACTAATTGCTCCTCTGCTCGACATCACTAGTTCGAATGACCAACTTAGTCTGACTGATATGCATGTCATTTCATTTATGTGATACAGATAAAACCCACAACGGAAATTTTCGGATAAATATGATTCATACAGTAAGTGGTGGTTACTTATTCTTGGTATTTTTGAAAATACAATATGTAATTGGTTTAAGTTGGAAATTGTTTCTCATGTCCATTAAATAATTAATTAATATGTAAACAAATGCGTTTATAATTGTAACAAATTACTTTTTAATTACTTGACTATATATCGGGTGTGTGTACCTGACTATTGAATTTTTATTTATAGTGTGTTATAATCGTATGCATATTTAATTAGCTGTTAAGTACGTCAATTAGATGTATATTTAATGGAATATATTATGCCTATGTACATAGGGTTTGTTATATATAGACATTTAATTAATTAACAAATTAATTAATAATACTATTGTTTTTAGTAAAATACACATTGTGAGTATCCTTTGCAACAAAAATACCAGATTCCATCAGAAATATATAGGTACTAATAAAACAAAAAATTAAAGCGACACGGCGCCAAGAATTTTGAAATATTTGCCTTTTTTCTCAGTTTGAGAATGATTTTGAAAAGGGCATTTTAAAGTAAATAATAAAATAAATATTTTACTAAGCAAAAAATACCACATTTATTTTTTAATTGTGACAACTGTTTCAAGCTTAATAGACCATTTTCAAACAAAGTTTATTTTGTTTGAAAACGAGCTATTAAGCTTGAATTAATTGTCACAATTAAAAAATAAACGTGGTATTCTTTGCTAGTACACGTGTGCTTCACAATAAGATACCTTCACAAACTGAATACAGAGAAAGAGATGGAACGTTATTTGTTTATCTTATCACAAGTTCTTTTTTGCTAAAATATAGTGCATACAGTAGTTCCTTTAGATATTTTAATTCAAAATTTTTACACATATTTTTACTTTCAAAAATGACATCATTATAATGCAACTTTTTAAATAAAAAAAATACGTACATAATTTATACATCCACATGTAAGATATGTCATATGTATATTCTGATTTATTTAAACATTAATTCATAGGATTCTAGTCACATATATACATATTATTTTCAAATCTTAAAATTGTCATATGTTTATGTATTTTTTATACAAAATAATGGCTGCGTTTGAGCAGAAAAAATTCTTTAAAGCGCCTTGAAGCAAAATGGCAATTTACTAAGAATAACAAAGCACCAAAAAGCAAAATGTCGTCGTAGATATTTAAACAAAATAACCTCAATAAGAGTTATTCATAGGAAAATTTGTTATTTCTTTTATATTTTAAACAATATGGAGAACATTATAGGTCATATTATTGAAGAATAATCAGAGTAAACAGCAATATGGCAGAATTTTATAATTTTTCCCAGTAAAATTTAAATTTGGTGTAAGACAGAACTACCTGTCACGTGATTTCTGTCCTGGCAGAAAATTAGTCTGTAATATGAAGCGGCTTAAAGCGCTTAAAGAATTTTTTTCTGCTCGAACACAGCCATTAAATTAAAATATTACATGGGTGTACATTTTGAACACCTATATACGCTTCACTTATAGTAACATAGAAAGAGACTAATCTTTCTTGGTATTACGTTTTGTGAAACATTAGTGTATTTATAAATTCCAACTGAAATTTAAATTCGATTTTATGATAACAAACATATAAAAGATTTATCTCCAATTTACTAAAATTCCATCGACAAAAATTTATATAAAGTTCGATCAAAAATAAAATTGACTTTTATGGCATTATTAAGAATATCAATTTTTAGGATGCTTTCAAATACAGCAAGGATTCCTTTTATAATACACGTGCGAGAAAGAAAGGAACATATTTCCTAATCTTTTTAAGAAAGAAAGAAATATATTTTTTATTCCATTTAAGAATGTATAGTACTATGAATGTATAATTTGTTATACAGGATGTTTCATGTATGAAATATGAAATGTATTTCTAATACGAAATATATTTATTTCTTTATAAAAGTATAAGTTTTTAACTGATTATTAAATATTTTGCACTATAATGACTTGCAAACAATTATCATATACATTGTATTCTATACACATCGAAATCGCAAATCATAGTTATCAATCTGTATATTCTGAATTCGTATTTACAAAGAGATAGAAAAATAGGTAATTGCATTTCTATCTGATCAGGCTGTATTATAAAAAGAATCCTTGCTGTAATGGAATGAGTATAGAAATAATTTAAAATAGAGTTTAGTACTTGTACGGGCAGAAACTTTCTTCAGATGGAGAAAATTATGATCCTTTGGAAACCGATTTACAAGTGACGTTGCAATCTTCTATCTCCGCCGAAATACAACGGTAAATTAACACTTTCAGTCCCATGGCTTCGGCATCCGAAACCAAACAAAACATCCTCAGAGGCCGACCGCGATCAATATTTAGAATAATAAAAAAAACACTTAAAAATATTTATAAAAAAGATTTTATATTATTCTAATAAAAATAATTTATTATATACTACGTGCCGGACACGTTTCATTTTTTGTACATATAAATATACATAATGTTTTATCATCAAAATATCTAGACCCTTCATCTTTTATTTATAATAATATTTTTATCCACATAATATGTATGCATGTGTGTGTTGTATGCTTGTATGTATATGTGTGTTACTCATCTTTTGACCTGCATAACACATACATGTTGAATCATTTAGTGTTTTGTGGAATCATTTTATGTACTTGTTTACATAAAATTTGCTTAAAAATATTGTCGGGTTCCGGGGAAGTTTACTGTGAAAGTGCTCGGGCCTCATAGTGTTAATAAAAACTATGATTTTTTTTTTTTTTGATGGACGCGGTATATGAGTATATACGTAACAATATTATTAAAAAACCAATGCCATTTTCACATTATTACGAAACATACCTACACAGTTTGTTGAAGAAAAACGGATGAAGATAATTTGTAAGAAAAAAAAATTAACACACAAAGATCACGATACATAAATACACATCTTATTATACATAGTACGTGAATATAATAGAATTTTTGTTAGTTGTATGACTATTATTGTTCTGATAATTTCAATTACTTAATGAGATGTAACCTTGACAGTAACATGTTAACATGAAACACCATTTCAATTCAATAATTAACTAACTATTCATAAAAATAATCTCTCAATTTCGTCAAGATTAAATTAATATTATTTAAAATCTATTTCGATGGCTTCATTTGACGACTCCGCCGACTTTTTAAAAATCAAATTTATAGCCATGTCGAGTCATCGAAATAAATTCTAAATAATAATTGACTATCTGAAAAAAAAGAAAATCGGATTGTAAAATAGTACTAAATTTCTATCTCATAGATTAGTACCAGGCCATACGGGAATAGATGGAAATGAGAGAGCAGATGATTTAGCTAAACGAGGCTCGACTTAACCTTTAATAGGTCCAGAGCCGGCCCTAGGAATATCATTCCAGAAAGTGAGGTGTGCTGTGGATGACTGGGCTAAAAGGCAGCACGCCCATCTCTGGGAAGTGTGTAAAACGGCCAGACAGGCCCGAGAGCTTATAGTACTGCCCAGTTTAAAACGGAGAAAGGAATTACTATCTCTAAGCAGGGTACAGCTGAGCCGGTTAACAGGTATACATACTCACGGGGCACAACGTCCTGAGAAAGCACCTGCATATCATGGAATTAGTGGAAAGTCCTCTCTGCCGAAGGTGCGGCTTGGAGGACGAATCTTCGTCCCATGTTCTATGCTCTTGTGAAGCATTGTCATCCTTGAGATGCAAGTATCTGGGATCTCCAATACTGAGTTCCGAGGACATCAGGACTGCAGACTGTAGTGCAATCCTGAGTTTCTATGAGGGACTGGGCACTAGCTAGTCCCTCTTGGATGCCATGGGGTACAATGGGCCCGTATTTGGTGGCCTACGTGCAACGGGAGCTCTGAATCCCGACCCACCTACAGCATTCATTTCATTTCATCTCATAGATTATATTTTCACGTTCTTGAAATCCTGGCAATCGTATTAAAAAAAAAGTTGTAGTAAATGTAGTTTCGAGGAAAATACGCTTTTGTTATATAGGGTGATAATGAATTTATCGAACACAGAGAAAATACAATGGGAAACTTCTTTAAGGATCGCAGTGTGGAATTTTATTTCATTTTTATAATATAAAAATTGTGATAAATACATCTGTAAAAAACTTAATGATGCAATAACTTATATTCTTCTGCAATGTACTGATTAAATACTTAAAAACAAACAATAAGTAATTTTATCGATAAATTATCGCAAATTAATGTTTAAATTTCTTATTTCCTCTGCCTTTTTATTCACATGATGCATTTTAATGAGCATTTTTTAAAAATTGCATAAAATACCCGCATAAAAAAGACCGCCTTAAAAAGACTTTGCTGTATTAACTTTTACAAAGTATTATGGTGGCAACGCTGGAAAATTCTACCGAATACCAGTCAGTTTTATAAGATCTTTAGGCTTATACCTATCAAGAAATTTGATACTAACATTATACGTTTGAACTTACTGAATTGACCGGATGATATTCTAACAAGTAGAAAACTCATAGTGTATTTGTTTAATAATATAATTATCATACAATGTTAAATTACGTCTATTATCACATTACATACATTTTGTATAATGTTAAGTAGTAGGTGCATCCGCTTTACAAAAGATAATACCGACAATATTTACGTAAGGTCACATTACCTACACTTTCTCGGATCGGAAAAAATGACTTTTTAGAAAGTGTTCTATTGGAAAGTATTATACTTTAATAATATTCTTTGAAAACTTTAGAGAAAAATGCCAAATACTTCTGAAGCTATAGACGATTATAGCGCCAAGTACTAGAATACATATACACTTTGTTAAACCTTAAAACGTATTTTTCTCACAACCTTTTTGTCTTCTCCTCTGAATATGTTCTCCTACACAATAATAGCCAATGTTCTCCTACACAATAATAATACTGTGTGAGTTTCTCGAGAGTTGCCATTTTTATTACAGCCAAACCGTTGATTTAATCGAAAAATTGTTCAAATAAGAGTTGTAGATATAGACGGCGGCAACCGATTGCTATAGTCAGGAGCTTTATAGCTCTTATGGTTTTCGAGCTATGATACAAACTTATAGATTTTTAAATGGGACTATATATTAATTTTTCGATAAAACTGATCTAATGCATTAATTAACAACATAAATGAGCAAAAAAATTTTTTTACCCAAGTTCATTTTTTTTAATTTTACGTACTTGAGGCTACTTTAACCGATAGTGTTTTTCTTGGTTACATTTCCATTACATCCAAGAAAAGAACCTTTTCCAGCCCCATTTCTATCATAAAAATTTGGTTGTAATAGAAATGGCAACTCTCAAAAAACTCACATGGTATAATAATGGGCTTCCAAAGTTGACGGTTTCATAAATAGCATGTTTTTCCGTACAAAAACCGTTAGAAATTGAGGAAAAAATTGCCCAATCATTTTTATTCTAGTCTATTCTGTGGCTATTGTTGTACAGAAGGACATATTCAACTTTCTAGACTAACGGATTAAATAATATTGAAGTTATCAGGCACGGCGATTACAAAAATGTTGTTTTGATAAATTCATATTTAAATTTTGACAATGTGTATAGCCATTAAACTACTTGCCGCTATATAATGGTCTGTAACTTCAAAAGTATTTGGAATATTTCTCTGAAATTTTCCAGGAATGTTACTGAAATACAATATTTTCAAACAGGAAGGTTTCTAAAAGTCGACTTTTCCGATCTGAGAAAGTGTAATGTGGAGTTTAAGTGTACTGTTGTTAACTGTTTTTGGGTTGAGTCTACGCCACTTATCTACAATCAGGATCTATGATAAAAACCAAATTGTTAATTAATTTTTTTAATCCCAGAAATTTTTTTTATATTCAACAATAATAATTGCTTTTAGCAGAAATATCAAAAATCTTCTGTTTATAATGAGCTAATTACCATAATTTTGGATATAATACAGTGAATTACAGTTAGTCCAGGAGGAATCGGCGCATGAGTACCAAAAACTATTCCACCTCAACTTTTTTATGAGATCCTCTTCAAAAATTCCACTTTAAAAATTCATATCTCTAAAAATATTAACTTTATTGTGAAAAGTCATAGGACCTTTTTTATTTGTATTTCAATAAAGAATATAAAAAAAATTTGTCCGGTTGAAAAATAACAATTTCTTGTAATTGTTTAAACAATTTCGGTTTAAACAATATGGCCCGGGGTTGCCCCATGCATTTATATCATCATTCATCAGTAGGGCAATTTGAAGAGGATCGCATAAAAAAATTGAAGTGGAATAGTTTTCGGTACTCATGCGCCGATTCCTTCTGGACTAAGTGGGTTTAATTGTTTCCAAATTCACATAAAATTTGGATATGTCTATACTAAATTCAAAATATTAGATAAAAAAATAAAAGATTATATAAGCCATACGAATAGTAAACAAAATTATTTTCTCTATTTTTGGATGTGGCTTGCATTTTTGTACCGCATTGTACTATTACACTAATTTCATAAATAAATCAATTTAAACAATTTGTCTTGACCTTAAAATGGCACCATTTAATAATTACCAACAAGTTTAATTATCTTTAAAAAGAAAGAAGTTACTTGTACTTAAAAAGACACTATAATTTTGTGAATTGAATAGATGTTTACAATTATCAAATTATCATTCAAATGCGAGAAGATTATTTTAGAAACTTTCCTGATATAGGGAACTTAAGCAATAATTCAGAATTGTTTTTGTGAATTTCTATTGCTTCTAAAATATTTGCTTCGTGTAAAACTGTAACGTTTGTCTCCGGTATGTGTCCTGTGTCTACTAAATGTCTGGCAAAAGCGGAGTCAGATTTTTTATTTTTGTACCATCTGAAGTGTTCGGCTCTGCGAGTTTCAAAATTTCTGCCAGTTTGACCGATGTAAAAACTATTACATTCCTGACAATTTAGTTTGTAGATGCCCGATGTTTTAAATTTGTCTATTTTTATGTTCCGAACTAACTTCGTGTAAGTTCGGAACATTATAAAATTGATGAGTGATCGAAAATTTGAGAGAAGTAGTAAATAATTATAGAGTTTTACATTCATATACTGAATAAACGCAAGAGGACTGTATTGCTTGTGTATTGTATGTATTTCATGTACCTGTGAACTCTATGGTTTGGTGGCCAATGCACAATCAAGTTTACTTGTGATATGAAATTAACAACAAAATTGCAATAAAAAAAAACATTTTCTCTTTCTATTTCTATTTTATAGAAGCGTGTATATATTTATCTCTTTCTTTCGCTGTTTTTTCTTAAAATTATTAATAATGGGACAGATTCTAAAAATTGTTATCTTTGTCTAATAACTTATTTTAATACACAGAGAGCCATCTTTACGTATTTGTGATAATTACATACTTACCGACCAGTCCACATTATTCATAGAAAAAATTATATACATATAGAATCCTATCAAAAATAGGGCCATATTGCACATCATTGTACTTTCTCCCCAACTGTAAGATGGCTCTCAGTGTACGTTTTTTCGCTCATTTTATACCTATTCGTTTCGTCATAGTTCGTCCGTTTCCGTTCGTTCGTCCGTAAAGATTTGATATAATGAAAAAAAAAAAAATGTGCACGTAGGTGGACAAAATAACGTGTCAGGACTTTATTACTTCTTTATTTATTCGTACATCTACATCAAGAAAATCTTCCAATTACGATAAACTCATTAGAAATAACTTTTGTGATATAATAAATACGTTGTCTTTGTGATTTTGTGTTTCTAATAAAAAAATCGTAGTTAATATTTTTTAAACCTTTATTTATTTCTAATTTTTATTATATACATAATTAGCTTTAATACAAACATGTCGTCAAGTGCAAGTTGTACTTGCGCTAACAGTGTTCCGTACAATCAGTTGTTTCATCAGTGTTCCGTACAATCAGGAATCTTTTATAACGGGATATGAAGGTGGATAAAATATTTTTCCTAATAAATAAATTTTATTCCTAAAGTATAACCTATTTTTTGATTTCAGAACGATCGTGTTCGTATGTGTCACATCGTGAACGTATGTGTCCGGACTGTTATATTTTAACCCTAGAATCATACATTGGTCTACGAGAAACGTTAATCATACATCGACGTCGTTTTGACGGATGGACTTTTTACGGAGAGTTTTAAAGTTTATTTGCAAAAAAACATTTTTTTTACATAACAATACTACAAAAGCGAACAAAATATTTAAAAAAATTGGATTTGGAAAAATTTCTTAATGTAAATATTTATTAATTTTTTTATCAAAGCATATTTTCATTATAAAAATTAAAAAATAGATCAGTGGCGTAGCGAGGGGGGTGCAAGGGGGTCTATCATGCACCGGGCGCAACTCGCAGAGGGGCGCCAAATGTGCACCAAAGAAGTGCCAAATATTAACTATAGGGTTGGTTCACATCAAATCAACCAATGCTCAAAACCTTATGTCTTCAGATCATTATAATATCTATATATTTTATATGGTAGTACTTGCTTTGAAGATAACGAATATAAATTTTTATCTTTTTATTACCATTATTTTTATAGTTATAACAATTTTTAAAATCCAATAACCGCAATTTTTCGGAGCGCTTTGAAATATTTAAACACATGTAGCTCAAAAGCTATTTCCCTAGAAGGTAGAAACTGGTACCATTAATTTCAGAATTAAAAGGGATTAATTTGACATATAACGTGATAATGCAATTTAAATTTAACCCTTTCTCTACAAACCAAAAAAATAATATTTATAAAAAATCCAAAACCGGAATTTTTAATTTTTTGAAAAAAATATATGTTATACCCAACCTCTTAAGTAAGTTGTATACAAAGTTTCATGATGGTATTCCAATGGTAACACACTAAAATAATTTTTATTCTGAATTAAGACGTGTGGAAATCTGGTATATTTAGTACAGTATATGTTACTAACAAAGAAAGATCCCAAGGACGGACCTATCGATTTTGTTGAAATTTGAATAAGTTGTAGAACACTAAAAAATAAGCGACACGTATTTTTTTTTTATTTGTAGAAAAACGGTTTGAAGGGGTGAAATCGCTCTTCAAAAATTGGGGTAAAATTTAATGTTTCAAATATCTCGAAAACGGTAAGAGATAGGAAGAGATAGAGTAAAAGTTTAAATTGACGATATTGGTCTTTTTTAAGAGCTATCTATTGATATGCAATTTATTCAAATTACACCAACAGGGGTAGTTGGGAGTTAAAATTAGGGGGTTAATTTTGCGAAAGGGGGTTAAAAATTAAATAAATTAAAATTTTGTGTGCAGATTTCAATTATGCGTAAAAAAATCTAATCGACCTGTTTTTGTTCAATTTTCTAATATTAAAATTTAGGAGTAGTTAATTAGGGGGTGACTGTGTCGACATAATCGTACTATTTGAGTTATTTAAAACTTCTTTTTTTATGGAAAATAGTCTAATGGTATCAGTTTCAACTTTCTAGGGCAAATAGTTTTTGAGCTACATGTGTTTAAATATTTCAAAGAGCTCCGAAAAATTGAGGTTTTTTTTTTAAAAAATTGTTATAACTCAAATATGAATATTCGAAAAAATATAAAACTTGGTATTTTTGGCTACACTGATTGGAAGAAACTATTCACCCAGTATCAGGCATTTTAAGAACATTGATGTTTAAAATTATTTTTTTATTGGTTGAATTAATATGGACTAACCCTATACGTCTTTCTGGTAGGAATGGGGGCGTCAATAAAGTATGATGCCCCGGACGCCAGTTATGTTCACTATGCCACTGGTGAAAGTGTAGGGAAATTGCGAAATTTCATCCAGGTTATGACTTCAAATATATAGACACACAAACAAAGCACTTTTGAGCAAAAGAAAAGGTGGTCAAGGCAACTTTTAGAAAAAAATTTAAAATACAAATTTACGAGAAAGATTTTTTTTCGAAATTTTAAATACACCTATCCACTACTTAAAATTTTTTAAATTTTAGAAATTAAGGGGGGCGCAAATAAAGTGTCATGCACCGGGCGCCAGTTATGCTCGCTACGCCTCTGAAATAGATAAATACATCAATTGTAATAATTAATTTATGAACTATTGTGAGTCAGTGGACATGTGTGACTTTACAGAATGTGAAATTTCTCAGTCATAAATATTCCTATAGATATGTAGTTATTTCCCCATTAGGCACATTTGTAAATTTTCTAAAATTTGTTAGTAATTTTTCGAATAAGATCTCAAAAAATAATAAAAATTAAAATATTTTCCACAAAATAAATTGTTAATCTTTTATTAAGTCATTCGAAATGCATTCTTTAGTTTTCGATTCAATATATTAAAACTTCAGTATTATGTCGTCTCTATAAGTCAAACAGCTGTAATCATCTTTCACATTATCATAATCATTGAATAAATTAATTATAACATCCATATCTTTAATAAGTTTTAAAAAAAAATTAGGAAAACTTTTATATGTAGTGTACAAAATCTTCAAAAAAAGCATACGTTAATTATACATCGACGTCCTTTTGACGGACACTATTTCAATACAAACAAAACGACAATGACTATAAACAAAATAAATATATGTGGTGTGTTATAATAACAAATAAATTAGATAACAGAAATCTCACAGCAAACAAGTAACAACAAGTCGTAGTATTGGAGCAGGTAGAGAAGATCGTACGTCGTTTTGACGTGTACGTATGATTCTAGGGTTAAGAAGTTTTAGTTATGACCACTGATTGTGAGGAACATTACTTAGTGCGTGTCAAACACGCACTTGACGAATTTTTATATTATTGTTATATATTAAATTTCCTAAATTAAGGCTCTATTTAAATGTAGTAGTTGTATTTGATTTAGTTAGAATTTTATGTATTTTATCTGAAATTTTACCAAAATATGTTGAAGTTTTGAAATTTGATTTGGGGTCTGACTTAACAGAGGGATAAATTTCTTTTAAGATTTGTTTAAATTTTTTTTAGCTACTAATTCATCAGTTAATTTTGAATTATATCCGTTATTATTTGCTATTGTAATGCACTAAACTACTGCATTTAAATCGAACTAATGCAATATTAATTGAAATACTTACTATATCTATTAAAAATTCACTGTATGCTGCTGAACTAGAACTATACTTACTAATGATAAATGGAAAAAATTTGAAAATATATATTGTAACAATTCTAGTACCTAATTACTAATTATTATTATTAAATATTTTGTCGCTTGCACGCACCTAAGTAATTTTTATAGCTAACAAACATGAAAAAATTATTATCGGTGACAAGCAAATAAAAGAAAAAAAAATGATTATTAGGTAAATATATACATAATTGGACGCACTAACCTTTATGAGGAAACAATATTAACCCAATTAAATGTAAATATACAGGATGTTACAGTTTTGGTCAAAAATATTTTATTGAAAGATACCTTCGAATAAAGTAAATCTTGCGTTGAATACCCTGTTGATAATTTTTTTTTTTTTTTTTTTGATAATCTTATCTGAAATACACTGGAGAAAGAGTTAATTGTAATATTTTGTGTTGATAGAACATTACAAACAAAGAAATTCTCTTTTGAGAACCGACTAACATTAATTTTCAACAACGATATTAATAAAATAATGTTAATTCATTTTATTTACACAGTTATATTTATAAAAATTTCGTAACATAAATATATTACAATTAAGACCATTATGTTTTTTTCATAAACACTAAATTCATTTGTCACACTTTTACAAGATAGATAGAAGAATATATTGTTTATAAATTTTCACTTTTTAAACATTTAAAATCTGCATAATGTATTAAAAAATTAAAAATTAAACTTCAAAAGATGTAGGAGGTCACGATGGTGCCAAAATTATTAAACTCTGTCTGGTTCAAAACTAGAAACCAATATCAAATTACGTTATGACAAATGTCTGGCTAGTAATTTAGCGTTTAGCCTGGCAAGTCTGGGCAACTAATGCTGTGTCAAAGCCAGATAACAATATCTAATCAAGATCAATTAAAACATGTAATTCGTACGCCAAATTGGACCAATATATTCAAATAAAAAGCTGAAACACAGTTTCAGAACTTTCTGTCTCGTTTTTATTTGAAACTTGCTGAGGGATGTAGATTAGGATTAGTAGCTATGGTAAGAGAATGATATATAATCATTTCTGAATAATACTCAAAAATACCTCAATGACAAGGATCATAGAGGTTAAAGGTTACAAAAATCAAAATTTAGTGCAATTTTAGGATTGCGGTATTTTAAGAAAAGTTGTTGAGGACAAAATTGTTATAAATTGAAATTTCTAAAAATTACATTTTATAGAAATTTTCGAAATTTCGCTTTTAGTGGGAAGTTATGTGGCAAATTTCATATTTCATCAGATAAAAAATCAATTCCCACTAAGAGACGCTACTAATCCTGCCTTGCTGCAAAATTTCAAAAATTCAAAAAAGAAAGTGTGAAAAAATAAAAAAAAATTCTGCTGTCACTTAATAGGACTTAAGAAAAAAAATTTTTCCTTAAAATAATCAGAATATTTTATGCCCACTTTAAACCAAGTTCCATCGATTTTCATAAACGCAATCTAGAAAAAATCGAAAAAAAAGAACCAAAATTTTTTGATTCTTTTAAGACTAGCCGCGCACTAGCAATTTTTTAATCACGTCTAATAGCAACTTTTAAATCACCGAGTATAAAACGTATTGTTTTCTGTTGAACACAGCCACACACAGCGCACTGGTGATTTTTAAATTGAGGCAACTAAAAAATTACATTATGTTCTATTTTATGAGTGAGAGAACTGTTGCCGATGATAATGGAACATGTAAGTTGAGGTTAGTTGGAGCGCACTGGTGACTATTTAGTTGTTTATAACTATTTCTTATAACAAATTTTTATTCATTTTTATGAAATTGAATCATGGCGTTGAATGTCGAAGATTTTATTAGTGAGATCGAGAAGTGACCAGCAATATATAATACAAAATTAAAACAATATTCCGATAAAAATTAAAACAAAAACAAAAAAATAAAAAAAAAAATTTGGGGGATAGGTCTACCCACACTGTCAACTTCCCATTGGGTGTCCTTAAAGACTAGAGACTACTGTACATAAATAATTCTTTTTCCATTTCGGGCAACTTCTCCCCCCGGCCCCCGATAGAGGCTTTGCCCCTTGCACCATACCGGGGGCTTCGCCTTCTGTGCCTAAGGGTGGGGCTCCACCCTTATCAAACAAATGATAACATCATTTGTTCTCAAGATATGCGAGACAAAATATAATTCAAATTTTTTTTGCAAAAAATTACAATTCAATTTTTTTTTTAAATTTTATAATAATATACTGGCGTTTTTAACATCAAGGAAGATTCTTAGGCCATTATATAATAATGTTATGGTAAAAAATCCATATAATCTATGTTATCTTATTAAAGTTAATTCTGTTTTTTTACCACAAAAAACAAACCGCTAATCCGAATTTGCTGAACACTTTATCCGGTCTTCATTTTTTGATTACGCATCTAATGAAATTAGTCCGGAGTTGATATCGTCATTTGTTCTCGAGATATGCGAGACGAAAAAAAATTCACGAACGAACGAACGAACTAACGAACGCACGCACAGACATCACGCTAAAAACGATGGATTCGGATTCTAGTGACCTTGAAACGTGGAGATATGTCAAAATTAGCGATTCGTAAAATCGGACCCATTACAATAACTTCCTATGGGAAGTTAAAAAACCGAAAAATAATTTAAAAATTTATTTTTATCTTCTCTTAAGTTTTTGAAATAATTTATAAAATTGATTGCTAAGTCGAGCCTTTGGCTCACTAATAGATGAATCCACAATCGCTTGCGTTTTTGTTTCTTTTTTCGTAATTCAAGAGTGCAAACACATGCCATTTCTATGAAATCCATTTCTCTATTAAAATTGCATATTGGTTGTATATGGAGAGCAACTATTTAATCAACTAGTGCGCGCTTGTAAGAAAAAAAAGAGCAACTTTTAAGTGATTAAACTATTCAGTTGCCTATTGTAAAAGTTACTAGTGCGCGGCTGGCCTAAAATATTAACAATTTGCTACCATTTCAAAATAATTGAATAAAACTCTCTAGTTCCGATAGATCTGGAGATACTCACTGATTCAAACAACCACATTGCATACATTAACAGCCGGAAATTTCCCATCCGGTTCTGTTGTTTTCTAAAACGTCAAGATCCGGTGAAAATCTGATCTGATGACCAATGGACAAATGCCCAAACCGCTATATGTAATTGAATTACCATATTTTACGTTAGTAAAAAAATGTGTGATTTTTGAGTGACATATTTTATGGATGGTCCCATATTGAATTTTCAATATTTACAATTTACGGATTTTTTTAAGCAATGCGGTAATATTTGTATTTAAATAATTACAGATTAAGGATAGTAGGTCATTAAAACAAAAGAAATAAAATATCAAAATTATTATAAAACGCTAATTAGTACAGGAGGTATTGGCGCATGAGTACCGAAAACTATTCCACCTCAATTTTTTTATGCGATCCTGTTGACATTGCCCTACTGATGATATAAATGCATGTTGCCAGGGGGCAACCCGGGGCCATATTGCTTAAACCAGAAGTTGTTTAAACAATTGCAAGGAATTGTTATTTTTCAACCGGATAATTTTTTTTTTATATTCTTTATTGAAATACAAATAAAAAAGGTCCTATGACTTTTTACGATAAAGGTAATAGTTTTCGAGATATGAATTTTTAAAGGTTCGAAAAATCTCAAATTTGAGTACTTTTGACCCATGAAAAATATATTTAAAAAAAAAAAATGAAATATAAATAATATTTTTTTTAATTCTTTATACAATAGTTAATAATATGCTTAATAGAGATTTTAAAAAATTTCATTATTTGTACCTGTTTTTTAATTGTTAATTTCGTGCGCTCACAAGTATGCGTCCCCTACCTTTAAAATACCTTTAAGTATTTTTTCAACCGGACAAATTTTTTTTTATATTCTTTATTGAAATACAAATAAAAAAGGTCCTATGACTTTTCACGATAAAGTTAATATTTTTAGAGATATGAGTTTTTAAAGATTCGAAAAATCTCACCTTTAAAAATTCATATCTCTAAAAATATTAACTTTATCCTGAAAAGTCATAGGACCTTTTTTATTTGTATTTCAATAAAGAATATAAAAAAAAAATTGTCCGGTTGAAAAATAACAATTCCTTGCAATTGTATAAAAAATTTCGGTTTAAACAATATGGCCCCGGGTTGCCCCCTGGAAACATGCATTTATACCATCAGTAGGGCAATGTCAACAGGATCGCATAAAAAAATTGAGGTGGAATAGTTTTCGGTACTCATGCGCCAGTACCTCCTGTACTAAATGACAGTAATAATAATGACAAATGCTCAAACAAAAACAAAAAATAATAACAATAAAAGAAATGTAAAATTTCTTTGTGTATTGTCATCAAAACACTATAATTATGATATTATGAATAATACCTATAAACATTAAAATTATTAATAATTGTTGTAACAAAGAATTTTTATTCCGTACAATGGCGGTTGATCTGTTTGTATACAAAGGTAGCAAATCTACACCTAGTGAAATTTCAAAGAAAATAATATTTTGTACTTATTATTAAATTTTTTTTTAACACAAAGAACAAGTTTGAAAATCTTTGCTCTAAACGATTACCAAAATGGTTCAAATTCTACTAATGAATTCGTTTTTTTTTTTTTTTTTTTTTTTAAATTAGAAAAGTACCATCATAATTGTGGCCAATTATTTCATACTCCAGTCTATTTTACAACAAATAATTTCAAAATCATTATTATTTGTTGTTTTTCATCAAAATTATCAAGAACTTTGCGGCAATGGGCGCTCATACTCGGAGGCAGGGGTAGCCGCGGCCTCTCCCTACCTGACCATGTTTGGAAGAAAATTCCAAAAGGGAGCTCGAAGAAAGCAAACGACGCTTTTTTTTTAGAAGAAGCTGATAATTTAGGACGTTTTTTGAAATGAACCTTTTATTTTGCTCGCCAATGTTATTTTTAAGGGAAATTGAGGAATTTTTACAAATCACTTTTCGTCATCTAAAATATCAAAATATTAGAAATATTCCTTGCCCCTAATTCCAACCCCCCCTCTGAAAATCATCATATGGGCGCCCATGCTCTGCGGTAAACCAAACAAAAATATTAGATATTTTATAGTGTAAAAAAATTTATTGTACTTAATGACGTCATAGAGGTGAAATTTATTTTAAAAAAAGAAAAAAAAAACACGTGACGTGATTTTCTAGCAATTCTCGTAATATAGGTTTCGTCAGAAGTAATATCATAGTGAATTACTGTAAAATTATTAGTTGCATGCCAATTCTAAAAACTACGTGATGTGCCACTGTTTATATACATATTATACAGTTGTAAGTATTTTACTTTGTTTATAATGTTTATAAGGTGCACGAAACATTATGAATCATACTTAAACAGATAATATCGTATGCGGCATGCACAGATTTGTACGGACGAACGGTATGTATTAACATTTGGAATAGGAATAGGGTAAATGGTATAGTTATTGGGCAGTTAAGAAAAATTTTCAAAACAAAGTACAGAGAAAGTACGTGTTGTAGCTTTATTTTTAACTAAAAAATTCATAAATAAAGTAAGACCTGTCTATTTTAATGTACCATATAAAACTTTACATATTGGTAAGCCTCTGAAAAAAAAAATATATTAAAGTTTGCGTGTAGTAAAATACAGTTATTGGACAAATATTTCATTTATTAATTTCTGGCGTATTTCCACAATTCACAAGTTCTGTAGATACCAGAAGTTTCTGTTTAACTAAAAAATCAGGAAGTTTGCTTTACTAGTCTATAAGCCTTATAATCTTCAAAAGAGAGTGTCTTGTCCAATAACTGTCAACGTCCAATAACTATACCGTTTACCCTACAACTTGCTTGAGTGTCTCCTGGTACGGCCACAAACGGCACAAACCGCATAGCAGTTAGTTCATTTTCAGTACACAATAACGATATCGCAGACTGATGAAAACATAAGTACAAAGTCTACAAATTCCATTACAAAAGTATTTTCATTCCCAACATGTCATTATTATGGTTGTCAACGATTTAAGTATGTACATAGTTTTATAAGAAGCTGTCGGCAGATGTCAGACAAAAAAAAGAGATATTCCGTACTAAAAACGTGAAAACACGTTTATCATAAAAAAAAAAAAAATTGTGAGTGTGTTTAAGATTACACGACCGAAGTGAAAACTTCTATGGCGATTTCGTAATCGATTCGAGGTAACAAACATTTTCTATAGAAAGGAATTTATTGAACGAGTCTTGATTATAGATAAACGTGCGAAGCCAATAACAAAAGAATGCAGAAAAAAATAATAAATTCTCTTCAAATTGAATCCAAGATTAAAACGCCATTAGATTAGAACCAAAATCCATAGAATCCATAGGAAGTCAAAGTATGTCCCAGTTTAATAACTTGCTTGAAGTATCCATAACTTTTTTATTTAAAAATAATTTATTTACTGTCTGTTTACCATAAATACCATAATAGTATATTGTACAATAAATGGGAAAAGAGGCTTATTTCTCACGAATATGAGTTTGTTGCGCGAGCCCGCAGCGCAAGTGCAACAATTCGTATGAGTGAGAAATAGGCTTTTCCCACCTTAAGTGCGGGAAATTGTCGATTGCCCACGAAAGCGAAGTTGAGCGCACGAACGTAGTAAGTGCGCTCATTCGCTTGAGCGGGCAATCGATAATCCCATACGAGTTGCATATACTATTTTTTATTACGAATTTCACATACTTTTTTCTATTATTATTACTATTTTTGACATTTTTATTACTTTTTATTAAAATAATATGTTTGAGTGTTCGTCTTTTCTTTTCTGAATTAAATATTGTTTAAATTACTTTGTTGGAGGTTTCTATAGAAATAATTACGAAATATTTATTAAATGAAAAATCAAGGGCGGCTTTGTGTGTTTTGATTAATTTTGCGTGTTTTATTGTCAATTTGCGTGTGGAAAGTTACTTTCCGCACGCAAAAAAGTATGTGGGAAGAATACAACTATTTTGCGTACAGAAATGTGTGCGCCAAGTTAGTACTTCTCCCGCATGAGTAATAAAAAATAATTTATGTCAGAAGATTGGCTTTAAAATAATTTAAACATAAATATTTTTTAATATCAATTTGATTTCAATTGTTTTATTAAGTGTCCAACTAAGTTCTACTAGTTTTTTGCAAAAAAAAGCACGTAATCTTTTAGAAACAGCTTGTTGAGTTTTCTGCAAGTTGTTGTTGCGTTTGCGCAGAATCTTGGTCCAGTAATTCTTGCAATTCCTCGTAACTGATTGCTGTTGGAGACTCCATATCGTGGTTTATCATTTAAATTGAAATCTCCATTTTATAAATTTTCGAAATCATCTTCGACACGTACTGTCATCAATAGCACTGTCACTGCTTCAGCAGCACCTTTTCCTTGATGAAATTCGTATAGAAGACAATGGCGGATATGCACAATATTTACTTCCATTTTCAACTCAATAAAAAAAAAAATGTAT
Source organism: Brachynemurus nebulosus (assembly GCA_035578155.1). Taxonomy (NCBI): domain Eukaryota; kingdom Metazoa; phylum Arthropoda; class Insecta; order Neuroptera; family Myrmeleontidae; genus Brachynemurus; species Brachynemurus nebulosus. The sequence continues at coordinate 171,312,385 of JAPWDM010000001.1, forward strand.
TGAAGATTAATATATTAAGAGCGTGATGAATTTGCAGAGTAAAAACAGCTGTGTATGTATACTGTGTGAGTTTTTCGAGAGTTGCCATTTTTATTACAGTCAAACCGTTGATTTAATTGAAAAATTGTTCAAATAAGAGTTGTAGATACCGACGGGGGCAACCGATTGCTATAGTCAGGAGCTTTGTAGCTCTTATGGTTTTCAGACTATGATACAAACTTATAGATTTTTAAATGGGACTATATATTAATTTTTCGATAAAACTGATCTAATACATTAATTACATAAATTACAACATAAATGAGCAAAAAATTTTTTTTACCCAAGTTTAATTTTTTAATTTTTCTTTAATTTATCAGTTAGGCGGTAAAAATATGTATATATACTTGAGGCTACTTCAACCGATAGTGTTTTTCTTGGTTACATTTCCAATACATCCAAGAAAAGAACCATTTCCAGTATCATTTCTATCATAAAAATTTGGTTGTAATAGAAATGGCAACTCTCAAAAAACTCACATGGTATATGCGTATTAATAATTAACCTATAACCTGCTATGAGATAACGCCATCTTTTGAAAACAGATAGAACTTAGTTATACACCTAATAATTTTAAAATTTATTTTGATTTACTTTAATTTCCATAGATCCATAATGAATTATTGCATTAATTATTACAGTGCTGGCACTCTAATTTTTAGCCTGAAAATCAACAATAATCAAAGAAATATCGGTCTGTGTCTCTGTGACCACTTTACTGTGCTAGCACACTAAAATATCAGTGATTTTTCTCTAATTTTTCGATTATCGGATTATTTTTTCTCCATCTACACGGAAAATGTTCTAATTATCGTACGAACCCTAAACATGTTTTTATAAATCAAAAAATATAAATTACCCAAATATCGCTTAGCTTTAACCGGATCTTCAAATATCATTCACATTTTATATTTTACAAACAACTGAAATTGTTATGTATATACAAATTTTTAACATAAAAATTTAAAACAAAAAGAGAACTTTTACTTTTTTGTATAAAATACCTAATATTTAACTTATGTAGCTGGCGTGTAATATATGTTTAGCTAAATAATTACAACCTACGTATATTTTCCAAGTAAACGGAATTTCCTGTCAGTGTGAAATCAACTTTACGCTCTACATATACATTAATCAATTATTTTCTTAATATAATTTATTACTTTTTAAATGAATTAACCTAAAACTTTCTTTTTTATTATAAAAAATAAAAATAAAAAACTGCTGTCTTTCTACACAATTAACAAGTTTTAATAGCGAATCGGTGCCACTATATTGTAGTAAATAAAAACCCCTGTCATAACTGTCATAAACATAAATACTCCTGTCATCCTGCATAACAGCGAATTTCCGTTTATAAAAATTAGTTTTTTTCGGAAACTAGTTGACATAGAATAATAGTTTAAAGACCTTTTTTGTAATTTTTTCCCTTCTTTTAAATAGTATAAAAAAATTTCGCAAAAGTGGAAATTTTGGCAAAAAACTAATTTTTTGCAAGAACAAAAACCATGTTTCTGGCATCCGATGTGTCTGGCTGAAGAACTCATCCAAGGGTTTGGGACTTTCAACATTTTCACCAAATTTCGTAAGCCTAGGACATTTCGTTCGAGAGTTATCGTGCGGATATATATATATATATATATATATATATATATACCTCTTTTCAGATAAAATTGATCATGAGTTTTCGTTAAAAAATTAAATAATTCTTATATTCGAAACAAATCGATCTTCTATTCTTTTCTAAAAATAAACTGCAAATTTAAAATTTACATAAATGCAATAATAAAAGAGATAAAGCCAAGAAAACGGAAATTATTTAAATTCAAAGTTACGAAGCATGGCTAAATTTAACTGAAATATACATATATATATATATATATATATATATATATATATATATATATATATATATATATATATATATATATATATATATACAGAGCGTTCATAAAGTTGCGGAACAGCTGAAAATCTCAGTTAATATTGACTTGATCGAAAAATAACCCGGACAAAAGTTTCATGGAAAGAAATGAGGAACTAGAAAATGACCTCGAATTTGACCTTGAACATGACCTTGAACATGACCTTGACCAAAATTTGGAGATCAACTTTGTTTTTAAATGGAAACCCCTAATTTTGACATCGGATTCGGAAAGAGCGCGAAATTCTACGTTCAAAACCATATTCATACTTCATATCCCAGTCGTGTGAAGGTCATAAAAACGCAAAAAATATGATACTGCTTGGTCAAGGTCATGTTCAAGGTCAAATTGGCGGACATTTTCTATTTCCTCATTTCTTCCCATGAAACTTTTGTTCGGGTTATTTTTCGATAAAGTCAATATTAACTGAGATTTTGCGGAACTTTTGCGGAGCTGTTCCGGAACCTTATGAACGCTCTGGAATAGTTCCGCAAAATCTCCGCATAGTATTCCAAAAATAGTATTGAAATTTTTTATTCGTTTTTAAATTTTGAATCGATTAAAAAAAAAATCAGCCACTAGAACGCTCGTGGTCGCTTTTTGTTAAAAATTAGGGTTAAGTTGCTACTCTAAATGTTTTTATATTGTTAAATACTAATATTTCAAAATATGTATCTTTTAAACTTTAATAATAACACTTGTACAAAAAGAACAATAAATAATTGAACTGGCTAGACGGTGCTTTTATATGTTCGGATTTTGAACGTCTACGCTAACAGACAAGGGACAACATCGAATTACACTCATAAAAAGTTACATACACCTATGTTTTTGACAACTATGTATGTTATTTTGTACGTAATTACACATGTGGAGACGATTCAGTTTTCCAGAAATTAAAAATTTAACTTTTTTTCTCTGTTATTATGTAATTTGTTTATAACATAAAAGTATGTACGTAATTCTGTTTACTATAAGCAATTAAGTCTGGATCTATCGAAACATGGTTGAAATAGGCGGGTGTAAAAGGGCGGGAAAATATATTTCAGTAATGAAACGATGATTTTAAAGATTCCGGTTAAGTATTAAGCATAGCAACAGTTGCGCTGGAAAGATAAATATTCCGGGATGCACTGACTTTTACATAATTATAATAAAACTGTAACAAGACCGTATCTGTATATGGAATACTTTTTGAAAGTTGTAATGCTAATGTAGGTAGTTATGGATTTAGATATCAAAACAGTAATTTTTGAAGTTTTTGTCTGTCTGTATGGCTAAGAACGCATCACACAAACACTACTGAACGGGTTTTTGATGAAATTTGGTATGGTGACAACTTATTACCCCGGTCAAAATACACGATACTTTTTACTGCGGAAAAATGTCCCATTTCCACAGGAAAATATAAAAATCAGTTTGAACAAGAATTACGTGGAAATTATAATCTCTCCTATAACACGGTTTCGGTCAAGAGAATAAATGTGGAAAACCACGTATAACACGGTTTTCTACAACACGGTTTCACTCTAACACAATCAGAAATTTTCGAAAACCCTCATATAAGATTGTCTTTTATTATTTAATTTATATGTGCTATTTATACATACAGTCGACTCTCGTTAATTCGAAACTCGAAACAATTTTAATTTTTTAAACATTTACGATGAATGAACTTGAACTTGTCTCAAAATGTACTTACAATCTTTCTGTCTCTTTCTCTCTGCAACTTTGAATTGTCGAGTGTTTGACGTCGATGAGTTCGAATTAACGCGTCGTTTTGTTACGTAGCAATGATTTTTTCGTTCGAATTACCAAGTGTATAAAAATGTTTTTAGTTCGAAATATAAAGAGATTTTGTAGGGAACTCGTGATACCTTTGAATTATAGAGTTTCGAATTATCGCAGGTTTGAATTAACGAGAGTCTACTGTATATAGTTACTTATTAGAAATTTAAATTACACACGCACAAATGTCTTGCTTTGTGCTTTTGAATTTTAATTTTTTAATTCTTAATTAAAATCTTAATCGTACCTATTTTGCTCGTCGTCAAAAAAACAAAGTTTAGGAAACACTGAATTAGACATTAGAAATATACAGTGTGTTCAATATGAGCGGAGATTTTTGAATATTTCGTAAACGGTAAGAAAAACAAGTTTGAGAAATTAACAAATTTTTCTTATGTACTACAAGAGTACATTTTGAGGGTCACTGTAGTTAATCACACATCTGTCACGTATTATAAACCAGACAAAACAGAGATTTTAACGCTCTACTTCGAATGAAAGCACCTGACCTCGTCGACTGACCTTGTTATAGGTATCATGAATTTTTAATATTTGATATTATGTTAACAATCTTATTAACTTCTTAATTCATTGAATGTTGTTGAAAGCTTTATCCTTGACCAATTTCTATTTATTTTAGGTCAATAACAACACGTACTGTTTAAAAATTAGGCCTACGTTTAAATATTTACCGATATAATATTTAATATTATATTCTGGCATGAAAATCCATCATTTTAATATTGACAGAACACGCAACAGACAAAAAAATTGCAATGAGATGAAATAGAGAAGTCTAAGGCCCGATCTACATTATTGCTCTGCTCTCGGTACGATATTGCTACGCTCCCGATTCGATAAAATATCCTTGCACAAGAAACAATGAGTGTATTCACATCATCGCTCCGATACCGCTCCGTTATCAGTCGCGGTCCAGTACCGCTCCAATACCAATATACCACTCAGGTAATATTTTATCGGAGCGATATCAGACTTGTTATGACTTGTACCTATAGCAGTGAAGGGAGATCTACAACCTTAAATCTATGTTCTCAGCCTATAGTGTAAACGGTGTAAACACTTTTTTGATTCCACTCCGCTCCGCTTGTATTCAGTTATGAAAAGATGTTTGTATCGTACTAGGAGCGTACCAAGGAGAATGAAGAACGAATAAGTACCAGAATAGTATCAGCACTGTAATGTGAAGATAACAATATTATATCGGAGCGAGATTGGATATCGGCACTATAGTGTGAATCGGGCCTACGAGGGTTTTGGTAATGCTGGCTTTTTTTAGCAAAAAATGAATCATTACAATAAATATTTTAACAACCAGCCAAATAATATCGTTAACTGCAGTTAATTATTGTAATGTGAAGATTATTTTAAATATTATAGAAAAGACAAACTTCATGTAAACTTTTCTAAGTTTGACACACTCATAATTTCATCGGTATCCTATAACTAATTGTAAGAAAAAAGACCTTACTACAATATTGCTTTTGTTCGTCACTGTCTATTTTAAAGATGGAACCGAATTTCGAATATTCAGAATAAAATCGGAGTCGAAGTCGTTGATAGCAAAATCAAATAAACAAAATGTAAAGTTAATAGAAATCGAATCAGTTAATAAAAATGTAAAGTTAATCAGGGTCAAAATATTTCCAACAGTTCTCGTACATACTTTATAATATGTAAATGTATTAACCGGTCCACGATCACTGACGTTGTAAAACGTCAAATGAAGCGAACTGCGACACCACGCTGTACCACGTTAACAATTTCGTATAAAGCCCCCACCAATAAGGTATACAAACATACTTGCTCTGTCTAGTTACCATCGGTACCGGAGCAATCCAATGTGATCTATAATACGTTGCGTACTGTGCTGCCGACCTGTGGTCGCTGTTGAACCTTCGTACCTATTTGCCTAGACAGTGAACGAGCTACAATTTATTGTTTACATATTGGTGTATTACTTGATCATTTTGTCATAATTCTTCACGATCATTAACGTGCTAAAGTATGATTGTAAATTGAAACAGTTAAACCTCTCTCACTAAAAGTTCAAGTTCACAACTTGATATTTTTATATGACTTCCTATAGACATATAATTATGAATATATAATAAATATTATGATAATTATCATTAACAGACAGACAGTATCAAATTATCACAAATGAGTGGTTCACCTCCAAAATTTCTGATTTGATTAATATTCTCTTGATATTATACCTACCTGTTGTCTCTAGCTCTATATGAATGTATGAACATAATTTTATATGAAGCCACAAAATATTTCATTACGATGATGATGGTGTCTGACCTTCTTTTCGTAATCGTGTCATATTAACTTCTTCGTGTTTTGTTATAATCTGCCACGAGCATCAGACAATAAACAGCAAACACGTAATTTAAACCAACAGATGCTGCACGTCGCGAATAAAAATGTAAAGAATCAACAAGGGGCATGCTTGTTGTAATTTAAACAGATTTATTTATGTTGCAATTGTATTTATATATTATAAATTTATAACATATGTATGTACATCGTTTTAAATGCATTTTTGTTCTTTGTGAATTTAAATTACAGAATTATTTTCAGAATTGAACCAAGACAATTTTATACGTTTTAAAAAGATCAATTCAAAAGAAAAATGTTTTAAAATAATTAATAACCAGGAAACAATCGCAAATGAAGAAATGATGATTTTACATCAAAATTTTAGTAATTTAGATACTCCAGGATTAATAAGAACATAAAGGAACGTGTATATTATAGCTGACGGCCGAAAAGGCTAAAAGGCTTTGATTATAAACTCTAAAACAATATATTTACGTTTATTTGTAATAAGTCAATAACTAATAAGCAAAGGTAAGACTAAGACCCTAGTACTGTGTTTTGAACTTACGTAATCAAGTCTTAAACTCTTAACCTTACATTTTTATAAAACTAAGATCCAAATAAGACCAGGTACAAATTTGCTCCGAATAATTTCAAATATACAATTACTTCTACTTAGCATATACTTAGGGAATCTTGCCTCTATAATGGAAATAGGGCGTTAACTATATTTCCATTTGAATTTTTATTGATCAAACTTTTGTCTATAATAAACTTGACCTAGTTTCCGTTTAACTCTAACAGTTAAATGTATTCGGGGTATCCTTCTTATGGTCGATCTGTTTCTTAACAATAGCATAATATAATATGTATAATCATGGATGATAAATGTTGTTAAAGATGAGCAAACAACATGTTAGAAAATGCCGAATATCGTGCCAAAAAAATTATTAAATTTGTGTAATTTATTATCTTTTACATAATATTTCAGTAAAGTGGTGTTTTATATAAACAGGACTACATATTTTTTCAACCTCTTGAATCGTAAGTTGGCATTTATATAGAAGGTAACTTGAGTGTAAGCAACATTTAGGTACCATTCTATTTCCTGGTTACTATAGTTACAAAAAATAACCGATCATAAAAGTTTACTTGCCTTTTTAGAGATGTAAGTAATCGCTTACCATCAATTAGTAAATGGATTTTTTTTATTTATGAAAATAATTTTTTTCTATCTCTTGAATTCTAAGTTGCCATTTACATAGTAGGTAAGCAACATTTACGCGTAAGCAACATTCACCACTCTATTCCCTAGTTACTATAGTTACCTGCCTTTCCCTATTTCTTCCAACTAGGCTTCCAATTTCGCAAGCTAGAATTTCTTTCTGTCTAAAATTTTTGTAATAAATCAATAAAGTTTAAGAATAAAAAAACCTAAATTACCCTAATTTTTTTTTAGAATCGGCCTTTAAATATCAAAATTTTACGTTTTTTCACATTTATTTATATTTAAAACATAACCCAGATTATATCGTACAATTTCGAAATTCGATTTTCAATTCCAATCTGAACCGGCTTTAAATTATCAGGTATCAATTTTAGACATTTTAAAGGATTTTTTTTTAGATTTTTATGGATTTAAAATTATATCAATATAATAATGATAAAATAATTCCATTACATAAATAAAAACCCTGCCTGATACAGTCAATTATTAAAAGTAATAACATAGCGAATTTCCGTTTACAAAAATTAGTTTTTCTCGGAAACTAGTTGACATAGAATAAGAGTTTTATGTGATTTTTTCTCTTCTTTTCAATGGTGTAAAAAAATTTCGCAAAAATTTTTAAATAAGTGGAAATTTTTTCACGAACAAAAACCGTGTTCCGGGCATCAGACACGTGTCTGGCTAACGAACTTGTCCACCGGTTTAGGGATTCCAACATTTTCACCAAATTTCGTAAAAGTAAAACATTTCGTTCAGGAGTTACCGTGCGGATATATATATATATATATATATATATATATATATATATATATATATATATATATATATATATATATATATATATATATATGGTTCGTTTCAGTTAAATTTAACCATGCTTCGTCACTTTAAATTTAAATAGTTTCCGATTTCTTGGTTTTATCTCTTTTATTATTGCATTTACGTAAATTTTAAATTTGCAGTTTGTTTTTAGAAAAGAATAGAAAATTTATTTGTTTCGAATATAAGAATTATTTAATTTTCCAACGAAAACTCATGATCAATTTTAACTGAAATGATATATATATATATATATATATATATATATATATATATATATATATATATATATATATATATATATATATATATAAATAAATTTTAATGATTATCATTTTCGATTTCTAGGGACCTCAAAACAAATTTCTGTCATATAGTCCCAGACTCAAGTCGCGTCATGACAGTGGCCGTAATAGTTGGATTTTCGATTCGAAAATTCGCTAAAACACTTTTCCAGTTCCCTTCAGATGATTTTTCCTATCACTGATTCACAGTTTCTGATAATCGACTGTCGATTATTATTACCAAAGCCATTGACTACTAACACGTGTAAAATTTATACAAAAGAAAAGCTATTAACTCTTTAATGGTATTATCTCATATCTGTGTCAAATTTTTATTTTATCTATAAGAATACGAAGAATACTTCACACTTCATGTATATGTAGGAGGGGCACAATTGACTGTTTTTATTCATTAACAATGTAAATTTGACTGTAATTTGCTACAATCAAATATTATAATAACAATAATAATATCAAATTAACAGTATCTAGTACACATAGAGCTTTTTAAACAAGTATAACACCCACTTCGAAAAGGATCGGATTTCATGCGGTTAGAAGACTGATCATCATTTGTATTGTTTTAAATATTGTTTGCATTTGTAAGTAAATAAATACTCTAATTATGTATAATTTATACAGTACCGAGCAAAAATTAATAGGTATCAATGGAATTTTTATACATAAATTACAAAAGCTGAATTCAGTTTTAAAGTATAAAACTGTCTTCTTTCATAAAAATTACAATTCGATGAGGAATGAAGAATTTGTCAAGTATATCATAAAAATAGATGAATTTAATATATTTAAGAATGTTACTTGCACATGTGTTACTATCATGGTCAGTTATGTCACTAAACACAAATTGCATCCGGCGGTCAGCAAAATATTTCATCTCTTCAAAGTGTCATAAAAAAAACACACGAATTGCATCCCGCGATCAAAAATCAAGCACACGAATTGTATCCCGTGGTCAATATTTTATTGCTTTTGAAGGCGTAGTTGATTACAAATACATGCATACATGTATACAATTTATTCATTATTTTATATTCGCTATGAGCTTTTGCCTGCAAGGGATACAAAAATCGACTACAGCGCTCATGGTGGACAAATATATTTGTTTATCAGGACGGTATTTGTACATAGTTTTACTATTTTCTTTAAGAAAAAGTATTTTTTTTAAATACTTGTTTGATTTTTTCAAGGCGAGTACTTATTACGATTTCTATTTACCAGATCCTACAAAATTATAAAAAAAATTATTTGTAACCCTAAAATATCATAAAAATTACCTCTTATGATTTTTCTTAGTTATTTATTGAAAAATATTTTATTTTCAGACATTTTTGAAGTAAAATAAGCATATACACAGTGCGGCAATTAAATTCCGGGACTGAAGCTATATCTCAGCAACCAGTAGCGACATCTGTTTAAATTTTATGTCATATGAAGTTTGGACATATGTGAACATAACCTAAAACTTTTATTTAAATCGGTTGACATTTATCATTTTTTTTTATATTTTGTTTATCAGTTGATTTTGTTACATGTCGGAAAACGATAATAACGTGCTGTTATTAAACACGCTAAACTCGGCACAAGTGCCACAGAAACGTTCAAAATGATGCAAAAAGTGTATGAAAGTGAGTGTTTATCACGGTCAAAGACTTTCGAGTGGCACAAGCGATTTGTGGAAGGCAGACAATCACTGGAGGACGACAAACGAGTGGGAAGGCCAATAACAATTCGAACAGCAGATTCGATTCAAAAAGTGCAAGAATTTGGATCCAACGATCGCAATGAGACACTGAGAACGATGGAAGAGGCATTAAACATTAACAAAGATACAATACGACAAATTCTTAAAGAAGATTTGGGCAAAACAAAGGCCTGTGCTAAATTTGTTCCGCACACACTAACTCGAGAGCAAAAATTGATGAGACTGGAACATTCCAGAGAGATTGTACAAGCAGCAAATAACAGCTCAACCTTCCTCAAATCAATTGTTACTGGTAATGAGACCTTTTTTTTATTTCCAAAAATGAAAATGAAGTTGAAAGGACGCATTTTTAATGATACTGAAACCATCGAAAGAGAGTCTACGCGCATATTGGAGGCAATACCGAAAATTGAGCTTGAGCAGGCATTAGAATCACTATTTGGTCGCTGTAAAAAGTGTATTGAAGCAGGAGGAGAGTATTTTGAATAATTTAATAAAAAGATTTGAATAAAATTGTTTTGTTTTATTTTTATAGATCCAGTCCCGGAATTTAATTGCCGCACTGTGTATATGGCTTTTATTAAACAAATTTCAGTTTTTTAATATATTTTCCATTCATTTAAATAGTAAAACGTCCTGATAAATTGTTAAATAATCATTTGATGTAGGTGGCTATACTTTCGGCTCGGAGCGAATAAAATAATTTTCAAAAATAATTTTCCAAAATCATTCATATTTTTGATTTATTTAAGTTTTATTTCACCTATTTGTTGTATTTTAATTAAAAAATTTGGCAAGTACGTATCGGACCTGCATTAAGTTAGGGTACAGTAGTCAGAAATGCAAGTTGACCTCCTAATAAACCCTATATTTCACGGAAACATAAGGATTCCGTTGTTGGAACTACGAAATCCTAATAAAAATTATATATTTTCTTAATTTTGGGCACAGTGACTGGAAGATCGTTTGCGTGTTAATTCAAATTTTGTAGAAAAAACATATTTTCAACTTCAGATTCTAGAACAGTATCCGAAGGCACAAAAATAACAATTTCGGGCCTCAATTAAAAGGTCCCCATTTAAAAATAAATCTGTTTTGATTGCAAAAAAACCTCCGCATCCCTCTGATCCTATCATACTTATATTTTTTAACTTTGACTCGATTAGATGAATACTTTAAGAGGCTCGTAAACGAGCAACAAAACTGGTACATATTGCCGAAAATATTTTCGAACCTCAAACAATATTCCCCGGCCATTGCTACCGGCCGCACATTACCGTAAAATGTTACTCATTTACAAGCGACTTGATCAGGACCAGATTTACCCTAAATGCCGCCCTAGGCACCGTCAAAAATACCGCCCTTGCCTTTTGCTTAAAAAGAAAAAATCTAACTCTTCCTACTCTTTTTTAATCGCTACAAAACATAATTTGCGAGCAAAAAAAAAAAACTAAAATTCCAACTTTTGCCGTCCCTAGACCATGACCTAGGTAGGCCTAGTGGCTAATCCGGCTCTGGCCTTTATATAGGAATAGCAATAAAACAAAAATGAAAACGCTCATATTATTTACCCGCCATACTCTAATTCACATAATACATAAATAACATTTCTATCTCTACTTACTGTTCCCGCTATCACCGGCGAGTGACGTAGCACCGATACCACTACAACAACACACGTACTAGTATCCACACAAACATGCGAATGTGTTAGTGTAATATGTTGCCGAATGACTAGGCAGCCTGTATATATATATATATATATATATATATATATATATATATATATATATATATATATATATATATATATATATATATATATATATATATATATCACATACTGTCATGGCCGTCTTTGTAACTAACAACCAATAATTAAGACACTTTACAGTGGACTTTCGGAGATTGTTCAATCGCAAATTGTTTATATTGCAGTGATAGGGATTTAAACATGGCATGTTTACGTCACAGGAACATTACAAACACACAATTTTTGTGAATGCAATGCGCGTGTGACGTAAACATACAACGTTTAAATCTCTATCACTGTAATATGGACAATTTGCGATTGGACAATCTCCGAAAGTCGACTGTATTTTGAGAATTTTTTTGTTCAATAGGATTTTTACACTTAAATACGACACACTTCATATTTTTTTCTGTTTAAATTTCACGAGTTGATTAGGAAAAACATGATACTCGTTACGACGTGAACCCCATAACAAACAGTAACAGACTAAATCAATAGCGGTGTAAATTGCAACTTACTGCAACTTACGAACGACAGATTTTTATATGTAGGCTGCTTCTATGATGTTCTGTGCTCTAATTTGTAAATTTTCGACAAACAAAATAAGCTTTTAGCGAATTTCCAGAAAGAATTCTGGAAATTCAGCTATTATGGTGTTAGCCATAGTCGAAGTTCAGCCCGAAAATATGGCAGAAATTTGTTTTGAGGTCCCTAGAGCCCAAAAATAACATTCACTAAAATTTATATATATATATATATATATATATATATGTATATATGTATTTATGTATTTATGTATCAGCACGATAGCGCTTCAGGAAAAACTGCTAGTTTTACGAAATTTGGTGACAACGTTGGAAGTCCAAAAATCTTGGATGAGTTCTTCAGCCAAAAACGTCGGCGCTCAGGAACATGGTTTTTTGAGAATTTTTCGTGAAAATGAGTTTTTGGCCAAAATTTGCTATAATTTAAAAGTTTTTGTCAAATTTTTTTACACCATTGCAAAGACGGGAAAAAATGACATAAAAAAGGTTTTGGAACTATTATTCTAGGTTAGCTAGTTTTTGAGAAAATAAGAAAAAAAAAAGTCAATTTATTTTCTATAATTTTAGTGTGTTTACAACTGTGGTGTATGTGTATAATCATATAATGTGTATGTATGTATATAACTCACTATAACTGCAATAGTATACGTATATCTATGTATGTGAATGTATTTGTACCTCTAATATACATATTTTTCAAATAAGTACGTCACTGTTGACAGTTTTAGCGAATGGAATTCGCTATTACAGCCACTGTCATGACGCGACTTGCGCCCGGGACTATGGCAGAAATTTGTTTTGAGGTCCCTAGAAACCGAAAAAAATAGTCACTAAAATTTATATATATACATATATACAGTGGTGGCCACAAAAATAGCACACCTTGTAGAAAATAAGGATAATATAAAATTTTTGGGATACAAATAAATATAATAAACGAAAACTAGCATAAATAAATTACTATAATTTTTTTAGTAAAAAAATATATTAAAATTAAATATTATATTACTATATTACTTACAGTTTTAAAAAGAAAAACAGAAAAAGCAGGAAATATATCTGGACATTAAAATAGCACACTTTAATAAATTTAATATTAAAAGACTTTTCAAAAGCGATATAGCACTCTAACATGAACTATGCTGTTTATATAAAGTTTAATTGTTTAATATTTCGTTGGAAAACTTTTACATTCAATTACTTTTGCACATCTCATAGGCATACTTTCCACTAATGAACGGTAACGTTCAATAGGAATGCTATACCAAATTTCCTGCACAATCTTCCACAAATCTTCTAAATTCCTTGGATTTTTCTTTGATAATTTGTTTTTAAGATATTTCCAAAGATTTTCTAATGGATTTAAATCTGGACTTTGCGTTGGCCAGTCCAAAACTTATATTAATTTATTTCTTAGCCATTGTTTTATTTCCCCTGTTGTATGCTTTCGATCATTGTCCTACATAAATATCCAATTAACGAGCAAATGTTTGTCTGCAAAAGGTTCCATATCGTTTTTTAATATATGTATATATACTTTGTGGTCCATTTTTCTATCAATTTTTACAATGGGGTCTACACCATGCCAAGACATGGCTCCCCAAACCATGACACTTCCACCATCATGCTTAATAGTTTTTACTGTGTACAATGGATTGTGAGACTGGTTTGGAGAACGTCGCACATACACTTTCCCATCAGAACCGAATCAATTTATTTTAGATTCATCGCTCCACAACACTCTTTTCCAAAACGACACGTCTAGTCTAGTCTAGAAGAGATTTTAGAATTTTTAATAAGTGTGCTATTTATGTGGCCACCACTGTATATATATATATATATATATATATATATATATATATATATATATATATATATATATATATATATATATATATATATAATATATATGTGTGTGTGTGTGTGTCCGCGCGATAATTCTCGAACGAAATGTCTTACGTTTATGAAATTTGGTGAAAATATTGGAAGTCCCAAACCGTTGGACGAGTTCGTTAACCAGACACAACCGATGCCTGGAACATGTCTTTTTTAGCAATTTTCGTGAAAAAAATTAACTTTTTGCCAAAATTTCCTCTTATTCAAAAATTTTTGTAAAATTTTTTTACACTATTGGAAAGAGGAGAAAAAATCACATAAAAAAGGTCTTCAAACTATTATGCTATGTCAACTAGTTTCCAAGAAAAACTAACTTTTATAAACGGAAATTCGCTATGTTATGCAGGATGCTGCGACAGGGGTATTTGTCTGTTATTGTATTATCCATAGCGTATTAACTCTGTGTATGTATGGATATGTATACTGTGTTCTATGTGTATACTATAATGATACATACATACAAGTGTCACTGACGTTTTGATTCCCCCTTGCATTATTTATATGACGAACTAGACGAACGGGAAGGTTACTAAACTGTCATTATCGTTACACAATATGCGGTATATACAACGATAACTTGTAAGGTGAATTTATAATGTTTTCGATGTTTTAATGAAAGAACGTAAGTGCATGTTACATTTTTTTACATAAATCTATACTTACATATAATAAAACTGTAAATCTGCCTCTGTCTGTCTGTATGTCTGTTCACGCATCACTTGTGATGATAAATATGGTGTAATGATAACTTATTACCTGGGTCAACATCTAAGATACTTTTTATTTCGGGAAAATGTCTCATTCCCACGGGAAAATGGAAAAACTATTTTGAGCATTTACACACATTACGCCAATTTACATATTTCATAAAAAATTTCATAACTATAGGAACAAAAATTGTAAATAAATTTTGTAGTTTGGAAATTTTTCTGAATTTTAAATAAAAAAAAAAAATGTTGCTAATTGTGTACCGAAAAATACAATAAATACACAATTGTCAATTTCGAGACAATTTAATGCATTTTGTGTTGCAAGAAAGTACAAATTGGAAAAAGAAACTACTCAACGTTTCGCGTGAACAACGTCACGGGTACGGCTAGTATAAAATAAATGTTTACGTTCAATTAAAATCATACTTTACCAAGCAGGGACAGATTAAATCACTTTGGAGCCCTCGGTCTTCTTTACAGCAGACAAAAAATATAAAACCATAAATAAAAGAAACTGAAATAATGTGAAAAACCAAAACAAATCCCAAATATTGATTCAAATATTCGAAAAAAAAAAAAAAAACAGTTTCACCGGACCCTTCAAAACACCAGACTCGAACCATTTGTCTCATTTGTCTATGCGACGACCCGGCCCTGAGTATCAATATTTATGAATTCTATTTAAAATACATAAATGAATTGCTTTTAACCATTTCTCTAGTGCTAAAAAAAGTGTCGATGTTTATCTGAATAACATTCTTGGCCAAGTGGTCTGAAAACGACATTTCATATTACACAACCAAATGTTATTCCAACTAATAGCGGAAATGATTCCAGACTACAAAAATTCTATTAATATTAAAGAATTGCTGTTCATCATTCCTCTAATACTCAAAAAAGTATGTTTATCTGAATTACATTCTCGCCCAAGTGGTCGGAAAACGACATTCCATATTACAAGCCCTAATGTTATTGCAATCAATGACGGAAATGATTCCAGGCTATAGTAATTCTATTTAATATTAAAGAATTGCTTTTAAATATTTCTCTAATGCTCAAAAAAGTGTCGATATGTATCTGAATTACATGCTACATTAAGTGGTCGGAAAACGACATTTCGTATTACACGACTAAATGTTATTCCAATTAATAGCGGAAATGATTCCAAGCTACAAGATTTCCCTTTAAAATACAAGAATTGTTTTTAAACATTTCTCTAATGCTTAAAGAAGTGGCGATATTGATCTGAATTACATGGTAGACTAAGTGGTCGGAAAACGACATTTCATATTACACGAGCTAATGTTATTCCAATTAATGACGGAAATTTTTCTATTAGGCTACAAGAATTCTATTTACTATTAAAGAATTGCTCTTAAACACTTCTCTAATGTTCAAAAAAGTATAATAAATACAAAAATATGCTTATTTGAATTACATGGTTGGCCAAGTGATCGAAAAACGACATTTCATATTACACGACCTAATGTTATTTCAATAAAATTAATTACGGAAATGATTTCAGGCTACAAGAATTGTATTTAAAATTGAAAAATTTCTTTCAAACTTTTCTGTAAAGCTCAAAAAAGTATCGATGTTACTGAATTACATTCTTGACCAAGTGTAAATCTTATCATTTACGAGATATTTACGAAAAATCAATTTCCTTGACCTTTGATCTTGAATAAAATTTATAGCATAAGTGAGATCAGTGGGGACTTTCGACATTTTATTCATAATGATCTCTAAGGTCTGTACCAATTTTCAGCTCTATGCGAATATTTCCGAAGTTAAATGTTTATTTTGACTAGGGTAATGCCAATTCGTGCAATGTTAAATAATTAATAATTACATTAATTATTTATTATCTTGTACCAAATTCGTTTCAAGGCCCCGCAAGTCAACTTTGTACCAGGTCCCGCTTTTATTGTACGAAACGAATTTTCGGTTATTTTGAGAATGATTCTGATGACATGACCCAAACAAATACTGCAGTAATAACCCACTTCTATGGTCCTGCACACATGCGAAACTGACAGTCGAAACTGAACTTTTTCTGCTTATCGGTGGAAGAATCTCGACAAAGTAGACGTGTTTGCGAGATTGGATAATATATCAAATCAATAATCAGCTTTAACGTAAAACTCAATACAGAAGTTTCAGCTGTACAAGTTTTCTAATACAATCAAAAATATTATAAAGTAGAGCCTTGGCCAAAAGTATTGAGCACCCCCATAAAACACGTGTAACTCTAAAATTAATTTAAAAATGACTTTTCTGTTTAATAATAGAATGAAAGGCAATACTAAGAGTTAATTTTAAACAATTGATAAAGGATTTTAAGATACCATAAAACACCTGGCCCACAAAATGTGAAATTTGAAGTTTTTTGAAAAATAATGTAAGTTATTTGTTAACCTGTTATTAACTTTCAGGATAACAAGAAGCTGCTGAGTGTTGTTTATTCGTATAGTAGAGACAGTTTGTAATACGAAATGCCGAAACAACCAGAACTTAACACAAAAACACGAATAAAAATCCAGATTTTATATGAAGAAGGGAAGACTCAAATAGAGATTGCTAAATTAATAAAAGTTTGACGATGTGCAGTGCAATTTACAATTAAAAGGTTCGTGGAGACTGGCTCTCGTACAAACAAAATGAGAACCGGCAGAAAACGAGCTACTACTGACCGCCAAATTAGAAAACTCATCCGTGAGTCACTTAAGGACCGCAAAAAAACTTCTTCTGAGCTCACTGCAGCTTTATCGGAAGACATTGGGAAACCAATTAGTTCTCGAACTGTAAGAAGAAGACCCACAGAAGCAGGTTTAAAAAGCCGCAAAGCTAGGAAGAAGCCTTGGCTCTCCAACAACATCAAGAAAAATCGTTTAGAATGGGTTTTAAGTCTTCTAATCAGCATTCTTCTGAAGAAGATTGGTCCAATGTGGTATGATCCGACGAATCTAGTTTTGAAGTAAGTTAAATTCTATACCATCGCATTAAAAGATGCGATTAGATTTGCCGGACCATACCGCATTGGACAAATCTTCTTCAGAAGAATGCTGATGTCTTAAAGCCCATTCTAAACGATTTTTCTTGATGTTGTCGGAGAGCCAAGGCTTCTTCCTAGCTTTGCAGCTCTTTAAACATGCTTCTGTGGATCTTCTTCTTACAGTTCGAGAACTAATTGGTTTCCCAATGTCTCCCGATAAAGCTGCAGTGAGCTCAGAAGGAGTTTTTTGCGGTCCTTAAGTGAGTCACGGATAAGTTTTCTAATTTGGCGGTCAGTAGTAGCGCGTTTTCTGCCCGTTCTCATTTTGTTTGTGTGAGAGCGAGTTTCCACGAACCTTTTAATTGTAAATTGCACTGCACATCGTCAAACTTTTATTAATTTAGCAATCTCTATTCTCTATTTGAGTCTTCCCTTCTTCATATAAAATCTGGATTTTTATTCGTGTTTTTGTGTTAAGTTCTGGTTGTTTCGGCATTTCGTATTACAAACTGTCTCTACTATACGAATAAACAACACTCAGCAGCTTCTTGTTATCCTGAAAGTTAATAACAGGCTAACAAATAAGTTACATTATTTTTCAAAAAACTTCAAATTTCACATTTTGTGGGCCAGGTGTTTTATGGTACCTTAAAATCCTTTATCAATTGTTTAAAATTAACTCTTAGTATTGCCTTTCATTCTATTATTAAACAGAAAAGTCATTTTTAAATTAATTTTAGAGTTACACGTGTTTTATGCGGGTGCTCAATACTTTTGGCCAAGGCTGTAGTACACTAGTTCAAGTTCAAATCGAACATTAAATGAAAAAACCTCATTAATTCAAACAAAATATTGGAATTTTTAATTAGGTAGTATCAATCAGGTATGTACACATAAAACTCACATTCAAACGATGGAAGAATAGAGACATTAACATTATAAGCATTTTAAATGACATTTAAAAACCCATTGTAAAAAAATTCGCATTATTTTGTCACAAACACTCACCCAATGCAAAACATAATTATAAACAATGATCTTATAAAATTTACATAGGGTAAAAGCCCCGATTGTGGAACACTATTTTTAGGTATTTCATCAAACTTGCTTACAAAAATTAATAAATGAATTAAACACCCATTTTTTTTTCTTAATAAGCATGAAACCAAGTTTTTTTAATCCAATGAATATGTTTTTAAGAAAATATAACCCAAAAATTTTGATTTATTAATGTTTTGTTTTATAATTTGTTGACATCTATAAAAAAACGGACAGAATATATTAACACCCTTTTAAAAATCAGCACATTGACACCTAAAAAAGAACACGTATGTACGAACATGAGATACATCAAATACATCTTTTGCCATCTTTTCACTCTATGACATAGAGTGACATCTAGTAGTAAATAGAATGTCAAATTAAAAAATATAGAATGGTTTAAATATTCGATAAAATAAACGACCAAAATCACAGAATATATCAAAATACTATATTTTGTTTCGCCATCTATGTATTTTGGTAAAGTTCTAATCAATTCTAAACTGACTTATCAAAATGGCGACAATTTTTCATTATTAAGAAAATTTTGCAACTTTAAATCAATATTTTTTTATTTATCAATTGACGATACGCTCCGAAATAAAAAAAATATTAAAAATTTTACGATTTTGAAGCAGTAAGTAAATATTTTAGACTTAAAAAGAAATTAAAACTATTTATAATATAAATTTTTAGTTATTTTACGTACATGATTTTAGTTAAATACAAAGGTTATATGTGTACTGAAAGAAATACACACATATATAAATTACATTTAAACCGAATAAAAAGATGATTTAGCTCTTATAATCACTTAACTGGACTAATAAAAATTATTTGTATAGTTTTATTGCGCTAACTTCGAAAATTAACCGGAAAATGTTGAAATTTATAAGGCATGTGTTTCTATAAATAAGCATTGATCAAACGCAAAAGAGACACATTCAGCAAAAACTGTTTAATATATATATGTATTTCTTTAATTAAGTAAAGAAACATTAAATGTGAGATGAATTTAAATTGAAAAACAATCATTCTATTAATAATAATTTTTGTTATCAGACGTTTCTTTCAGAAATAACTTCATTAAGATATAAATGTCAAAACTGTTTTTCTATTGGATCGCGTTCCACAAACGGGGCTTTTACCCTACTTCATGTTAAATATGTGCACAAATAATCAGATCAGTGACGGGCGTAAAAGTTATTCTTAAACAATGCATTTTTATACAGATCATCCTCTGTATACTAGATTATTTTAAATTAACTAATAATCCTTGTTGATGGTAAGTAATATGAATTGCATGATACATTTTAAACGGTTGGAATTTTCCAATTATGTACGGATATTATTAGCAAGTTAATAATCTGATTGATAGTTCAACCTTGACAAAATATTATTAATTCACTGTGGCTCAGCTTAAACAAGATTAGGATCTACACCGAACAACAATAAACCATTAATGGCGGTTTAAAAAATAGTTAACGAGCTATATTTTTTCCTTTTAAGGATTCACAT
The DNA here is from genome assembly GCA_035578155.1 of Brachynemurus nebulosus. Classification (NCBI taxonomy): domain Eukaryota; kingdom Metazoa; phylum Arthropoda; class Insecta; order Neuroptera; family Myrmeleontidae; genus Brachynemurus; species Brachynemurus nebulosus. The sequence continues at coordinate 171,332,995 of JAPWDM010000001.1, forward strand.
TAGTGTCCTTTTACAACGTGAAACAAATCACTAATTTTTAATCAATTGTTTTACTTAATTTTAAATGCAATACACATACCCAAAAACAATGAACGTAACATATTATGTGTAAATACTTGTTTTTTTAGCTAATCTAGCATTAACATTTTTTAGTTTAATATATTACGTTATTTATGTATCGGACATTTTTCGGATCATACAACATCGTGTTTTGTATATGCAGGCAAATAGACAGATAATATGTGTGAGTTGTATATTATATATGTATGTTTTATCAAAATATCTATTCGTTTTTATTCACATTAGTTACATCAAGTGCGATATACCGGTATACACAAAACACGAATGCTGTTTGATCCGAAAAATGTCCGATACCTAGAACACAATGATCCCTGAGTAGTTTTTAAGTAGATTATAACAATTGATAAATTACTACTGATAAATCATTAATTACAGTTTGATGACAAGTTCAAGAAACTATTATTTTTTTTTCTAATAAATACTCGTAAAATAAGTAAGTTTTATTACATACATCATCAACTAGTACTTTCGAACGTAAAGTAAGTAGTCAGTGTCGAATTCTCAATAAGATTCAACTATACCTGGTTTTATGCTTTAAAAGAAGTGAATAAATATTGGTATCTTTGAAGAAAACATAAGAAACAAAAAAAGGTTGATTTAAAATGATTTAAAAAGAGTTGAACTATAGTCCTTCATGTTTAAGAAAATATCACAAAAGGTTTCATCAAATTATATTTTAGTTAAGGAAAAAATATTTAACAGTGTGCATTACACAGATGGAAGAAAAAAAGAAATAGATATATTTCTTAGCCTTTTTATGTAATATATACTATACAAATATCATTAATGTACAGAGTGATTAACGTAATGAGCATGTAATGTTTTATACTAATATTTAATAAAAAAATAAAAGTAAAAGAACAGCTTCAGTTTTTATCTGATTATTAATTATTTTACACTAAAATGTATTGTGAACCTGCAAAATATTTGTATTATGTATACACGTTCAATTCGCAAGTCAACGTTAATAGTATGTAACAGCGTTTTTTACTTAAAACGAGGAGAAAGAAAAACAATTATTGTATTATACATATTACTAAATGATACGATGCTGTATTATTTTCTTTTTCAGTGGAATTCCTAGTAAATTTTCAACGCTAAACTACTTGTAAATATATGAAAAACAAAAACTGCCACTTTATGGGTACCTATAACTTCGTCTCAAAATAGATTAGGAATGCGACAATATTTTGGTACCGCGTGTCTCTATTGTTTTAAAAAAACGGTGATATCCTTAAATAAAGCCAAAAAGCCAAAACTGAGAGAAGGCAAATTAAAGGAGGCAAAAGTATACAGGTAGATATGGTATATTAAACTTCAAGAAAAAAAATTTTGTTATCATACGCAAAAAATGATCCTTATCAACTTAACACTATACCCTTTTCTCAAATAATCGAAACTTACACCGGAATAATTATTTAATATTTTAAACCAAAACTAGATCCAAATCATAATTTTTCATAAAAAACTGATCAAAAATTGCTGGAATAACCGATTAAGCGAAACATTAGAAAAAATAATAATAATATAGGTAGTTACAATAATTTTTTTTTACATTTCGCCACTGTTAAAAGTTTTGTTTTTTTTATTACACATACATGAATAAAAAAAAAAATGTAGAAAAATTATAAACAAAGAAACAATATGAAGTTATAGGATAAAAGAAAAATTTATAATAATAAAATAAATACAAATATTGTATAGCTTGCTCATGAACTAGCACAAATATTCAATATAAAATTTTTAAAACAATCATGCATAATTAATTGAAAAACAACAATTAAAATTGCTTCATAAGTAGTAATAAGAAATTAGCCGGAAAAAATTAATAAAATTAATTTTATTATAACTAATTACATTTCTTAAAAACAACTATTTTTAAACTAGTAAACAAATTACCGTTATGCAACATTTTTATACTAAAATAAAAAGTAAAAAAATACTTACAAAATTAACAACAAAAAATTATTTCTAAATGCACTAATGTTTTAATTTCTATATTTAAAAAAGGCTGGAAATTTTATTTTAATAACATTTTTTTTAATTTTCGTAATTTATACCCGCACAAGTTTCTAAATCATATAATAATAGAATTTGATTTACACAAAAAAAGTTACAAAATAACTACGGATGTAAGTTTGGATATAAAAATTAAATATATGAAACAAAATACTATGTATTTTTACTAAATATATAAATTATAATTCATATCATTTAAGGTGTGCTTTCATTTATATTATTAAACTTTGAAAGTTTAATTAATAAATATTAGAAAATCACATTATTTTCTATTTATTTACAAAACAAATCCATACGTATAGGTATGCTCACAACCGCAGTTCAAATGACAATACAATTGACATGTAAGTGAAGCATTTGATTAGATTTTGGTCGACATAAACTGCACTTTAGCTTCACCTATGCCCCCTTCATTCTCTTCGATGTACTATTTTTAGATAAAAAAGAGATCTGATGGATAAATTAAATAAATTTGAAAGTTAATAAACTTGGTAAAATTTAATAAAATAATATAATAAAAGGTAGACTAGAAGTGAAATTTCATTTTAATTAATCCAATAAATTGTTATTTTAATCAACTTTTGAATTGATCAAATTACTAATTGTGGGTCCATCTGTAAGTACCCAAGGAAAACATTGTACAGTCTCTATAAATTTTCATTTAAAACTAACATTATATTAAATATTATCAAAAGAAAAATATGAATTTATAAAATTTAACTTTATAAAAGAAATTTGGAAATTACTATATGTATTTTAATAAAATGTAATACATATTTAGGCACAATTTTTAAATTTTTTGTTTTTTAATGTTTTCCCGTCTGTAGATAAGTATTCTTATTTGTTAAACATTGAAGCTATAATTTCCATTGTCTTTGTTTTTCTTTATGGCCTTCCGATTATTTATCTTTCTCATCAACATGTTTTAATGACAACCTGTAATTGTTAATAATTAATATTATATTTACATCCATGTTTATTAATATTTGTCAAAATATTTTGAAAAATAATTACAGTCATTTCGTAAAATGGCTTTTTTTGATAATAAATTATGGTTGCTTTCTCATATTCGTAATTCCTTCATCTGTACTGATGATACAGGTAATAAAAAATTGTTTTTAGTTTGTTTTTAAGGTTATGTTACCATTTTCTAAATAGGACAAATTTGAAAATAATTTTATTAATTGAATCCACCGGAAAATCATTTCTTATTTTAATGTAATCGTGGAAAATTTGAATAGAAAACGTACTCATCAGATAATTATCAGAGCATTTTTGCTTTACTGGAGCCTGTTTATGCGTCTGTGTTATGAATCCCTAAAATATAAACATTTTTCTTTATTATTATTTAGGGATGTGCGAAACAGTAATGGCCGGGGAAGATATTCCAAAACAGCTACCCCGAGAATCCAGTCATGATACTTATCCCGGATTCGATGAGAGTAGTGACGATGATGAAATGGATTTGCCGGAATCGTATGAGATTCAATCGAATTATTTCGATAGCACCAATTATCGCCAACGTTCAAATACAGCTCAGTATATTGAAAAAATGAATATAGCTCGGAAAAAAGCGGCAAAAATTAAAAACGTGAAATGGGAAAATACACAGACGAATTTAACTAATGAAGAGAAATTGGAGCTATTTACGAAAAAAGAGTGTCACCGTACTAGTGTTGAGCACAGTGGTGAAATGAAACGAACTTCAATGTTAACTGACTTAATTGCCAAAACTGCTAATCTTCCAAAAAATCCGTTTATCGAGTATTCAAATTATGACGGTAGCGCGCGAGTTGATGTTCCTATTAGAAAATATAAAATATTTATTACGATGTTGCCGGAGAGTGAACGAAATTATCCAATGATTGTGTGTGTGGTGTCCTCAGCTAGGGTTATAGACTTAATTGGTTTATCTTTATTAAAATTCAGGTACTTACAATTAATTTTAAATTAATATTAACACCTTTGCTTATTGAGACGAGTTACTTGTTCAGCATATAGGCAATATAAAATATTTCAAGTATACATCTTTGCATAAAATTGATGTCATCTATGTTATTTTATCTATGGTAAAATTTTAAATGCGTTGACCACTATTACTATGGAGATTAGACAAGGAGACGAAACTTATAGTCTTATATGCATATATGAGAGGAATTGACAAAATTGGTCAGGAAAATGGTAAATATAAGGCTTTCTTTTTTTACCACTCGCGGCGCCAATAATGCTCGAATACTGATGTGAATATAGCGAATATAGAGTAACATAAAACGGATAAGACAGAATGTGAATACAGTACTTATTCTCAAATGGAAACACGTCGGGACTGGGGAAGTGAGTGTTTCCATTTGAGAATCACCAATGTCGGTTGATGATATTTAATAATAAGGAAATACATAGAAATTACATATCTATGAAATAAACTCTTATAGTTAATTACTTTATACGGCGGATATCCAATGGTGCTGACTCCGATTTTACATAGTGACGTCAGCGAATTATATAATATACAATATAAATGACGCGACGCAAAATAAAAATTCTTAAGTTTATTTTAAAAACGATCGAAAGCCCACTTTATAACTGAGTTGAAGATTGAAAAAGATTCCAGAAAATTCTATTCAAAAGCTAACAAAGATAGTATAGAAGCTCGCGTTTCCATTTGAGAGTAGGTACTATACCGCTTTCGTATCCGACGAACACGAGTGCCATCTTTGATTTGGACACTTTTTTGAATACATTGAGTTTCGTCTCCTTGTCTAATCTCCATAACTATTACCATTGAATTTACATAAGGCTGGTCGTCCTTTGGATGCGGAAACGTGCAATATTTAATTCGGACGAATACGCATGAAAACGGACGAACGATCCAAACAGCTATGAAGCTATATATCCTCGTCCATTGAAAGCGTCTCGTTCGTCCGTTTCCGTGCGTATAATTGCAATGTGTGAACAAATCCAATTTTGTTTGGATTTTTTCGCGCGAAGAAGTCCGAACGTTCCATGAGATTTTTATTTTTATTGAGATGAAACTGAAGGTAAATTACAATTATAACTGTGTACCTTTGCATATTACGTGCCACAAAATGTTATTTACGTATTTTTATAGCATCTATAGCTTGAGAAAAAGAAAATTAAAAAGAAAAATACTGACAAATATTGAGCTAGTGGTAGACATATCATTTAGGACGAACGACAAACGTGCGTAATCGTCTGAATCAAATATATTCCAGTTGTCCGCAAACAATGGACGACCAGCCTAAGAAGAGTAGTCAAGTTATTTGAAATAAACTTATTGTGACAGCTGATATTTTTTAATGGAAAAAAGTGTTCATCGATTTATTTAATACAGCTAAATCTTTTTTTATGCAGTAGTTTTTTGTGCCGTTTTAGAGAAAATTTCCATTAAAGTGCGTAATATAAATCAAGAGCAAGAGAAAGTAAGAAAATTAAATTATAATATAGTATATAATATAGTATAACTAACTATAATAACTTTCTTTGGAAAAAAATTAATTTACAATGGTTTTTAAGGGGAGGTTTACTTGAGAGTCGTTAAAAAAAATCGATTTTTTTTTTTTTTGCAGAAATTGGTAGCTAATTATGTGTAGAATATGTTCCTAAAGTGATTTTGCTGAAAATAATTTAAGGGAAGGTTTATTTGAGATTTGATAAAAAAAAAATCGATTTTTTTTGCCGAAATTGATAGCAAATTATGTGTAGAATATGTCCCCAAAGTGATTTTACTGAAAATAATTTAAAAACAAGATTCTTGCACATTAACCGAATCCAGCTTTCTATAAAAAAAAATTCAAAAAACGTAGTTCACGCAATAATGGGTATTAAATATAAAATTTTGAAAATACGTTTCTTTATATATATTTTATAATATCTCAGAACTATATTTTTGGAACTGGTGGACACGATAACTCAAAAACTATTCGATGGATCCTTTTTTTAAATTTTTTATTTTAAAGATAATTCAATTCTTCGGCACCTCTACTTAAGTTCGATACACTTTCAATATTTTTTTTATTTTTAAATTTACTTTAAAGAGCGAAAAATAAGACAAAAATCGTAATCAAAAGTTCAGACATCCGCCATTTTTTTTCAGCAATTTATTGATATTACAGGTAGAGGTGCCGGTACTCTTCATATATTTTATAAATCTTTTTTGTTTTTGGATTTCGGTGGTTTATTACCGGCGCTAGGATGTCCACCACTAAGGCATTGGATTTTCGGATCGTCACACTGCACTATCTATAAAATGGACACTTTTTTATATTTTTTCTTGAAAAATTTTTTTTGTGTAGTTCAATACTTAATAAATATGTGCACAAAATTTGAAATTGATATTTACTTCCATTCTTGAGAAAAAAATTCTAGAAAAATACATAATTTTTAAGGACTCTCGAGTAAACCTCCCCTTAAGCATTTAATCAGTACATTGCATAAGAATATAGGTTATTGCATCATTTAATTTTTTTATAGATGTATTTTTCAGAGTTTTGATAATATAAAAAGAAATAAAACGTTATGTGTAAATTAATACTTTATTTTATTTAGAAAAGCAACTTCTAAACAAATCGTGAGGTTTTGAGCGTTCTGAGTTATGTATTTTCGACAAAACTTTTTATAGCTATTTACGAAGTTTTTGAACATATTTTTTTGCGATTTTTTTATGCGGTGGATAGGAACCGCATAAAAAAAGGTTTACCTGTATTTTATGTTATATTTGTAAAAACTAATGTAATATAAAAGAATATCAGTTAGTCACTTACTAGTAGTTTCTAACTGTAACCTAAGATTATATATATTTTAATGTCATTAAAAGTGTGTTAATTTCAATCGAAAAAATTTCTCAATGTGCATCATTAATGGTGTTTAAGTATCCTTTCAAAAAAGTAAATGGTTTGTGATCAAATATAAATACTTTATAAGTTTATATAAAAGATGTCATAATTCAGGGATTCTCAGATTTTTTCCGCGGACACCTGTTTAATTATAAACTCAAAATTGTACCTCTTTCTATAAAAATTTCCAAAAAAATAGATTGCAAGAACTTAGCAACGATATCATTTTAGACGGGAAGGTAAAATATATTTAAAAAAAATGCGAAATCAGCTAAATATAGCACATATTTTTAATGATACGAGTGAATCAGATCACACTGGTAATTATTGCTTATGGCCCCCATTATTTTTGAATTATATTGAAATAATTTGAAAAGACATTTTCCAAAGATCCACTGCTGCAAGCGATAGAAATAAATAATTAGCTGTTTTACGCGAAAGTTTGGAAAATCGACTTCATCTTACTACTCAAAACAAAAAAATCTGTATTTAATTTTGACATTTTTATTATCAGATATTTCCAGAAATGTTTCATGCTACTTAATAATTAAGTTTGATTTTACATTTACTATTAAAATCGAAAATAGATTCTAACTTTTATACTCTACTCATGTACTTTTATCCATGACATTTTGGTATTACAATGTAATAATTGTTTGACCTTTCGGCCACTACATAAATTTGACCGTATACCCTAGACATCTGACGGACGTAGTTTCAGCAGTACGCGTATTTCAATTTGAAAAATCCTGTTTTAAATAAATTAAGAGCAAATTATACTCTCTAAATTAAGTCAAATAGTTTCCATAAAACATACTAGTTTAGTATTCGGATTAGTCAGAGTTTTTAAGCAAAGTAAATGTCAGTTTATTTAGATAAATCATACCAGTATAAATGTCTTTAACCCTAGAATCATAGGTACACGTCAAAACGACGAACGAACTTCTCTACCTGCTGCAATACTACAACTTGTCGGTACTTGCTTGCTGTGAAATTTCTGTTATCTAATTTATTTGTTATATCACATAAGACGTATTTATTTTGTTTATAGTCATTGTCGTTTCGTTTGTATTGAAATAGTGTCCGTCAAAAGGACCTCGATGTATGATTACGCGATGTTTTTTTTCTTTTTTAAGATTTTGTACTTCACATATAAAAGTTTTCCTAATTTTTCTAAAATTTATTAAAGATATGCATGTTATAATAAAATTAATTTATTCAATGATTATAATAATGTGAAAGATGATTACAGCTGTTTGACTTATAGAGACATAATACTGAAGTTTTAATATATTGAATCGAAAACTAAAGAATGCGTTTCAAGTGACTTAATAAAAGATTAGCAATTTATTTTGTGGAAAATATTTTAATTTTTATTATTTTTTGAGATCTTATTCGAAAAATTACTAACAAATTTTAGAAAATTTACAAATGTGCCTAATGGGGAAATAACTACATATCTATAGGAATATTTCTGACTGAGAAATTTCACATTCTGTAAAGTCACACATAAATTAATTATCTGAAACACATGTTTTATGATACAATTGATGTATTTATCTATTTTTTAATTCTTATAATGAAAATATGCTTTGATAAAAAGATTAAAAAAATTAATAAATATTTACATTAAGAAATTTTTCCAAATCCAATTTTTTTAAATATTTTGTTCGCTTTTGTAGTATTGTTATGTAAAAAAATGTTTTTTACAAATAAACTCTAAAACTCTCCGTAAAAAATCCATCCGTCAAAACAACGTCGATGTATGATTAACGTTTCTCGTAGACCAACGTATGATTCTAGGGTTAATATCGGTTTTTCTAAAGCGGCTCCTTATTTTCATTTATTTTTATTATTATTTTTTTATTATTTGAGTTAAATGAAAAAAAAAAATAAGCCTTATATGCGAACGAAGTGGCGCATATAAACGTAAATATTATTGCTTTATTTAGTTACAACTCTTTGCATAGGGCAGCCTATCAGAAAAGGGGGCCTTGCAAAATTCCAACTTGCCCACTTTCAATTTTAGTCTTGTACCGCTATTGACATTGATCAACGTTGGCATCCAATAACTAACACTGACCGTGTAAATAGCTATTAAAGATAAAATTTTAAAGAAATAAATTATTAACGTATTACTACCATTTTTTATATTTGTAGTATGACGCATCCTGAATATCCGTTTAAATCAATATCTCACTACGATTTATACATAACTGAAGACGATGGCGAAATGGATAAAGATTTCCCGCCGTTGGACACTCGAGAATGTATAAATAAGTTTCGTTTTAATTGCTTAAGTTTAGTCGAACATAAACATAAAAAGAGTATTAGTTTCGAATCCACGGAGTTGCACCAGCGGAATAAAGAATTGAATGAAAGGAGGGAGGAAAAAGTTTCAAGTAAGTTCAAGATGAACTCTGTGAGCCCATGGAACTTTATTTCAATCGAAATTTTTCACTTCCAGATCTAAATAAATACAAACCACCAAGTCAAGAAGCCGACGATTACACCAAATTACGTAATTACACTGGAGCCGTTTTGGCGCCAATATATAAATGTTTTAAAGTCTACATAATAAATAAAGTACGCGCGAAAACCGAGGTAAATTTAGGCGTTAGCGGCGAAAAAATTGAAATAGATCCGGTACAACAGAAAAACAACAAATTTTGGGTCCGTCAAAAACCTGTAACCTACCAAATGGATAATATTGCGTGGTGCGAAATTCTAGACGATTCGAAAAATTCACGAACAACATTTCGACTAGTTTATACACTCACGCCAGGACTTGGTGTTGATAATACATTTCTAGGTAATTGAAAAATTTTGCAATTCTTGCCTCGCGATGTACTGAAGACAAAATTTTATTTTTAGCGTCTGCCAACACATCAGTATTGAAAACGTCACCTAGTTTTAAACATCACGATTTTGAAACGGACAAGAGTACGGCTCATGAAATCGTGCAAAAAATCAATTATATTTTGGAATTAAGGTCTAGTACTAGTCGTAAAGATTATCTGACAATCAAAGAGCGTAAATCGAATCGAAGGCGAAGTTTTCATTTAGTGAAAAGGACGTAACAGAATTGTTGTTATTTAAAAAAAATTGTATTATATAATATATAATTGTTAAATTATTTAAAATTATTGAATAAAGATTTATAAAATTTTATATTAATTATATCATCAGAAGATTGTTATTTTTATATTTCATATCTACCTTCTTGAGTTTACTTAAGCAGTTAATTATAAATCGGTATTTAAATTCTGGGAATCGACAGAACTGTTGTCCAAAAGCGTCGTTTTGGAACGATGTGTATATGGGCCATTTAGAGTAGACTGACTTATCAAAAAGTCAGTTTAAAATAGTCAGACGTCAGATCAGTTTCAGTTAATCTAACGGTATAACGAATGCCATGAAGCTTCTTTATTTAAGAATGCTTTATGGCTTCATGACATTAGTAGTATTTAGCGTATTTCGTATCCCTTTTCTTTGACTATAAAAGGATGTATTTTTTAATAAACTGTATGATCAATCCATCAATCAGATGATCTTTGAAACACTACCAACAGATGTCAGTGCAAACAAAAAAAACTTAGAGTCCCTGTAATAAATAGAGTCGTGACATGTGTGCTGAACGCTGATTGGTTCCGGCATTTTCTATCCATAATTTGCATAAAATACATTAGAAATAAATTAAATATTAACAAAAATCATTTAGATTAACCTAGAAAGAACAATTAAATTAAAAAATTTTAATTGTTCATTAATTGATAACTTATTAACAATAATTATGTACTTAAAAATATTTACTCAAACATGTGATAATTAATTTTGAAGCTTCCCGCTCTGTTTTGAACAGAAAATAGATGACATGTCATGACTCTACGTATTATAGGGGCTCTAAAAAAGTTTAGAGTCCCTATACCAAATAGAGTCGTGCCATGTGTGCTGAACGTTGATTGGTTCCGACATTTTCTGTTCAAAGTTTGCGTAAAATACATTGGAAATAAATAATATTATAAAAAAAATCATTTAGTTTAATGTAGAAAGAATAATTCATAACTTATTAACAATGAAGTACTAACTTGGTGCACACATTTCTGTACGCAAAATAGCTGTTTGACCACTGTACTCTTTCCACATACATTTTTGCGTGCGGAAAGTAACTTTCCACAAATTGACAATAAAACACGTAAAATTTAATCAAGACAAGCAAAGCCGCCTCTTGATTTTTTATTTAATAAATATTTCATAATTATTTCTATAGAAACCACCAACAAAATAATTTAAACAATATTTAATTCAGAAAAAAAAGACGAACACTCAAAAATATTATTTTAAAAAGTAATAAAAATGTCAAAAATAGTAATAATAATAGAAAAATATATGTGAAATTCGTATTAAAAAATAGTATGTGCAACTCGTGCGGGATTATCGATTGCCCACTCAAGCGAATGAGTGGGTAATCGACAATTTCCCGCACTTATTGCACAATATACTATTTTTAAAATTATTTACTTTTTTCCAATTTATTTTAGTAATTTTAGGCGAACCTTTAATCAAAAATGGTGGACTGTCAAAACTCGTGTCTCGACTCTTTATAGTATAGGGCCCCAAAATTGCAGATTAGAATTTACTCGTCAGAGGTCTCATGTTTAGAATTAGAATTTTCCATTTTTGTTAAAATTGAAGCAATCGAATTAAGTAAGGGCCAGTACTATCAAAGACGAATAATATGTTAAAGCAAAAATAAATTAAGTAAGGGATTTAAACTAATAACAGAGTTTTGAAAAGAATAGGTAAATATTTCTAAACTAAATTTCGGAGTTTAACAACTAAAATGAATATCTTACCCCGGATATAAGGCCTAGTTAGAGGTTTTAACTATTATTATTTTCATTTATGATAGAATTAAATCTATTGATTTACTTAAGGACAGAGTCCTAAAATACTTTTGATTTTGAGAATAAAATTATAAAACATGTGGAATTTATATTTGTTTTACTAAAGGTATATAAAAATGTAACTCTGTGATATCATTCATCGTTGTTACTTTTTAAACATTCGAATCAATTTAATAGACAAGGCTTAGCGGGCTTAAGTGTCTTTACTGCAAATTGTAAATTTGTAGGTCATTGGTCTTTTCATTTCAAAGTTACTTACCATCAATATAATACAGAAAATATACTCACAGAAAACTATTCCATTCAAATTTCAACTTGCAAGGGTAAATATTATAAAAATTATTAATTATACCTATATTTATTTTGTTTTGTAATGTTCCTTTTACTTTTCTTCCGTTATTTCGCATACTTGAGAACTATGTATTATATGACATGCAATTTACATTTTCAATTATTTTCTGATATTTTGATCGATAATGAATTTTTTATTTGTGGAGACTTGGAGAGTGACAAGAAAATATGTAAATTTTTATTTTTAAAAATGTATATTTATTTAAAATTTGTGACAATGGTTAAAATTTACAATACTGTGTGAATCTGGAATATAATTACAAAAAAGGTAATTTGTGAAAAATAATAAATTAAATCGTGAATGATTCAGTAAGTTCAGTAAGAACGGATTTTCTTACTTCTTCAGTAATTTATCGACTAGTTCTTTGAAATGTTGCACATTTTTGCCGTTTGCCTCTTCGTAGCCGGGTGCTGTCGCTTTCACTTTTGCATACCATCTGGTAACATTCTTGTATGGACTCATGTCGTAATTCAACACGTCAAATGTGGATACAGTTGATACAAGAGATAAGTCAGCAATTGTTAAATTGTTTCCGGCCGCGTATTCATGACCTTCCAAAAATGTGTCAAATAATTTGAAGGCGTTGTTGATTTTCTCTAATTTTGCCGGATCGTATTGTCCTCCACCGAAAATAACGGGATACTGTACATGAAAAATGATTAAATTAGTTTTCTAAAAACTCGAATTTGAAAAACCTTTAATACGTTTAGTGTTAACTGTTGCATTCGAAGTGGACGTCAGTGCCACACTTTGCGGACCATCGAAAATATTAGTAATTGCCAAAGTACGATTCAATGTCCATAGATGCTGAGAGCATTACTCATTACATTAACGTATATATTACAAGCATCAAAGGGCCGTGAATCGGCATCTCTGTAACATGTTTCTACATGAACCGACTCACAACTACATTACAATATACACGATGTAGGCTTTGTGTAAATGGCGACTATACACGGGCTCAGAACGTTTTGAACGGGTTAAATAATTTTACTTACATAGTATTCGGCGAATGCAGCATAAAGAGTTCCCATATCGAAGTATAGACGTTGGTCAACAATTCCACGTTTCTTTGGATCTTTGGGATATAGCGAGTCATCTTTTCCATAGGCATTTACTAAGTACGCCATAATGGCACGACTGTAAATTGGCAATAAAAAAGTCATTAATATATTAAACAAATTTTGTATTTAGAATTTTCTGTTAACTGAAGAGGAAGAACGAATTTTAGAAAAGTAATATTTTACAATTTTCGGGATAAAATTTTTATTCCTTTTATTTAAGTTAGTTGGTCGATAAAACGATTCTTTCAAAGGATTTTAACGAAACTTCTCTAGATACTTATTTAATTCAATACCAATAATACGAGCCCTTATCCAAAAAAAAAATTGACTACTCCAATTTTGAGAAAACCGATTTCAAAGGTTTGTAATTTTAACACGGGCTCCTATGGGAAAATGAAAACTGAAAAATGAAAAATAATAAAATGAAAACGTGTCAAAGGAATCTGATAAAAATTTAATATGTTATAAAATACAAAGTTACAAACCATATGTAATAAGAAATAAAAATTATTCACCACGCCATTTTTGAAATATAATTTATAAACATTATTTTACAACGCTTTTTCAACAATGTTTTTAAATTGCTACAACATAAGTGCGCGGAAATTAAAAAAAAAAGTGGTATACAAATATAATCATTGAAGAATATTAATACATTATTTAATTTTTGATAAAAGAAGATTTTTTTTCTGAGATATACTTTTGTACCTGACTATCTCAGAGCAACTACGTTAATGTTAAAATTAGCCTTTAATATGTCAGTGATATGATTATTTAAACTTTTTACTCTTATTATGAGTAAAACAAAAATTCAATAACAGTTTTTAAAAAACTACTGTTTATTAAACTGCGCAAGTTTCGACACTGATTATTTAAAAGTGATCAAATTAATATAAGTAGGTAGATTATCTAATGCGATGACATACATGACGAATTTATAAGGACGCGCCAACGTTGGGCGCCAAATTTTATTTTTATGCTTTAGTCTTTTTGTCGCTTGAATTGTAATTTTAATAAACAAATATCGGTATTAGGTTTATTTTAAACTTATTTTTAAATAAGGCAAACAAAATGCAATTAAAATTACTTTTGTATTATATTCCGTCTTGAGTAATTTTGATGTTCCATGATTTTTGCTCCCAAAATGTCTATAAGTGACCGAAAACCGTTATAAAGCGAATAATTTTTCTCGTATGAACCTCTATAACTGTGATTATCTCATTCGACACTTCTATAATTGAGAGCGTTATTAGATAAAATCTGAATTTGCAGTATAAAAATGACTTTGTTTTCGGATCATTATTTTAATGTTATTTTTAAGAATAAGGGTGAGCAACTTTTTGCATGATACAGGCTAGAATAAGTTTTACATAATTTTGTACATTTACAAAAATTGCAGCATATGTACCTATATCAACCAATTATCCAAAATAGTACTTTGGTTACTGGATAAAAATAAGAAGCTTCTGTAAAGCAGATTTATCAGCGGTTTGTACCCATTGCTGGAAATGCTAAATATCAGGCTAATTCAAGGTTTTGAACTCTAGTATACACAAGAGGAATATTTAGTTAAGAATAATTGGTAAATTTCGTAAATAAATTAATGGGAATATTGTTTATTGTATGTGAATTCATAAGAGTGAAAACAAATTGAATAAAATAAGTTATTCTGACAGATTATTGTGAAATAATGTATAATTATAGGCAAATTTACATTAAATGAAATTGATTCATACCTTAAAAATGTAAAAATGAAATTTTGTTGCATATAAAAGTTATTATATTTTCTAGTATCCTTTTTCAATATATTAGATATAGTAGATCTTGTGAGAGACAGCTATATTACGAGCTTGTCGTATACATAAACTTACGTTACGTACATTCTTATTGAATGAATCATTTTCAGTTCATATAAATTCTACTATATATATTTACCTTTCCCATAACGTGTAACCATTATCGTCTAATGTTGGTACAGTGTGTTGTGGATTTAGCTGTAACAAAAAATAAAAACAATATTAGATAAGCTAACCAAAAATTTTATGCCTTTTATGCCGCTTTCTTAACAAATGTAAAAAAGATAAAGAAAATATAACTTTTTTTTATAGGAAATTCAAAATAGTTTGCTGGTCTTTTTAAAAATTTTTATCCTGAAAGATTAATATTAATAAATTTGAGCGTTACTTTATGGTATTCCGTATTTGTTTATTATTTACTGAAAGATTAACTTCCTTAACTAAAACATGAAATAACAAAACAAAAATGCCTAATCTCTGAATAAAATCTTGATTGGTCAAGTAGATTTAAGAATTTATATAAAATATGTCGCGTCGCCTGGAATCAGAATTAAACTATTTGCGTGTCAAATTTCATGCATATAAAATTATACTTATGTAATAAGAAATAACAAGCAGTTTTCAAGCATGGCCTATAAAACTGTTTGTTATTTTGATATAAATAATTTTCCTTACTATAAAAGCATTAGCTACCTACCAATTTTATATAAAACTCAAATACATATTTTAATTAATTTTAACCTTTTTTACTAGAACTGGAAGTATTTATTATACTTACTTTGTACTAGGTATAAACTTTTAAAACATTTTTTAATTTTTTAAAAATTTTGTAGATATACTAAGAGCAATAACAGAACTGTTCAATTTTAAATTAAATTAAATTAAATAATTACCGCGAAAAACGACTCATTGTAATGACATCACAATTTGAAAACCAATAAACGTCAAAGTCAATCCTTATAACCTTAAAAGTTTAATTGTATTCATAACATGTTAGAGTACAAGTGAGTACTCATTTAAATTTTAACCCATTATTATTGCTATATATCCAAACTAATATAAATATTGAAGATAAAATATAATTTCGCTTTGTCAATGAAAATTATCGAAATCGATATGTTTGTTTAGAAATTGTGACGTCATTTCGAAGCGATAGCGCGTTTTCAATTACTTGTATCGTTGAACATTAACGATTTTTAAAATAAAATTTCCGAAAAATTACCAAATATTTTTGCTATTTACCATTAAAACTAAGCGTATACATAATTATAACTTAGAATTATTGGAATTATTTAGAAAATATTTAATACAAATTTTAAACACAGTCAAGTACTCTATTATTGTACATCCATTTAACAAAGATAAAAAGAGAATATAATTTGAATTGGTTTAGACTGTATTAAAATGGTTAAACTAAAAATTGTTTATCGGCTTAGTAGCTGATTTTGATATTTTTTTTTCGTGCTATGAAAACCAAAAGAACATTTCCTTTCCATTTACGAAACCTCAATAAGTAAGTAATAAGTGTTCTAATTTTTTTAATAAACCGTTTTGTGGTTGCTTAATTGCTGATAATTTACTTCAAGGATTCATTTTAATCATTTTACACGTATGTGCGTAAATTGACACGAAACTGCAAAATTTAATAATTAATATTTTTTAGGAAACCACTTTTAGTGATATTCTTTGAAGCACGCTGTAAATATTTTATTGTTCTTCTGACGCAAAGAATTCGAACTATTCAAAATGAGTGAAACTAAGAATTTTTATTCAACATCGAGAAAATTCATGTATGTATGAGAATTAAATACGTGAGCCTATGTCTATTCAATTATTATTTGATATTTCATTTCAATAGAACTGAGTCGTGTATTTAATAAATAAAATGTCAGAAATACAAATAATAATAATAAAAAAAAAATAATAGGTATTTAGGAATTTCTTTCTATAAAGTTGACATTCTGCAAGTTTGGTTTAACTAGAATGATTATACTACAGCTATGGTCTTTAGCAGAAATAGAGCTGGTATAATATCTCAGGCGTCAACAATAAGGATACAAGTTGTATTTCTTTTATATTACTTAAATTGAGCATACTAACTTCTTCGTATTGATACTAGTGACGATACGAATGATCGAAAAAAATCTTTTAGCATAAATATATGCTAATTTTCGGCAAATTACTCGATTATGCTTTCATAAATGCATATGTAATCAAAAAACTGAAAATTAATAGGAAATAGTCTAAATCAATGTATGTATAATTTGTTTATCTTGTTTGGAATATGAATGCCATATTTCCTTGTCTGTTTTGCAGAATAGAAAAAATATGCAAACACGTGCATGTCAATAGTAAACGAAGGTGAGAAACAATTGAACTACGCTTACTTAGTTTACATAATATTTCGGTTGTTTTTTTGTTTCCAATTTCCATACGACGTTTTGTTAGCACGCGTTTAAAATTTTACCAAAAATTTTTTTACCTAAACTATTTTCACAATAATTTCATGAAATGGTCCATGAAATATTTTATACAACACAGCTCTACATTGAACACATTAATTGTGGTATTTATGGGCGCAGTTTTTAAATGATAAACGTGGTTTAATAAAATTGAAATAATTTTTATCGGCCTTATACCTACACAAAAAATTGCTTTGATATTTTATGCTTTTTAAACAATAATAATAAATTTATAAATAATATACATATTTTTAAATTGTAAAACAAAGATTCTTATTTGATTCATTGAACGCTAGTGAAAGGTTTAACCTTGATCGATGGTTAATTGCCGGCTTTTTGTGTAAAATTTTTTAATTTCAATTAAAATATTATTCATATTTATACGGTTATCTGAATTATTACAAAAAAATACATTGATATAATTTGTTTATTTTGTTTGGAATATGAACACCATATTTCTTTCTCTGTTTTGCACATTTTTTCTATTCTGCAAAACAGGGGAGAAAATATGGTGTTCATATTCCAAACAAAATAAACAAACTATACATGTAATGTATATTGCAATACAGGATATGGTCAACTGACTGTCTTACCATACCATGTTGATTGCTTTGTATATGGAATTAATCAGACTGATTCTTTAATAATGACATTGTTTAAGGAAGGAGGCTTCTTTATAATTCAATTCAAATATATAAAAAATTAATGAGCTAGTAATTTTATCCACGATTTTTTTCCCTAAAATTTAAATTAAGTCTCGGCAACTACATATTATCTTCTCAGACAGATCATAATTTCGAAACATATAATTTGTTTTTATAAAGAAATTTTTTATTGAATATGTATAAATAAACAGGTAATTAATTTATTCTATCAATTGCACAAACAAGTTTAAATTAAAAATTATAATTTTTTTTTAAATAAAATACAAAAAATGTAAGTTTGTAATGTAAGTTATCCACATAATATCTTTGTAGGTTTATAATTTTTTTTATATTGCTATAAAAGGTAAGTGAAAATATTATAGCGAATTTTATTTATTGAAAGAGGTATGCCTTATTATGTTCTTACTTATTACATTCAGAATATATTCGAATAATTTCCATGAAAGTACAATTTAAAATTACCTTTAAGAATTCTGGTTTCATATGTTCACCGGCCATTAAATTCAATAATTTGAGGTTAAGATCAACACCAACAGCTTTGGCTGTCAAGAGAACGTTACGGCACGGAGCGCTGCCTGGTACATAGTATAAATCAATACCCATTTTGTGTCTGAAAAAAGAAAAGAAAATGATTATATATTTCATCTATTGAAGATTTTAACTATTAGAAAGAAAAATCTGGCTAGCTACCCTTTACTTCCTTGCTATTCTAACATAAAGGGTGGATAGACGAAGTTTTACTGTAAAATTTAAAAATATCGGACGAGGTATTATGGCATTAAATCTAGTCAGTGTTATGGTGTTATTTAATTTTTATATCGATTTTTTTTTTATTTCTTTAAAATGATAGCTAAAATTTTATGTAAATCAGTGATTCCAAAAGTCTATCACCCTCGCCGTGGACCCTTTGTAGGTCCACGGCGAGGGAAGAAAAAATTGTGCATCTGTAAGATGTAAATGGGGGTCTACAACAGCAGAGTAGACGTAGAATGGGTTTTGCTCGTCCTAAAATGATAAAATGAGAAGTTAGTGACTTAGGTGACCTTTTTTTTGCTCTCCATCTGCATTTTGCTTGCCCCAAATGGTCTTAACCCTAGATTCATACGTTGGTCTACGAGTCAAGTTAATCATACATCGGCGTCGTTTCGACGAATGGACTTTTTACGGGGAGCTTTAGAGTTTATTTGCAAAAAATATTTTTTTTACATAACAATACTACAAAAGCGAACAAAATATTTAAAAAAATTGGATTTGGAAAAATTTCTTAATGTAAATATTTATTAATTTTTTTAATCTTTTTATCAAAGCATATTTTCATTATAAAAATTAAAAAATAGATAAATACATCAATTGTAATAATTAATTTATGAACTATGATGAGTCAGTGGACATGTGTGACTTTACAGAATGTGAAATTTCTCAGTCATAAATATTTCTATAGATATATAGTTATTTCCCCCTTAGGCACAATTGTAAATTTTCTAAAATTTGTTAGTAATTTTTCGAATAAGATCTCAAAAAATAATAAAAATTAAAATATCTTCCACAAAATAAATTGTTAATCTTTTATTAAGTCATTCGAAACGCATTCTTTAGTTTTCGATTCAATATATTAAAATTTCAGTATTATGTCGTCTCTATAAGTCAAACAGCTGTAATCATCTTTCACATTATCATAATCATTGAATAAATTAATTATAACATCCATATCTTTAATAAATTTTAGAAAAATTAGGAAAACTTTTATATGTGGAGTACAAAATCTTTAAAAAAAAATATAGGTTAATCATACATCGTCGTCCTTTTGACGCACACTATTTCAGTATAAAAAAAAACGACAATAGCTATAAACAAAATTTATATGTCTTATGTATTATAATAACAAATAAATTAAATAACAGAAGTTTCACAGCGAGCAGGTACCGACAAGTCACAGTATTGGAGCAGGTAGAGAAGTTCATTCGTCGTTTTGACGAGTACGTATGATTCTAGGGTTAAAAAGAAAAGTTGGTGACTGGTGACCTTTTTTTCTTGTTCGCTACCTCCATTTTTTCGGGTTATGTTTTCGGATCTAAAACCGAATGTATCTAAAACCGAAAACCATGGCAATTGGTCTACGAGACAAAAAAGTTTGGGAACCACTAATATAAATAATACTTTGTTTTTGAGTTTTGTTTTTTAAATTTTTGATCAGGCCCCGATCAGGATTAGGCCCCGTTAAAAAAAAAAAAAAAAAAACAAAAGAAAAAAAAAACAAATTGATTCAGGGAAAGTTCTTTCGGAACATGTTAATCAATAGAGCTATGTATATTAATTATTATAGTGTAAATTGGTTTTTCAGATAAAAGTTGATTTGTACTTGAGAGGTCGGAGGAATAAGGTAGGAAAAAAAGTTTTTTTTTTTTCAATATACCAATTTTCAGTTTCAAACATACAATTTAATATGTATTCGTATTGTATATAAAGTATTTTTTATACAATATTTTTTAAATACTTTCGACATAGGGTCCTTTTGAATTTTTTAGATAGCTTGCTACTAAACTGCCCAATACAAAAAAAATCGACGATTTCGATTGCTTTGACATTCCGCCTGCTTTCCCTGTACCTTTTAATTAAAATAGCCTATATGTAAAATTTCAAGGCTACTATTACTAAGACGCTACATGTTTGGACTTCTCTCATAAAAATTACCTCTTAAAAAATATTATACCTATTACGAAATTATTTATATATATCTGTATATAATTTAATTAATTATCTTTAATTAACAAAATTAAATTGAGGTGTGTTTTGTGAAAATCATGTAAAAATATTTTGTAATATTAATATTAACTAATATTTTCAAGATACTAGTGATTATATACTATACCTACCTAATAAAATTATATTTTTTCCAAAAATAAAATTACATGCATTTCTGAAAAATGTCCCAGTTATCTTTTACTATGTAACTCAGGGCCAGCTTAGCCAATTGGCAAACCTAGGCGGTAAATTTTTAAAACAGGGCAGAAAATTTAGTAATTGACGTTTTTTTTTTTGCTCGTCACTTATTTTTTAAAAAGAAAGTTTGAAAAAAAAAGTAGGAATAGGGGCGGGAAATTTTTAAAACAGGGCGGAAAAATTAGTAATTGACTTTTTTTTACTCGTCACTTATTTTTTAAGAGAAAGTTTGAAAAAGAAGTAGGAAAAATTAAGATTTCCTTCTTTTCTAACAAAAGGTACGGGCGGTATTTTTCAAGGTGCCTAGGGGCGGCACTCATGGTTAATCCGGCCCTGATGTAACTAATTAATTATAGTTAACCTAATTTTATTTATTTTATTTATGAAATCCAGTTGACAAAAATAAATATTTTTTTAATACTGGTATAACATTAGAAAACCTGAGTTATGTACATTCAGAAAATATGGGAATAATGAAGTACCGAGGATCATCCAAAGAAATGACAGGTTTAAGCTCGGACATAAGTAGTTTATGAAGCTAAAACTTAAAAAAGACCAGGTATACGAATATTTGTTACATCTCTAGCTTGTATCTATACTAACCACTATAACCTACTTTTGTTTCTTCACTTTTGAGTTAAAATTTATTGATGATATATCAAATGAGCAAGTTTCGAGTTTTCAGAAAATATTGGAAAAATATTTTCAATGTTTTAGTTAATTAAAAAACATGTATGTACAAACGTTTTTCTAAATAGATATGATCTCTATTTCCCCTTATTGCTCACCTAAAAATTTACTAAATATCTAGTTTTTAGTAAAAGAATGATATAATATATTCTACTAATTTTAATATAAGTAAAATTTAAAAAAAAAGTTATTGCGGCTCCCGGTCCTCCTGAGGGGATTTCCATATAAACACCTAGCTACTCAAATTTGAATTAAAACCATATTGTAGATATGTTAGATACTTCATTGTATCAAAAAGTATTAAAATAATTTTGGCTAGCAGTTTTAAATTATTCTCATCAAAATTAATATCATTAAAATAATTGTATATAATTCTCGTTGTCTTATCAATTAAAAACTAAAAAAATAACTTTTTTTTATATGACAAATACCCCTACATTAGAATTTTATTATGTCAATTTTATATTCATACAGATAATATCCGTTCTTTTTTCCATAATTACTTAATTCATTATGGTTCAATAAAATGTTTGTTGCTATGTACATTCTGTAATATGTGTAAACAGTGTCGGTACACTACATGTAAAAAATTAGGTATATTGTATTAGAATTCATTTCAAATAACTTGACGCTTTTTCTTATGTAAATTCAATAGTAACAGCCAGTGTTGTCAGAAAAATTTTAACAAAACCCGCCGATGCGAGACGCTTAAGTAGCCCAAAAGTAGCCCATTCCGGAGCAAAGTGCACTTATATATTTTTTGAATTTTATTTTCGATGAAATTACACGAGCTTTAATGACGTTTAATAAAACTTTATATTAATAATGATTGTTTAAAAAAAATTTAATTTTTATTAATTAAATTTAATAAACAGGCAATGCAAACTATTTAAAAATATGTCAACTTTATAATTAATATTTATCAACATCAATGTCTAAATACCATAAAATACGATGACAATTTTTTTTTAATCCTTACACATTAAATAAATTTTACTATTAATCAAGTTTAACAATGTTATTTTTAAATTTAAAATTTTTTATGAAATTATAATAATCATAAAAATAATCACAAAAAGTCTAAATAAATAATCAACATTTATCCTACGATTAATCGCTTTTAAATAGTTACATTTTAACTTAAAATTTTTCATAAACCTATAAATTGGAATGACTTTTTTTTTTTATTACTGAAATGGCAATTATCACAACCATAAGGTTTTGAAATTTAATCTTTCTGAAAATTAAACTTATTTCAATAAAATTAATCATCTGTTAGTTTTATTAAATTGATTCCAGCAAACTACAATCATCATCATCAGTCTTGTTATTTTTGTAAATATCACTGTTAAATAGTTGTAACATGAACTTTGAGGGAGCATAAGTGCTACAACAAATTAAATGCACACATATGAGCATGGATGCGGACAAGAGCCATTAACATGGGAAGCTTAAAATGGGAAAATTAAAAATAGCCCAAACGGCTACTTGCCGCCAACAGTAAAATTTTACCGCCAGTCAAAAAAATAAATAGCCCAATCTGGCAACACTGGTAACAGCAGTCAACCCATTTGAAATGAACTCTACGATAATATTTAATAATAATAATATTTAATAACCTTGAATTCCGAAAGCTATTGGTAAGTTAAAATTCCGATTTTCTTTCATTAGTATGTAACTATGTAACAATTATTTTTTTAACGATTGTTCATTTATGATGTTATCCCCGAGTATTGTGAAACTCACATACATAATATATTTTGTATGATTAATAATTACGCTGACGATTTTCAGTGTATGTATGTATGTTATCTATGTTATGGTCCGTCCACACGGCTCAAGCTTTACCACCGACTTACTTGCGCAAACCAGGTTTGTGCAAGTAAACATGTACGTGTGGACGGGAAAAAACGTAGCGACTTACTTGCACAAACCTGGTTTGCGCAGGTAAGTCGGTGGTAAAGCTTGAGCGTGTGGACGGACCTTTAGACACAGTACAATTACAAAAAGTAAAACTGGCGCTTATTTGAATCATAACATGCCAACAACTTTCACTGCTCCACACATATTAATAAACATGGGTCAATAAACTTCTTTTTTTTTTAGATGCATTCAATATTTCCCGGTTGACGGTCATTGACGCTGTAAGACGTCAAGTGAAGCCTGAACAACTGCAATACCATGTTTAAATATCTAATAAAAGCGAAATAAAGCACCTATGATAACAACAAATTTTTGTGTGTTTCTTATTGCTTGAAATATACCCTGTATAGGACAGCTAAAAGTTATTTATGAGTAACAAAGCCTACTTAATTTTATCGATATCTAGGGTAAATAAAGCTTGACGGGCAAAATGACCACGAAAATACAAAATAATTATTTATTGATAGAATTTTAATAGTATTTTATAATACAGAGGTACGCAATAAATTTTTTCCACGGACCCCTTTATCCAATCACTATTTTGACAGGGACCCCTAAATCCAAAAAAATTTTAAAAAAATTGTGTTCTCGCAAATAGTTAATGACACTTTTATAAACATAATATAATCCTTATTTTACATTAATTAATGATACACTCGTGTATATGATACAGTATGAATATACCTACAGAGCGTTCGTAAAGTTCTGGAACAGTTCCGCAAAATCTCAGTTAATATTGACTTTGTCGAAAAATAACCCGGACAAAAGTTTCATGGGAAGAAATGACGAACTAGAAAATGACCTTGAACATGACCTTAAGTCTTTAACCAACCAGTATCATATTTTTTTCGTTTTTATGACCTTCACACGATTTTGGGATATGAAGTATGAATATGTTTTTGAACGTAGAATTTCCCGCTCTTTCCGAATCCGAGATCAAAAATAGGGGTTTCCATTTAAAAAAACAAAGTTGACCTTCAAATTTTGGTTAAGGTCATGTTCAAGGTCAAATTCGAGGTCATTTTCTAGTTCCTTATTTCTTCCCATGAAACTTTTATCCGAGTTATTTTTCGATAAAGTCAATATTAACTGAAATTTTTAGCTATTCCGCAACTTTATGAACGCTCTGTATAATATCTAAATGACATCTCACGGACTTCGGACTAATCGTCCGCGGACCCCTAAGGAACCAAAGGGTTCCCTTTTGGGAACCTCTGTTTAGATTAGAAATAGATTTTAGAATTATGGTATTCCACTTTGCTAATAGTTAAATAAAAACTTTGCAAAAATACAACTTTTATTTGTTAAATATTGTGACATGTTTCAATTTATATGATCATTAACAAACAACTCGCCTGATAATGATTGTGGTATTTTCGTATTATAATCTATGAACGTTTAGCACGGATCAACAGTGGCCATTATATAGGCCTTAGTACCGACAAATAACTTAAATTTAGTGATTTGTAGCACCCCCTTTGCGGTAAAAATTAAAAAAAGTAGTTTTTAATGTATTACGAAAATTTTAAAAGAATATTATATTGTAAAGTACATACATAATATTATATTAATGGTGGTAGCGCCGAGAAGAAAAATATTTAATGAACTATAAAAAAATAAATAAATATTAAAAATAGCGATAATCAAAAAGCTTTGTTCGACTTCCACTGCAGGATATTGTAGCTATTTATTTTGAGTTAGTTTTAATATCTAATCTATTTTCAAAATTAAAATTATTTTAATACAAAATTCTAATATAAAACTATAAAAATATTTAATATTTCTTACAATTTACAATTCCTGATTTAAATTAATAAATTTAAAAAAAAAAAAGAAAGAAACAATTAATAATTTAATACTTATTTTTACCAAGAATAGTTTAATATGACATGGAAAATACCTATTCTTTAACAACTATAATTACAAACACCTAATTAAAGTTTATAATTACTTAACTAAGCAAAAGAAAATAAGAAAAACACAAAAAAAAAATGCTCATCAACAACACATTTAAAAATAGTTTAATCTAAAAATATTGACCACTATTTTAAACTTTGTTAAAAATACTTCTAACTTACCGTCAAATTTATAAAATCACAACAATAGAAAAAAAATTAATAAAATGTTTTGAGTTTAACAAACGAACTTACACTCCTGTTGCTTTTAAGATTAAAACTGAATTATATAAAACGCCGGCAAACAGTTTTATAATTTTGATTGTTGCAGGAAATAATATTTATGTATCCAGTACATACATATCGGCGTTGCTAGTACGCCAGTCACCCCAGTCACTCATATGTGGATGACGTCACATCGATTCCTTCTGATTTTACTTCGTAAAGTGGTGGTTTAGTCAGGACCGCATTCAGTACAATATTTATATAAGTATATGTATTTAAATATATATTTTTTTTTTATTCAAAATACCGAACTTTTATTTAATTTTTATATAATGTGAGAAAGTAAGTTCGCCATACTTAACCCTTTGCACTCGAACCATTTTTTAGTGTGGGTACTCAGCTACTCGATAGTAGTTTTAATAAAAAATTGTAATACATCAAAGATAAGTATTTTAAACAAAATGAGTTTACTTACATATATTTTATTTTCACTTACATATTACAAACATATATTTTAATATTAAATTTCATAATTTTCCTTAGTGTGATATTTGAAGTAAAAAATAGGATGGCGCCTGAGAGGCGTCTTTCAAGTGTAAAGGGTTAATAATGTTGATAATCACAGCGGTACTACTGAAATTAGAATATACCTAGTTGTTTTGAATATAACCCTGTTAATTATAATGATATTTGAAAACCAATGTACATATTCACCGTATTCATTATCTGTTAACGGTATGTACAATCGTATCCAAATTTAACAGTACAGTTGTAAAATTCAAGATACAAATGGAAGTTTTTTTCAGCATGTGAATCATTTATTTGATAACATGAAATTGGGTTTTTTCAACTTGTATTTCTTCTGACGTTTTTGAATAACAATGACTGCTATAAAGTTATCTTTTATCTACTTCCTCTTTCTTAAAATATATTAATTAATTTTGGATAATTGTTTTTGAAAATTTTATAAAGTGTCCATGACATGACAATAATTTTGTATCAATATTTGGGTTTATATTGAGTCATATTCAGAAAATAAATATTTAACAATTAGAATCTATACAGTTTTTATATTTAGGTATTAGATATTAGTCAGCAGGTACTAATTGTAAGTAGTGGCCTATATTTCTCTGAAACTTTCAAGTATATTCAAAGTTGATTGAATTTAATTATAACCTATGGGAATAAAATTTTAAAATTTTTAAAAAGAATTTGTAGACCAAATATTCCAATTATTCATCAAATTGTCGCGAAATCGGAATGAACTTGAAACTTATTGAAAGGAAATACCACTTATAAAATTTAAACAAAAAAATTTCCGATTTTTTAAAATAAAGTGACTAATGAAAGTACTGCTGAAGGTTGCCTTTTTATTAATAAAAAGAGAATATTCCATTTAGTTTATGATAGAAATTGTTATTATTTTTTAATAACGAAATAATTATTAGTATACATATTTGATAGACATGGTAAAAATATAACCTATTTCTTATTTATTTGAATAGGGTTCCTGTTGTTATTATTGTATATGTCGTTATTTTTCCTTAGAATTGATTTTTTTTTATTATTGTAATTAAATTCATATCCAAGTTTGAAAAGAATTTGATCGATAGTTTTCATTTCAAGAATACATTATTTATATAAAACATGTAAATTTTATAGGTACCTACATATATATTATATACCATTAATCAGGGGCGTAGCTACCGCCGTATCAGCCGTATCAATGATACAGGGCCCCCGGGCTACAGAGGCCCCTAACGTGTGTAGGCAAAAATTTGTAAAATGTTATCCACAATGTCACTTAATCTCGTGCTTCCCGGGCAAAAAAACATATAAAAAAACTGTCATACGTGCCTATAATAGAGTTTTCACTTCAGAAATGACAAAAGTCAAAAAGCAGTCTCTTTTTTTCCCGGGTTAAGTGTGCGCTCAAAAGTTGGCAACATGGGTAACTTCAAAAATGAGACTTCGATGGGGCAGGGACAGCTATCAGACTTGTCACTATTGTCTTTAGAGGCAGAAATTTTAGAAAAACTGAAACCGTCTTCAGCGATAGATGATTTAATAAATCAATTTGCAGAAAAAAAGGCAAGAAAAGTGTACATTTAATTTGAATTGTTTGGCTAGTTCAATTTCTAGGAGGAATAACTTATAATCAATAATGTTATATTTGTTTATTGTAATGTATATTGTATAATGTTATATGTATTCATTAAAAAATAAATAACATTTTTAATAAGATTTCTTTATTTTTTAATGAATACATATTTTTAATGAGTAATAAAGCAAAATGCAACCTATTTTTCCTTGTAGAAATGTTCAGACAGATTTGGCTGATCATGGTCTCGTTCTTGAATGCGTTGGCCATAAAACTAAAATTATACCGCAGTAATTAGTATTTAATCGTAGGTTTAGGTAGGTCGTAATGGGATATCTGACAGTAATTTATAATGGAAAGTAACAATTTACTATTCTAATGCATCCTAGTTATTTATATTCGATTTAAAATCTAACTAAAGAAGTTATTTTTTTTATTACTATGGTAGTTACGTGATAAGAAATGGGTTGTAACGTCACAGTCTGTTGAATTGAACAAAAACAGGTCGATTAGACTTTTTTATGTATATATTTGAAATCTGCAAACAAAATTTTAATATATATATATATATATATATATATATATATATATATATATATATATATATATATATATATATATATATATATAATTTTTAATCCCTTTTCGCAAAACTAACCCCCTAATTTTAACCTCCAACTACCTCTGTTGGTGTAATTTGAATAAATAGATAGCTCTTCCAAAAAGAGCAACATCATCAATTTAAACTTTATCTCTTCCTATCTCTTACCGTTTTCGGAGTATTTGACAAAATTAAATTTTACCCCAATTTTTGAAGAGCGATCTCACCCCTTCAAACCGTTTTTCGGCAAATAAAAAAAATTCGTGTCGCTTATTTTTTAGTGTTCTACAACTTATTCAAATTTCATCAAAATCGATAGGTCCGTCCTTGGGATCTTTACTTGTTAGTAACATATACTGTACTAAATGTACTAGATTTCCACACATCTTCATTCAGATTAAAAATTATTTCAGTGTGTTACCATTGGAACGGCATCATGAAACTTTGTATACAACTTACCTAGGTGGTTAAACATATATTTTTTTCAAAAAAATTAAAAACTCCGATTTTGGGTTTTTTATAAACATCAATTTTTTGGATTGTGGACAAAGGATTAAATTTGAATTGTATTATCATGTTATATGTCAAACTTAATGCCCTTTTAATTCTGAAGTTAATGGTGCCAGTTTCAACTTTCCAGGGCAAATAGTTTTTGAGCTACATGTGTTTAAATATTTCAAAGCGCTCTTAAAATTTGCGGTCTTTGGATTTTAAAAATTGTTAGAACTGAAATACGAATACTCAAAAAAATATAAAACTTGGTATTTTTGGCCACAATGATTTGAAGAAACTATTCACCAAATATCATACATTTTAATAACATTGATGTTTAAAATCATGTTTTTATTGGTTGATTTGATATGGACTTACCCTTTAATGTTATCTGCTATTTCAATACATATGTTTTGTTACATCATCATTTTTAAAATTTCACTATTAATTATTTTTCAAGGCCGAACCTATCGATTCTTTGAATATGTCAAAAAGGTTGAAACGAAATTTGAATATATTACAGAACAAGCGTAATTTCAATACTATGTTCATGCAGCCGAAGTCGGTGAGCCACAGGACATTGCCATACGCCCAGAGGATCTGAGAGTGTGCATTAGATCCGCGATCGATCAGAAATGGCAACGTGAGTGGAACAACCTCACGGCTAAGCTCAGACAGGTGAAACCTGAGGTCCGAAGAACTCCGGCACCTGTAAATCTGAGCCGGCCAGAGAGTGTGGCCCTGACACGTTTACGCTTGGGCCACACGGCGTTAACACATCGTCATCTTCTCGCCGGTGAGGATCAGCCAAGGTGCGCCGCCTGCGGGACGGCGATGACCGTGAGGCATATAGTTGAGGAATGTGTAACCTTTGAGCCATTGCGCCAGAGGTTGCAGCTCCCCAATAATGTAGCCGAAGCACTTGCTTATGATGCAGTCTCTGAAAGAAAGATGCTTGAATTTCTCCGAAATTCGCATCTTCTTCAGAGACTTTAGGGGCATTACATCTCTGAATTTTATACAAGCCGTCTCTTGTTTCTCCCCCGACAGTTAATTTTATCTCCCAGCGATTTTAATTTATGTGTTTCAAAAGTTTTTGTGATTGTCTTAATTTATTTATTTATTAACTATACCCTGTTACAGCTGGTCTGGCAGGGTAATTTTAGTCTTTTGTTATGCCACTAAGGACCTTTTACACCCTTAGTGGTACTGTGTGTTATTTATACCTTGTTATTTGTTTTCGTTATTGTTTTTTAATGATGTACCACCGAAGGCCTTTTACACCCGAAGTGGTACATCAACTGTTTTTATTTATCTGTGATATTTGTTATGTCGCTGTAGCCCTGTTGTTATGGCTCTACAGCGGTATTGTTTTAACTCCTTATTGTGTCGCTGGTGGGCCTGTGGCTCCCCAGCGATGCAATAAGTATTATCTGTGATTACTTCTGTGATTTATAATTCTAGTCATTTGTGTGTTTCTAGTCAGGTTCCTCCACTCCGGGGCCTTTTACGCCTCGGAGGGAGTTCCAGCGATGGCTTCCAGGCCTTGGTGACCGGACGCTCTGTCTAGTACTTATCGTACCGTCACCAAGGTCTGTCCACTCCTTTTAAGCCCTGGGATGGCAGGGCTCATCGTTGGTTTTTATTATGTGTATGTTTGTCCGTTGTCTAGTGCATTTATGTGTCCCTGTCTTTACGTGTTGTTTTTATTTTATCGTGTCTGGCGGCGCATGCCCTTAGTTGGCGATGCCGCCGGGTGCTGCTGGCCGCGCCATCCACCGGCAGCAGTACCCCAATTAAAAAAAAAAAATACTATGTTATTCTAATTGTCGTAAACTTTCCACGAAGAAGTTCTTGAATTGCTCGAATAGTACGATTACGTCGACACAGTTACCCTCTAATTAACTCACCCTAGACTTAATATTAGGAAATTTGGCAAAAACAGGTCAATGAGATATTTTTACGTAGGTTTGAAATCTGTAAACAAAATTTTAATATGTTTTATTTTTTACTCTCTTTTTGAAAAATTAACCCCTAAATTTTAATCGCCCCCCTTTTGTGTTGATGTAATTTCAACAAATTTCATATCAATAACTATAGGTCTTTAAATATAGTAATATGGCTAATTCAAACTTTTTCTCTATGTCATACCGTTTTCGAGATATTTGAAAAAAATTAAATTTTTACCCTAATTTTTAAAGCCATACCAGTTTTGTGTATTGAGTTTAATTTGACTTCTGAGTTATTGTGTTTATAAAAAGGCCTTATGTTGTATTAAATTTCATTTTAAATAAATCAAAGTGCTTTGTAAAGTAAAGTAAATAAATCAAAGTATCAAAGTACAAAGAAAATCTATTCTTTTTTTCATAATTTTAATGGAAAACGTAAAAATAAAATTGAATGAAAATTCCTAACGGTTCCGGAGATATTTACATAATTATAATTTGTAAACGAAGTAAGCGTTTGTTTTGCACGCGCGGAGTTTCCGCGAAATAACTTTTTTTAATGTGGTAATACTGATATCTCAAAGAGTAATTAGCTTATGAAACTAAAGCTTGGTTTACTGTATTCATTAATGTATTGTCCAGTATTCAAACTAAAATCGTGAGTTTAATATGCACTTGTTCAAAATTTATCGCCTCCCGTAGACGTATTTTTATGCCCTAAAACGTGAGTTTTTTCTCAAGGCACGCCATAGTTACAATTTTTAAAATTTTGACTTTATTCTAATTTGCACACTGGAGAACACAATTTGTAATAAAATGTGTTTCAAATGTCTTGGACCGAACTTATCGGTGTTATGGCTTTACCCTCTTTCTTGCGACCTCCACTTCGACCCCCTTTATAATAAAAATGAGGGGAAAGCAAAAAAAAATTGTTATTTTAAATGTTTGTTTAATAATATAAGGAAAGAAATGTACCTCTAGATCACTAAAAAAAAAAAGATTGAAAATTGCGATTTTTTTGGTCAATTAATAAGAACACTCTCTTAATGAAGGTACTCAAACATGGGTTGCATTTTGAATTAGATTTCCTGTTGCATCGAAAGCTTGCAGCGAACTTGTAACTTGTAAAATAGCAAAGATGGTTGTAATAGAACCTGCTTATGTAAAAAGAAAGACAGGAAGTGCACAGAACAATACAGCATATGTCAAAGATGTTTTTTTACAGTATCCATGGCTAATGGTTATCGTTTTGTTATTTTTAAATTTACATATTTGTAAAAAAAAAAATTTTGGCGGGAAAAAAGCTCCTATAAACCCCCTTTGCATCATTCAATCTTTTTGATTTACGGGCTTAACTTAGGCTATGTGACATTTCATGTTTATATCAAGTTTCATAAAAATTGCACATTTCCCTATGGGATAATTCAATAAAAATATTTTAAACAGAATTTGTCTATATATTTCAAATTGATTGTCATGTGGCTGATAGGGTTAAGTGGGTCCTACCCAAAATTTAAAGCTTAGGGCATGAGTAGTTAGTAAAAAAAAATTGGTACTTTTGTCCAGCATGTCGATATATTTTTATTAATCTTCCTGACTATTCCTTAGTCTGTTAAAAGAAAAATGAAAATTTTTTTCTAGTTACAAAATACTTGTTGCCGTTATGACGAAACTGATCGCTAAAGAACGTTTTTGTGCAAATTTTGAAAAAAATTAAATAAAATTAATTTTTCGTAATGATTTCGACTTTATTTTTAAAAATTAAAACGTTTAAATGTATAATGAATTAATATACTTATTTTAAAACAGTTTGCCAAAAGTTAAATACCTCATTTCTAAACAATAAAAATTAATGAAATCAAAATAACCATTTATGATTTACGACTAAGGCGTCTAAATGACGATTAATGTATTACTTATCCCGAATCGAACAGAAAATGAATATATTCTCTGGTTAATTTGTCTTCTTGTGAAAAACCACAAAGGTTTATAAGTTACAATCGTTGTGAACAATGAATTCACGGGACCGTACTGGTCGTACTGGGCGTAAAAATGGAATAAAGTTTATTTTTTTCAAATTTTTTAGTAAAATTTACACATTTTTATACCCAAAATGAAAAATTTATCCCTAAGTAGATAAGATTCCGTCAATAAATCACCAAGATGACATTTAGATAATGAATTATTTGAAAAATTCGAATATTTACTTTATTGACGTCATTAAATACATGTAACATTGAAAATAGATGCCTACTTCGATAGAAAACAATTGAGAACTTACTTCTAAATTACTAAAATTAGACCGAAAGTGTAATACCTATGTAAGTGATAACAGAGAAAATTTAATAATAATAATTTTAACATGATTCAGCAACCTTCGCACATAATTTCTATTACGTTTTTGATAATTAGTAATTACTAAATAGAAACAAGTGAATGGTTAAGTAATTGTTAATTTTTTTGTTTAATTAAATAAAAAATTGTTTGATGAGACACAATGAATAAGCACATTTTTTACTTATTTACTTATAGAATTAAAAAAAAGAAATATTTTTATAATCGTATAGTGCAACAATTAACTTTATATTTTAAACCTGCGACGTCGTTCGCGCGACGCAGTGTTATAAAACCAATGAGAAGTATATAA
Organism: Brachynemurus nebulosus; assembly: GCA_035578155.1. Classification (NCBI taxonomy): domain Eukaryota; kingdom Metazoa; phylum Arthropoda; class Insecta; order Neuroptera; family Myrmeleontidae; genus Brachynemurus; species Brachynemurus nebulosus. The sequence continues at coordinate 171,366,654 of JAPWDM010000001.1, forward strand.
GTGTAATTACAGATATAACAGAAATATATAAGTGTAATTATACAGAACTTGCATAGAACAATAATTTTTTGCATAATGCGTACATATGGTCAAAATGGTTTTTCCATTTTCCCGTGGAAATGGGACATTTTCCCGAAGTAAAAAGTATCTTAGATGTTGACCCAGGTAATAAGTTATCACTATACCAAATTTCATCAAAATCCGTTTAATAGTTTTTGCGTAATGTGTGTACTTATCCCGAATCGAAAAGAAAATGAATATATTCTCTGGTTAATTTGTCTTCTTGTAAAAAACCACAAAGGTTTATAAGTTACAATCGTTGTGAACAATGAATTCACGGGACCATACTGGTCGTACTGGGCGTAAAAATGGAATAAAGTTTATTTTTTTCTTTTTTTTTTTTAGTAAAATTTACACATTATTTTTTTATAATTTGAGATGATTTATCATTGTAATATTATTTCCCCTAACTACTTGATTGAACCATTTGTTTGCCAATAAATTGAAAGTGGGTATTTTTTTCATACTATTCTTATTAAACATTGAGTTTGAAAATATACCCGAGCTCAGTGCTTTTAATCGGTATATTTTCAAGTATTAAACTACGCTTATTAAACATTTAATATATACATATACCCGAGTTTAGATACATTGAGCTCTGAATACGGATATATTTTTTTCCAAATAAGCATCTACGTCCATAACTATTTATATTAGCAGTACAATTTTCAATCAAATATTTCATGTACAGTAACGGTCTCGTTACAGTTTTATTATATGTATATATATATATATATATATATATATATATATATATATATATATATATATATATATATATATATATATATATATATATATATATATATATATATAAATCTCATGTCGCAATGTATTGCTAGGATAAACTGTGAAACTACTGAACCGACTTTGATCAAATTTGGTAACTATCTATAATTTGGCCCAACTTAAAAGATCGGATAGTCTTTATCGCAAAATTTTTAGTCTAACCGTAGAACTTTTTTTTTTTTTAATTTATTGGCATCCACAAAAAGTATACAGCCATTACAATAATAATATTATTAGAAATAAAAACAAAAAGAAAAATAAACCATATATGTAAGTGTAAATTTTTGCATGCATGCATAATACTATATAACACATCACTTATAATTTTAAGTCAGATTGGTTTAAGAATTCCATGATAATGTCTATAACATTTTTTTCATTATTGTATATTAGTGATTGAAAGTCAAAAGGTAAATTTAATTTGGCTCTACGTATATTGTCATGTAAGGTATTTATGTTATTTAAATTGTTTTGACAGTTATACAGCAAATGATTAATATCCGCAACACTATTGTTATCACAGGTACAAACATTAGAATCAACTACCCCAATGCGTTTTAAATGTGATACAGTGCAACAATGTCCAAATTTCATACGGCTTATGGTAGTAATATATCTACGTGGACGATCTAGTGATTGAAACCATGGTGTTAGTTTGATTTGGTCGTGGCAGCGAGCGTAATGAGTTCCTTTATGCTGCTTGGAAATCCAGTATTCATTATTCCATAAATCGGTTAAGATACTTTTTTGTTGTTGTACTAAGTCGCAATAAGGTGTACGATGATTGACTACCAGACTATTATCAGCAGCTGCATTTTTTGCGTACTTATCAATCTTTTCGTTCCATTCAATACCAATATGAGCTCTAATCCATTGAAAACCAACTCTAAGGCCGCGTGCTTGGATTTCCTTTAAGGTTTCTAGAATTCGAATGATGTACGCATTTTTTTCACGCAGGTAATTACCATTCTTTAATTTGTTGACTACAGAAAGGGAGTCTGTACAAATTACGTAATTCGTAAGGTTCATATTTAAAATATGTTTTAAAGCTTCCCAAATAGCAATTGCTTCTGCAGTATAAATGCTAGTGAAGCTGTGTAATTTGAATGTGTAAAATTCACCACTAGCAGGTATGATATAACCAGCTGCAACACCTTCGGTAGTTTTAGAAGCATCTGTGTATATACTGAATTGAAAGCTATGTGCTTCTAAATTATCCAATATAAATATATCATTTATACGTGATACTTCTGCAACAAATCGGATATTAGGTAGAATCAAGGGATTGACAAACAAACCTTCATATTCTAAGTTGTAGATTGTTGACGATATACACTGTTCTTTATAGTTACTCAGACTGGCGTATGCGGAGGCAATGGAAGGTATAACTTTGTTTCTCCAAAATTTTACATTTTCCAAATTTTGTGTCAGAATATTTGTGATACGTTTAGTTAACATAGATAGCTCGTTATTTATAATTCTGAGGACAAATTTTTGTGATATATATTCCCATCGTATTCTAAGTGGAGGTTCGGCAGCTTCAACTTGCAATGCATTGATAGGGGTACTCTTCATTGCACCTAGGCAAATTCGCAATGCTTTGTTTTGTACTCGTTCTAATATGTACATTGCCTTTTTAGGTACATTATCCCAACATATACAGGCATAGTCGAAGCGAGAGCGTATTAACCCTCTATAAATTCGTAAAAGGGATTCGGGGTACCCTCCCCAGTATGTGGAACACAATGCTCTTAATATATTTAAGCTATTTTCACAATTCCCTGCAATGTGTTTAAAGTGCGTAGACCAGTTAAGTTTACTATGTAAATAAATACCCAGATATTTAACTTTCGTACGTACAGGGAAATTGAACGGTCCTAATTTAATGTTTTGAGGTTTTAAAATTCTTTTGTTAGTAAAATAAATTACTGACGATTTGGATGTCGAAACAGTGAAGCCGTTTACAACCATCCAATTGGAAAACTTGTACATAGAATCTGTCATTACAGATATACCAAGGCATATATCATTAACAGTTAAATAAAAACACAAATCATCTGCAAATTGTATAATGGAAATCTCATTATCAAATTCATTATATAGATCGACACAATATATATTAAACAATAATGGAGCCAGAACAGATCCCTGAGGAAGTCCGTCGTTCACAGTCCTAGGCAATGTAGAATCATTCCGAGTTTTAATTATTATATTTCGATTTTTATATAAAGTAATTAGTGAATAGGCAAATGCTGACGAAATACCAATCCTAACTAACTTATCAAACAGTAAATTTAAGATAACGTTATCATAAGCACTTTGCAGATCGGTAAATACTGCTAAGGTACATGATTTACCAGCTAACCCAATCTTAATGTCAGAAGTTAGTTGACATAAGGCGTCTATAGCACCTCTCCCCTTTCTAAATCCATATTGACTATCTGGTAGCAATTTATTTTTTTCTAGATAATGTTCCAGTCTACCTTTGACCATTCTTTCCAACGTCTTAAAAACACATGACATTAAAGAGATGGGCCTGTAAGATGTCGGATTATCGAGACTTTTACCGGGTTTGAGTAAAGGGAATATTACGATTTTTTTAAAACTAGGGATGTTGACATTTTGTGCCCAAATTTTATTTAATAAATCGATTAGTTTGGCTTTACTTACTTCTGGTAAATAACAAAGAAGTGGATATATTATTTCGTCTTCCCCAGGACTAGTATTCGTGTTATGTTTAAGAGCAAGTTGGAGTTCTCTAACAGTAAATGGCTTATCAAAATCAATATTACTATTTTCACAAGCTGTACAATTAATGGGTCTGTCAACGGACAATGGGGCTAGTCGACTGATAAATTGTTCTACACATTCACTAGGCATAGTGTGACTCACACGAACTGAAGACATCCCACGTTTCATAATTTGAATTTTGTTCCAAATTTCTTTGGGTGGGGTGTTTAAATTTACGGTGTTGCAAAAACTATTCCAACTATTTTTTCTTATCCTATTAAATTCATATTTGATATGTTTTTGAATTAGATTAAAAGTTTTATAGTTATCATATGACATATTTTGTTTATAGAATGAGAAAAACTGTTTACGTAATGTAACAAGTTCCTTACAATAATCATTCCACCATGGTGGAGATGGTTTTGTAGGACGCGTATTGGAAGCTCGTGGCACACTGTTATCGGCAGCACTGTTAATGATATTAATGAAATCATTATACTCATCAACAACTGATTGGTTTGGAGGCGGTAGTAAGCTATTACAGCTGTTAGAAACCAATCTACTATACCGTGTCCAGTCCGCTTTATTCGCATTCCATTTACGTTTTTGTGGTATAGTTGGATATGGGTTTGTACTATTAACACCTATTGTAAATAAAATTGGAGTGTGATCAGAGCCTAATAAATCATTTACCACGTTCCAACAGCAGACGGGAGCTAGACTATTTGAAACTATTGTTAAGTCTGTTATGGAATGACTGACCCGACTGTAACATGTTGGTGACCCATCATTCAGTACCACAAGATTATGTTCATCGACCATGTCGATAATGGTAGCACCCATATTATTGGCATACGAGTCTCCCCAACTAAAATGATGAGCATTCAAATCGCCTCCAATTACAATTAAGTCCGACAAAAGACCCATTATTTGTCGCCATTTTGCTAGATTAATAGTACTGTTAGGTGGATTATATATGGATGTAAATGACAATAATTTGTTATTATAATTAATATTGATGGCACAGATTTCGAAGTTATCGTTAATACATGCATTTAGGTCGACTAATGTAAAAGGCAAACGCTTGTGTACGAGGATGGCTGAGCCGCCACCAGGGCCAGCGCGATCATCCCGCACTATGTTATAATGTCTAAGAGTAAAAACGTCATTTACTGTAAGCCAACTTTCTGAAATAAGTACTATGTCAATATTATGTTGACTTACGAAATGTTCTAAACTATTTCTATTTGCTTTGACAGATCTAGCATTCCATTGCATCACTCGAAGAGTCTGTTCCATCGTTATAAAGTATAGGGTTCGGTGAAGATAATATATTAATTAGAGAGTCCCTAATAAAGTTTGAATTTAAGGTAATATTGTTGTTGTTTTTAATTACAAAAGTAATAAAAGTGCATAGACTATTTAAAATTGAGTCTAATTCTTCTTTAGCGGGGGGGCGGTATGGATTAGGGGAAAGGGGTTGAAGAGGTAAATTAATTCTATCATTTGGAATTACGGGGAGTGAAGATGGAATCGGTTTATTGTTAATAATTTTAGTTGGAGTTTTAACTGGAATAGCTTGCCGTAAATTTGTGTTACTAACACCAATATTGTGTTGTGTATTTGGGGGAACAGGAGAATTATTTGAAAAATGGGATTTACAGGTATTAGATATAGTTTGTCTTTTAGTGACATCTGAGTAAGTCACTCTATTACTCATACTTTTGGCCTCGTCAAATGATAGGTTTTGTAATGCCATTATTTTTTTAATTTCTTTTTGTTTGTTAAATTCTGGACAACTTCTATTATTGGAAAAATGGACGCCGTGACAATACAGACAAGCAGTAATATCATACGTACATTCTTCAAAGGAGTGTTCGCCGCCACATTTCTTACAACGAGTCTTGCCCTTACAGACTGACTTCGAGTGGCCAAAACGTAAGCAATTTTGACATTGCGTTACATTTTGTATGTAGGGTTCCACTTTACAAACTACTCTGTGAATTACAACCTCCTCAGGTAATGTTTGGCTTTCAAATTTAACTACGATCATTTGCCGTGGAATATAAACATTTTCATTATTACTATTCGTAGTTTTTCTGTTAATTCGTCGCACCGACAAAATTTTTTTTATTACATTTAATATTTACCCGCAAATGTTCCACATCCAAGTTGGTATCGACCCCTCGAATTAAACCCATACGAGTGACGGCAAATTCAGGTATATAAATTTTAAATTGGGTAGAATTGTGCTCTGAAAACATCCGTAGAAATTTACGAAAAACCGCAAAATATCAATTTTTTATTACTGTATACAGATATCTGTGGAAAAATTTATAACAAAATCATGCAAATTAATTTGTTGCTAAGCATTTGGAGAAAAATAATTTTGGAATTTTTGTAAGTGTTAATAAGTATTTCTTATATATCACCAATAATATTTTTACCTACGACTACTATGAAATTACTTATCTACTGTGCAAAATGCTATTTGTATCCTATAAAAAATTAAACAACTGGATTGTCCAGTTATCACCAATTGGCACTTCTGCTGTTTTCAGCAAATTCCATACATATATGAAATTTAGATATGCTATAAAAATATGAATATGACTTAAAAATATGAAAATATGAATAATACTTTAGAGTCGTTGAGCGAGCGAAGCGAAGCACATAAGGAACTAATTTTGTACAAAATTTCAGAATATCAAATTTAAATGAAGGTGTGATCACATTGTTCGTCAGTTACACCAAATAGGGCGCAAATTAAAAAGCTGAAGAAATTTGACAGTTTTTACTAAGTACTATTGAGATCTCTGTGAAAGATGAAAGTAACGTTCAAATGGTTTCCCATGGCCTTGGTGACTTGAAGGGTCTAAAATAGAAACAATTCTAAAACTGCTGGTATAGGTACCCATACTAAGTTTTTACGGTGAGGAAATTAGCCATGCTAATAAAATATGAAGATAGTTATTTTAGAGTCATTGGACAAGCAGGGTCAAGTGCTATAAATAATTGATTTTGCACAAAATTTTGGAATATATGATTGAATTGACCTATAAATTTTACCTATAATTTAATCTAACATCGTTTGACATCTAAGTTGTGTAGACACCCGGTAGATGGCGCTGTGTTTCGATTTCTGGATTATACATTCTATTCTACGTCATATTTGTTTATGTTCACGATGTCAATGATTTTTATAATTATACTGTGTATTGTGTTATAATTGTGCAGTGTATCGTTTGAAATAATAAGAAAAAATTAATTCAATCAATTATAACTACTGAGCCACAGCAACGCGTGGCCGGGTCAGCTAGTTTATGTATGTAAATCTACTTAATAAATTTCTAACACTGACTGACCGACTGACTGACAGACAACGCACAGCCTAAACCGTTGGGTTTAGAAGAATTAAATTTTGCATAGAAGTTCCCTGTGTAACGTAGGCGAGCACTGAGACAGGATTTTTGAAAATTCGTCCCCTAAGTGGGTTTAATAGGGGATGAAAGTTTGTATGTAAATTCGTGATTTTTGAAGTTAGTGGTATATAAAAATATGTTACTATGGCTATTAAAATAAATAATATAATAGTTAATAAATCTTTAACACTGACTGGCAGACAACGCAAAGCCTAAACTGTTGAGTTTAGAAGGACGAAATTAAGCACACGAGTTATGGAAATTGGCGTTTAGGCTTCTATTTATAAATAAAAGTCAGTTGCATTTGGACATTTATTCCCTAAGACAGAAAATGAAAGTTCATATGGGAAGTTTATCATTTTTGAAGTTATAAATATTGTTATAAACATGGATATTGATTTAGGCTTTTGAAAAACATTAAAAGTGAGCAGAAATTGAGTACCTAATAAAAAGATGTTGTCGATGGGAAATCCCATCGGATATACGGCTATTGATTTAATAATTTATGTATTTTAAACAGGGGGGGCGTCACATTTGTTTAAAGGTGACATTGTAAAATATTTAAAAAAAATGTACTTACTTAAATTTGCATTAAAAGAACGACTTTAAAAACCAATAATTTTGTCATTTTATCAATTGTTTCTATTAAAGCATTGAAAAATTTTAGTAAACTTCATGACGTCATCGAGTTCTAAAATTTTTTTTCTAATCAAGCTTTATGAGAGTGATTTGAATTACGGTGATTGATTGAATTAAAGTAATTTAGGGTGTGAGCTTTTTATTTTTGCTACAAAAATGATCCCATATAAATGTGATGGATCCCATAGAAAATCTTTTTCTAAATATTCTATTTGTCTAATTTTGGTAAAAATAAAAAGAACAATTTTGAAAATCTTATAATTCACCCCCAATTTCATCATTTTATCATTTTACTTACGTTTTTTAAAAAACTGAAAAATTTTCGTAAACTTGATGACTTAATGAAATTGAAAAATTTTGTTTTTCTCGAAGCAAATCATATTGAAGTGATTCGGATTAGGGTGGTTGGTTGAAATGGGATAATTTGGGTGTGAATTTTACATTTTTGCTATCAAAATGACCCAATTTCTTTTATAAATGTGACTGATTCAACAAAAGTTTTTTTTTTGCTTTTGGTTCTACGTGCCTAATTTTGGTAAAAATGGAAAGAACGACTTCGAAAACCTATAATTCGTTTCCAATTTCATTATTCTGTCATTTTATTTATGGTTTTTAAGTTATATAATTATCGAAGATTGTAGCAAACTTGATGTCATCAGATAAACCGCGATAAAATTAAACTAATTTTTGTTCAGGGGGGGGGGAGTATCACCTCCATGACTACCCCCCTGTATCCGCTCTTGATTTAAATATACCCAAGACTTTCACAATAATTAAAACTTTATTTTAATCGGTGTTTAAAAAAAAAGATGCAAGGTTTTGTTCCGTTGAAATTTCTGAAAGTATGGATATTGAGTCATTTTGTAAGGACACCTTCTGTATGAATACACTGATATGATAGTAATTGCATTTGATAATAGGAAGTAATTAAAAATAGATTTAAAAATAGATTTTTCTACTTGACTGCTTGCAGGAAATGATCCTACGATTACGGTAAAACGAAACTTTTGATAGTGAAATTTTTTTCGTTCATTTCGCAATATAATATTAAATAAATATACAGTTATAATTATATTTTCCAATTTTTATCTAAAAAACAACATTGAATTTGTCGTTGAAGCCACGGTTTTTAACTTTTTGTAACTCACGTATATCTAATTAACATAATAGAGATTTTTTAAGATTTTTATTTTTTCTTTATCATTGTAAAATTAATCGTAACATATTTAATTATGGTAACAAATGGGATAAAAATGTTAAATTAACCTTTGAGTGTGTAATAAGCCTTACAACTGAGTTACGTACTATAATTTACAACTAACATGAAATTCACAATAAATAATATCAATTTTATACGAATACAATACATTCAAATTATGTGAAATTTATTAAAAAAACAAACGTAAACATTCAGTTGCTCAGTAAAATTTCAGTACTGATTTTAGTATAATAATTATACAATAATATATAAAAATTAATAAAAGTGTAGTCTGGTGTGTTTCTTTACGTATAGGTGCGTGTAAAGATTAATTTTTTGTACAGTTGTATATAAGACATAGCCTTACCTAGATAGTATTTTGTACAATAAATAAGCCATTTCATAATAGTCGTAGATAAATTTTGTTATATTTCAGTAATGTAATATAAAGAAATGCATTACTATTATAGTCAGTTTATGATTCATTAAAAGTAAAACATAATAGCATATATTTCTCCTTAGTCAAGCCTCCTCGATAAACGAATCCGTTGATTGCATATAATAAAATATTTAATAATATACAGACTCAATCTTTTTGTGACCCTGATTTTGTGAATGAAGGTGGGGGAACTAATTACCGTAATATTCCACCAAAAATATTTACTGGTCCCCAGGGTCATTTTCTGTTTATTATATAAAATTTTTATATTTAACCATTTTTGTTCATTTAATTACACAAGAGAATTGTGTTTGTTCGAAAAAGTTTGTGTTAATTCAACAAAAATTTGTTGCATTGTGATTTAACGAGAAGAACCGTCAACTAGCAAAAACACGATTGCAAAGCTGGAGTTTTTTTTAATTTGACAGTTCGTCGAATTAAACTACTTTTAGACAACAAATTTGTGCTGTAGAGAATACAAATTTATTCGGAAAAAATCTAAAACTCGAGTAGTTATAATATGCTAAGATAATTTATTGAATAAAATTAGTATAATTCATATTATTGTACTATTTAATATTTTATTACTATGATTTTAAAATCCGTAATAAAAATTTTCGTTTCATTTTCATCGTGTTTACCTACTAATGATATGATCAATTAAATGTTTAAAAAAATAGTTATAATTTATTTTTTTAGGTAAAAATGAATAATTGTCAGAGTGAATATCTGAAAATTAAATAATTTATATCTTTTGAGTAAAATTTAATATTCTCAATTTCTTATTTTACGGGTATAATATTCAAAATAAAACAAAGCCAAATATCTTTTTGTATATACAAGCATTTATTTATTTATTTATAAGATAGCCGATTGGCTTACAACAAGTCTATTTTAATAATAAAATAATAATCAAATCAATTACAAAAATTATTCAGAATTTTTTCAAATAATTATTTCGTTTTAACCACTTATTTTGAGATATCTCTTTACGTTGTACAAAGCAAATAATTATTTATTTATTTTTTGTTATAATTATAATTAGCATTACCACAATAATTTTTTTAATTAATTACCATATTAAACATAGTTAGGCCTTCTACTACAAAGGGTTTAAATTGGAATAAATTATTTCTAAAATCCAAGTAACATTTATTTGGTTAGAAAGGTATCACAATAAAAAAGATAACAATCAAAATGATCAAATTTAAATTTGAATTTTTGAACAGTTTTTGACTTTGAATTGTTACAATTCAAATAGAACATAAAGCCTAATTTATACATTTCAAATTTAAGTATAACATTTGTACATAGCTTCAAGATAATCATAAAGAATATACCTAAGATTCTATGTCAAAGAAATGTACCTTTATTTTAAAAATAATTTTTATATTCCCTATACAATAAATTAATTTATTTTACAAAAATAAAGAATAAAAAATTAAATTAAATTGCAATAACCTATTTTTTTTTTAAATAGTTCATCATTTTTTTCGCATTGTATGTGATTATTTTATTGTACGCAGGCAGATTTTTCAAGGGGGTTTCCCTTTCGGCAATTAGTGCCTTTTTCGATTTTAAATATATTATTTATTAAATTTCTTCTTATTATAAATAAAAATAATAATTTATTTGTTTTGCAAATAATTTTTTGTTAAGTAATACATAATGATTTATCTTAAGAAATTTTTTTACATTTTATGGATTATAAATTATTATTCTCTATATATTTATTGGAAGAATTTTTAATTATTGTATTATTTATTTTTATTATTATTTTTAATTTTTTTTATTTAAATTTAAAATTAAACGAGCAATAAAAATCATTTTGAAAACAAACAGTAAAAATTTAATAAATTAGCATTTTTTTAAAACATTCTAAAAAACTATATTTTATTAATAAATTTAATTTTATATATTTTTTTTCTAAAAGCTTGCCATTTATTTGCGAAAATGAGACAAAAAATTAAAGAAAATGAGAAATTAAGCTTTTGAGTTATTTTACAACGGAATTATTTATTTTTTGATTTTTTTGTTGTTTTTTAATTTTTTTTTCTTTTAATATAATTTTTATGTAATTTTTTTCTATGGAAGATATAGAACAGGTATATAATGTCTTTATATTGAAAAAGTGCAAAATTTTGTTTTACTTACATTTTAAACTCTACTTTTATTAATAATATTAATTAATAAATTATTAAAGTACATTAAAATAAGTTTCCTTATTTTTTTTTTCGTTTGAGCATTACGAATTTTGTAATGAATAAACTAAGATACTTCTCTTAAAACTAAAATAATAGTGAAATAAAAATGATGTTTTTTTGGTTTTAGTTATTTTTTCTTTTTTTTTAAGGTTTTTATTTTTTTATTGTTTTTCCGTCCTTTTATTTAAAAATATTTGTAAAGACCTGTTAGTTTTAATGGTTCTAGTTTAAAAAATAACAAAATTTTTCAATGATTTTATTTTGCCAAAAATTCTATAGTAATGTCCGTAATGTCGAAAATAAAAAAAATTCGTGGTAAGAGACGAATATACATTATTTTAGTATTAAGCGTGGAGTAATATTAGCTAGCGGCGTATAGGTCACGGCTCTAATACCTAATAGATCACAACAAGTGCTGTATTTTTTTTTTATTATTATTGTTATTCTTTATTAATCTTTATCAAATCTACAAATATTTATCATATTTATATACTTATATATAAATTATTATTATTATTTTTTTAAAATTCATTGTACTTAATTAATAGTAACTAAATGATATTAAACTTATATATTTTCTATTTTATTATTTATCTATTATTTTTTTTATATAAATACATAAAATATTCATTTAGCAGAGTTGACGTTGATTTTTTTTTTTGTTTTTGAAAATATAAAATCAAAAAATTATTCTACTTTTTTATTTACAAAATGAACAAGAATAGGGAGAAACTAATCATGAATACTAAGAATAATGAAAGTGGCCATCTATATTATAAATAATAAAATAAACATCACTAACCATAGATAGTTATGAATTTAGTTTACCATCGTTTATAATGGATGGAGTTAGTTTACACAAATTGTAAAATTTGCTACTAGAGGAATTTAATGTTCATAATAAAATGACATTTTTTGATTTTGTTGGTTTATTTTTAAAATCACAAGGCACAAAGTGATATGTCTCGTTATATTTTGAAAAAAAAATCAATAATTTACTCAAAATTAAATAAAGAATATTTGAAGATGTGCCACTTTTTGTCTTGTGATTCTTATAATATAATAATTTTGGACCAAACCGATTTCACTAAAACCAGAGACTGAACACAAATTATTTATATCTACATAATTTTTTAAATACTAATAATAACTAAGTTTTTCTTGGTTTATATGTTAACATTAATTTTTTTAAGCTAAATATGTTCTGAATACACTTACATATAAAATGTTTATAATGAAATGTTGGTTTCGTTAACGTTGAAACAAAATTTGTGTTTGTTTGTCTGGTTTTCCTTTTTTTAAATTTATTGTTGTGTACGTTTGCACCATGCTGTAGATATGTTTTAAACTTATTACAATTGATTAAGAAGTCGACAGTAATTTAATTACTAAATAGTTGACTTAAGTCTTAGAGGGGATTGTATGTGCAATAAACTACGGAAATATTATGTATGCTGTTAAATCAATAACTATTTGGTTTTGATCAAATATTATTGGTCGAATTTGTTATTTATTTTTTTTTTTTACATTTGTTTGTGTAAAGTTGTAAAAACCAAACTACGTTGATATGTGTAAAAATCTTTCGTTATTGTTTTGTTATTATTAAACTGCATAGTTCTTTTTTTTGTTAATTCAATTATTTTTAATTTTCTTAATAATACAATTTGATTTAGTAATAAAGTAATAAATAGTAAATACTAAAATTGTAATTTGATTGTTTCTAGAAATATTGTTTTTCTCATTTAGTTTTAAGTAATTGTGAATTTTCTACTACGGGAGAGGCACTATAGATTAAAGAAGACTAAGTTTATATATTATTATTTTATTTTTAAACTGAATACTAATTTCTAAAGATAAGAAAAATTGTGTTCTTTTTTGATATAAAGAAATCTGAATCTGTGTATTTATTTATTTATTTATTATTATTAATAATTAATTTCATTTCTAATCCTATTTGGTTTTTGTTTAAGTAATAAGTTAAAAGGAATCAATTTGAAAAGTCGATAAGGCAGCAACGATAAGATTGCAGAACAATTAGTAGTAATTTATGTTTTTATTATGCTGGCAGCGTTTGTACTTTGACAATACAATATTTATAGTAATTTTATAAAGCGCCATTTACAAATGTTAGATTTTTTTTCTGTTGATTCGTTTACTAATTTAATGGAAACGAGAGAACTGCCAGTAAAATGGTTACAAATCTATTTTTATTTTTAATTGTGCTTGTATGTGTGTATTTTAGGCCCTATTTATTTTTAAATAGAAAATCATTGTTTTTTTGGTAACTTCCACACCATTTTACCACGAGTATTATTCATTATTTTTGATATGCAACTGCAAATGGATTAAAAACTTGTCTGGTTACATTTCTTTTTATGTACAATTCCTGGATGCATTGCAGTGCATTTATTTTTTTTCATATTTCAATGACAATATTTTAGGGGAGTTTAAAAATGAATATTTTAAACTAGGCCTTGCGTATGAAAAATTTAATTTTCTGTTTGGTCTTAGAACAGAGTATTAGATTATAGACAGAAGGCCTGAGAATATATTTTGTATTTTTTTTTTCTTTTTTTTTTAGTAAAAAGGCATATAAAGCTTTTATTTTCAATAATTTCATAAGTGACATTTTGTCTTTTTTCCAATTTCTTTAAAAAAAAAGATTAATCCTTCATATATAGCTGATTATTAAATTTAAATACAATTAATACTAATTAATTAATTACTTTTTTTCGGAAAAGCGTACACAAATTATATTTAGTTCGTTTTGAATTCAGATATGTTTTTCCCTGTTTAGGGAAATAAAAATTAAAGCTTAATAATTTTTTTTTTTATTTTTGATATGTTGTTTATACAATTTGTGTACGAATTTCCCGACGACTTAATTTCAAATACTGTTCCTCATTTTCAAATTGTGGGCGCCATTTTAAGGTACTTGTACCTGTAACCTTATCACAAATATCAAAACAATTTTTTTAATTCACATACCGGCTATCAAACCAATCAACCAATCAAATACACTGAATCAGTATCATTCATCCAAACTCAAATTATTTTTGCTCAATCTTACTGGATGTACAATTAGTAAAGGATTCGAAAACATGATGCTCAATATTTTTTAGCTGCATAATATTTTTTTTTCAATCAAGTCGTGCGTTATGCGTCAAGCATAGTACGGTTATCTTTTAGGGGAAGTGCAATTTTTTACTAGGGATTTTTTATTAGTTTATAAATTTTTGGTTTTTGTTTTTACGTTGTTTTTTTTTCTATACATGATATGTACGTTTTTTTTTTTTAATTTTATTAAAATTGTGGCACTGGTTAAGAGCCTGGCTTTAATTTAAAATTTTTTAAAGCCATATTCGTAATTTTAGTAGTGCGAGGACAACCACTAAACTGGACGTTGTTTCCAATTTATTTGAGCTACTAATACATTTCTCTGGTGTGGGATTCGGTGTTAAATTCGCTGAAACAGAAAAAAATAAAATTAATATTTTCAAATTATTACTAGGGTTTAACATTTTATTGTAAAAGGGACCTCTTAAATGGTATCTGAACTTCACAGGGTTAGAAATTATTGAGAAAGAATTTGAAGAAGAAATCAATATTAACGTAATACACTATAATTTTAATGTATATAAACTATATAGCCTTAGAGTTTATCTGAGGTTTGTTTAAAGGCGGTGTAAAAAACATATTCTGCAATTGAGTTTTTGAATAAAAGCAAATAATTATCTTTTTCCGTTTTAATTCAATGCTATATATATATATATATATTGATAACAATTCGAAAGAAATTTATAATCAATATCTATCAATAAATATTGATAACAATTCGAAAGAAATTTTAAGAATGATATGCAATAAATAGTAATTTAATCACATCAAAAAAGATCGCGATGTCTGTGCCGTCATTATGTTAATGTGTCAAATACTGATCGTACATATTGTCAGAAGTATTAAAATTTAATACGAAAAACTACAGCAAGTAATAATTGTATAGCAATAATAATTCAAAATAAAAAGACACTATGTATGTGCAAGTAATATAAACATTATGACGTCACATATGCGCTCGAGTAGTCTCGGGAATTGTCGGCCCGTTATTGGTACACAAATTTAAAAATTTATTTTTAATTTGATATAACTTTTTAAATATTACGTAAAAAAATAAAATAAAAGAATTTTCTTATAAAACTTATATGATATTTCCATTTATAACAAAAGAAATTTTTCTTCCAAAACCCAATAAATTCTTTGAAACTATCTTGCAATTTTTTGAATTCTGAATCTGTCTTTGTCTATGCTATTTTAGTATGTAAAGTAAGGTATGAGATAGGTTATAAACAATACCTTTTTTAAGCTATACAATCTTTGAGTTACTCAGTCTTTTCACTCAATTATCATTTTTCAAACATGACGTTAGATACGATATGAAAATTACGATAAGATGAAGTTTAAATACAAAATCACTTTAATGATTGGATAAAAATCTGTCATGAGTACGAGGAAGCTGTGTGTCGCTTACAATTCGTAGTATATTCATTTTTTTATTCAATTTTTTTAAGCTCACTATATATTTTGGTATTTGTAATTTGTACTGCGCTTCAAAATTTTGTGTACACTGCAGTATATCCGAACGTAGTAATTACAAAAAGCAAAAAATTACAGATTTTTTTTTGACGTAGAATCTCTCATACATTGACAAAAAAATAAAAATACCAACATAAATTCATATATTTGTAGCATTTTTCGTTCTTTGTACTGCAGTGTTATTGCTACATTCATTTTTTATTTGCGATTGTACCTTGTTGTGATATTCGAAAATAGATTATTTTGTAGTAGACATATCAGTATATATCTTCATTTAAAAAATCTATATAGATACACAGATACTACTCGATAAGTATATTAGGTAGTTTGTTATAATTTACGGTAACGGTTTTACGATTCCACATAGCCAATAGTATCCGATACTCCTTATTTATTTATTAAAAGTTTAATCTTGTTTTGAATCTGTAGAGAATTCTGTATCCTATATTGTTTTTAATTGTAAAGCTTCAATTAAAATATCAGAGTTTTATGATGTCGATTTTCTCTTCTCAGTCTCTACAGACAAAATATCTATACAATATTATAGAGATTGGTCACCGTAGCGATAAAAATACAGGAAATAATGTACTAAAAAGAAAATCCCTATCGTAGCATTCTGCATAACATAGCGAATTTCATAGAATTTACCTTGAATGTCGAATAACTTACTGTCACATAGAACAGGTTTATATGTAATTTAGTTTAAATAAATTAAAGTAAAAAAAATGATTTTTAAGAACAAGCTTTTATTCAAAAATGGGCTAAAAAAAATAAAATAACTTTTGAGTGAAGTTCGAAGCAATATGCAACATAATTTACAAAAGCTTGAGGCGTTATCATTAACTATTTCTGTTTTGGATATAAGGGTAGCTATTTTACTTTTCTTACCAAACTTAATTAAACGCCTCAAGCGTTTATAAATTATGTTGCATATTGCTTCAAACTTCACTCAAAACTTATTTTATTTTTTTAGCCCATTTTTAAATAAAATCTTTTTCTTAAAAAACATATTTTTTACTTTAATTTTATTTTCTACTTTTTAGTTTGATTACAATTAATTTAAAAAAATACCCCTGTCGCAGCATCTGCATAACATAGCGAATTTCCAAATTTTGGGGACTGGCGGATCTCATCTAAGAACTGTACCTATTTAAAATAGTTTAGCTTTCTAAGAGTAAAAGATTTTTTAAAATCGGCTGGGTAATTAGTTTTGATATTTTTGGAACCCAAGAACCCGAACGGACTTTGTGCAGCATAGTTGTATCCATCTAAAATAATTTAGTTCTCTAACAGTGAAAAAATTTTCAAAATCGGTCGGTTAGTTTATTTTTTACAATAATGGGAACAGTAAACCCTGGCGGAAATCATACAACATAACCTTTATTCATCTAAAATAATTTTAGTAAAAAGTTTATCCTAACAGTAAAAAACGGGTCCTAGGGATCTCATATAACTTATGGTAGTTCGTAAGGTTCTTGTGGACATCATTTAATTACTTAATGAATTCAAATACTTTAACTTACTAACGGTGAAAAAATTTTCAAAATTTTCGACATTCGCTAAAAAAATCATTGAAAAATATTTGATATGTTTCGATCAATTAATGGTCAACATCAGCAAATAAAAGTTACTAAAATCGAAGAAAAGAATGAGTTATTTGTCCGTAGAAATTAAAATACAAATTCTGAAAACGAGCAAAGAAATATTGAAAAAACTAGATCGGCAAAACATTCTGACAAATAACACTACCCAACTAATACTTGCCAATTTGAATGAAACTTAACATACTTATTAAACAGCGAAAAATATTAAATACGTGTTTTTTTATTTCGGCTAAATACGCTTTTTAGGGATAGAAAACACCATTCAACCTCTGTAGATGAAAACAGTTATAGCTAAATATTTTTGAAACGGCATATTTTTTGAAAAAAGGGCTGAGTACCAAATTTGTAGAATTTAAAGCGATGCACTTGATAGTGACCCTGAAATCGATTTTCAAGGTCAGTTGAAAATGATTAGCCATTGCCGAACTTTGACCATATCCTGTACCTATAAGCAGTAATTTCATGTATTGACTCAATCTATCTTCAAAATTGATTTGTTGCGTTATTTTTCTAAAATAAAAAAAATAAAAACCTGACGAAATGAAAAAATAGGCGCAAATTTATAGAAAAAATTAGAAGAAAACATTTTTGTAAGTAATTTTAGAAGTTAAGAAAAGATTTAATATCACTCCAATTGTAAGTTAAACATTAACTTTATGTTATATTAGAAATTTTCAAAATTTTTTAAAATTTTTATTGCTACTCTATAGTTATCATATTAGGAATTCAATTCAACATATGATTAACTATTATTTTTCCGATTGCGATTGAGCAAGTATTTTTCAAAATTACTTCTTGATCACTTATTTTCTATCTTGCATGTGAAATTCGTTCGAATATACTTTGAACCATTTAGGGATGAAAAGTAAACTACTCCTTTTGAAAAATATTAAATGATTTTCAAATGACTTTGGAAATTGACCTCAAGGTCAACTTCAAAGTCAAGTGCATCACGAGAGTCAAGTGCTTCAAGATCATCAAGTGCATCACTTTGAACTCTATAACTTTGGTCCTAAGCACTTTTTTCAGAAAATATATCGTACCATAATCCACTTCTATGTTGATTCCTGGTCTCTTTTCCTGCGTTTCTAATATTTATGTCAATAAAAAATGTGCTACCGTAGACAAGGATGAATAGGTACGCATTCCGACTTCACACCGTATTTTTTTGTATTTAATTTATGAGTACCTAATCTTTAATATATTAAAAATTTACGCGAAGATGGTCACTTTATCAGCAGTATCCAAAAAAATTTAAAAATATCGGTGGTTTTTGAAAAATTAACAAAAATCGTATAAAATCTTCTCTATGAAAAATTGGGGTCAAAAGAGACGAGAAAAGAGTAAATGGGGACAACCCGTAGGGTCGACCAAAATTGAAATTCTAATATAAAATAATTTCGAACTTTTTGTATTTATACATTCAAAAAAGAAATAATAGGTACTTGATGATTTTCTGTAAAAATAAACGTAGAATCTAAAATAAAGTTTATATACTCCTGTCGTTTACCCCTAAGTTTATATTCCTCCTATTCTTATTTTAGTTCAAAAAATAATTTTTCAAAAGACTAAGACATAATAATTAATAACGGTGAGATTCTACGTCCATTTTCAGACTTTTGTTTATTAAATTGCGTAAAAGCTAGTAAATGCAATAACAGATATGATGAATTTATAAGGATTTTCTTGTACTACAAAATCTTAAAAATATGGAAACGCGTACTTTTTTTTCGTTAATTGTGTTTTATTCTTTTGCACAAAATTTTAAAAATACTTTATTTTCTTAAGAAAGGGAGGCAACTTTAGTCACAGATATGCCTATGAACAGTTTTTGGTAATCCGGGAAAAACGAAAACACTTTTTAAAATTTTTTTATTGTTAAAATCGAAATGTTCTTTTAAAGAGGGTTAAAATTACCATATTTTATATTAAAATTTTAACACAATCACTCCCTAATTAACGAGCCTTACTTAATATTAGCAAATTGAGAAAAAACACGTCAATTAGATTTTTTTACACAGATTTTATTTGTTATATAATTCAAAAGGATATTTTAAAAATGTGTATGAATGGCTTTCATTAAATAAATTTCAATATATTTTCCATTTATTTTAACAGTGGAATGTCCTTATTAGTGGCTATACTTTCGGCTTGGAGCGAATTAGACGAAGATTTTCTTCTAAAACCAAATTTAATAATTAATTAAAGAAATAAAAAAAAATTTGTGGATTTCCTACCGTTCAAATATAATCTTTATTGTATGTAAAAATGTTATTACATTTTTTCAAAAAACTGTAAGTAAACTGTAAAATTTTCTTTACAAATATGTTAAAATAGAGAAATGTTTCCTTTTTAATTTATTTTTAACTCTTTTTAAATGATTCACTTTAAAATTTTTTAATATTTCTTAATCGAAATTTCATAAAAGAATGTGTCAAAATTTAAAAAAATTTTTCTTTGTTAAAAAAAAAATTGAATGTGCAAAATTATTTAATATTAGAATGCTCTGATTATACAATTCTAATCATAACTGTATTGTCAATTGGATAAAAAATTACGTAAAAATATTATTGTTTGAATATGATTTAACGTAATTTTTATACGATTGAAGCAAACTCTTATTAATTTTAGGAAGGTGTAAATATAATCTAAATTCTGATCATATCACATAACAGATATCGTCGGGATTTTTTTTGTAAAAAAAAATGGAACAGAGATACATTATAAAAACACTTAACTGACAGAGAAATAGAATATAGCCGAATCGTTAAATTGGATTAAAAAAATCATGACACGCTACTTATAAAGCGGCTTTTTTCGAATTTAGCTCGCAAAAAATGAGACAGAAAAAAAAAGAATGCGAGTGCGAGTGAAATGGAGAACGACATATTTCCTAGTTTTTCTCGAAAAGTAAGTAATTTAGAGCAACGGTATAAAAACATTTTTTATGCGTTTTACCTTTTACAATGGCTTAGTGTAAAAAAAAATTTGAAAAATTGCTTAATTCTGGCAAAAAACTCATTTTGTTGACAAAAAACGCCCGGAAAACCTACTTCTGGGCATCCGACGTGTCTGGCTAACGAACTCATCCAACGATTTGGAAAATCGAATTCGCACACAAAATTTCATAAGCATTAAACGTTTCGTTCGAGAGTTATCGCGCGGATACATATATATATATATATATATATATATATATATATATATATATATATATATATATATATATATATATAAATTTTAGTGAATATCATTTTCGTATTCTAGGGACCTCAAAACATATTTCTGATATGGTCTCGGGCTTAGGTCGCACCATGACACCTGGCGTAAAAGCTGAATTTCCAGTTTTGGAAATTCGCTAAAAGTAAAGACGTAATTAATTTTTTACCTATATTTTAATCGGTTAATTTATCCTAATCAAACGTAACTATGGTAACAAAAAATTGCAATGTAAAATCAATGGACAATATTGGACAATTCGAAATGTCAAAAAGTTGCACAGGACTAAAAATCAACAATTTTAGTTTGGGGGGGATTTAGGGCAAAATTAATTGTACAATATTGCATTGTCATCAAGGTTAGACACGTATGCAAAATTTGAAACCTCTAGCTCAATTAGAACCTTTCTAAATTTTGACTCCAAGATTTGATCTAAACCAACATATTAACATAGTAAGTTAAATAAAAGCTTTTAAAAACCATTTTTTTGTACTCAATCACTTGAAAAGGTGCATAAAGGAGAGTTCTTATTTTTCGATCAAAAAAAGGACAATTCAGGACGGAATTTTCTTGGAAAACTTTCTTATTATATAAAAAGAAAAATTGATGACACATTTTGCTTTGATAAAGGTGTTATTAGTCAGTAATTATGATAATGTTACGTCAAATGAGTATTTTTATGAATTCTTTAGAAAATGGGTTACAGAAATTAATGAAGAAGGAATAACTGATAAATCTACACATGAAGAATATATTATAATTTTTGAACCTGAATATTATTTAATACTAGCAGTCCATCCTGGCTTCACTCAATTTTGTTTTCATTTTGGTGGAAAAACACCATTTCGCTCAAACATTACAAAGAATCAGAATTTACTTTGCGATTTTAGTGATCCCTATTCAGTATGACTTTATTACCTAGTAGTCAATAAACACTATGACCTTATTATTTAGTGGTCCATAATTACCGTAATCTTACTACTTAGTGGTCTACAATCACTATGACTCTACTACCTCATGCCGATAATCACTGCAATCTTACTACTCAGTAGTCCGCAATCACTATGACCTTACTATCCAATAATTCATAATCACTGTGATCTTACTACCTAAGTTCCGTCTAGCTGTTTATTTTAAGCTTTTATTAATGTCTCTAATGTCGTGTTGGACAATTTTGACCTCACTTTTCTCATAATTCAATAGTATTTGAGAAGAAATTGGTTATAAAAATAAAAACAATTTTTCAAAATCGGTTGGGTAGTTAATTTTGGAGCTTAACCAATGTAAATTTGAAACAGTTTAACTTTGTAAGAGTGAAAAAATTTTCAAGATCGATTGAGTAATTCACTTTAGACTCTTTTTGCGTCCCTAGGGTTCAGGAAACCTCATAATCTCATATAACATAATTAAAGCCTATATCAATACGGAATAGTTTAGTTTTCTAGCTGTGACAAAAATTTTGGATGCTTTTTGGGTCCTCAGGACCTTGCCGTACGTCATAATCTCAAACAACACAGCCCCTGTTGATCTGGAATAGTTTAGCTGTTTAACAGTGAAAAAATTTTTTTAAATCGGTACAGATTTTAAAAAATTAACAATAACATTTAAAAAAGTTGTTGACTTAAAATTACTAAAAGAGAAACGTGTAGCGAACGTTGATACATTCAGTAAATATCTCTTTCTTTCTGGTAAGTGAAAATAGACCAAGTGGGAAATACAATTTATTCGTCAGGAAATAGTATATTGTGCAATAAGTGCGGGAAATTGTCGATTGCCCACGAAAGCGAAGTTGAGCGCACGAATGTAGTGAGTGCGCTCATTCGCTTGAGTGGGCAATCGACAATCCCGCACGAGTTGCACATACTATTTTTTATTACGAATTTCACATACTTTTTTCTATTATTATTACTATTTTTGACATTTTTAGTACTCTTTAAAATAATATTTTTGAGTGTTCGTCTTTGTTTTTTCTGAATTAAATATTGTTTAAATTATTTTGTTGGTGCTTTCTATAGAAATAATTATGAAATATTTATTAAATGAAAAATCAAGAGATGGCTTTGTGTGTTTTGATTAAATTTTGCGTGTTTTATTGTCAATTTGCGTGTGGAGTGTTACTTTCCGCACGCAAAAAAGTATGTGCGAAGAGTGCAGTGGACAAACAGCTATTTTGCGTACAGAAATGTGTGCACCAAGTTAGTACTTCTCCCGCATGAGTAATAAAAAATAATTATTTCTGCTTTCATATGCTACATATTCAGTTCATAAAAACCACTGATTGTATGGAATACTGTTTGTGTGCGTACAACTTGCATCTTACTTCTTTTTCAATCAATTTAAAAACAAAAAAGTCTAGTAAAGTCCATTCAATAATTAATTCATTAAACCTAAGGTAATTTGATATGTTTGATATTTAAAAAAAAAATAACCGGGAGTGAGAAAGATAACAGCATACTGTTGTCTTTTGCTGTTAAATATACTGTTACTAAATAATATTAATGGATTTTCCATTCATTTGCAAACATCATTTTCGTTGCGAGCGAAAGCCACTAATGGAAAAAGATTATTTATTGTCTGAAAATACGCGACGCGGTGATAACATATAGAAAATTGATTTTTCACTTTAAATTTAAAAAAAAAATGTTCCGATGACGATTCGACAGCGATTCGAAATTTCACATTTTCTATTTAGAAATGGTAGGTAAAGTACATTTTATGTTTTTTATTCATGATTAATTTCTGTAAATTACGTTTGAGGATATGGGTATGAGTTGACGGGAAAAATTTAGTAATATTATTGAGATAAGTATCTTTATTTTTGAATAAATTTTATTTAAATGATAGAAAAGCGTAAAATTTTTTGGTGTATGTTATACACTAATGGACTAAAATGTGATTTTTAATTCCGAGTGTGAAGTTTGTTACCAGAGAGACTGTAAAGGCCCGAGGACAACAATTCACGCGAGAGATAAAAGAAAACACTTTCGCCCTGTGGCGTAAATATTATTTTTTGTAATTCCGGATAATTTAAAATTATAAAAATTAAGAAAAAAATTATTTAAATGTCATTTCAATTGTAAGAAATAACTGGAGCCGAATTAACCAACTTTGGGCCCCTAGACATTTTCTTCTTATCGAGGCCTCTCCCGTCCCCACACGAAATGGAACACATAAAAAATATAAAACAAAACTAAATAGTGTGAAAAACTAAAACAAATTTTTAAATATTGATTCAAATATTCAGGATAGATAGTTTGATCGGGCGCCAGACCCTGGAAATAATATAACATCAAGTATATTTTGGATAAAACAATTCAATGGGACAATATAATTGTTTTTATTTATCTATAAGTTTAAATTTGTTTATTATTTTAAATTACCTAGCAACGGTATTTAATTTAAATTAAATTTAGCTTGCTGATTAGTGACGTTCTGCTTGCTGAATGGCTAAGAAGCAGAAGCAAAAATATTTTTAGTACCTTGGAACTAAAAGTAGTATTTTACTTCCTACACAGTGAAAAAATTTTTTTTAAAATTAACACATTTCACATGTCCAGAACGGTCCATTCAAATTTTTGTGTTATTTTAACACAAAGCATATGTGTCAAATCTTTACACAAGATTTGTGTCAATGATTTAACATACAAGAGGACATACATTTTGTGTTAATTATCCAGATTTATCAGAGTTAGTTGTTAAAAAATAAAATGTTTTTTATTCAATATTTTACTTCCACTGCAGCTTATGTTATTTTTGAAAATCGTCAAAAATTATAACGATTTTGTTCATATATTATTATAAATGAGACTCACAGTACCAAAATATATATAATAAAAAAGTACCAAAATATATATAATAAAAAAGATGAAAGTAGTTCTTATTATTAAACAAAACTGAAAAATTATAAGTTTTTTTAGTTATTGGCGAATATAGTTTTACTAAACGTTTAAAAATGAAACAATTTTCTTACATTTTAAGGTTATTTTGTTACAAATTCAGTTAAAAAAAAATCATGTAAGCTTACGAGATTGTATATTATATAATGCAATCTCAAGAAAGCTTACATGATTTTTTTAAACTGAATCTGTAACAAAATAACCTTAAAATGTAAGAAAATAGTTTCATTTTTAAACGTTTAATAAAACTATATTCGTCACTAACTGAAAAAACTTCAAATTTTCGGTTTTGTATAATAATAAGAACTACTCTCATCTTTTTTATTATATATATTTTGGTAGATATATATTCTAATGTAAGTTAGGTACTTATAGCATTCTCTTGCTCTACACAAATATTGCTTCCTTGCCGTTCAAAACAGGTTAACATTTTTATTCTGTGAAATCGAAATTTATGTTAATATTTTCATTTAACCCAAACACGAAATGTTACATTAACGCAGGGTTGTGTTACTTATTTAACACAAAAATTTTAACCACTGGTTTTTTTTAGGCAGAACACAAATTTCTTTACTGTGTATTATGAGGTATCAAAGTATGTATTTTATTTAGTGCCAAAAATGCAAAAAAAAAAAAAAAATACAAAAAATTATAAAAAATAGGATTTCCTAAAACATATTAAAATCTTTTAATTTAATCCTTATTTAGAAAAGACTTTGTCTCGATTGCTACAAATATTTTGGGCCATGAATGTCCAGTTTCGATTTCTGTACTTTATAAAATTTTCTTACGCTTTTTAGGCATTTCAAAAATTACATATTTTTGTTTATTTAATATGAGGTGCTTCAGACGTGTTAGGATTAGGTGCTAGATCTTAAGTAACAGGGAACAATATTAGGTGTGTACCATAATTAAAAATAGAATGATATTAGGGGATTAATATTTTTTTTAATAACTTTTCGGCGCCCCCACCATAGTGTTTTTGAGTATGTACATAGAATTTATTATTACTTTAAAATAGGGAATATGCATGTTTTTTAGAAAATTGTGAAACATTTTTTAGAATATTCTATACATGTTACAAATTCTTATGACAGTTCTTTTTGTTTGATTAATTTTAGTTTTCATAACGAAATTAATGTAAATTATCTACCTTAAATAAAATTTCCGCTAAAACGGTACATTTGAGCAATGAGCGATCCTATTGGTTGTGACGTTTAATGTATAAATTTCACCAAATATGCCAATATATATATATATATATATATATATATATATATATATATATATATATATATATATATATATATATATATATATATATATACTGAATGAAATATGCACTAAAGGTATAACATAGAGTACCATAAACAATAGGATACACTCTATAAACTTTGTCACTGATACGAAAACATATATCAAATAGAATAAAAATTAATTTTTGAATATTTAAAAATATTTTGTAACTTGTCACAATCAATACTTATTATTGTTAAAATAAATTGATTTAGGTAACTAGGAAAACATTAAATATTGGTCATTATTTTTTTTAAAACGGAGTTGCTTTGAAAAAAAAATATTCAGTGATTTTAATTTTTGAAAAAATTTGTAAGAGGAAACATTCTTAAAAATTAAATTGAAAATTAATTATTTAATTCATTAACTATTTAATATATTTGCTAAATTTTATTCGTCAAAAAAATTAAAATATTGGCAGATATGGAAAGCAGTGGAGAATAAACGATTAGATTTTTGATATTATCAGAAGCAGTGCCATCTACAGAATGAATTATATAACAATGCTGCTGGCCTGGGTGGTAATAACTTTCTTATTTTAATATCTTCAAGTGACGTCAGCGCGCCAAATTGTGATGTTTAAATAATGATAATGTAAAATGAAAAATCATTTTTTTATTTTTCTGTAATAAAGACGCAAATTGTACTCATAATATATTTTTGTGATTTTTTGACATCAACTTAAACTATTTTTGAAATAAATGAAAAACATGCATATTCCCTATTGTAATTTTTTTAATAAATGCATTCATTTTTAAAAGGAGCTTCTTGATTAATTTTTTTAACACTATATGCTTATCTGACATTTCCATTTAACAATCAATATTACAACTTTTATAAAGAAAACTATATTTTAAAGGGAATAATCTACAAAGACTTGTCAACACTCACAAAAGATCACATTCTATTTGGATTCTAAAAGAGAAAAATGTTTAGAAAGGGAGATAATATTTCAAGTTAGTGATATACATATATCCTCGGGACAAATCTTTAAGAATATCAGTTCCAATTTTCTCATGGTAGTAAAAAGAGCTTCTCTAACTTAACAATAGATATTTTTCATTTCTCTTTATCGTCATCACAAATTGACAGTTAATATATTTTAATTAGCAATATTTTTGAATTATAAATAATTTTCTATTTTAATTAGAATTGTTAATTAAAAAAGTATTTTTACACATAGAATAACCGTCGATTTCACACTATCCATCGCCTCTATTCTTCCCACGATTTGAATAGTGGTAAATTTGTTAGAGTCTAATTATGTACGTAGCAAAATGGAAAATGAAATGGTGCAATACAACATTGATAATTAGAAAATCGTTACAGAAAATACTAATATTATCTTTTATTATAATGTGAATATATACATATGGGTTTTGATACTACACATTGTAATAAGGTATTGATATTTTATTGAAGCAAATGTAGAATAGAATCATATTACTATACAATGTATACGTATTCATATTAAAATTGTACAGTGTGTTACAGATAATACCACAAAAGATTGTTATGAAATGTCTGAATGGTGCGCACAAACGAATTATATGCAACCTAATAAAATATAAAGTAGATATATGTGAGGTTTGGTCCAACAAAAAACATCTCGAATTAATTTTCGTTTTATTGAGTATTCGCACAGTTGTTTTATTGTTCCAACTAGGAAGAACTGAATCGGTCATTTCAAAAATCACCTTCAAAAGTCACAAAATTTAAACTTTTCAGGCATCAATAAAATCTGTATAATACACAAATAGGTTAATTTTGAAGGGCTTTTTTAGGTTAAATATAATGTTTAGACTTTAAAGTTTGTAAACAGTTTATAATTTTTATTGTTGAAATTTTATAAATAAATTTAATTAATGTTATAATTTTTATTATTGAAATTTTATAAATTTTATAAATTTTATAATTTTTATTTTATAAATTTAAAAAAATAAAAATAAAAAACTGTCTTTGACTTACATTTTTTTAGTAAGAAAGTAGGTCGTAACAGGGTTACAGGTCGTTTTATTTAATAAAACAGCCATATTAATCAAATGACGTTTTCAAAGACTTTTTTGGGCTGAATATAATGTTTAGACTTTAAAGTTTGAACAGTTTATATTTTATTATTATTACACAGAGAGAAAATTCATATAAACATTACTGTGCTCAGCACTACAATCGACGTGTAAAAGGCGAACATATTCAATTTTGTACGGTAAAAATATAAAAATTATAATTAAGCATAGAAAATTTAAAGGATAGAATATTGTTTCCGTAATATTAGCTCCGTAAAATTTGTAAAACAGCACAGTAAAAAGTTCCATTGCCGACAAAAAAATACTTTTTAATTGTTTCTCTTACAAAAATTACCATGCTGTATTATAATATTTGAAATGCTATCTGCTAATAGTAGAAAGAAAAAAAGAGAAAGAAGGTTGTGTGTGTTGTGAACGCCGTTGAAATGTACCTCACTCATAGCAAGTCACATAGCCAACCATAGGTTTGGACGACCAACTTGGTCGGACGGGTCGGACCAAGCACCTTGATCCATTAGACTGTCTTACAAGCAGCAAGCAGTATTCATTACACTGTGTTAGAGGACGGGGATGTCACCGTTTAATTCATCATTTTGTCACTTCACTATCTTTAGTATTAGAATATATTGTTGTCAATCATTTTTGTATGCATCATAAAGTTCTTACAGATTCGAAGTTTTTACAGGTACCGCCCAAGCAACATAAGGTTGCGGGTCAGATGCGCAAATGAAAGAGTATGACAACAAGAATTAAACTATAACATATATGCATAAGAGTGTGATAAAAGTTGTGTTAGCACATTAAATTTTACCATGCTAGCACATTTTTTTTATTTTGGTCGTCGATCGCGCACGCATAATAAGAGGGCATGGTAATTTTTCTGAAATTTTATCTACGAAAATTATATGATTTTTCTCTCCGTGTAGATTAGATTGGTGCACAACAATAAAGTCATATTTACCTGATAGGATAATATAGTTAAATACGAACAGTTTATAATTGTTAATACATTTACTGATGAAAAAAATTGAAAATAAGCATAAAAAGCTAGTGTCCGACCGAAAGAGGATTTGTAGCCGAAACCGAAACTTCGGCTTCGGTCTCAGTTTCGGCCGAAACTGAATCTTATTTAAACGTGTTAAAGTTTCAATTGTATGCTGAAATTTAGTGTAGCTTCCTCCGACCGAAGCTACAGTACGACAATTCACGAACACTGAGTTTCGGTACGGCCGACATTTCGGCTGATTTTTGTCCGAAACTGGTGGTAACGGAAACTGAAACCAAAGGTTCGGTCGGCCACTTATGTTGTTTTTGTAAGAAACAGAGTTACTGGTCGTTTTGTTTAATAACATAGCCATATTAAAGACGTTCGTGCGCGTCCACAAAACACTATAGAATAATGTTATGTAGCTACCACGAAACACTATACCTATATGTTATGTATGCAGAGCTTGTGTTTGTTCATGTGTCATATCGTGTCGTGTATATGGGTGATTGCTATACGTCCCACCTATATACTGATCTATGACATCAATGCTTACACAGTTGTTGATTGAAATTTAGTAGTCTGATTTGACCTTTTATGTATATTATGTACGTGTACATATCAAAATCTACCCGAATATTAATTTCAATAATTAATATTTCATTGTAACGTTCGTCAACAAGATGTTTTTTGTGCAATTATATAAATTGCATGTTTCAAAGAATATTTTTAAACATTTTTTATTATGGTATCTACTCTTATAAATAATATACTTACTATAATTTTTCAAATCAAAAAATTCTGCTTAGAATATTTTTTCCTAATAGCTCTGTGTTAAAAATTTGATTTTTAATCGTCAATTACTTTAAGAAATGATCTATGAAGGCTTTAAAATCTTTGAGGGAAGATAACTATGTAACTGAACTTGTCAATTCTCTAAAATTAAAATTTTTATCTACTATTAGGTTTGACGCACGAACGTCCTTAATAACATTTTCAAAATTTCTTAAGATAATCATATATTCTCTATCATGCTTATTTGTATTGTGCAGCCAACTGGCTATACTGTTGTAGCTAGTCAGTCAAACATGTTTTGATAGTTTAGTTATTGATATTGACACAAATGTTGTTTATGTAATGTACGATGATCTAAAACAGGAAGGAATGTAATGACTTGCATGGTTTTTATCCAGATTGTGTACCTATTTATAAGGGTGCGTTTGCGACAAATAAAGTATGTTAGGAAAAGACTTGACTTACGTTGTTTTTTAAATGACCGATACAATTGTAATCCGAATTTATACAGAATATCAAATTTCATGTTTCATCAGGGATTTAAATTTCCTGCTACAGAGTAAGTACAGCATATCCTTTTTTATGCGGTGCATAGAGATAACATAAAAAATAGCACAAAAAAAGCTTCATAAATAGCTATGAAAAGTCTATAAGTTCGTTACAGATTATAAAATGTGATTGTCGTATGTAATTACGTTTACCATGAATTGATTAATCATTTTTTTCTTCCAAATAATTATTAGCTCTTAAAAATGTTATGGCGGAAACGCTGGTAATGAAAATTTCTTTCAAATTTTCGTAATATGATTGATTTCTTTAGACGACTTTGTAATGATCATAACATACCAATACACATATTGTTATTAGGAACACATGGTAGCAGAGGGTGGTCTACGATGCTATAGAGAATGAAACATGGATTGAAGTTACTGCTGGTACTAAACAACTGAAATGATTGGAGTACACCAGGGGCGTAGCTACCGTCGCATCAGCCGTATCAATGATACGGGGCCGCGGGCTACAGAGGCCCCTAACGTGTGTAAGCAAAAATTAGTAAAATGTTATCCACAATGTCACTTAGTCTCGTGCTTCCCGGGAAAAAAACATATAAAAAAACTGTCATACGTGCCTATAATAGAGTTTTCACTTCAAAAATGGCAAAAGTCAAAAAAGCGACCCCTTTTTTTCCCGAGTTGAGCGTGCGCCTAAAAGTTGGCAACTTGGGTAACTTCAAAAATGAGACTTCGATGGGGCAGGAACGGCTATCAAACTTGTCACTATTGTCTATAGAGGCAGAAATTTTAGAAAAACTGAAACCGTCTTCAGCTATAGATGATTTAATAAATCAATTTGCCGGAAAAAAGGCAAGAAAAGTGTATATTTAACTTGAATTGTTTGGCTAGGCTCAATTTCTAGGAGGAAGCGATAACTTATAATCAATAAATATTTATTTTAATTTAATGCAAGCATTTTTTTTTTCTTTTGTGAGAAATCTTTACCCTTCATTTGGGCCCCCCAACTAAACAGGGCCCCTCCAAGGCATGCTACGCCACTGGAGTACACATATGTATGTACAATGTACATACATACATAAACACATACATTTTTACATATAATATGTATCATATGTGTACACAAGTTGTTTAGTGAGACAGATAGATACATTGATATTTATAGCAGTTTTATAAAACTGTTTCATTTTATCAAAACGATTGTGTTTCGTCATTCCATCGCACGAGGTTGTATACAAGGGTTGGACAGAACAATAGGTATTTATTAACTCCTATTTTATATAAATTTCATTATGTTTTTAGAAAGCCGAATGTAATTATCTTTAGATTTGACGTACATTGAGTGCGGAAAACTGTTGAACGGACGATCTAAATAGTTGTGAGAGAGTACATTTTTGTACATTGAAAGCGCCTCATTCGTCCTTTTTCGTGCGTGTTATGTGACGTGCGAACAGATTTAATTTTATTTGGATTTTTTCGCGCGAAAAAATTGATTTCGAATAGAAAAATTAGCACTTGAATGTGTTAATAAAACTAGTACAATATATAATTTCCACTAATAAAGCTTTTCAAAATGTAAGAAAGTAGTCATCCTAACCTAAAAACTATTGTATTTAAAAAGAAAAGTATTATCGTAAATGTCCGAAAATGTCGTGCAACGTTAGATAAAACCTTATAGTAGAATAAAAATTAGATATTTTCGTCTATAGAATTTTTTCCTATCACTGTGTAATACTGTAAGCAGTTCGTATAATTTTGTCCAATCCATATTACAAATTGTAACAGAACGGTAATGTATTTTTTGGTGATGGTGCTGGAGAACGGGAAATGGCTTCGCAGTGGGGTAAAGGGAAGGGAAGGGAGGCGTATGATATTATGGTGTGATTTGATTGTACGTTAGTTGTAGGGGGGGGGGTAGTTGGTCGGTTCTAATACTGATTTGTAAATGTGGAAGACTGATTGTTGACCTACATTTATAGTGGGATATATAAAATAATGGTTTGATAAAAATACAAAGAGAGGTCGCTCGTCCGGTTTTGTTATATATAATTTTATATACACGTATGTAGTGTAACTCTGTATATACGGTGCGGCTCAGCAAAGCATTTTGGATTCAGTTTAATGCAACGAACAGAGAATAACTATAGCCTATTCTAAAGTTAAATAATAACAAAAAAACTAAGCATGTGCGTGTGTGTTACCACGCACAATTCTGTGTTCGTTGCATAGAATTTGGATCCGAAGTGTTTTGATGAGCCAGACGGTATTGTATACACAATATAGATATAATATTCTCATGTTCAAATATATGTACGAGATGAATCAAATAAATACAATGACGAGTTTGGAAAAAACTAAATTGCAGCACTCACAATACAGTAGAACTTCGATTAACCGTTAACATTGGGACAGTGACTGTGATAGTTAATCGAATGGACGGATTTCAGATATATCTTGTAATAACTTGTTTTTACTACTAGATCAGGCGCTAAGTATTTTTAAATAGACGAAATTTTCTGATCAAAGTTTTTTCCCCCCAACGAGCACCTTGTACTCCTCTTTAAGGAGGAAGAAAGGGTGAAATATTACTTTTTGACTAATTCTTTGGTTTTTTCAATTTTATGGGGAAAATGACTCACAAGGAGATGCACCCAGAGTGAAATTCGCAACTTTGTTGAAACTTTGCTGGTGTGTAGAATAGGCAAAAATAAGGGGCCCGTATGTTTTTTATCAGCTATTTTTCACGTTTATGGGGTGAAACCAGCTCCTAAAGTTGAGGGTTCAAATCGTTTTTCTGTAAGAGATAGAGGAAAACTTTAAATTGACGAAATGTTACCCCTTGAAAGACCTATTCACCTGAATAGGTCAAACCAGGGTCGGCTTCATAAGAGGGGCTACAGAGGTGAAAATGGGAATAAATGCTCTTGTATAGCTTAAGTGGTTCAATGTATCAAATTTTTACCATCATAAATAGAAAGAGCACCAAACATTTTTACGTTTTTCCGGAATATATGTGACATTCAAAGCATTTGATATTCATATTTCATATACCAAAATGTTAGTACTTAAACGGGAAATACAATAATTAGTTAAAAATATTGAGACAACTTTAAATTTTAACTAAAAATTGACTAATTAAATTATTGACTTTTAAATAAAAACTATCTGAAAAATTTCTAACAAAATGCGTATAATTATAATCAGTTTGACACAAATAATACATATTATATCTCAATATACAATCGATAGTTGTTTTTGAGGAAAAAAATCTTTTATTTAAAATTTGCCACTGACGAAAGTATGAAATATACAAAAAAAATTTTTGAAAAATCAGTAAAGTAAAGTTTCACACTGAAGATCTACGAATCATTTAATTCCCGTATCTCCTTTGGAAACTAGTCCATAAAAATTCGGAACTTCGGTTTAAAAAAACTTCTACATAATGTCTACAAAAAAGATTTTGTACCTATTTTTCACGCCAGGGAAGCCCCGTGCAGCAGCTAGCTTTCCCTAAATTTCTTTTAACAGTTGTTCTAAATCGTGTAAAACATAATATGAAAGCGTACAGTGGGGTTCTCTTAAACATCAGTTTTGTAATTTTTTTTGCAAAACATTTATTATTAGTAACTGTTTATGAAACAGTAATGCTCTGCGGAACATATGACGTATATGCAAGTACATAGTTTCTATACTGTACTATTATGTACATAGATACATATTATATATGCATCATATGTATAATACATATTTGAAATATGATGCGGGTGGTAACAGTTCCCATTTATCATGCGGCATTGTAATAATATACGGGCGTCAAATTCGTTTCGCCAACAATTAGTTAAAAATAGTTCTTGTTCTTAGGTACATAAATCATAGTATAAATACATGTATACAAATATGATAAATATAATCTTGGAAGAGATTGTTTTTTCACAAGTTCTTCACAAGATTAAAAAATTGGCTTTTAAACATTTCTCTAAAGCTTCAGTAAGTGTCAATATTTATCTGACTTACATAATAGGTCGAGTGGTAGGAAAACGACATTTGATATTACACGAACAAGCGTCATTTCAACTAATAGTGGAAATGATTTCAGGATATAATAATACTAATACTATTAAATAATAATACTATTTAAAGAACGGCTTTTAAATATTTCTCTAAGGCTTAAAAAAGTGTCAATATTTATCTGAATTACATGTTTGTTCATATAGTCGGAAAAACGCATTTCTTATTTGAGGCCCTAATGCTACTTCAACTTATGACGAAAAAGATTCCAAGCTACAGGAATTCTATTTAAAATTAAAGAATTGCTTTTAAACATTTTTGAAATGCTTAAAAAAGTGTCAATATTTATCTGAATTACGTGGTCGAAAAACCACTTTTGATATTAACCCTAGAATCATACGTTGGTCTACGAGAAACGTTAATCCTACATCGACGTCGTTTCGACGGATGGACTTTTTACGGAGAGTTTTAGAGTTTATTTGCAAGAAACATTTTTTTTTACATAACAATACTACAAAAGCGAACAAAATATTTAAAAAAATTGGATTTGAAAAAAAATTTCTTAATGTAAATATATATCTTTTTCTCAATTATAAAAATTAAAAAATAGATAAATACATCAATTGTATCATAAAACATGTGTTTCAAATAATTAATTTATGAACTATTATGAGTCAGTGGACATGTGTGACTTTACAGAATGTGAAATTTCTCAGTCATAAATATTCCTATAGATATGTAGTTATTTCCTCATTAGGCACATTTGTAAATTTTCTAAAATTTATTGGTAATTTTTCAAATAAGATTTCAAAAAATAATAAAAATTAGAATATTTTCCACAAAATAAATTGTAAATCTTTTATTAAGTCACTTGAAACGCATTCTTTAGTTTTCGATTCAATATATTAAAACTTCAGTATTATGTCGTCTCTATAAGTCAAACAGCTGTAATCATCTTTCACATTATCATAATCATTGAATAAATTAATTATAACATCCATATCTTTAATAAATTTTAGAAAAATTAGGAAAAATTTTATATGTGAAGTACAAAATCTTTAAAAAAAACATCGCGTAATCATACATCGACGTCCTTTTGACGGACACTATTTCAATACAAACAAAACGACAATGACTATAAACAAAATAAATACGTCTTATGTGTTATAACAACAAATAAATTAGATAACAGATATCTCACAGCAAGCAGGTACGGACAAGTTGTAGTATTGGAGCAGGTAGAGAAGTTCGTTCGTCGTTTTGATGTGTACGTATGATTCTAGGGTTAAATATCGTATCTGTTACACAAAATTATCCGAAATTTGACCGGGCCATTACTGAAAAAAATTGGGAAACGCTAATCTAGATGTTTAAAATTTGGCAAATATCAAAGTATTTATAAGAATACTTATCCTAATTTTCTCCGTTTTACCTCTTTTCGTTCCTAGTTTAATTCACAGGAATGGATAACTTTTTTAAGAAGTAACATCTCATCACCATAAACGTATTTTATGTTATTTATACTTTTCGAGATGTTTGGATTAATTTCGAAGAATCTTGGGATTAATTTCACCCCTTAATAATGTAAGGTATGGATTTTTTTAGCTATAATCGTAAGTGGGAGTGTAATGAAATCTGTAATACGAGAGGCACATGTATAGACACTCTTTGCCTACACATCCATATACAAAACTCGATTGTATTAATATACGGGCCTACAATATTTTGAAATCTTTGCTATTTTCGCGACGCATCTCACAGTATTTTTTCGAATAGTAGGTACCAATTTATAAAATGTATTTACGTGAAAAAAAAATTGAAACAAAATATATTTATAACTACCATTAAAACTAGCTCCGTTTATTGAGCACGTGCTCAAAGTATTTATAGTCAACGCATCTTTGAGATGAATAAATGTGTACGTCATTCAAAGCAAAACGGTGTGGGTTGTGTCGCCTACATTTCCATGGATGTTTTGATTGTGACAACGTCTGTCGATGAGGAATGAAATGAAATTCTTTGTACAATGTGATCCGCTTGTTTTAGCCTCTAATGAAGATGTTTAAAAATATTTAAAATTTATATGATAGGTACTTTTATAGAAGTAACATAACATATCAATATGTATATGTATCAATTGTAGCATAGCCTATGTTTAAAAATTTCACCTAGCTACTAGTGATGTCGAGCCGAGAAGCAGTTAATCGATTAATCGACTAGAATTGTTTTTCCAATAAAGTTAGTCATTAGTCGAAAATATCGAGCATAGAGTAGTCAAGTAATCGACAAAATTTTTAGTTAAATTCATGAATAGGGTAACCTATGTAACTCTTTTGAAAATGAGGTTTTCTTTCGTATTTAATGATGGAATTTTAATATTTTTCTTTTAAAAAAAAAGAATAATAATAGATATCACAATGTGTTAATCACATAAAAGTGAAAAATAATACAAATAAGTAATTTTTTAGTTTTCATTTTTTGAAGTCCAATAAATTATACAGAAAAATTAATAAGTTAGTCGTTTTTAGTCATTTAAAAAAAAATTAATCATTTTAATCATTTAATCAAAGTCGACTAAACCGATTAATCGATTAATCATCCAACATAACTAGTAGCTATATAGGTGTCGCTAATAAAATTTTCAACAATAAAAATTCATAAGCACTGGACCATAGTATACTTCTCAAATTCTATGTAATTTAGGAGTTATCGTCAAAAATGCCCTAATCCTATAGCACCTTTCACGTGGAATTTAAATATCTTCTTAGAATTTTTCTGTGACTAATCGTTTTTAAATTATAACCCCAAACTTTATTGAATATGAGGGAGATTTTGGTACGGTTAAATGTCCTTTTTCTCGCCTTTCTATCAATATATAACCTATCTATCTTCGAAAATAAACTCAAAAACTTAAAAAAAAATTGCATTTTGAAAATTGCTTTCTCAATTTAAGTCTAAAAATAAATTACATAGTAAGTGTTACATACAATAACTTGTTATAAATAATAAACAAAGATTTTACTTCGCAAAATACCACTTTTATTTTTGAAACTGTGACAATACTGTTTAGAACCATCAGTTCATTTTCAAACAGAAAACGAACGGTTCGAAACAATATTGTCACAATTTCAAAAATAATAGTGGCATTTTGCGAAGTAAAATGTTTGTTTATTGTTTACAAATATGAAATATTATAAAGTAACGCTCAAATCTCTTAAAAAAATTATAACTTGTTATCGTTAGGCTTGTTTAATCAGCAGTTTTGGATAGTACCAAACTGTCAGGATTATGCGCATAGCAATTTTCGCATGCGCAGAGCGGTCTTAATAATGACTAAAAACGCTTTGCGCACAATTTTGACAGTTTGATACTATCCAAAACTGCTGCTTGAACAAACCTATTATAAAACTGAAAGTTTGAGATAAAATGAGATAACATGGCACAGGCTTAAATTTCATTAAATAACTATATTGAGCTGGGCTGTAGGCTAGATTATACATAATAATAAATTTTTCCCTTAAAGACTTTTATTTATTTGTGAGTGTTTAAGGGAAAAACTTTATTATTTAGGTATGTTAAATTTCATTGTCAAAACTGAACAAAATTTAGAAAATTTAAGTCAGTTTGTAAAGTGCAAATTTCATACTATATTACATATCTATTAAATGCAGTAATTTAAGCATATCTCTGTTGGTATTTTTAAAAGTTGAAAGTATATCTTATGATAATAAATAGATACAAACCTGTAGTGGCAATAAGTTGAGGTAGATATTTTTTCCAAAATGCACATTGTTTTAGTCGTGGACCACGTCCCGTTGCCGACGAATTGATATCTAGTGTCAGGTACTCACGCCCATACGCCGTATGTACGGGCCAATATGGCGTCATCCACGTCCCGTCTGCACACAGGCTTGGATTCCTGAATAAAAAAAGTAAAATTAAGTATTTAATACTTTATTTATTTTTATAGGATATTTCTGGATTCAGTAATTTTTAAAACGATCAAATACTTTTAATGTTTCGCTCCCACTCAATTATTCTGAAATATATAATGGGGCAAAGTTGCCTTTGATGGACCATCATTTTATATTGAAAACCGAGAGAAATTTAGATTCAATCGGTTGATAATATTTATACTGTTCTAACTTCTCCGGCTTTACTTACTGTAGAAAGTTTTATATTTGAGTGAATTGATGTAAATGTTTCTTTCAAAAAGATTGAACTTTGAGATTTCATTCGAAACAATATTGTGCACTATCAAATGTAATTATATCACTGGAAAGGGTACACGTGCTCAGCAATTTGGTCGAGTTGCCCTGTTTGGAGTGTAAAAACTTGCCTATAATAGATTGGAACCATAATATGTTAACCCCAAATCCTTTTTTAGTCAAATTTTTTGATACGAATTTTAAGGGTCACGAATTTT
The DNA here is from genome assembly GCA_035578155.1 of Brachynemurus nebulosus. Lineage (NCBI taxonomy): Eukaryota > Metazoa > Arthropoda > Insecta > Neuroptera > Myrmeleontidae > Brachynemurus > Brachynemurus nebulosus. Next base: position 171,405,496 of record JAPWDM010000001.1, read on the forward strand.
TCCAATTTTAGCTTAAAAACATATTCATGTTAAATGAATTATTATTCTGAGTATTACTCCAATATGTTTTAAAATAATATGGTTCAACCTAGGAAATCAGGTTTTTTTGTTATTTTTTTTTTTAAATATCTGGTTATAAAAAACTAAGTTTTGTAAATATGTATGAATATATGGTTATACAAGGTGTAATCAATTAAAGAGCATTATTTTTAATATTGTATAGTAGACGTAAAATAAATATGATTTAGATATACCCCATCTCAAATACAATTAATCATGAGTCATTGTTAAAAAAATTAAATAATTCTTATATTCGAAACAAATCAATCTTCTATTCTTTTCTAAAAACAAACTGCAACTTCAAAATTTACGTAAATGCAATAATAAAAGAGATAAAGTCAAGAAAATGAAAATTATTTAAATTCATAAGCGATGAAGCATGGTTAAATTTACGTGAAATGGATCATACCATAAAAATTGTAATAAAAGTTGAATAATAAGTAAGCTATGGTTTTTTGAAATTTTCACAAAAAAATTGTAAAATTAAAAATGTGAACTTTTAACAATACTTTTAACAATGTTAGACGTAAAATAAATACGAATTACCAAAAAAAAAAAGAAATTAATAAAAGTCTCGAGCTATCGTTTTCTGAAATTATCCCCAAAAAAGGATAGAATCATAAATGCGAAGCATTGTTTTTAATAGTGTACTACACGTAAAATAAATACGATTTACCGAAAAAATTTTTAATAAAAGTCTTATAATAAGCGAGCAGTCTCATAGTAAGTCTCTGGATATTGGGCATATTTTGGGGAAAATTTCAGAAAACCATAGCTCGCTTGCTATGAGACTTTTATTAAATTTTTTTTGGTGAATCGTATATTTTATTTTACGTCTAGTATACTCTGTTAAAAGTAATGCTTCGCATTTTTAATTTACGTCTAGTATACACTATTAAAAGCGTAGATTAATGGATTTAGTCTAAATATAAAATTATGTGGATCGATTGGCGCCTTTTGGCGGGATGTTATACCACTTTACATTCAGTCTTTCCACAACCAGTTAATGTATTATATAAGATCAATTGTTATAACAACAGTATCACATTGTTGTTGATGGTTGTTGATTATTGGATCACACAGCACACTGTTGATATGCGTGCGTGGTGTTATGTATATGTACTCGAGCAAGTACGTGAGGCATATTCACGGATACAGCGATCATACATTTAAACGCAACATAAACATATGTGAGTGGGGATTTAAGTCACTCACACGTCACTTTTTATCCATGCTGGGATCGCTAGTATAGAGATAGTGATTTTGTTTCTGGTTTCTGTGATTAAAAGTAATGTTTCAGATTTCTAATAGTTTCTTATAGTTTTTTTTGTGAATTTTATTAATTTTTTTTTTTTTTTTTTTGATAATTCGTATTTGTTTTACCTACGTCTACTATACACTGTTAAAAATAATGCTCCTCAATTGATGACACTGTTCCATATAGAAATGTATGAACTTTTTATTCTGTATAATCAGGCAAAATGTATTAAGTGGTCCAATAAAGGCACCTCTCCCCTACATTTTCCACTTTCAATTTTAACCTTTTCAAACTTTTTACGGAGAATTTTCTTTGTTACTTTGTAATTATTATTTATTTATTTTTAGTCAAATCGTCCAACTTTCCCACTTACCACTTAGGTACCCTTAATAATGAATAAACATTTTGGAAATGTTGTAATTAAAATTGGTTATATTTATCCCCTCACAAAACTGTCACACTGTCATAAGTTTCGAAATAAGTATAATTAATGCATAACTTTCAAATAACTTTATACATACACGTATGTAAAGTTGTGTTGGGTTGAGTGTATACAAATAAAATCACACCGTTAATTTACTATGAATAAACTAAATTTTAGTGTATCACACCTACCTATGTACATATTCACACATGAATATACACAGGGGAAATACAGGGGTAAAGGTTAAGTAAAACGAAATATTTTGATATTCTTTTTTTTTTTTTGCTTAATTTTTAGATCTAAATTTGAAGAAAATATGTCTCTGAAGTACTTATGAGAGCGCAGCTAAACGATTTAAACGTGATTTTCTCAAAACGTGAATTTTTACGCGTCGCGTCGTGCAATGTAGCTCATTCAATTTTCAACCGATTTGTACAAATCTTCATTTTTCAAACTACAACGCCCAGAGTTTTTAATTTCTTTTTTTTTTGGTTTTTGGTTTTCTCTTCATCGTGCAAAGCGTATTACTTTTTGGTTTTAGTTGAGATTTGAGTTCTGTAGGCGTCACGACGCAAAACCAAGACTCCAGTTTTCGACAGCTCTAGCATTTGAAATATTTTTGTCTAAGAATATTTGCTGAAATATATTCCATATTTTAAGATATACTTTATGTCAATTCAATAAATTTTCTCAGTTTTTTGTAAAAAAATCTTGAAAAAGCGTGCGTTTACTTAACTTTTTCCGTTTAAGGAGGAGGACATTTTTTTTCAGATAAGCCCTTGAAGTGCAACCAAGTTTCTATTTACCAAAAATAATTTCTTTTACCTGAACGTATACACAAGTATATCTATAATGGTGAGTATATCTATAATGGTGAATTGTGAACCAAATAATGATAAAATAACATTTCGGTATAGTTTTATGTTATCTCGGAAACTAAACAGTAAATCATTTATAAATTGCGTGGAGTTTTGTTTATACACGTATAATATGTAACTATTTGAGAAAAATTTTTTTATCAAAAATTTAATTTTTGTATAATTATTACGAGGGGGAGCAAATATTGCTATTGACGTCTTCCCCGAGAGAAACGACAAATTCAATTTTTTGGCGTATCAATATTTTAACTTTTTCCGTACAGAAAGTAAGTGACAAGTAACAAAAAAAAACCTCAAATTCAACATTTTGGCCCCCTCAAATTTGCGTTTTGGCGCCCCTTAAAACCTGCAGGGGCACGTGCCCCCGCTGCCCCCACCTAGATCCGGCCGTGAGTGTATTCAGCTATAAAGTAATTCCAATGGAGCAGCGAATTTCGATACAGACATTTACATCAATTTCCTTTGTTTTCATACAATATAATATTTTAATAAGAACAAATTTTAATCAACACATTCTGAATAATAAGTACATAAATTCTGAAAATTTTCCTAAGAAACTATTTTCCCAATAGAGCTACGTTAAGTCCTATAACATTATTATTTTTATAATTATATCTAAATCCTTACAATAATCACACACACCCGCTTTTCCCTTACTTGTATGTATATATTCTTCTATGGAAAGTGTGACGCGTTGACATCAAAATTTTGACAAACTTATTATATAATCGTAGAGGTCACTAAGCTTGAATATTAATTAAGAATTTATAATTTAAGTTTTCAGTCAATTTGTTCAAAAAGGAACATTCAAAATTCATTAGCCATTCACATCATGGCACACGATGTGATGGCAACATTTTCTATTATAAATAAATTTATATATATATATATATATATATATATATATATATATATATATATATATATATATATATATATATATATATATATATATATATATATATATATATATTAATAATTTTATGTGAGACATATTAATAGACCGGGAGGCGGTAATAAGAAAGTGTTTACCCATCGTTTTAAAGAAAATTTCATTTTTCATCTAATAGTTTACCAACAGAAAACGAGATATTTACAAAAGAAACATATTCGGGGTTTTCGATCTCGAATAACTGTTTTAATCAACTATTTTTTTATATGATTTTTTTTGTTTATTGATTTTAATAGTAAAGTAAAGGTCTACGATAATATACTATCAGACTAGTATTTTTTCAAAAAGAAAATTTATCGATATTTTGGATTATTTTCTGTGGCTTCATACCTTACTTGTCCACTTTCGCTGTGTTTATAATCGGAAAACAGATACCGAATTAAAAAACTAACTAGGTGAAATTATTTATTAGAAAATGCTTTATAAAAAAGTTAAGAAGCACGTTTCTATTTGGATGCATGGTTGAAAGTTTCATACGCTTTGACTAGTTAGCTTTTTTTACCATAATTTCTTAAATATTAATTTTTCGCCAAAATATTTCAAATAAAAGTTATAGATAATTATATAATCTATAAAAAAGTTTCTTACAAAATTTTTGTCAGACTCGCGGTTACAGAGCTAACTGAGTAAATATTTGTAACCTTCAAATCATCTTTGACCACTTTTCGAGGTCGGTCAGCGCAACCGGACGAGAGATGGTCTGAAGCATTTTTGTAACTTCGAATGGTAAACTATTAGATGAAAAATGAAATTTTCTTTAAATCGATGGGTAAGGGGGCCTCGAAAAATTGGCCACTTTTCGAGGTCGGCCTGCGTAACCGGACAAGAGATGGTCTGGCCGACAAAGCATTTTAGTAACTTCGAATGGTAAACTATTAGATGAAAAATGAAATTTTCTTTAAATCGATGGGTTAGGGGGCCTCGAAAAATTGACCAATTTTCGAGGTCGGCCTACGTAACCGGACAAGAGATGGTCTGGCCGACAAAGTATTTTAGTAACTTCGAGTGGTAAACTATTAAATGAAAAATGAAATTTCCTTTAAATCGATGGGTAAACACTTTCTTAGTACCGCCTCCCGGCCTATAAATAAATATCATGTAGGTACGTGTATATGTACACATATTTACATTATTTTAAATATATGTATATATAGTGTACACCCTTACCTCATACTACGTGGAGTGGGTGGGCGAGGGGTTGATTATATGTATTTATGAAAATAGAATAGAACGGAAGTATTAAAACGAGATTATGGGTACCTATAGATGTATCAGGGTTGTTGCGGATATGATATTTACAACTATTTGGAGGTGCGGATGCGGATGCGGATTTTTTAAAAGTAACAATTCTAATACCGATGCGGATTTTTAAAAAGTAATAACCCTAGTTGGAGTTTTTTGTTCTTTTCGCAAGAATATTTTTCATAATTATTATACACTACTCCATATTTTCAATCAATACGATCAATCGTTCTTCTTAAGAAAAAAAAATTGTACAGCAACTTTTCTCGACGTGAGTCAAGCATTTGACAAAGTATGGCATACTGGTTTATTGTATAAATTAAGGAAAAATATTCCTGAATCATTTTACTTAATACTGAAATCTTATTTGTCAGATCGTAACTTTCATGTAAAGTTTCAGAGTGAAATATCAGAAATGTCTCCAGTTTGTTCCGGTGTACCACAAGGTAGTGTTCTAGGGCCTGTTCTTTATCTTATATATACTGCAGATCTGCCGGTTGATGAAGAAAATACTACTGAAACATTTGCTGATGATACTGCTATATACTAGCTACTGATTAAGATCCAAATGTTGCATCACAAAAGTTACAATCTAGCTTGCGTCGAATACAGGAATGGTTATATAAATGGCGTATTCGAGTAAATGAAACGAAATCAGTGCAAGTTACATTTACTATGAAAAAAGGAATCTGCCCTGCAGTTAGTGTGAATGATCTGGTGTTACCATTAGCTGCTGAAGTTAAATACCTAGGTGTGCATCTAGATAGAAAACTAACATGGCGTAAGCATATTTGAATTAAACGCAAGCAATTAAATGTTAAGTTTTCTAAGTACTGTTGGCTTCTAAGTCGTAAATCAAAGTTGTCTTTAAGAAACAAAGTGCTAGTTTATAATAGTGTTATCAAACCAGTATGGACTTATGGTATTCAACTTTGGGGTACTGCTAGTGTTAGCAATATTGAGATATTGCAACGTTTTGAATCTAAAGTGCTACGAGCCATTAGTGCTTCCCCGTGGTACGTGCGTAACGATGACATACATCGCAGTCTTCAAGTGCACACAGTGCGTGAGGAAATAAATACGATACAGTGATAAATACATTCATCGCCTAGAAAATCACCCTATAATGTGTGTGCCCTTAACTTACTTGACAATAGTGACTCTTTGTATAGATTCAATGGACAGAATATTTTAGAATTAAGATATAGATTTATTTAGCTTTTAATGAATAGTATATTTAGTATATATTTTATTTTGAGTGATTACCAGTGGGTAATCACCATTATCGTTGTATCGTCGATCTATAGTTCTATTTAGAACTGATAACCGATAAGCAAGGATGTTAAAAAATAAAAAAAATAAAATATTTTCAAGACACTCCAAATAATACTATAGCTCTCGTTACTCGTGGAAGGGTGAGTCAGGTACACGGCGAAGGGGAATATCAGTGCCTGGAGGCGTCAGAAAACAAAAACAACAAAAATTCTTTAAAAATGTATCCTTTATTGTCCGTTTAGTAATAATTTAAAAATTAACTAGCTTTCTGTACCAGTACCAAGAAAAAATAGAGAGTTTTTATAAAATACCGTAAGTTATACGGTAACGCTATTTGTCACGTGACCATTACCGTATTCATATTTACCGTAAAATATAGTTTTGCAATATTACCGTAAATTATTGTACGCTATTTTGACGGTTCTGTATAATAGCCTTACTTTCTTTGATTTTTAAGTAAATTGGATGAATTTTTCAAGGAAATATAAGTACTTGAATTTTTGAAAATTATTGCTCTTAAAAACATGGAAGTGCTACTACTTAGAATTAAAATTATTCAAAATTACAGGTTAGATTTCACATGTGGCTACTTACGGTATTCGAAAGGAAATAGCGTAAAAAAACTAGATTACTGTATTTATGTTAACGTTAACATAATTGTGGAGCATGCGTAATTAAACGCACGCTCCACATTGACTCAAACTGTCAAAATAGCGTTAGTTACGAAAAAAAAAATGTGTTAAAATTTTTATGTATGCATCCATTTTATTAATTTTATCTGTCAAATAAAAAAAAAATTGAAAGTGCAATAAATAGTATTGAAATTGAATATATGGGAATAATTGTGCATACATTTGTACACAATTATTAAGACAATATGCAAACGCGGATAAATTTACGTAAAAGTGTTATTGTTTCAAAGTGGTTTAACGTAATTTTTATACAATTGTACCAAAATGTTAATAGTTTTAATTCCGTGGTAACATAATCTATCGCCTCCGACATAAAGCAAATTGTCGTGATTTGTTTTCTCAAAAAAAATGGAATAGATAGAATATAAAAACATATTTAACTGAGAGAGAAATAGAATATAGCCGAATCTTTAAATTGGATTAAGAAACTCATGACACGCCACTTAAAAGCGTTGTTTTTCGAATGTAGCTCGCAAAAAATGAGACAGAAAAAAAGACTGTGAGTGCGAGTGAAATGGAGAACGACATATTTTCTAGTTTTTCTCAAAAACTAATTAACTTAGAGTAATAGTGTAAAAACACTTTTTACGCATATTGCCCTTTACTTTGGCTTGGAGTAAAAAAATTTTGAAAAATTGCTTAATTCTGGCAAAAAACTCATTTTGTTGAAAAAAAATGCCCGAAAAACCTATTTCTGGGCATCCAACGTGTTTGGCTAACGAACTTAGCCGAGCCAATCTAATTTTCAGTACGCACACAAAATTTCATAAGCATTAAACGTTTCGTTCGAGAGTTATCGCGCGGATACATATATATATATATATATATATATATATATATATATATATATATATATATATATATATAAATTTTTGTGAATATCATTTTGGTATTCTAGGGACCTCAAAACATATTTCAGTTATGGTCCCGGGCTTAGGTCGCGTCATGACACCGGCTGTAATAGCTGAATTACGAGTTTTCGAAATTCCCTAAAAAGAATGTAGAAAAAGCCTCCGATTCGATAATTCGAAAGGTGGTTCATATTGCAACTTGTAAACATCCGCATTTGCATTATACTCGCATGCAACGTGCAGATGCGGATGTAAGAAATTAATGCAAATGTTCCGCATATGCGAATGCGGATGTTGAATTTTTGCAACAACCCTGCTACATACGCATGTATATTCACAGTTACAATATGTAATACAGAAATAATTAGCTATAAATAGTATATAAGCATATTTAATAATAATTATATATCTATTCAATATAATAATTTTATATTTTCATTTTGTAATATTACGGTTGCAGGCTATTTATTGTTGTTAATGTAATGTAATGTTGTTGTTTATTGTTGATAATTAATTTTATTTATTTAAAATTAGTTGTTTCACGCGGCTGCATCCCGCCAGTTGCATCATCATACACGTTTTCCGCATACTGGGTTGTTTGATTTGTTAGTGTAGGTGCTAGAGAAAATACTTTTCTTGAATTAAAGAGTTTTTTCACCATTTGAATCGTGGTTGTTTACATAGTAGGTAACTTGACGCGTAATAATGTAATACTTTAAGGTTGCTTATTACACACGAGTAAGGCTGGTCGTCCATTGGATGCGGAAACGTGCGCATGAAAACGGACGAACGATCCAAATAGCTATGAAACTATACACCCTCGTCCATTGAAAGCGTCTCGTTCGTCCGTTTCCGTGCGTATAATTGCAACATGCGAACAAATCCAATTTTGTTTGGATTTTTTCGCACGAACAAGTCCGTTTTATGACATTTTTATTTTTATTCAGACGAAATTGAAGGTAAATTACAACTATAACTGTTTACCTTTACATAGCATCTATAGCTTGAGAAAAAAAAAAATTAAAAAGAAAACTACTGACGAATATTGGGCTAGTGGACGTACAGCAGACATATCATTTCTCACTTTCAAAAATTTTCAAAATAAAATATCTTTTTAATAATTTTTCGAAAAAATTTTTAAAAATTTTTTGAAAAATTTTAGAAAAAATTTTCTTTTGAAAATTATTTAAGAAATTTTTTTTATAAATTTAAGTACTGTTATTGATAAAAATGGAAAAAAAGCTGAGAAAATTTCTTTTTTCATTTTGTTAAAAATTATGAAAGTTTAAGAGCAAAAAAATGATCTTTTAATTTTTTCAAAAATTCAATCGAATGATACAAAAAGCGGCTGGATGGATTAAACTGAAACTCGGTGGGGTTTTTGTGGGTGTATTGAACCGCAAAAGGCACACTTAACATTAATGGTTTGCTTGATATTTTTAGTTCAGCGCTTGATTTTACAAAAAGCCACCAAAAGCTCTTTTTTTCTTGAATTTTCAAATTCATGTAGAGTATGCAAAAAAATTTTTTTCGAAAAAACAATGACCAATCTTTGTAGAGAATTTATTCGAGTTTTTAAAACCCATCTTCAATTTTCAGTGTGATTATTGGTTGCTGAGATATCGATAGTTAAAACGAAATGATCCTTTTCCACAAAGTCCGATATCTCAGCGAGAAGTGGTCGTATAAAGATCTAAAAAAAGCAAATTAAAGCTGAATGAACAAGTTATCCGGTTCATATGGGGGTTAAGTCGGAAAAATTTTTTCTAAGTCCGTGGACCAAAAAAAGAAACCGAGAAAATTTCGAAATTTTTTTTTGGGGTTATTTATTAGGATTGAGCGTTGCTCTAAAAATTTTATTATCGCAAGATTTCAAAACTAGAAACTTCCAGCTTTAAATTGCTTTGTTTGCGACTCCGATACGACCATTTTTCACGAAGATACAGCCATTCAAAAAATTGCTAAAAATTTGGAATTTTTTTTGATCCTTTAATTTTTTCCGCTAGTGTAATAATAAAACTTTTCTGAAAGCGAGAACGAAATAGGAATAAATTCAAATAGTCATTGGTAATAGGGTGAATGCAGGAGAGATGCCGCACACTTTGAAAACACTTGATAATTATTAAAGTATGCATTTACTTGATTTGAAATTTGGTGCACAATAAATGTAAATATTGTTCTTTAAAATTATTTATAAATAATTTTAAATTTTGAGTCATAAAGGATTCATAATTAATATTTTTGTAGAGCCTGCAAAGCGGCGTCTCTCCCACATCTATAGGAGAGATGTCGCATCAAAGAAAGAGGGACGCCGCATAGTTCATATTAAAAATTTTGCATTTTACACACATCTTCATACATGATGCATGCCATATGTAACCATTTTTGGCACTTTATACATCTTAACCAGTCAACATTTTTAGCGAATTTCCAGAATGGAATTCAGCTATTACAGCCGCTGTCATGACGCGACTTGAACCCGGGACCATCGCAGAAATTTGTTTTGAGGTCCCTAGGAAGGGACCAGTCAACTTTTTTTTTTGTTTCTGAGTACTTTTCAAAACATTCAATACACAGACAATCATCATTATTTTCGTTATCTTCACTAATATGAGAACTCTTCTTGATCCATTAATGGATTTTCATATTTACCTGACATAACTTACAGTCCAAAAAAAAAAAAAAAAAAAAATTGCATAAGTAATTAAGGTATAAGTCTATGTTTTTAACATGTAATATGATGCGGCATCTATACTAACTTTAAATGCCGCGTCTCTCCTTTTAGTTGGGATAGATGCCGCATGTTGCTATATCAAGCATAGTGCGGAATTCTAACCTAAAATTTTATACAGTACTGTTAAAATATACCTAAATTAATAACAAAACTCATTTTCATTAAAACAATGAAATATACATTCTTAAATTCTAATGAATTAAATGCTTGATAAAATATTATGTTAAAAAACTTACTTTTCAATAATAAAAAGTTGGATAATTACTAAACTGATGGACTAATCATAAATGTTACCATATACAACTTAAATAAGTAAATTATTTTAAAGATATAACCCATTGATAGCGCTATCTATCAATCAACGGACGAACTATGGCTACTGTGGCATCTCTCCCGCACTTATATATTGGTAATGATTTTTCATCTGTTTTTCTAACCAAATTTTGTATTGACTAATTACAAAAAATCTTGAAAACCTATCTTTTGAATCCTCAACCGAGTACACAGATATTCTTAATATTTCTGTACAGTATTCAGTATCGGTCTTGTAGTTAAACGAATTTGAGATGAGAGAAGCGCAGTGACGTAATGGTTCAATTTAAAAGTAAATCTTTTGTATGGTAAGGTCAACAGTATACATACAGTGGTCGTCTTATGAACTACTAGTCAATGTGTTTACTTATTTTGCTCATTCTATCTGTACCTATACACGAGGAGTGAACTCTCTCTCATTTCAAATTCGTTCGATTTACTATCCCAAACTACCTATATAGAGTGCTTAATGTTAATCAATGACAATATATTTAAATAGTTACATACGTATGAAGCTTTCGTCGATATGATATCGTTAAATACTTTAACCATTTACAAATGTAATTATAATTAGAGTAATATATGTAATTTACTTAATGTGCTTCAATTATTCATTTGAGTAAAACATCTTGATATTTTATTAATAATAATATTATGTGTTGTTGTACTACCTACTGTAATTCACACAATACCCTTACATAATGTGACAATATCGATTTATGTATGTAATTGATAAATGTATTACATATATTATATTATGTATTATGCAAGCATATTGTACATATTTTAACATGAATATTGTTACCCCTGGACACAGAAACGGAAGTATAATGATTTCAAAATATCGATTAAAATATTTAGAAAGAGAAATAAATGTCTTGGAACCACAAAAAAATCTTTCCTTTTCATAAAATATTAGTAAATCATCTTAAAAATAGGTTCCCAAATCACAGTGATATTCAATGTCTTTCCTATGTTTTAGCTTCTGTATTTTCGTTTACATTATTATATACCGCAAATTTAAACACGTTTTTTTCGCAATGGCATTTTTATAATTAGTGAGAACTTTCATTCGAAAATTACTTGACCAATTCTTTTCAAAATACTAAATATACGATTACCTCTATCTGAACCAAACTTATAAGTCAACAATATCCGTAAAAAAATATTTCCTTTTTAGAAATAAGTATAAATTTGTAAATTTCTTGAAATTTTTTTGGTTCACCGACAATTTTAAGTTTTTTAGATAATAATTACGGGGGCTAGAACGTCTGCCAATTGGGAACACGTTCCAATGAAAGACTTCTACAGTCGCCATTTTTTTAAAATATATTTTATTGAAAAGAAAAAAAAACAGATTGTAAGTCTTTAAGGTGATGATAGTAAATAAAATGTCAAACCTCAAAAACAGATTAATTTTTTTCTTGTTGAAAAAATTCCCGAGATTACCTTTATTTCTGGCTGTCGGAAAGTATTTTTCCTACTTCTACTATTAAAAGTAACATTTTGCGTACGAGTAACTATATGTAAAAATTAATAATTGCCCACAGCGTGCGAGAATAGCGTGCGAAATAATAGCCCACGGCTGAATATAATAAAAAAAGGCCGTTTCCTTAATTTAATATATTATAATCCATATAAATAATTCTAAAAATATAGGTAATACGGTACTTGACTGTATTCAAAATTTGTTTTAAATGTGAAATAATTTTATGTATTATATCCTTAAATATATTCAATTTTAGCAGTGACAAATAAAAATATTCTTTAGTTATTTAAAATTCTATTTTGAAAATTACAAATTTTTAGCCTTCATTTAAATGACTAAAAACGCGGTGGTATTTGAAAATGACGTGATTTTTTTTAACAAATATTATTACCGTAGTTACGAATTGCATTTTCACATTGACATTTTCACAATTCTAATTGCCAAGTGAAGTTGTTTTTCTTTGTAATTTATTTTGAATTGTTTGGTTTGTAATTAATTTTGCACTCAAATTATATTGATGGAAGAAATACACCGTCATTTAATATGTAAAAATATCTTTATCAACTTGTAAATATTTTGTTAAAAATGCTTTTATTTTTGCTACAATTTTAAAGTTACGTAAAACTGTTTTCTTAAAGTGCATTTAATACTTGTAGGGCTTTATAAAAATCTTACGGTGATGATGCTATTGGTTACATCCAAGTGAAACCAGAGGGGATCATCTGTACTGTTAAGTGTAAAATTTTGCTTGAAGATAAAATAAAAATCCAGAACATATTCTGTTACATTAGCTGTACTTAAATGAAGAAGATAATAAAGTAAAAATTTGTAAATATCACTAAAACTGAGCATGATTAATGCTGAATATTGTGTAAAAATTTGACATGACACCGTGTACCGTGTTGACATGAATGAAAGCGACATCTGTTTGAGTCAAATCGTGACGTCATTGCATACGTCACTACGACGAGTCGTTTTTCGCGCCAATTTGTTCATTTAAAATTGAACGGTGGTTTCTTCAAGATTTCTAAAAAATTTAACAAAAAACTAATTTGTACATAAGAACACAACATTTAGAATCATCTTTCAATTGAAGTCATGTACCCTATTATGTATGTTGATTATTTGTTTATTATTGTTGCCAAAGTAAGCTTTGGAAAAAATTTGAACATCCTACAACTGACATTATAAATTAAAAAATTTTTACTACACATTTAAATAAATCTTTATGTAAATTTTACGAAAAAAATATGCTCGTAGAACAAGTATAGTGTATAATACGTGGGAAAAGCGTATTTCTCACTCTAAACTCCAACTTATTGTACAATATAATATACTATTTTCCTTTAAGTCAAACAACAGCAACGTATTAGAAAAAGCACTTCTGAAATAGAACAAAGGAGTAAACCACACATTCTTGAGATTGTTAAACGTAGAAGTTTGGATTTTTAAAATACATTTTTAAAAATACCTATGTAGAGCGAAAGTGAACTGAAAATTGATAAATTAAATATTTCACCATAATTATTATGGATTTTCAAATTAAATTAGTTACAATTAATTATATAAAAAAAATTTGGGGGACAGATCTACCTACACTGTCAACTTCCCATTGGGTGTCCTTAAAGACTAGAGACTACTGTACATAAATAATTCTTTTTTCATTTCAGGCGACTCCTCCTCTGGGCCACCGATAGAGGCTTTGCCCCTTGCACCACACCGGGGGCTTCGCCTTCTGTACCTAAGGGCGGGGGCTCCACCCTTATCAAACAAATTATAACATCATTTGTTCTCAAGATATGTGAGACAAAATATATTTGAAAAATAAAATTATTAAATATATTTATAAAAAAGTTTCTTACTTCGTTCTTTTTTTATTTTTTTTATTTTTTTATTTTATAATAAAATGCCGCTTTTAACATCAAGGAAGGTTCTTAGGCCATTATGTAATAATGTTATGGTAAAAAATCCATATAATCTATGCTATCTTAATAAAGTTAATTCCGTTTTTCTACCACAAAAAACAAACCGTTAATCCGAATTTGCTGAAAACTTTATCCGGTCTTCATTTTTTGATTACGCATCTAATGAAATTAGTCCGGAGTTGATATCATCATTTGTTCTCGAGATATGTGAGACGAAAAAAAATTCACGAACGAACGAACGAACTAACGAACGCACACACAGACATCACGCTAAAAACAATGGATTCGGATTCTAGTGACCTTGAAGATATTTGGAGTGGAGGTATGTCAAAATCAGCGATTCGTAAAATCGGACCCATTACAATAACTTCCTATGGGAAGTTAATAAATAAACATATTTCCATGCTTCTGCCTTCACTTGCGCAACTAATTAATCGAGGCAAAGTTACGTCTGTCAATATATGTGTTTGGAATTGTATTGTGCATTGTGTTTGTTTGTGTTCAAACAACAACATATGCTTAGGTGATTATTATAATTTGCCATTGAACTGCGAGAACGGCAGGTGCCCTTTGTTCTATATCCTACTTGATGTTACAGCCTAATTACAATGCAATTACCGGCAACTGAATAATTATATACACACAGCGCCATTTAGCTTCGATGACAGATTTTTGCTGCAGTGAAATATTAGGTCTATTTTTGTCGTATTAGATAGCGAAACGAGATTGATCAATATATTTATTGTCACAAAAGTAGTACTTCGCATGTATCATTAAATCAAACAGTTTCAAAAATAACTGCTTTCCAGATTAATCCTGTTATTTATATAACAAATCCAGAAAATGATGCTTTTCTGAACGAGTAAACGCTAGGTGGGTAAATGTTAGATGTTTGGTTAGATATTTGATTAGGTTACACAACTAAAATATTCATGGTAAGAATCACAGAATACAGAAACGATCTTATTATCTCTGTGCTAGTGATACCAGCGTGGACAAAAAATCCCTACCACTTCTCTACACTATTTTATGTAGGTACACACTGTTTGTAGTTGTGTGTGTTTGATATTTGCATCTATGTGAGTAGTCACACACACACACAATTACATAACGCGTACATGCGTACAGAGATCCAAGCAGTGTAACTACCAAAACATAACAATTCACGTACATAGGTTGATCGCCACCGAAAGAATGATCAGTTAAGCAGAGAGAAGGGCTCGATCGGCCTCCCACTGTCCACATTGTTTTATAAGTACGCTTACATGGTGGCCACAGATTTTTGAAGATTAAATTCCCTGACTTTTCCAGGTTTTCCAGAAATTTTATTAAAAAATTCCCTGACTATTTTGTGAAAAATGTCACCCCTACTTTATCCCAAAAAAGCTAAAAATAATTTCTGACGTAGAAAAGTAAATGACGAACAAAAAAAAAAAAACCAAAAAAAAAAAGAAATACCCGCTAATTTTTATTAAATCTAATCTCAAGACAAGTGATAAATTGATTGAAATTTTATCCCTAAATAAAAAAAAATTAATTTTTTCCAGTCGTCTGGTAAAATTCCCTTACTTTTCCCTGACTTTTCCAGAAAATAAAAATTCCCTGATATTTCCAGGTTTTCCAGTAATGTGCCCACCATGGCTTAGGACTTGGTAAGAATAATCATGAATCGTAATATCGTAATTTTGTTACGACTATTTAGTATTTAACTAATTAGTATTTGACCTATAATGATATGAGAAATGCCATTTTCGGTACAAATAAGTTACCGGCTGTTCGGATCAGGCAATTGTGGATGGATAAAATCCTACGAAACTGAAAGAATATAAGTTACTATTTTTCATGTTGATTCGAGCCGTAGACAATTTATACCGAAACTGGAGTTCTCTTTACCATCGGGTCAGGTACCAACCAGCTCGTTTTTGTGTTATGACTTGAATACCAATGCATACCATTTTTTACACTGCGCTTTCCGCTGATAGTTTTAGACTGATTGTGAACATAAAGCACTAGCATGCGAAAAGTTCTAGATGTTTAACCGGTCTGCAACTGGATACTTAAAAAATCAGAGAAATGGGACGATCATATAAGTAGAATGGATCATCCTAGCATTATAAGAATAGGTAAAAGTAGGAAAAGGGATTTAGGAAGGCTATAGACACGATAGAGGGATTCATTGTAACTAACAGTTTTCATGAGGCCAAAAAGGTAACAAGTCTTGAAAGTTATGTTTTAGTGGACGAATAGACACACGAGTCTGTTAGGTTTGCACAAATGGATCAGGCTTTAAGCCGGATGTCCCTAGTAATCGCTTCTACCATAATTTAAAGGTATTTAGAGATTACAGAAGCTTCTACGTTTTAAAATATTTCAATTTTTTTACCAATTCTTACTGCTAATATCACAATTTGGCTTGCATTGAATTTTTCTAATATTTTGTAAATTTATTATTTCCAAATCATTATTTTCTTTTTTTTGTAACATAAAAAGAGAATCAAAGCTTTTTAAAGTACACTAGAGATAGGAGGGTGGGAATGTAGTTTAGTATGGTCGACATCCATACATAATATTTTAATGTTTTGTTTTATTCACATTTTGAAACAATTTTAACAATGTGCCTAAATTAGTCCATATTTGATTTTATTTAACAGCTAAAAAAAAGTTCATAAAAATTAATTAAAGCTCGTGCTTTTTGTAAATAAACAATCATTTACGTGATTGTTAAATAAAAATTCAGTTAGTTTGTGTATTTTGTTAATAAAGTAGGGATATATGTATATGTTTCTTTATTTTTAATTTTTTTAATTATAGCACCAGTTGTTTTGATTGCTACATTTATGTGTTTGAGTATTCTGAGTGAAATTAAAAAAAAAAACTACAGTCACATGATATACAGGCAACTTCAAAAAAAAAAAAAAAAAAAAAAATTGTACACGCAATTTTACGTGTGGAAATTATTTTCGTTTTTTGTCCCGAAAAGGATATACTTACTTATTTTGATTTAGTTAAGTATAAAAAGTTAATGGCCGGGTTTAATTAAAAAGAAATTATAAGAATATAAATTGAAATGTATCAGTGAAGCAGATGTTTTTTAATGATAATAATTATGTTATAATAGAATGCTTTCATTATGGTGAAAATGTTTTCGGTTAAGTCTATAAAAATGATACATTTTTACCAAGAAATATTAATTTTTATAATTTTCGTTTTTAATTTTATTTTAGGACTTTTAGGACTTACGAAATCCAAAATCGAACGAACGAATGTACGTATTTACGTACGTCAGCTGACGTATAAATCAATGAATATCTCTAGACTTATTGGGGCAGAGATATAAAATTAGGCATGTGAAGTATTAAAAGGATTAAAACTTGACATTACATTTTTTCGGTGGTTTTGAAGTTATCACGATTTTTAACATCTAAAAAAAATTAGTATAATTTTTTTTTCAATTGGAGGGAAGATGATACCAAAAATTTTCTTATTTTATTGGAAAATTTTTTTTCATAAGTCACATGTTGTTTTTTCAAAAGAAAGTGTTGAAAATTTTTTAAAAAGTTGCAGGAAAGTCTAGTTGCATACCTTTAATTGAGACTCGAACTTCTCTTCACACCAACTGGGTGGGGTAGACAGAATTTTGAAAAATTTTATGAAATATAATTTTAAGAAATTTTATTTTGCAGCAATTTGTTCTTTAAAACATCTCAGATCTCTCAACAATGAACAGTAGGGTTTTTTTCATTAAGTTACTTTGGATATTATTCATAAATGATTTATAAGTCCCTTATTACTTATTAATCCCAGCTCCACCTATTAGCAAGTTCCCAATAAAATTGTTTGTCTTATTTAAAATTCTAAACAAAACAAAGATTAAAAAAAAATGCAAAAAATGCTGTAATTTCGATAGTATTGTCTCGTAGAATATTTAGCTTCGTCTTATTGGCTTGTCTAAATATTTGTCATTATAGAATTACTGACGAATTATAGAAAGAAAGAAATTTATGTCATCAATATGTGCGTTTTTCAGCGCCACTACCACTGCCATGTTACACGGATCGTAAATATTATTAGATACAACAATTACGGGTAACAACGTTTTTAATAAATTCTATTAAATCTTTAGTTAGTAATAATGAAATAATTAAATTGTTCCATTTTTACATTTTTATTTTTATCGTATCGTAATAAATTTAGCCGCCTATTTCCTGTATTTTAAAATACCATATCCATGCGTCACTGATTCAACAACGCTGCAGTGAGCGAAGATAAGTCTTGCATGATTACATGGATGCTAAATATTCTTCGACTGAAATGAAACTGTTAGGAATGTAGGGTAAGTGCGGAGGAGATGCCGCGTTGGGAGAGATGCCGCAGCAGCCATAGTTCGTTCGTTGATTGATAGACAGCACTATTAATGCATTAGGTATATGTTAAAAATAAGTTACTTATTTAAGCTGTAAATGGTAACATTTATGATTAGTCCATCAGTTTAGTAATCATCCAACTTTTTATTATTAAAAAGTAAGTTTTTTAACATAATATTTTATCAAGCATTTTTTAATTCATTAGAATTTAAGAATGTATATTTCATTGTTTTAATGAAAATGAGTTTTGTTATTAATTTAGGTATATTTTAAAAGTACTGTATAAAATTTTAGGTTAGAATTTCGTACTATGCTTCCTATAGTAACATGCGGCATCTATCCCAACAAAAAGGAGAGATGCCGCATTTAAAGTTGGTAGATGCCGCATCATATTACATGTTAAAAACATAGACTTATACCTTAATTATGCAATTTTTTTTTGGACTGTAAATTATGCCACGTAAATATAAAGGATCCATTAATGGATCAGGAAGAGCTCTCATATTAGTGAAGATAACGAAAATAATGATGATTGCCTGTGTATTGAATGTTTTGAAAGGTACTCAGAAACGAAAAAAAAGTTGACTAGTTAAGATGTATAAAGTGCGTAAAAATGGTTACATATGGCATGCATCATGTATGGAGATGTGTGTAAAATGCAAAATTTTTAATATGAACTATGCGACGTCTCTATTTCTTTGATGCGGCATCTCTCCCATAGGTGTGGGAGAGACGCCGCTTTGCAGGCTCTACAAAAATGTTAATTATGAATCCTTTATGACTCAAAATTTAAAATTATTTATAAAAGAACAATGATTACATTTATTGTGTACCAAATTTCAAATCAATTATATGCATACTTTAAGAATTATTAAGTGTTTTCAAAATGTGCGGCATCTCTCCCGCATTCACCCTAATTTACTTGTGAGTTTTTGGCAAAACATAGTTTGACTTTTATATTCATTTGTTTGACAATAAAAAGAATTTCATATTTTGGACTTAACTTATTTATTCAGCCGGCTCTAGATATTAAGTACATAATATTAGTATAGAGCAGCGGTTTCCAAACTTTGTGCAATTATGCCCCCTATAAGAAATTTTACCTCTGCCCCCCCCCTCTTGAAAAATTTTATAAATAATTCGTAAATTATTTTTTTACTAAAGAAATTCATATTCTTGGCGGACGACAGGTCTATACGAGACTTGAGGGGAAACCGTTGATCAGACATGTATTCGATAATTACGCTCTAAGATGACTCTGACCATTTGAGAATTGTTATTGTTAAAATATTACGTACAGTAGTGAGCAGAAATATCTGTGTTAAGGGGTTACATGGCTTTTTTTGGTTAAAAAACCTAATTTATTTCATCTTTTGGCAATTTTTTTCTATTAGTAAATGGTTATGGGTTGCACTTGAATAAAGGCATCTAAAAAAATGAAATTTAAATTTTTAACAGATTTTTAAACAAAAAATTTTTAATATTTGCTAAAAATTTTCGTGTTTTTCGTTGATTTTCTACTTGTAAAATGAGATGTAATGAACGGAAACAGTAATTTTTCGTTCAAGTACAAGCTATAAGCATCTACTAATAGAAAAAATTTTGTTTTTTATTTTATGCAAGAATTTCACGAGTTACTCTGCTTACGGCGAAAAACCAGCGATTTTAAAAAACTAGCTACCAATGGCCTACTTTTTTTTTATAAAATTTTTTTTACAGTGTCTCAAAATAACATAATATAGTCAATAATATGGTAAAAATTGAAATAAATTATATTTTCTTATATTGTAAAGAAGAAAATCGAAAATATAGTGTTTTTTTGTGCTAAAAAAACCCATGTAACTCCTTAATATAAAATGTCCATTATTTGGTAATTATGTTTGAGCGCTTATTCGTAAAACCATGATTTTATCAAAACGACGATGATATTTGCAATTAACCTGCGCCCCCCCCCAGTTTGGAAATCGCTGGTCTAGAGTTTCAAATGTTCTTATTGTCAAAAAGTCAAACACAGAGGTCAAGCTATGCTTTGCGAAGAGCTTGCAAGTAAACTAGATGCATAACAGTTTCATTTCAAATAAACAAAGACTAACTGAGGTTATACCCGTCGAATCTACAGATTTAAGATCATTTTACTTGTACTTTGCTATATTAAATTGAAACACGATAGAACTGTTTAGAATATTCTAGAATGTAAGTAAAAATAGTATAAATACGCAGCAACAGAAAAACGCACAGTATTTAAAACTTCTTAATTTCTTAAGTACCTTATACGTAAACTAAACATTTACCCCATAAGAATGCCGTTTATGATTACCAAGATAGTCAGTAGTACAGTGTTTATCAAACTATGCTCCACGAACGCAGTCATCAAGTGTTCCGTGAAAAATTTTTTTAATTGGCGTCTGTGAAAAAAATTATTAATAGTGACGAGAATATAACATGATCGTCAAAACGGTAGTTTTGTATTTTTGAAAAATTACTTAAGGGGGGAGTTCACGCCATAAACGAATAATAAACTAATTTTTTCCGAATCTCGTTTTTTGTTTTTATTTCGCTCTGTGGTTCTTTACAAACACGGTGATATATAAAACATGGCCAAAATTTTTTTTTTTCTAGTAGAAAAATATTTATTTGTGAGCCGCTGCACAGCCAAGCTGCTGCTCCTTTGCAGATAACGTTCGCCCCCCCTCGCGATTTGATCAGTAATATTTAGTTTTGATGTGTACACGAATTATAGTATGCACTGAGAAAAATCATATTTCAAGTTCTAGAAAAGATAGAGACTTAATTTTTTTTATTTTGTTTATAAACATATTGCGCATAAAACGGAGTATGCTTTTTCCATTTGAACAATTGTAACTATTTTTAAACATTTTTTTTTTAATGAACAATTCGGTTTTATAATTTTTAGAACTTTGCGGTTACAATTTTACATACTCAGGTTTATGGACAGATCCTTTAGGAATAAAATAATGAAAAAATATTTAAAAAATATTCATTACTTTTTGAGATATGGCGTTCCTTGTAAACGCTTAAAAAGTTGTAAAAAAGGGCACCCTCCCCCCACAGGGAAGAGTAATGAATGTTTCAAAAACAAAATTTTCTATTTGAAACCATCCCTAATTTGAAAACAATTTCAACAAGCAAAATAATCATAAATAAAAAAGTTGCTTTTTTATTTGAACTCCTCCCTTAACTACTTAAGTAAAGGTGAAGTTTTTTGAACAAGATTTTTGTCGTCTCGTCGGTTATATTGAAACTAGTGTTCCGTACAAATTTTACAAGTTAAAAAGTGTTCCGCGATGAAAAAAGTTTGGGAAACTGTGAAACATTTTTGTGACAAACTTCGACAGCTATTCTACATGGAAAATAACATTGTATACATCGTACTTACAAGAAAATAAAATTCTAATTATTTTCAAATTATATAATATTATCGAACGAGTGGAATTGCTGTTGACTAAAATTATTTTTTCCAAATGAAATATTTTCTTTTATTGTCATCTTGATGGCTGGTAAAGTTATCGTTATATAGATAGGTACACAATACACATTTGCTATATATCTACACAAATCGATCACGTTGTGATATAGAAGTGATGAGAATTTAATGAAGTTCACAAGGTAGCCGTCAGATGGCAAGCATTAGGTACGTTCCAAGCACGCTAACGTTTTACACGTCAATCATTGTTGTTAAATTGTTATTTGGTTTGGTGAATTTATTTAATATATCGGTATAGGCAGACAGAACAAACAGCAGGTACGTATACAATAGCGTACAAAAGAATTTCAACAATTCAAAAAGAATTTTTCAATTATTTCCACATTCTTTATTGTGTTGTAAAAATAAGAATAGCTTCTTCTGGAGATAAATCTCCCACTCGGTTTAAAGGATGGTATAATTTAGTATAGAAAAGTAATGGATGGTTACAAATACTATAATTTTACAGCAACTAGTAATACCGACAACACGACAAAATATAACATTTTAAAAATATCACAATTAGAACAATATACTGCCCCCGTATCAAATGGCTTACGACCGGCATTTAGTTATTCATTTATGATCAAAAATTCCCTTTACATCAGTCAAAAACCAACTATACCGCCAGAAAATAATCTAATTTACTCCGTTCCTTGTGCTGGATGTCAACTTTTTTATATTGGTCAGACATCAAAACCGTTGGAATAACGTCTAAAGCAGCATCAGTGGGATCTGGCTAGGGATGATATTCGTACTGGTCTGACGCAGCACTCCAACGAAAAAGACCACAAACACACATAAAAATTGCAATAACCAAATTGACAACACAAATTTGACAGTTGTGTGTAATTGCGCAGAAGACACTAAGTAGTCGAGGTAGTCGGTAATACAGGAACTACAGAAAGACAATACACGGGCCCGTAAAGATATTCTAACAGTATGCTAGTCAGCGAAAATGTTCCAATGCATTTTATTATTGTACACAGTTTATTATTTTTTTATTGTTTTTAAAGAAACAATTTTTAATTGTTAACCCTTTTATATAAAAAATGTTTAATTATTATTTTATTTGTGTGACAATAAATGTTTGAATTAATTTTATTTATTTGACATTTTATTAAAGAAAATTTTTTGTTTTATTTCTAAGTAATTTTTAATTAATTTTTATTTTGAAAATTTTGCAATATTTTTATATTATTTAAGGTACCATCACAGTGTGATCAATCGAAAAATAGTCAATTTTCGCGATTTTTTTTCGAATGGATAGAATGGGAGAATGGGATTGAATTTTTTTACGATTAATACCACTATTTAACAATACAAAAATATTTTTTTATTCATTTTTACTTATTTTTTATAATTTTTATAATTTTTTGAAAAAAGTGTCTTTAAAAAAGGGCGAAAATCGGTGCCCACGATTGCGGCCGCAGTTTTCATCCGAAAAAAAATTCAAACAGATTAGAAATCTGTAGGTAAGCCGCTGTGCACCTATGGGAGCTATTTTTTTTCTTGAAATTTGAAAGAATGGCGGCGGTTTGAATAAAAAGTATAAAATTTCTTATAGTTTTTCATGTGGAAAAATAGGAAAATTTCAAAAGAAAAAAAAAGCTTCCATAGGTACATAGCAGCTTACCTACAGATTTATAATCTATTTGACTTTTTTTTTCGGATGCAAACTGTGGCCGCAATCATGGGCTCCGATTTTCATCCTTTTTTGAAGACACTTTTTTCAAAAAATTATAATAATTATAAAAAATAAATAAAATTGAATAAAATAATATTTTTATATTGTTAAATAGTGATAATAATCGTAAAAAAAATTCAATCCCATTCCCCCATCCTACCCATCCGAAAAAAATCACGAAAATTGGCAATTTTTCGGCTGATCACACTGTGATGGTACCTTAACGTCTGATGAGGAGACTGTATGGTCTCGAAATGTACGTAGCGAAAAATAAATAAAATCTTTAGTAAAAACTGGTGAGTTTTTTTTTTTTCAAAAATTCATTACCTAATAATAAATCACCAAAAATCCTTGATAAATACTATAATTTTAACGTAGCATAGCAATTTTATGCGGCAATGGAATATAAACAAAATAATTAGTTCCCAGAGCTACCGCCATGGTCTATTGATATTTAGAGTTATAGATCTATATTTAGTTTATATATTCTGGTGGGGAAGGTTTGGGAAATTCACTTTCTCTACAAGAAAGCACAAGAATGGATTCGCGAAGGATGGACAATGCTATCATAAATACCTCCTTTAAAGCCCTTTTCGGTGGCTGGCGCAATGATATTCAATTGTTTTAATTCAGTTAAAATTATTCCGCACGACCTTAGGGCCACAAAAAAAGGCCTAAAGTAAACGGTTTTACCATTGTTAAATTTTGCCCAAATACTAATTAAGGTCCATTGTTCAAAATAAATGGCTGAATGGATCTTGACCAAAGTTTGTTCAAATATTATTGAGACTCCAAAACAAATTAACGCGCAAATATGGGATTTTAAAATGTGTCGAAAATTAAAGGGCCCCTAAAATTATCAATATCGAAAAGGAAAATTAACGCTCTTGAAATATGAATAAATATAAGGAACCGATTCAGTCAAGAATTTTTGAATATCTGAGTCAAAAGTAAGACGACGTCGAAATTGACCATTTCAAATAAATAGGACGCAAATTAAATAGCTGGACCGATCTTGATAAAATTTTATGGAAATTAGGTATACTATTGAAATATGAATATGGCTATATTAGAAAACTTTTTCATACTTCGTAAATTTTCGAATTGAAAGTCGCCACATACGAGCTATAGACAATGTTTAATGGACATATATCGAGTTTGACCGAAATCCGTGCCTTTGAGCAATGGTCCATTAAATCGTTCAGGCGAGAAAGAAAAACTTATGGCGTGTTTTTTTTTTTTTTTTATGACTTACTTTGGTTTCAAGTATAGAAGGCAGGGGAACGCTTGGGTCAAAATCGCTCCAAGACGCAATGAATCTAGTTACGCCATTATGACTAACTACACATTTTAATAAGTTCTGAGTATTACTTATTACTAACTATATGGAAATATCTCACATAAAATTAACGAGACAGTAAAAATATCACTCCTCATTTAAAATAAACTTACCAACGAAAATTTTCACTTTAATAAAATATTAAATTTAAAGAAAACGTCTGTATGTGCATATGAGTAGTTCGACAAATGAAGGAAACAAAGGAAACAATTTTTTTTACGTTTATGTCCTAAAGCTTAGCTTAAATGAAATATGAGGACTTTTTTTACCATCTATCGATGTCAAAAAATTATTACTAGAGCTTAAACCTTTATAAAAAGATTACTAACAATGATTCAACTGACCATAGCTATTTATACAGCAAGTTATATAATAAAGGTTTTTTTCACGAGTCGAAAGTTTGTCAAACGAGGCTGCAGATCGAGTTGGACAATTGCGACGAGTAAGAAAAGATACTCATATTGTACGTGTTGCATACAATATTATTATTTTGTAATTCTGAATTAAGATGAAAAAATAAATAAAAATAAAAAAAAATTTTAAATTGTCGATCATTTGACAACTACAATAAAAAAATTACTTTAACATATTTGTTTTGAATTATTCGTCGATGACTATGGCTGGTACCGTAGCGTCACTATAGAAATGAATTTGTTTACCTATTTTTTTCACACATGGAAGAAGTAAGCCATTTTGACACTATCACAGCCAACAAGGGCGCCCATACTCGGTAGCAAGGGGGCACCCCCCTTAGCTGTGAGGTAAACGTTAAAATATATAAGTGTAGTGGTAGTCAAGTGTTTTTTCAGGATAAAGTTTTACAACATGATCGAAATTGACCCTCTTTATGGCTACTTACAAATCGCCATTCGTCATCCAAAATATTAAAAATACTCACCTCCAATTCTTGCCCCTCACCCCTACAAATCATAATATGGGCGCCCTTGACAATCAATCATCACCAGGTATCGGATTTCTTTCGGATCAGACAGTTTCGTCTTTAGCATATGCAGGTATACATATTGAACTCAATGTGACTAAAAGTTTAAAATATTTTCATAAAAACAACGTACACAAGTTACATACAGACACACATATGTGTATCAAAATATTATTTATACGTATTTTATGTAAACATCCTTTTTTTCTTTTATTTATTACCTGCACAATTGAAAAGTGCCACTGTAATTTTAATTGACTATCAAAAGTATTTTTGTTTATATTCTGTATGTGATTTATATAACATGTCATTTAAATTAAATAAATTCATCTTTTTTTATTTTTTTGAATTTTGAGAGATAGAAGTATAGTTGCTTGTTAAAAATTTGTTTTTCAATAATAAAAAATCTTAGTAAATACGTACGTCTTAGCTATTATAGTGGACCGTCTAAATATTCAACAACTTTTCAATATATTTTACAAAAAATTTTTCCGATTTTTTGAATTTTCTTACTTTTGTCAAATAAAAAATGCTGTTAGTATTCTAAATGGTGAAAAATGTAATTTATGACCAATTATATTCATTC
Source organism: Brachynemurus nebulosus (assembly GCA_035578155.1). Taxonomy (NCBI): domain Eukaryota; kingdom Metazoa; phylum Arthropoda; class Insecta; order Neuroptera; family Myrmeleontidae; genus Brachynemurus; species Brachynemurus nebulosus. The sequence continues at coordinate 171,431,988 of JAPWDM010000001.1, forward strand.
AAATGTGCATAATTTAATGTAATTTAGTTGCAAAATTTTATTGAAATAAGTACGGTCCTGACCTGTCCGAAGAAACCCGATACCTAACCATAACACTGAGGAACCCAGGAAACTGAGAATACTCTCAAGCGTATTTTTCATAAGAAACATATTTAGGAACGGATGGATATCAATGTTTACATTTAACAATGAGAATAAACGTCGAATAAATTATGATAATATACGAAATAAGATATGCCGTCCAAAATTCCCTCGTTTGTAGAATTACCCATATATACATGTAAATATTGTGTGTGTGTGTGTGTGTACATGTGTCTGTATGTCTACCGGGATATAGGTAGGATATAATATACATAAAACATGATATTATGTAAATACGTAATTCTCTCTAATTTAATATTTATTTTTGGTTATATCAAAATATTGATACGAGTACATCTCTAATGTATGTACAACTTTAATTTTAAATTTAATTAACTTTATGGATATTTATATATACTTGTATCCAGCTTCAACTCAGGTGTTTGTTATACACTGTAGTACGGTATACAAAATATACAATATGGGTCAGTATAAAAAAATTTCTATGTCCTTGACATTAATTTTTTAATCAATTTTTTGTATCAAATTTTTTTTATTTAATGTTATTTGTGTTTGTTTGATTGCGTAAAGATATGAACAATTTATTTGATGTTGTCGAAATAATTTATTGTTGTTTTTATAATTAGATTTTTTCTGGTAATATATCACCGCATTCCCAGTGCTGCCACCATACTTATTTTACCTGTATACAGGGTGGAAAGAAATAAATAAATATCGTTTTTCTACAATCATAATAGAAAATAGGCTTTTGCGCTCTATGAAGAAAGCGTAAAATATGTGTTTGCCGAGGACTGTTACTTTTCGCTTTGAAGCGAAAAGTAGTACCTACTTTGTCGCTCGCTCAACATATATTTAATTATAAATCGGGTAGGCGTTGTTTGTATTTTTTATGGCAACAAATAAACAGATTCTAAACTTCATATTATTTTTATCGTGATCAAGTGAAATATAAATTTTATTAATTTTCAAAATAACTGCAAAATATTAATTAAAGATAACAAATAACTATAAATAATGAGTTCATAAATAATTTTTAGTCGAATTTTTCCTTGAAAAAATTAGACTTATACAGTCTATACGACAAGAACGGTGAAAGGCGAGAGTTGGGGCGCTATCCGTTTTCGGACCCGTAGAACACGAATATGTAGAAAAAAAAATGTCTGATATATATATATATATATATATATATATAATATATATATATATATATATATATATATATATATATATATATTCCCGCCACCTTTAATTTGTGTAGGGCCCCCCTATGGAAGTTAAGAGATGAAATTTGGTAAATGGGGCTCATTTTCGAGGCACCTCATACTATCAAAGTGGGGTCAAATTTTGGGAAAATTTTTGATCCGACCCAACTTTTAAGGGGGTGGTGGGGGGCGGAAAAGCAATAAAACTTTTCCAAACCGGTTGGAAATAATGTTTCGGTCAATTATCTACAACATATCCAAAATTCAGCTTCCTAGGATGATTTGGTGGGAGTAGAGGGGGGAAAAACGATTTTCGCTGGATCTAACAGGCCCCCAGCCCCCCAGAATTAACGTAGAGGGTTGAAATTTGGTGTGTTGATAAAGTTCGTACCTAGGTTGTGCTTTTTGGAGGTTTTAATATTTTACCCCCTCCCCCTCATTTTTAAGCTACAATTTCCTGCTTTTTTGACGTTTTCGAAGTTTGTACCACTCGCACAGGTCACCCGAATAAACCTAGGGGGCCGAAATTTTATATTCGGATTGAGTTGGTATCAAGGGGGTGCCTTTTGGGGGTCTCGACTTTTAACCCCTAACCCCACCATTTTTATACCTAAAAGAACATGATTTTTCTTGTTTTTTAACAGTTTCGCTCGGGTCAAAATTTCCCTAAATAAACCTAGAGGGCTGAAATTTTGTGTACAAGTGAAGCTAATAGCCAGACACTGTTTTTTGGGGGTTTCAACTTTTAACCCTTACCCCCACGATTTTTACGCCAATATTTCCTTAATTTTTTTGCTTGTTTTCTAACACGTCTAGTGACTCTCTAAGGAAACCTAGAGGGCTAAAATTTTGTACGTGTATTCAGTTAGTATCCAGTTAGTACCTTTTAGGGAGTCCACGTTACTTTTCCCCCCACTTCTCCCATTTTTACATCGGAATTGAATGCTATTGTTAAATGTGTTTTAAATGCATTACTTTTATTAGCGAATTTCCAAAACTGGAAATTCAGCTTTTACGCCAGGTGTCATGGTGCCACCTAAGCCCGGGACCATATCAGAAATATGTTTTGAGGTCCCTAGAATACGAAAATGATATTCACTAAAATTTATATATATATATATATATATATATATATATATATATATATATATATATATATATATATATATATATATATATATATATATATATATGTATCCGCGCGATAACTCTCGAACGAAACGTTTAATGCTTATGAAATTTTGTGTGCGAATTCGATTTTCTAAATCGTTGGATGAGTTCGTTAGCCAGACACGTCGGATGCCCAGAAGTAGGTTTTCCGGGCGTTTTTTGTCAACAAAATGAGTTTTTTGCCAGAATTAAGCAATTTTTCAAATTTTTTTTTACACCAAGCCATAGTAAAAGGTAAAATGCATAAAAAATGTTTTTATACCGTTGCTCTAAATTACTTACTTTTCGAGAAAAACTAGGAAATATGTCGTTCTCCATTTCACTCGCACTCGCATTCTTTTTTTTTCTGTCTCATTTTTTGCGAGCTAAATTCGAAAAAAAACCGCTTTATAAGTAGCGTGTCATGAATTTTTTAATCCAATTTAACGATTCGGCTATATTCTATTTCTCTGTCAGTTAAATGTTTTTATAATGTATCTCTGTTCCATTTTTTTTGACAAAAAAACTCCCGACGATATCTGTTATGTGATATGATCAGAATTTAGATTATATTTACACCTTCCTAAAATTAATAAGAGTTTGCTTCAATCGTATAAAAATTACGTTAAATCATATTCAAACAATAATATTTTTACGTAATTTTCTATCCAATTGACAATACAGTTATGATTAGAATTGTATAATCAGAGTATTCTAGTATTAAATAATTTTGCACATTCAATTTTTTTTTTAACAAAGAAAAATTTTTTTTAAATTTTGACATTCTTTTATGAAATTTCGATTAAGAAATATTAAAAAATTTTAAAGTGAGACATTTAAAAAGAGTTAAAAATAAATTAAAAAGGAAACATTTCTCTATTTTAACATATTTGTAAAGAAAATTTTACAGTTTTTTGAAAAAATGTAATAACATTTTTACATACAATAAAGATTATATTTGAACGGTAGGAAATCCACAAATTTTTTTTTATTTCTTTAATTAATTATTAAATTTGGTTTTAGAAGAAAATCTTCGCTAATTCGCTCCAAGCCGAAAGTATAGCCACTAATAAGGACATTCCACTGTTAAAATAAATGGAAAATATATTGAAATTTATTTAATGAAAGCCATTCATACACATTTTTAAAATATCCTTTTGAATTATATAACAAATAAAATCTGTGTAAAAAAATCTAATTGACGTGTTTTTTCTCAATTTTCTAATATTAAGTAAGGCTCGTTAGTTAGGGAGTGATTGTGTCAAAATTTTAATATAAAATATGGTAATTTTAACCCTCTTTAAAAGAACATTTCGATTTTAACAATAAAAAAATTTTAAAAAGTGTTTTCGTTTTTCCCGGATTACCAAAAACTGTTCATAGGCATATCTGTGACTAAAGTTGCCTCCCTTTCTTACGAAAATAAAGTATTTTTAAAATTTTGTGCAAAAAAATAAAACACAATTAACGAAAAAAAAGTACGCGTTCCCATATTTTTAAGATTTTGTAGTACAAGAAAATCCTTATAAATTCATCATATCTGTTATTGCATTTACTAGCTTTTACGCAATTTAATAAACAGTATCGTTTTGATTTTTTAAACTCATTTAAGACATTTATTGTTAGTGAGACATATTTGAATTATTTTCCTAACTAATAAATTAAATTCTGTAGACTGATGTTTTTGTAGATAAAAAAAATTCTAGGTAACGTCTGTATTAGACAAAAGTCTGAAAATGGACGTAGAATCTCACTGTTATTAATTATTATGTCTTAGTCTTTTGAAAAATTATTTTTTGAAATAAAGTAAGAATAGGAGGAATATAAACTTAGGGGTAAACGACAGGGGTATATAAACTTTATTTTAGATTCTACGTTTATTTTTACAGAAAATCATCAAGTACCTATTATTTCTTTTTTGAATGTATAAATACAAAAAGTTCGAAATTATTTTGTATTAGAATTTCAATTTTGGTCGACCCTACAGGTTGTCCCCATTTACTCTTTTCTCGTCTCTTTTGACCCCAACTTTTCATAGAGAAGAAATTATACGATTTTTGTTAATTTTTCAAAAACCACCGATATTTTTAAATTTTTTTGGATACTGCTGATAAAGTGACCATCTTCGCGTAAATTTTTAATATATTAAAGATTAGGTACTCATAAAATAAATACAAAAAAATACGGTGTGAACTCTGAATGCGTACCTATTCATCCTTGTCTACGGTAGCACATTTTTTATTGACATAAATATTAGAAACGCAGGAAAAGAGACCAGGAATCAACATAGAAGTGGATTATGGTACGATATATTTTCTGAAAAAAGTGCTTAGGACCAAAGTTATAGAGTTCAAGGTGATGCACTTGATGATGACTTTGAAGTTGACCTTGAGGTCAATTTCCACAGTCATTTGAAAATCATTTAATATTTTTCAAAAGGAGTAGTTTACTTTTCATCCCTAAATGGTTCAAAGTATATTCGAACGAATTTCACATGCAAGATAGAAAATAAGTGATCAAGAAGTAATTTTGAAAAATACTTGCTCAGTCGCAATCGGAAAAATAATAGTTAATCATATGTTCAATTGAATTCCTAATATGATAACTATAGAGTAGCAATAAAAATTTTAAAAAATTTTGAAAATTTCTAATATAACATAAAGTTAATGTTTAACTTACAATTGGAGTGATATTAAATCTTTTCTTAACTTTACTTCTAAAATTACTTACAAAAATGTTTTCTTCTAATTTTTTCTATAAATTTGCGCCTATTTTTCCATTTCGTCAGGTTTTTATTTTTTTTATTTTAGAAAAATAACGCAACAAATCAATTTTGAAGATAGAGTGAGTCAATACATGAAATTACTGCTTATAGGTACAGGATATGGTCAAAGTTCGGCAATGGCTAATCATTTTCAACTGACCTTGAAAATCGATTTCAGGGTCACTATCAAGTGCATCGCTTTAAATTCTACAAATTTGGTACTCAGTCCTTTTTTCAGAAAATATGTCGTTTCAAAAATATTTAACTATAACTGTTTTCATCTACAGAGGTTGAATGGTGTTTGCTACCCCTAAAAAGCGTATTTAGCCGAAATAAAAAAAACATGTATTTAATATTTTTCGCTGTTTAATAAGTATGTTAAGTTTCATTCAAATTGGCGAGTATTAGTTGGGTAGTGTTATTTGTCAGAATGTTTGCCGATCTAGTTTTTTCAATATTTCTTTGCTCGTTTTCAGAATTTGTATTTTAATTTCTACGGACAAATAACTCATTCTTTTCTTCGATTTGAGTAACTTTTATTTGCTGATGTTGACCATTAATTGATCGAAACATATCAAATATTTTCCAATGATTTTTTTAGCGAATGTCGAAAATTTTGAAAATTTTTTCACCGTTAGTAAGTTAAAGTATTTGAATTCATTAAGTAATTAAATGATGTCCAAAAGAACCTTACGGACTACCATAAGTTATATGAGGTCCCTAGGACCCGTTTTTTACTGTTAGGATAAACTTTTTACTAAAATTATTTTAGATGAATAAAGGTTATGTTGTATGATTTCCGCCAGGGTTTACTGTTCCCATTATTGTAAAAAATAAACTAACCGACCGATTTTGAAAATTTTTTCACTGTTAGAGAACTAAATTATTTTAGATGGATACAACTATGCTGCACGAAGTCCGTTCGGGTTCTTGGGTCCCAAAAATATCAAAACTAATTACCCAGCCGATTTTAAAAAATCTTTTACTCTTAGAAAGCTAAACTATTTTAAATAGGTACAGTTCTTAGATGAGATCCGCCAGTCCCCAAAATTTGGAAATTCGCTATGTTATGCAGATGCTGCGACAGGGGTATTCTAAATACAAGTAGGCGAATAGTAATTTTAAAAAATTTAAAAAAAAAGTGAATATAATTTTTTAACAAATGAAATACATACATATTAAGTAATTTAAAAATGTTATTAAAGTCACTGTTTATTTATAAATTAGGAATTTTGGATTTTTATTATTTATAAAATAGAAATTTTGGATTTTTTTGGAAAGAAAAAATATTTTCATAAAAGCCTTCCAGTTTACTAATTAAGTTCCTTTTTTAATATTTAAAAATAAAACACAAAGGCAATTGGTGGATAAGCATGGGTAGGAATGCCCTCGTACGAATTGTGTTGGCTTTTTCCCTGTTAACTGCTATCGGCACAAAATTGAAATTTACTGAGATTCAGCACTTAAAAACTTAAAACCTTTTTTTAAAGCCCCGATCAACCGGACACTCATCATCAGTTTTGAAACCACCAAAATGACAAATCGTTTGTAGACTTTCAATTACATTTCGCTTGTAGACATTCAATACCGAAGATGAAAGGAAACATTCGACTTCCGTGATGGGGCTCCGCTGCTCACGGCATTTTTTAAATATATGATGGAAATATAAAATAGTGACAGCGATTTCTCAAATACGCCTTCAGATATTTCTCAAGCTACAAAAAGTATAACATTAAAATAAATGTTAACGTCCATTACTATTTTTTTAAGTATTTTGTAGGTAAAAAGAATACATTTTACAAGATTGTAGAAAAAATTACACTTTTTACTCGTTGAGAGCAACAACAAAATTGAAATAGAATCATATGCCTGACTTTTTTTACGTATATGTGAATTTTACAACGAGTCAAAAGTGTATGTGTGTAATTCGAGCACAAAGTGACCTCGCTACTTTTGGTATAGAAATTTGATAGATAAAATTACTGAAAAGGTAAATTGATCTTGACTAACGGTAGATCCGAAGCAATATTTTATTGTCTTCAGTCTTGAAAATTTGTGTAACGTTCTGTAACGATAATAGTTTATTTGATAGTATTAGCATAGTTTTCAGAATAGTAATAAAATCTGGATACAGTTCAAACCTACATATCGTCAGCTGAGTATTGGTTTGTAGCAAGTCAATTTTTTCATTTTTGGAGATAAGTCCTATTTAGCACTTTTGACATTGAAGTGTATCAGACTCACTATGCAAATATCAAAAATTCGTTGCCGTTTTCGAGATATACAGTGTTCATTTTGTACCAAGTCCAAAAAATATAATTTAGTTTAGAATTGGTATGTACCAAGTCCACAACCAATAACATTGTTTAATACTGTCATGTGAATGAAGACATAATATACATTTAAACATTAATAGTCAAATTGTCTAGCTTGTTATTTATACATTATTATGTGTTTTTAAGTTATAAAAAAAGAATTTTTCCACAAATAGTGTTGAAATAAATCCAATAAGTAATTTAGAGACTACTATGTAAGGAACAATAATATTATTTCATTCAATCTTTTTATTTAAAATTACAATTTATTACAATTTTTTTAAATACAATGCTGATTTACGGTCTGTATGATATTATTTCCTAAAAACAGTTAATTACAGATAAAATATCCATTTCCTAGACATTTTTTACTCATTTCTACATATTTCGGGGCCCCTTTAAAGTTTAACTGCTTTAGACGTTAGCTCATGACGCTATCCTACTTTTTATAAGCGACATGGTTATACCACAGACGAATTAAATTCCCCATCCATTTCCAAAGGAAAGAATAAAGGCCTCCAATCAACTTTAAAGTAAATGCCAGTGGAGAGATTTTTATGAAAAATGCATTTGATGCGTACAATTTGATTAGATTTAACTTTTTCTCCCTGATTTTTTTTTATTGTTTTGAATTTTTTTGGACTGTGTTTTTTTTTTTATAAAATTGTTTACTTATTTTGTTACATGTCCATGATGAAAAGCGTTCTAATTTAACAAATATTATTAAAAAATTAATGGAAACATAATTTTGTGTAACGGCTAAGATTCCTAAAGATAAATTAAAATCAAAATTTCATAAAAATATAGTTTTCGTTAAAATCAAGTTGAATGAAACTTCAATACTCATTTTCTCTCAACTAACTTTTTGTGACTTGGTACAAACCAATTGTATGTCCGAAGTAAACTCAAAAACTACTGAACCGATTTTGAAAATTTTTTCACTGTTAAAAAGCTAAACTATGCCAAATTATCATAGAATATGTTATATGAGGTACCGTGTACCCTATCAACATAAAAAGTGCCTAAAGTGAGCTACCTAATCAATTTTGAAATTTTTTCCACTGTTAGATAGCTAAATTATTCCAGATTAACGTAAACTATGTTGTATGAGTTTATGAGGTCCCACGAGATGCTGGGGACCCAAAAAGCATTCAAAGCATCCAAATGAACTATTCAAACTATTTTGAACATTTTTTCACTGTTACAAAGTTAAACTGTTCCAAATTGACATTGGATACGTTGCATGAGATCCGCCAAGGTCTTAACGATCCCAGAAGCTCAAATACTATTGAATTATGAGACAAGTTAACGTGAGGTCAAAATTGTAAGTCAGGGTACTATAGACCTAAAAAAGACTTAAACAGCTAAACGAAACTTGGGTAGTAAGATCATAGTGATTATGGACTACTGGGCAGTAAGATCGTAGTGATTGTGGACCACTGAGTAGCAAGGTCACAGTGATTATGGGCCACTGGGTAGTAAAATCATAGTGATTATGAGTCACTGGGTAATAGTCATAGTGATTATGGACCACTAGGTAGTAAGTAAGATCATAGTGATTGTGGGTCACTTGGTAGTAACGCCATAGTTATTATGGGCCACTGGTTAGTAAAGTCACCTGAGTGGAAGCCAGGGGGGCCGCTAATAAATTACATATTTTTGGCTAAATCTCATCTTGTTGGGTGTATAATAAAGTTTTATGATTGAACCCAAATCACAGCAGGAGAGATCGTTTACTTTTTGCAAAACGAAAAAAGTCCCTTTGAAAATCAATACATGTGTAGGTATACTAATGTATTATCTATATGTGCGTACCAGGTGTTACAAATTATTCATCTAGTAAAAATTGACCTACTAAAATAAATATATTTGTAATAAATTTCATATACGTAATTAACTTACTTTAATTAATTATAATTGTATAAATAGTATTAAGAAAAACTGCTAAAATCACATTAATGATTTGTTGCTAATAATATAATTTAGCAAGATAATTATGTACCTATTTGATTTGTTAAAAGAGGTAATATTATTTTTAAATTGAATTAGTACCTATTTTTGAATTCTTAGTTGAAGTTTTCCGAAATATACCTAATAAATAATTTGCTGTAAATTATCAAACAATTACATATATCATAAATTAAATAAGTAATATGGTAATTTACAATATTTAATATAAGGATCGTATTTTAAATTTTTTATTCTTAACTCAGAATGTGGAAACTTGTAATGTAGAATATACTCTATACCACCAACCACATAAATATGATACATATGTAAATATAATTCCATGCATCAAATTAATGTAGTTAGCGGCTCGTAGAGCCTTGTCAATTGTCAAAAATATTTGGAAAAAATAGTGAATGAATAACAGGATAGGTAGATGTAGGAAATAAATGGATATGTAATAAGGAAGTATGGTAATTAAACAGGATAAAAATAATTTACGGCATTAATAAAGTCAGAAAATAGCTCCTCATTTGTAACGTGAAGAGTTCTCCACATATATTCTACTAAATAAGTTTCAGTTTTTGAACTGGACATCCTTCCAATCCTTCGTCTCATGTCCCTCTTAATTTTCGACCAGTTAGATTCTATATTTTGAGTGTGAATGTTAGGATTAAGAGGGTTCACAAAATTTTCGTTGTGGTTCACCGTAAAGTGCGTAAATCCTAAATTTTCTAGGATATTTGTTTTGTAACCCCTCCAGCAATCCGTAATAATGGTGGTCCCGGGTTCTACAAAATCCAGAATAATATTGGTAAGGGTAGTACTGTCCCGTTTTTGTACCACCTTTAAAAAACATTTTTTTGTTTCCCTTTCTATCCCACCCACTACCCATTTTGTTTTAATTATACGCCCTCTATTAAATTTTCTCTTCCCGAACGCGCTCTCATCAATTTCAACCGTCCTGTCTGCACCGCCTATCTTCGAACTGGTCTCGATTAGCCAAACTTCTAAAATATTTCTAAATATATCTAATATTTTTCCAACTGAATTATCTGAGAGGCCTGTTTCCCGTTTTATACTTTTGGTCGGATACTTCAGTATCCAACCAATTAAAACTAAAATGAATTTTTTAATGGGAACCCTTGTTCCATTAAAAAGAGTTCCATTTCGGATTGAATCCTTCTTCAGGCAGTTCCTATTGCTACATCTATGAATGTGATGCCTTTTACCTATAATATAAAATGTTAAGTTAATGTTAATGTTAAATTAAAAGTATATAGTAATAACTGAATTATTAAAAAAAAAAACTCACGATCCTAAAATACGATCCTTATATTAAATATTGTAAATTACCATATTACTTATTTAATTTATGATATATGTAATTGTTTGATAATTTACAGCAAATTATTTATTAGGTATATTTCGGAAAACTTCAACTAAGAATTCAAAAATAGGTACTAATTCAATTTAAAAATAATATTACCTCTTTTAACAAATCAAATAGGTACATACTTATCTTGCTAAATTATATTATTAGCAACAAATCATTAATATGATTTTAGCAGTTTTTCTTAATACTATTTATACAATTATAATTAATTAAAGTAAGTTAATTACGTATATGAAATTTATTACAAATATATTTATTTTAGTAGGTCAATTTTTACTAGATGAATAATTTGTAACACCTGGTACGCACATAAAGATAATACATTAGTATACCTACACATGTATTGATTTTCAAAGGGACTTTTTTCGTTTTGCAAAAAGTAAACGATCTCTCCTGCTGTGATTTGGGTTCAATCATAAAACTTTATTATACACCCAACAAGATGAGATTTAACCCATATTTTTAAATAAATATTTGTAAATTTGGGTTAAATACAAAAAATAATTATAATTTTTTTTTTGTTTTATTCCAGGGTAGAAATTTTAAATTGAACTTTTAACTTTTAAAACTGGATTTTTTTATTTTTATCGTTACTGAAGTAACTAACTTTTAAAATAATTTATTCTAATAATACAATTTATCCAACCTTTATCCAACTATTCTCGATTATTTCACTTACACTCTTAATACCTAATGTTGAATAATTTCTAAACGAGGCAAAAAAGGTTTATTTAAGGATATAATATAAATATTATTTAACCTGGCTGGCTGGCCGGTTCGTATTTCATTCCATATCACCTACCTGTGATGCTGCCCCGTCCCGTCCCGTCGCGTCCCGACCTATGTCTTGTTGTTGTTATCTTTATGTATCGGTCCATTCAACACGGTCGGTTGGCGGAGAAGGGCGAGAGGTACCGACAATAGAAGTAACGAGGATCGGCAAATCGATCGGCAGTTATTAATATTAGTTTGTGGTATGCATTCAGGATATTAAAGAGATTCCTATCAGAATGTTTTCTAGAACTAAGTATAGGAAGGTATGTATGTACATGGGGGGAGGGAGGCACATATGTGCTGTATACATATATATGTATATGAAAGCTATATTTCATATTAATAACCAAATAAAGCTAAGTTTGTTTGGCATGAGTGTATGTTTATAAAATATGGTTTTTGTTCGTTATATTTTATTTTATAACACAATACCTTCCTTCTTAAATACAATTTATGATTATACAAGGTGTTTAGAGAAACATGAGCGTATCAGACAATATTTTGTGGTTTAAAACTGCGGACCGATATGTGCACGAATGCATATGAAGCAAGTCGAAGATCTAAGTATCTACAGTATGCCTCAGATTCAATTTCCATCATTTAATTTTTATACGAACGAGGCTGAATAGAATAAGTGAGCTGTAAGATGTATTCGGTTGTTTAGTATTTTATGAAAAATGGCGGATATGTAGAGTATTGTTTTAGTAAATTTTTTTGGAAATATAGTTAATGATGCATATCTATATATGATAAATCTTGTAGGCTGGGTGCGTGATGGCAACGACATCTATAATATACATTTTTCCGGACTCATTAACGAATATAAATAATGGTAACCGTGGAAATAAATAAATTTAAAATAGTTTTAAACAAACCGTAAAATCTGAATACAAATATTTGCTATTTACAATTAATTTTTTTTTATAAATAAATTTGAACAATTTGATTTGTTCAATTTGAACAATAAAATACTGGATGAAGTATAATAGTTGTATTAAAAAAGTAATTAAACAATTTTCGACGTTAATATGGATATAATTATCAAGACAGTATTTCCTTCCAACGTCTCCATATAAAACATTATTGCATGTGACTATGTGAGTTAAAATACATCAAATATTCTTAATTCTATATTTATGGATTGACGTGTAGACGTTAGTACTGTTGGCAGATAAATAAGGAATGACATATTAGTTGCAACTGCGTTTATAATCAAAGTGAATCAATGTAAATATTTTTATTTAATATTTTTTATTATACTATAAACACATATGAGCTCGTATTAATGCTTGTTTTCTCCACTACTCACGCTGCAATCGATTTAATTGTCCCACCATATACTTCGCACTCTGCCTAAACTATTAAGCGTGCTATCTTTGTATATATGTACGTTGTTTTTATCTCGCGAACGGCTCTAACGATTTTGATGAAATTTGCTATATGAAGGAATATTGGTGACTTGAAAAACGATTCTGCTAGGTCCTAAGTCATCAAAAATTTGCTTATAGAGTCAACTTGAGTTTCTTTCCGTCAAATGAATGTCAGTTTTTTATTTATTGCTCATTAATAGTATATTACTTAGCGAGGATCGTAAGTATATAGTTTGAGAATCCGACAATGAAATTTAAGGATTCTTAAACATCCATGGTTACAAAAATAAACTTATGGGTATGAGTAATTTATTTTTTCAAACCAAAAAAATGGTGACTAAACTGAAAAATAACGTAAAATCCCTTATACCGGAATGCGATCATATGTCGAAACAGTTTTGACATTTATATATTAATGAAGTTATTTCTGGGAGACACTTCGGATAACAAAAATTATTATTAATAGAATGATTATTTTTCAATTTAAATTTACCCCGCATTTAATGTTTCCTCACTTAATTTAAGAAATACACATATATATTAGACAATTTTTGTTGAATTCGTCTATTTATATTTCAATGGATGATCATTATTAAAAACACATGAGTTATAAATTGTAACATTTTTCACCGAACTTTTAAAGTTATTAGCATAATAAAATATACAAACAATTTTTATTAGTCCATTTAAGAGATTAGAATAGTTAAATTACCTTTTTATATGGATTAAATATTATTTATAGAAGTGTTTTTATATGCATCCGAAATTTTAACCTTTGTATTTCATTTTGAGAATTACCTATTACATATGTATTTTATAAACATTTTTAATTTATTTTTGGACCTAAAACACTTACCTACCTGTTTTTAAAATTTTACTTTACTATTCTCTGTATTTCAGAACAAAAAATCAATTGATAAATAATTAATATTTATTTAAAACTTAAAAATTGTTATTATCAAATGAAAGTGGCAGCCATTTTAGATCTAGAGCGACATTTAATTAAACTAAATAAAAATTCACTATGGTATATGATTAACTTAGAAAGTACGCGATGTTTTTTAAAACATCACTAGATGGCGAAAGACCTTAACTTCATTTTATTATGTATAGAAAGTCCAGTAAGTAAAAAACGGAACCTGTATTAATCAGTATACATAATCAATCCTATTCACTTTAGAGATATATATAAGATATGACACTATGTATCCCATGTACGTTACATACGTGTTCAATTTTAACGTGTTCAAGTGTCTATGTTGATTTTCTAAACGTGTTAATATATTCTGTCCGTTTTTTATACGTGTCAACATTTTACAAAAGAAAAACAATAAGTAAAAATTTTTGGGTTAAATTTTTTTAAAAACATATTCATTGGATTAAGAAAATTTGGTTTCATGCTTATTAAGAAAAAAAATGGGTGTTTAATTTATTTATTAATTTTTATAAGCCAGTTTAATAACACACCTAAAATGATGTTTCGGTATAGGGGCTTTTACGTTAAATAAAAAATATTCAAGTTTATTAAAAATGTAATTTTAATAAAAATTAATGGTAGGCGTTTATAAGGGCCTATTTACAAATCTATTTACTAATTGACGGTAAGTACCTGCTTACGAAAGTAAGTAAAATTTATAACTTGTTATTTTTTGTAACTATAGTAACCAGAAAATATAATGATAAATATTGTTTACGCGTCAAATTACGATTTGCGTAAACGCCAACTTACGATTCAAGTGGCTGAAAAAATGTTTAACGCATCACAAATCTCATTTTCTCGAATTTTTCAACCGAAAAAAATAGACTTACACAGCCTATACGATAAGAACGGCAACAGGCGAGAGTAGGGGCGCTATCCGTTTTCGGACCCGTAGAACACGATTCTGAAGAAAACAAATGTCTGATATATATATATATATATATATATATATATATATATATATATATATATATATATATGTATATAAGACATAAAACAAATGTCTAATATATATACATACACATATATATATATATATATATATATATATATATATATATATATATATATATGTACATGTTGACATATATATATATATATATATATATATATATATATATATATATATATATATATATATATATATATATATATATATACGAATTATGTTGGGTTTTTTCCCGCTTACTGTTATCGGCAAATTTTACTGAGATTCAGCTCTGAAAAACTGACAAACTTTTTTTAAAGCCCCGATCAACCGGACACTCATCATCATTTTTGAAACCACCAAAATCACAAGTAGCTTGTAGTCTTTCAATCACATTTCGCTTGTAGACATTCAATATTGAAGAATAAGAGAAAAATTCGACCTCCACGATAGGGTCTCGCTGCTCACGGCGTTTTTTCTTTTTTTTGTAAACTATAAAATGTAATAAAATTAATAAATATGTTTAAATATTTTACTTATATTCATAACACGTGGAAATAAAAGCAAGTGTTTATCTGAAATCTGAATTCTAGTCGATCATAGCTAATTTGCATTCACGCTAATTATAGAAATATTGGAAGAAAAACATAATTTTGTTTCACCAATGAAAATTATTAGATCTAATACATTTCTTTACAAATTGTGGCGTCATTTTAAAGTAATGACATATTTTTATTGTTGTTGAAAGGTAATGATTTTCAAAATAAAATTTCTAAATAACTACCAAATATTTTTACCTTGCAACATTAGAGTCAAACATATTTAAAAATAATTCATACATAATTACTTAACATTTAACACAAATTTCAAATATATTTCAGTACCGTATTGTGGTATACACAGGTTACAGTAGACACTCGGTATATGTGAGAATTTATATATTTCTCATACGTTTCGGTCTATGATTATTTACGGTTGGATGAACGAACATATTAAAAGAACAATTATTAAGTTATATAAGAAGGTTATGAACAATTTTGTCAAGAATATCTTTCATTTTCCCTACCACTTTTCAAATTTTATTTTCAGATATAATCTCCAGTATAAACATAAGTCTAGATATGCGTATATGTGGAAACCTTACCCTAGTAGACAGTGATAGAACTATAAATTGTGTTTAAATATTACAGAATGATCAAAATTGTTAATGACTAGAGCAACGTTGTATACATACTGTATAAAATGTATCTAGGTAGAGATACAGATATTCATTCATATAGTAAATCTGTATCTAGATACAAATTTATCTAGTAGAGATGTTGCCGGGAGTAATCTTTACGACCCGCTTTCGCCCACTCCTAATCCAAATAAAAATTGTCAAATGCTTCCCAGTCTCACACCCGTTCCCGACGAGATTCCGGTTCCCGAAACATATAGTTACGTTATCTTAAGTGCCACTCTCGCCTGCTCCTATCCTGTAAAAAATTTTTTATTCTCGGCTGTTCCCGCCCGTTTTAAGAAATCAACCCGAACCCGGTGGGACTCGGCTAGCAGACCCTCTAGATTAGATACAGAATTTAGTCTTTCGTAGTCAGTAGCTAGAATTTTTTACAATTTTCAGGATACATAACAGGAAATCCAATATACCATACTGATCGGTACAAAAATAAGGGGAAATAAGTTATATCGAATCTTGAGGGCCGTTAATAAAAGTTTTTAGGGGGGTACAGAAACATTAGCATCGTTATATAGAAATGTGCGAACATATACACATTTCATAGTAACTTATAGAAACCATTACTTAAACGAATTATTCGATAATGCATATTTAAATAAATGTAAAAATTATTTCTAAATACTTGTGACTTTCTAAATGAGATAGAGAACGAGAGCTACGGTTGTTTGTGTATAGGTGCATTAGTTGTCAAAACAGTGTATCAGTTCGTCATTTCGTCATTATTCTCTAAGGCTCGTGTGCAACCTACAACCTCAATCAAGTTATATAGGGTGAATGCTGAAGACATGCCGCACATTTTGAGAACACTTGATAATTCTTAAAGTATGCATTTAATTGATTTGAAATTTGGTACGCAATAAATGTAAACATTGTTCTTTAAAATTATTTATAAATAATTTTAAATTTTGAGTCATAAAGGATTCATAATTAACATTTTTGTAGAGCTTACAAAGCGGCGTCTCTCCCACACCCATGGGAGAGATGCTGCATCAAGGAAAGAGGGGCGCCACATATAGTTCATATTAAAAATTTTGCATTTTACACACATCTCCATACATGATGCATGCCATATGTAACCATTTTTGGCACTTTATACATCTTAACCAGTCAAATTTTTTTTTTTTTGTTTCTGAGTACCTTTCGAAACATTCAATACACAGGCAATCACCATTATTTTCGTTATCTTCACTAATATGAGAGCTCTTCCTGATCCATTAATGAATCTTTTATATTTACGTGGCATAATTTACAGTCCAAAAAAAACTGCATAATTAAGGTATAAGTCTATGTTTTTAATATGTAATATGATGCGGCATCTATACCAACTTTAAATGCGGCATCTCGCCGTTTTGTTGGGATAGAAGCCGCATGTTGCTATAGCAAGCATAGTGCGGAATTCTAACCTAAAATTTTATACAGTACTTTTAAAATATACCTAATTTAATAACAAAACTTATTTTTATTAAAACAATAAAATATACATTCTTAAATTCTAATGAATTAAATGCTTGATAAAATATTATGTTAAAAAACTTACTTTTTAATAATAAAAAGTTGGATAATTACTAAACTGATGCACTAATTATGAATGTTACCATATACAACTTAAGTAAGTAACTCATTTTAAAGATATAATCCATTAATAGCGCTATCTATCAATCAGCGGACGAACTATGGCTACTGGCGGCATCTCTCCCGACGCGGCATCTCTCATGCACTTACCCTACTATTTTCTTAATTTCCGTATTTTTAAATTATCCGGAATTGAAAAAAATAATATCTACGCCAGGGTATTAAAGTGTTTTTTTTTTTTTAAATCCCTGGTGTGAATTGTTGCCTTCGGGCCTTTACAGGCCTTTAACAATAGTCTTCACGCTTGGGATTAAATGTTAGCCTTTAGTCTCTTGCTGTATACTATACGATTTAAACTCTCCGTAACACTCTCCTATAATATTTTAGTAATGCACTTTGTAACCATTATTGTTTAACTCTATATAGGTAATATATACATAAATCTCTACTTTCATTCGGGACGAAAACAGCACAACCACCGTTGCTATATTTTTAAAGGTCACTGATGTAATTAGAAGAATCAATCAATTCTGAAACAAAAATATTTAGGTTTATCTGACGGCAAAAAAAATGGTGAACTAATTTTTTTCTATCCGTAACGTTTGCCCTCTTTAAATAAGTCCACGTCAAATTATTAAGTGACTGCGTCAATTTACAGATACATTTAGAAAATTAAGTGATATATTCTCCCAAAAAAACAAAATGAAACACTTGATAATTTATTTATACCACCATCTGTGCATTATAAATCCGCTTTCGGCTCCCCCAGTACCCCTCGCTACCCCGTAGGTATCACTTCCACTATCATTTCCACCATCTCGAATGTTAATTGTTAATAGCGCAAAGCATTCTTTTCGCTCGATGCTTTTGTTCCACTCTCGTTCATAATAAAAATGAATACAGTGATTAATTATGTAACAAAATTAATTAACGTCCTTTTCCATTTTATGGGAAACGACGGAGATACGAATAAATCTGACACGAAACCGTTCCACAAAGTAATATCTATACAAAGAATCAGAGAATGACTGACGTGGAATAGCGAAACGACGACAAAGTGGGCAATAATATGTGAGTGTGATGAAGAGGTTATGTAGATATGTTTGGGTCGCAACTGCGGATTGATAAGGGAACGAACGGCGGAATGTGCAGGTGATATAATTGTTCGTATTGTGTGTGTGTCGCTTTAATGGTATTTTTGTGTGACAGTGGCGAATTTTTTGAAAATTTTTGGAGTTGGTTTTTGAAGCTGGATCCCGTTAGAGGGTAATTCACATTTCTCAAAGATAAAGAACTTGGTCGAAAGTTTTGCACATCGGTCCAAATTGTAAATACCGTAGTATTTTGCAGGGAATAATGTTACAGGTAAAGTACTCAGGGGTTTCCACGTGACGAGTGCCCAAGTGCCTCTCAAAAGGTAAATCTGGTTGCGAGTATTGCATTTATTCTTTTTCTTTTATTCACAAAAAGCTGTAATATCTATGGAAGTTTTTTAATTAAATTGTCAACTAATAAATACTTTAGATTAAGTTTTTATGCGACCCATCAACCAATATATGTAATTTTTCGAACAATTTGCTCAACTTATGTAGAGTTGATATAGCGAGTTGCTGTGTAATATAGCGAATTTCCGCTTACAAAAATTAGTTTTTCTCGGAAACTAGTTGACATAGAATAATTGTTCAAAATCCTTTTTATGTAATTTTTCCTCCTCTTTCCAATAATGTAAGACAATATCGCAAAAAAACATTTAAACTTGAGGAAACTTTGGTAAAAAACTTATTTTTTCATGAAAAATGCCTAAAAAACCATTCCGACCACCGGACGTGTCTGGTTTTCTAGACTTCCAACATTTTCACCCGACAGTTATCACGCGGACACATAACTACATTTATATTATTGTGATCATATCTTAATGAATGCTATTTTCGACTTCTAGGGGCTTCAAAACCAATTATTTCTATCATAGCTCCGGGATCAAGTAGCATCACGACAGTGGCTCTAACAGCCGAATTTTCTTTTAGCGAATTTTTGAAACGAAAATTCGCTAAAAGAAAGAAATTTATCTAAGCTACATACTACACACACCGGCATAATTAGCGGAACATACAAAATATTTTTAAAAATCAAACAGACCATTTAATTTTAAAAAAACTATTAGTTTTATTTAAT